>OX578143.1:80104839-81369839 GCA_951213105.1 Amaurobius ferox
ATCGAGATATTTTAGCTTTTCATATTTTTGCTTTTGTATATTTTTTGCCTGTTTTTCGTGTTTTTGCCGTTGAATATACGTGCAGTTTCCGAATTAAAAAAAAAAAAACATGAATTAAATGTGCAAATTCAGTGTAATTTCAGATAAGTATGGTTCTGTTTTTTATGCAATAAAACTCAATTAAATGAATTATTAAAAAATAAAATAAAATAAATTTAAATCTGCAGGGAAAGTCATGCGCTGCCCACGTCAGGTCTTTCTATTTGAAAATATTATTGTCGGCCTCAAAGTACTTACAGAGTACAACGTCTTTTAACGTCTTAATCCGGCAGGGCATACAGAGCCTACATAAAAGGTTCTTTCCTGATATTAGGATAACATTTTCATAGCAGAAAATAGCGTCCATAGATTAGTTTTGCACTTATCCGTCAAGAGAATATTCTACCCCTCTCGTTTCATTTCCCCATGTTAAACTATAGAAAATAGTTTTTAACATCTAGCTCATTTATTTTTAAGGCATTTTTATGCAGTTTTATATGCCAAACAGAGATGCAGAAAATAGAAATGCGTATTTTATTTTAAAATCTGTAAAATATTAGTAATTTTTTTTTCTATGTTTATTGGAAGATATTGCATTCATTTAACAAAAATATTATAAACATTTCTAAACATTTTATCAATTTTTTAAAGCACATATATCCCTATTCTCATTATTGTTTTCAGTAAAAATCAGCAAAAATAAACTAGAGGTTAGGACTATTTTCCGCAAATTAACTTGGTAAAAATAAAGCAAGCTGCTGGAAGAAGAATATCATATTTAACACGAAATTAAGCTATATCTGCAATGGTATAATTGAATAAATAAAAAATCTGATGTAGGCAGCACATGACTCTCCTTATATAATGCAATGAATTTACTACTTTTATAGTTAAAAAATGTTATTCTTATAGTAGATACTTATATTATATCCATGATATTGAATTTTTTTCAATTAGTCGCCATTTTCATTGATTTAACGTCATTTTTATCCATTTGGCGAGATTTTCGTTAATTTGGCAGTATTTAAAAAAGTCGCCAATTTTGCGACATTCCGCCAAATTCGTCGCCAAAATACCGCCCCTCGTTACGGACGGAGAAATATGTCATTCTTACAGCAGGTAAATGACTATTGGCGTTCAAATACAAAAGTATTACTCAAAGTATCTTTTCTCGTGAATGGAACGAGTTAGATCCACGACAATGATGTCACCACATTTATTGTATGATTCTATATATAAAAAGTGAACATGTTTCATAACAGTTAATGCATTTTTTTAATTTATGGGATTTTTTGACAAATGTAATTAAAAAATGTGCAATATCTCGAGAACAGTTCCTGGTAGCGTTCTAAAGTTTATGCCAATCGTTGTCTAAGGAAAAATTACATAAGAAATGTCTATTTGCGTAACTTCCTTAAAGGTTTTGATTTTTTGTTGATTTTTTCAAAATTTCACTCGAAAATTTAGGGTGGTTCTGAACATTCGATTGTGTTTTAAAACAATAGGATTCCAGTGTTCATGGATTCTGATTTTTATACCAAATTTCATTTGAATCGCTGCATTCGTTCGTGAGATATCGTCTCCAAAGGCTCACTAACACACACACACACACACACACACACACATACACAGACATCATCTCAAAAATGTTCGATTCGTAATCAGAGATGCTTGAAACATGCTCTCCCGTCGAAAACTCGAATTCGAATTTTCGACCCCGTCACAATACTTTTCTTCTACATTATGTATATAAGGAAAGTAATATCAGCATGAATTGATAAATGGCACTATGAATTGATGAATTGCGGCATATATTGATGGATGATCAGCCTGAATGGTTGAAAGACAGTATAGATTGATAAATGAAATCTGGAAAATTTACTGCGTTTCATAATTCCATGAATCTCTATGGAGACCAAGAATTTTACTCTTACTATACAGCCGGCATTACCTTCCATAAAGATTGGACTGAGACTGTATGATGCTGGAACAACTTACTTCATACAACGACCAATTATGTTAAGAAAAAATTCAAATTATTTCTTTGCAGTGAATACTTCTATGTCCATGTACTGTGTATAGTCGAAAATGCAGTAAATGTGTAGTACATGCGTAGTGTAGATAAGTTAAAAGTCTAGTTCAAATCGCCTCTCTCTCTCTCTCTCTCTCCTCTCTCTCTCTCTCTCTATCCTCTCTCTCTCTCTCATTATATTTTTAAAATTGCTTATAATTTCGGTATTTTGATATTTTGAACTTTTTTGAAAATGTGGTTCGTATTTCGCTATTTTAATATTTTAAACTTATTTGAAATGCCTAAAGAGGACAAATCACTTACTATGAAATATGTTATTCACGCGCAGCACAATTTCTGCTTCATTGGACAGCAACAACTACTGAAGTTTCTATATATCCATTTGAATGCATTATTGCTGTTCGGTAATGCAAATTTATATATGCAATGACTGCACATTTAAAAAAAAACAAATGTGAGCAGCACGACTTTTCTACATTTATATTCTATGTTCTTCACATATTTCATAATATATTAACATGAAATATTTCGTACAGAATAGCGGGTATAATAGAAATTTATGTAAAAGTCATTCATTTATTTTCATACACAGTTCTCGCAAATTAAAAAAAAATCTGATGTGGGCAACACATGAATTTCATTATATAATGCAATGAATTTGCTACTTTTACAATAAAAAATAGGTTTTTCTTATAATATATATTTATATTCTTTCCAAGATATCGAATTTTCATCAATTATTCGTCATTTTCATTGATTTAATGTCATTTTTATCCGTTTGGCGAGATCTTCGTCAATTTGGCAACATTAAAAGAGTCGCCAAGTTGGCGGCATTCCGCCAAATTCGGCGCCAAAATCTCTCAAGTGTTATGGACGGAAAAATAAGTTATTCCTATAGCAGATATATAACTCTTGGGGTTCAAATACAAAAATATCCCTCAAAATATCTTTTCTCATGAATGAAACAAGCTAGATCTACGAGAATGATGTCATCAAATTTATCGCATGATATTACATATGAAAAGTGAACATGTTTCTCAACAGTTAATATATATACTATTAGTAATTCATGAGATTTTTTGATAAATGTATGTAATAAATGTCCAATATCTCGAGAGCGGTTCATGCTAACGTTCTAAAGTTTATGTCAATCGTTTTCTAAAGAAAAATTAGATCAGAAATGGCTATTTGCGTAACTTTATTAAAGCCTTTGATTTTTTGATGATTTTTTCAAAATTTCACTCGAAAATTTAGGGGGGTTCTGAACATTCGATTACGTTTAAAAACAATAGGCTTCCAGTATTTACGGATTCAGACTTTTGAACCAAATTCCATTCGAATCGCTCTATTTGTTCGTGAGATATCGTCTTTAGAGTCTCACTGACACACACACAGACACACAGAGAGACATCACCTCAAAAATGTTTGATTCCTGATCAGGGATGCTTGAAACGTGCTCTCCCGTCGAAAACTCGAAATCGAATTTTCGACCCCGTCACAATACTTCCCTTATGCATTATGTATATAAGGAAAGTAAAAATGAAAAAACTTAAAATATTGACCTTATATAAATTTTATAAACTTTTTATTTCAGCTTGTGTGTTATATTTATTTATTTAGTTATTTATTTATTTATTTGTAAATTTTGATTGTAAACGCTTCAAAAATCAGTATCGTTAGCCTAAATGTTCGCAGTTATGAAATGCTATCCAAAGCATGTCACCCATTTTAAAGGACTTGTAAAAACACTTGGATTGATACCAAGTTTGACAATACACTCCTCGGTGGTGTAACTTACCATTCTGATATAGGGAGGACTAATGACGTCACGAATACAAAACTTGTATAGCGGCCTATTTTTCACAAGCGGCCTTTTGTATAGCGGCCTATTTTTCGCGGTCATTGACCCATTTAATGCATAATAATGCCAAATTCTGTCCTGCACTACCATGTTAGGAAAATATAAATTCACTCAAATTGCGAAAAATGTTATCTAGTTCTAGATTTTTTGATAAAAAGAGGGACACAAATTTTCGTAAATATCCATTAATATTTATGACACCCATCAGGTATACAATAAATCAATCATAGGCAGATGGCAGATAGAAGGAAATCATTCTGAAAATTGTCAAAATGTGTTCAGACGATCTCAAAATATATATTAGCATTAAATTCTTGAAATCTAAAATTTTCGTGAAATCCATACTTTCTGCATATTCTTTAGTATGAGAAAGTGATAAATATCAGCGTTATTTCTAATTAGATGATGAACTGATCCAAAATAAATACTATTTAACCGAAAATGAACATACGCACTTTTGGAAGTTATCAAAGGCTATTTATGAGATCTCAGAAATTTTATTCTTTCTCCCATAGACTGTGCTTAATTCTCGAAAGATACAAACTAGTTTCATGAAATTGGGTATGTATATTTCATTCGCTGTAACAAGAATAAGCTAATCATAAGAAATCTGCAATTTGTGTGTTTCTCTCAGAATATTCGTATTCGTTCTTTTGTTGTGAAAAGCACAAGTTGGAGAGATAGATAGATACAGAGATGGAGAGATAGATAGATACAGAGAGAGGGAGAAATAATATATTTAACTGTCCCTACCATAAATGGTAATGTATAGGGAAAGTATTGGATTTGTGTCGAAAATCGGAAATCGAATTTTCGACGGATCTACACATATCTACGGTTTGGGGAGCTCTAGAACACAAACAATCTATTATTGCGTCTCGTTTGTGTGTGTGCAATGTACGTATCCACTCTAAATCAAAAACTAATTGCCCAAATTTCATAAATAAATCATAATTTTATAGGCAAGTCAATTGTGGGTGACCTTAGTGCTGTTCAAATTTTGGTACGATTCGGGATGTAATATCCTGCCTTATTTTGCGAATTGGCCATCGTATGTATCCACTCTAGCTAAAAAACTAACGGACCAAATTTCACAAAAATTGGGAGATAAGTCACTAATGGGATACTTTGGTGCTGATTAGAATTTATTACGATTTGGAGAAAAAGAACCTGCCTTCTTTTGTCAAATGGCCCATAAAAATCGTCAAAATCCAAAACAAAATACATTGTATGCTCAAATGAATCAATAAATGCTTGTTTGATACGTAATTTATGGCAATGAAAATAATGAAACCAACCTTATTACTCTAAGATTAGCCGCTCCCAAGAGATCCCAAGATATATATATATATATATATATATATATATATATATATATATATATATATATATAATATAATATATATATATATATATATATATATATATATATATTATATACATATATATATATTATATACATGCAATATATATATATATATATATATATATATATATATATTGCATCGCTTTTGAAAATACGTTCAGTTACCAAATGAAAACAAAAATTGAACTATAAGTACAAATTCAGAGTAATTTTAAATAATTATACGCGCTATTTTGTGTAATTAAACACTAATTTAATTAATTAATAATGAAATATAGAGAAAATGAATTTGATTCGTAAGAAAAGTCATGTGCTGCCCTCATCAGATATTTGTTAATAGTAATAAATATTAAAAAACGAAAACATTCAAGAAAATTTTTCCAAATTAAAAAATAATATTATTTTCTTTCTTATTACACGTATTGTTTTATACTGATGCAGTTAATTAAGAAAAATATTACCGACAACGCGAATTGAAAAAGTTATATCCTTTGAACCAATGTAAAATTTTTATCAAGAAAGGTCAGTCATGCATAAATCATTGATTATGAAACACTTTCCAATTGCTATGCAAATTTATTTAAACATCTGTGAAATTCGATACATTCAACGGAGATATTTTTCAAATTATCACAATACTGCAATAATTTATTGTATTTGAAAACTTCATCGAAAACGAATTGACTTTATTCAAATGACGTCATCGAAATATAAATCACCTGGCTCTCTCTATAAAGGCAGTGAATATTTCATTCATAAACTTTTTTCCATTCCTTTCATTCATTAAAATTATAAAAATTCTACAATAATTTATTTTACTTAACTTAAAACCATGGAGGTAAAAGTAATTTCTAACTCTATGCTTAAAACTTCATCGAGAAAAGCAATATAATCGTCTGCGTCTCTATGCATATACAATGAATGTTTCATTCATATAAGCAATATTGCAGAGTAAAGAGCTAAATAATTTTGCTTTAAAAAGTCAGTAATTCTTATACAACTCACCATACAGCTTGATATGTTTACATTCTTAATACGTGAAAATCAGGCTTCGTTGAAAAAATATTCAAAATTTGTGATCCTTTAAATTCCCAAGTATTGTAATTGCATTGGGTCAGTATATAGATGCGCAGACAAAAATAAAAAATAAAGCTGTTTTAGAGCGGATGCAAGACTAAATATGAATTAAACAGAACTTTAAAAATCACGATTTTGACACAAGATGAATGCCATATTTTATTTTGAAGTGGATCACGTGATCTTTTCATATAATATGGATGCAATTATTATTCTAATTTTCATTTAAAAACTACCAATCATATTTTGCAGATTTTTTTTTATATATTTTATGGGATAATATGAATATTTCCTAAAATATTCGTATCAATTTGTGAATTTTAAAGTCGCTTAAAAAATGTTTGAAAAATTAGGTTCCACAGGGTTCAATGTATTTCATTTTTTTAACCCGAGTTCAATCCAAAACAAATTGGGTGATATTTTTCATTTGCATTCCCATATGTCCCACAGACCGTCTGAACAACATACCGATATTTCATTTTGAGAAAGTCCTTTTTACGGCAGTTATCGTGCAAAAAGACAGACAGACAGACAGACAGAATACACAAAGTCATAAACACTTTTCAACTACGCTGTAAAGCGTTAAAAATCAACAATATTTCACACTTTACAACATAGTTGAAAATTCGTTATGACTTTCTTCATTCATTCTGCATGTCTGTCTCTCCGTTCGCCCGGTTATTGTGGTGAAAATGACTTTATCAAAATGGAATTTTAGTATGCTGCAGAGACTGTCTGTGGGACATATGGCCATGTAAATGTTTTTGTTAATTTTCTTATATACATAATGTATAAGGAAATTATTGTGTATCGAGTTTTCGACAAGAGAGCACGTTTGAAGCATCCCCGATCACGAATCAAACATTTTTGAGGTGATGTCTATGTGTGTGTGTGTATGTTCGTGAAAGTATGTGTGTGCGTGTGTATGTGTGTGTGTGTGTTAGTGAGTCTGTGGAGAAGATATCTCACGAACGAATGGAGCGATTCGAATGAAATTTGGTACAAAAATCACAATCCGTGAATACTGGAAGTCTATTGTTTTTAAACGCAATATAATGTTCAGAACCCCCTAAATTTTTGAGTGAAATTTTGAAAAATCATCAAAAAATAAAAACCTTTAATAAAGTTACGCAAATAGATATTTCTTATGTAATTTTTCCTTAGAAAACGACAGACATAAATTTTAGAACGCTAGCATGAACTTTTCGCGAGATAGTGCACATTTTTCAAATAAATTTATCAAAAAATCCCCTTAATTAAAAAAATATATATTAACTGTTGAAAAACGTGTTAAATTGTCATATGTAATATCATACGACAAATTTGGTGACATCATTCTCGTGGATCTAGCTCGATTCATTCTCTAGATCTAGATCTAGAATTCTCTAGATCTAGGATCTAGCTCGATTCTCGAGGATCTAGATCCCTTCATGAGAAAAGATACTTTGAGTAATACTTTTGTATTTCAACACCAATAGTCATTTATCTACTATAAGAATAACTTATTTCTGCGTCCATAACGCTTGGCGAGATTTTGGTGACGAATTTGGCGGAATGTTGCCAACTTGGCGATTTTTTTAAATGTTACCAAATTAACGAAAATCTCGCCAAATAGATAAATATGACGCTAAATCAATTAAAATGACGACTATTTGACGAAAAATCAATATCTTGGAAAGAATATAGGTATGTACTATAAGAATAACGTATTTTTTGCTGTAAAAGTAGTAAATTCATTGCATTATATAAAGAAAATCATGTGCTTCCCAAATCAGATTTTTTCCATTTGGTTCTGGAAGTATTTTCAACATCGGCTTAGCAAAAATGCGGAAAAAACTAACATGTCTCAGACGCGGCTAGTCCTAGAGCAAAGTGGTTGGTTTTATTATTTCCATCGTCAAAAATTGCGTATAAAACAAGAATGTAATTTATACACTTGAGAATATATAGTCTTTTAGTTTAGATTTTGACGATTTTTGTAGGCCATTTCGTACAAAAGAGACGTTTTTGATACCAAAGCGTACCAAAATCTAATCAGCACTAGGGTAAACCACAAATAACTTACCTATAACATTTTATGAAATCTGGTCCATTAGTTTTAGAGTTACAATGGATATATCCATTGTACAGATACGCTCACACGCAGACCTCAAGCTATAATAGTTTTTTCGTATTCTGGACGTTCCAAGACGTGTAGATCCATCGAAAATTCAAATTGCAATTTTCGACATGATTCCAATACGTGCCTACAGTGCATTACCATAGCGAAAGTTAAAACTGAACACAATATATATTGTAGACCAGGATTAATGTAGAAGGTCAGAAATCAGCTAGATTTATAGTCAAAATTGGCATAAAATGTTGATTTCCTAGGACAGTTTTTAAGGACCCCGATAACTTTCTAAGGAAATATGAATGAATGTATAAGCATTAGGTGTAACTATTACAAAATGTTCATACCCTATCGATCATAAAGTATCGCAGCGCCCCCAGCGGAAAATTTAAAAACCTATGACAACGAACTCGAGTCAAAACGATATAGACGAAAAACGGCAATTATAAATTTGTAGAGCATTGTTTAATTTAAAAAAAAATCCACAAAATAAAATTGGATTGATGTACAAGCGCAGAAATCAGCGAGATGTATAATTGGTATGAAATGTGGGTTTCCTAGGAGAGTATTTAATTACCGAATAGCTTTGTAAGGAAAAATTATACACATTAGGTGTAACTACCTCAAAGTAATCATGTCCTATGAATCAAGAGGAATTGTAGCGCCTCTAGCAATAACAGTTCTGCTACAGAAAAATCTGATGTGGGCAGCTCATGACTTCTCTTATGCAATAAATTTATTACTTTTACAGTTAAAAAAATGTTATTCTTATAGTAGATACTAATATTCTTTCCAACATATTGAATTTTCTTAATTAGTCGTCATTTTCATTGACTTAGCGTCATTTTTATCCAATTGGCCAGATTTTCGTTAATTTGGCAACATTTAAAAGTGTCGCCAAGTTGACGACTTTGTGCTAAATTCGTCGGCAAAATCTTGCCAAGCGTTATGGACGGAGAAATAAGTTATTCTTACAGCGGATAAATGACGATTGGCGTTCAAATACAAAGTATTACTCAAAGTATTTTTTCTCGTGAATGGAACGAGTTAGATCCACGAGAATGATGTCACCCAATTTATCGCATGATATTACATATGAAAAGTGAACATGCTTCTTAACAGTTAATATTTTTTTTTAATTTATGGGATTTTTTGAAACATTTATTTGAAAAATGTGCAATATCTCGAGAACGCTCATGCTAGCGTTCTAAAGTTTATGTCAGTCGTTTTCGAATGAAACATTACATAAGAAATGTCTATTTGCGTAGCATTTTTAAGGGTTTGATTTTTTGATGATTTTTTCAAAATTTCTCTCGAAAATTTAGGGGGGTTCTGAGCATTCGATTGTGTTTTAAAACAATAGGCTTCCAGTATTCACGAATTGTGAGTTTTGTACCAAATTTTATTCCAATCGCTCCATTCGTTCGCGAGATATCGTACCCGCAGACTCACTGAAGCACACACACACACACATACTTTCACACACACACAGACAACACTTGAAAAATGTTCTATTCGTGATCAGGGATGCTTGTAACGTGCTCTCCCGTCGAAAACTTGAATTTGAATATTTGACCACTGACACGCACGTTCCTTATGCAGTATGTATATAAGGAAAGTGAAAAAAGTAGGATACAAGTACGTAACAAAGCGAGATAGACGAAAAAGAGCAACAATAAAGTTATAAAGCATAGTCCAATTAGAAATAATAAACAATAACACTTTTACATGCGGCATCATTTTCACATGATATGGTTACTGTTAAATTACTGTCATATTCATAAATTATACAATAAGCAACTCAATACAATAATTAGCAACTTATACAATAAAATCTGCAATTCGTCTCACAGATGATGCACTACGTCATAGACATGTTTTACATACGATCATAAATCGTTCGGCAGCATTTAACAGTATAATATCATTGTTGTGCATAAAACAACCGATCAAGTATGGTGTGTATTGCCTTCCATATAACCGCTTTTTAACACTTTACAACAAAGTTGAAAAGTGTTATGACTTTGTTCATTCTGTCTGTCTGTCTGTCTGTCTGTCCGTTAGCACGATAACTGCCGTAAAAATGACTTAATCAAAATGAAAATTTAGTATGTTGTTCAGACGGTCTATAGGACCTATGGGAATATAAATGAATAATATCACCCAATTAGTTTTGGATTGAACCCGGATTGAAAAAATGGAATACATTGAGCCCTTTGGGACCTAATTTTTCTAGCATTTTTTAAGCGGATTTAAAATTCACAAATTGCTTCGAAAATTTTAGGCAATATTAAAATTGTTCCATAAAATATATAAAAAAAAATTCAGCGAAATATATTCAGTTGTTTTTTAAATAAAAATTAAAATAATAATAACACTTCTTATATGAAGCGATCACGTGTCCATGATATGAAACGATCACATGACCCACTTCAAAATGATATATGGCATCCATCTTGTGTCAAAATCGTGATTTTTAAAGTTCTTTATAATTCATATTGAGTGTTGTATCCGTCCTAAAACTACTTTATTTTTGCTTAAATTCTGTGCATCTACATACTGAAACAACGCAATGGCATCATATTTCAGTTTAAATGCTCTTCCAAATTTAATTATTTCTACTATTAAGCCTATTTTTCACCTATGTTGAATGTAAACAGCAAAATATGTAGAATGAGTTGTATTAGAATCGCTGTAATTCTTTAACACAAAATCATTTAGTCCATGGAGCTGATATGAATGAAATATTCATTGATTTTAGAAAGAGAAGGACGATATTTTTCGATGAAGTTTTACGCATAGAGTTTACTTACTTGCAGCTCAATGGTCTTAATTTTTCAATAAAATAAATTATTATAGTATTGTGATGAATGACATGAATGGGGGAATTATTTATGAATGAAATGTTGCTTTTATAGAGAGAGCCAGGCGTGTTATTTTTTTATGACGTCATTTGAATGGATTTCAGTTGTTTTCGATGAAGTTTTCAAATATAATAAATTATCGTAGTATTATGATAATTCTAAAATTATTACCGAGGTATGTATCATATTTTAGATATGTTTAAACCAGGCAATTTATACTTTAATGCCGTCATTTGAATGAAGTTAATTTTTTTCGATGAAGGTTTAAGGTTTCAAATATAATAAATTAATGTAGTATTGTGATAAGTTTTAAAATATTACCGAGGAATGTATTGCATTTTAGACATGTTTAAATAAAATTGCGTTGAAGTTGGAAAGTGTTTCATAATCAATGCTTTAAGCATGATTGATCTTTCTTGTTTGATTTCTGATATTGATACCTAGTAATTTTACAATGATGCATAATATTGTAATTTATTTTTTTGTTTATCCAGAATTGCTGCTGAATTCATTAACCTAACAAGGTAGGCTGCACAGTGCACAGTCACCTTTATTGATAGGCTATACAGTCGCCTCTACATACATTGTAATTATTTTTTCATTTACACCGCTTTGTTTCACAATTCATTAGCCTAACAACGTAGGCTGATAGTCGTCTTTATTCATAGACGGTACAGTCGGTTCTACAAAATTGTAATTGTTTATTTCGTTTATCCCGTATTGTTGCCAAATTCATAAACCTAACAACGTAGGCTGCACAGCCGCCTCTACAATATTGTAGTTTTTTTGTTTTCGTTTATACCGCCTTGTTGCCGAATTCATTAGCTTAACAACGTAGTATGCAGAGTCATCTTTATTCGCAGGCTGCACAGTCGCCTTTACAATATTATAATTATTTTTTTTTTTCGTTTATCACGTATTGTTGCAGAATTCATTAGCCTGGCAACGTAGGTTTCACAGTCCCCTTTTTTCAATCAGTATGATCATTTTAATGTATATGGAGCAAATGGGCACCTATTTGCACTCAAGGGCACCAATTTGCAAAATTATTGCTGTGCTTAAGCATTTTCCTCTGTATATGTAAAAATGTCTGTTGAAAGAATATATCTACCGCTACGCTAATTAGACTAATTGCGTTTTGTGAAACAGCGCTGTTAAAACAGTTTTATGTACTTTTAAGATAGTTTAACGTCATTACTTTGTACATTCTTCAGTTCAAGTACTCGCCTTTAGAGTCATACCTAGGGAATTTTATCCGATGCCATTATGCTGATCTATTACTCTGATGGGAAAAACGATACGCTTCACTCAAGATTCAGGATTCTGAGTTCCGAGTCATGAAACGTTGCATAAAATTGACCATCGCGAAAAAACTGGCTCTTTTATTTAAAAAAATAAACAATAGTATGGATATAGAATAGAAAAATTTCATCCAATTATTTTAGTTGTTGAAAATGGTGTAAGAAGTTTTAGAAATACGAAAACATATATGCCGAAATTGGACAGCACAGAATGACAGTTGTTGAACGTGACTTTCGTCACGTTCTATAACTGTCACTTGACGTTTGTCAAGTGACGAAAAACTGCTCTAATCCGAAAGTTTGACCCCCCCAGGGCTGTGATGTGAAAGCGATGAGAAACGTAATGGCGATACTCTTCGTACCTGATAGAACTAGTGCTATAAATCTATATAGTTTATTATGTAAAATATTACATAGATTCCTAATTAGAAAACCTATAGCCGTAGAAGCAAATAAAAATTTAAAATGTGGCAATATTTAACATTTAAATATTAAATGTCGTTTTATTAAGTCGTCATTATTAATTGCAATTTAAATTTGTGATACTAGATTTTTTTAAATAACAGCAATAGTACATCTGAAAGACTTTATCTTACACAACCACTTACACAATCTCTCTCTCTCAGGGCGCGGTAGCCCACTGGTTAGCGCGCGGCAATTGCACTGGGTAGGCCCGGGATCGATTCCCTCCGCTGTCAAAACTGACGCCGTGTACACGCGGGGTGCGATCACGTTAAAGATGTGGTCCCTAAGTCCTTCCGAGAGGTTGGTGACAGGGGAAGGAGGGTACGGTCTCTGTGGATACCTTCCTCCACTGTGTTCCGGTCTAAATTGGGTGGCTGGCCGTCCAAACAGTTACCTTACACTTTTCTAGTAGGTCGGACGGTCTGGGTCTCAACAACAACAATCTCTCTCTCTGTGTATATATATATATATATATATATATATATATATATATATATACATATATATATATATATATATATACATACTCTGTATATATATATATATATATATATATAATATATTTGGGTTAATTAGAATTAAATACTCAGACCTGAAGATGAATTTAATTCTGATTAATCATCGAATTTGGGAAGGTTCTGTTCTTTTCTCTTATCGGCATTATGGCCGTGAATTTGCTTCTATGGTGATGTTAATATTACTTGAATTGTTTTTTTTTTTTAATTTTTACATAATTCTTATTATTACATTTCAAATATATATACATATACATATACATATGCACATATATATATATATATATATATATATATATATATATATATATATGTATATATATATATATATATATATATATATATATATTACCGGCAAAGTATGCAATACATCTCTGATTCATTCCTTTTTTCATATTTTGCTAAAAAGCATTTGTCATTCTATAGAATGCCTAGGTATTATATACAATGTCTAGGGAAAATATTTAGTAATTCTCATATTTCATACTTTGCCTGAAAACTGCCGGTATTCTTGAAAATGCCTAGGTATTCTATAGAATGTACTCTGTATTTCATACATTGTCGATAACACATATAGTATATATATATGTATATATATATATATATATATATATATATACATACAGAGAGAGAGATTCTGTTTATAAATAAAAATAATACGAAATAGTCTTCTTCCTTAGAGATATCAGATCTACAGCTACGTCGATTAGATTAATTGCGTTTTGTTAAACAACGCTATTAAACAGTTTTGCATTATTTTAAGTTAGTTTAACGTCATTACTTTGTGCATTCTTTAGTACAAGTATTCGACTTTAAAGTCACCCCGAGAGAATTTTATCCGATGTCATTACGCTGAACTATTACTCTGATGGGAAAGACGATACGCTTTGCTCAAGATTCAAGATCCTGAGTTGCGGGTCATAAAACGTTGCATAAAATTGCCATCACGACAAAAATAACTTTTCTTAGTGAAAGTAAAAAATAAGTTTTGATATGAAACACAAAATTTCATTCAGTTTTTCTTGAAGTTGTTGAATACGGCGCAAAGTTTTGAGGAAAAACGTGTGGAGGAATTATATGAGAGTTGTAAATAATCTTGCCGCTCTAACCGGGAATCGAATCACGGATCTTCCTACTGGCCTACCGCCTCTCTTCTGTTGAGCTATTGGGACGGAATTGAAAACTCTTATGGTCTTAGTGGACTCTGCATTCTCCACACTTTAATGCCAGATTTGTGTGCAAATGACGATCTGCCTATCCTCTCCCTGCTATTCTTACCTCATGGTAGCCTTTTGTTGCTATTTTATCCTCAGGATAATTTTCTGATTGGTCATTTACCTCCTGCTTTGAAATAAGCTCACAGTATATTAGTGTCCTCTGAGTATGTGTTAGACGTAGTCAGGCCACTTTCAGACCTCCGACATCTTTGCACTAACCTACAGGGTTGATTTGCTCGTGAGACATTGTAAAGAACCTTGCTGATCCAACCGGGAATTGAATTTACAGATATTTCTACTGGTCAGCCGACGCTCTACCGTTAAAGTACTGGAATATAATTGCAGGCTGTGGCCTATCGGTGTTTTATTTTTCAGGACTTTTTTGCTTGGTGGTGGTGTGTGTGTGTGGGGTGGAATGAAACATTAGGAGGGCAAGTTACCTATTTGCTCTATATAAATGTATCTAAACACTGTCACATAAATAGGAACTAGGTTAACATAAAATGTCTCCCAGTGAGCGAATAATCGTCTTCGGTGGCTTCGCTCCGCCCCCCCCTCCCTTCCCCGATGCATGCCTGAAAAAAATACCGAGTTTCCTCATTTTGGAGGAGGTGAAAAATGTTCTATCAAATTTTAAACAATGCGTTTCTTATTTTTCTAGAAAATAGAACATTTTCATGTGTGTAACTCTCTCAAGTAACAAATATTGGAAATTTATAATTGCACACTTTCATTCTTTCGAACGATTTACCAATACACAAAATTTTAAATCTCTATCGAATCGCAAAACATGCTTTTCTATCATTTTATTTTTCGAACGTTTTTCTGTGAAGCACCAGTAGTGGTATAAGATGGCTTCTGCAGCAGTCGAAGTATATTGCTGTATGATGAGGGGTTACTCATTTTAGAGGAAGTGAAATGGATTCGCTCATTTCTGAAAGAGAGATATTCGTGAGTGATAAGAAATTATTAAGTGATAACACTGATCTTTTTTTTTGTGGTGGCAACAAACATTTTCACAGTGTTAACACTAAGCCAACGGCCCTACCGTGCTAAAAACACCGGTTCTCGTTAGATCACCGAAGTCAGGCAGCATCGGGGGCGGTTAGTACTTGGGTGGGTGACCACCCGGGAACACCGCATGCTGTTGGCACATTTCGGGCGCGGTAGCACGGTGGTTTACGCGCTGGATTTGCACGCAGCCACAAATGCCGCCGTGTTCATGCGGTGTAAGATCACGATAAACATGTGGGTCCGTAAGTCCTTCCGAGAGGTTGGTGGTAAGGGAAGGAGGGTACTGTCCCTGTGGATGCCTCCCCCACTGAGTTCCGGTCTAAGTTGGGTGGCACTTCCCGGCCGTCCAAACAGTTACCTTACACCTTTCTGGTAGGTCGGACGGTCTGGGTCTCAACAACAACAACACCTTTCTGGTAGTCCTTCCCGGTCGTCCAAATTGTTACTCAAGTCCTCTGGACGAGTCGGACGGCCTGGGGTTTCCACACCTTTCTGGCAGGTCGGACGGTCTGGGTCTCAACAACAACAACAGTGTTAACACTACATTTTTTGCTTGACAAGACTACATTGTTTTACAGTGGCAACATTAAACTCTTTTGTGGTGGCATAGTAGTATTGTTGCTAACTTTATCGCTACTTTGTACTACTTTTCGCCTACTTTGTCGCTAACAAAAGTTGTCGCATTCTGCTGTAATAGTGTTTTTCTCTCCTCTCGACGCACTGCACATGCCCAATTGCGAAGAAAGTTTTAACCACGCCTTCTCCATTTTCGTCTGGAGGAAACATCTCTGGACAGTTAAGTGTATTTATTTTTATTTTTTGGGTTTTCTATCTTTTAGAATTTTAAAAATATCAGCCTATTTTTTTTTGTATAATATCATCATGTGTGATGAGTTTTTAAGAGAGTAGCTTCTACTTGCATGCAAAAGTATAATACTTAATATGTAATATGTCTGCCCAATGATGACGCTAATAGTACCATATTTACATTTGATATAAATATTCAGCGATTTTTTGTGTGAATAATATACCTCTTTTCAATTATTGCGTCATTGAGTTGAAATATTATGTTCAACATGTGTCATATTTAAGCATTCTTGTTCCTTAAAATTGTCCACTTCAACGATAAGAGTTTGCAATTGCAGCAGCTCAACAGTAGACCGTCGGCTTTCCAGTTCGGGGAACCAGTGTTCGGTTCCATGTTGGGGCAGCAAGATTCTTCAAATCAATCCTGTGGGTTAAGATGTTGGAGGTCTAAACGTAACCCGAGTACGACTAGTACAAATTCAGTGGACTCTGGAAGATTGGGAGCCTATTTCAAATTGAGAGGTTAACGACCAAGCAGTATGCTAACTTGGGTATTAATAGCAGTAGCAGGAGGCTAACCTGAGATAAAAATAGCAGGAGGTAGTCAGTCAAAATTAGCAGTTGCCCGCTAATCTGCAATTAGATTGAGGAGAATGCAGAATCCACTTCTACGATAAGAACTTGCAATTTCGTCACAGTAGCTCAACGGTAGAGCGTTGGCTGGCCAGTTTGGAAATCCAGAGTTCGTTTACCGATTGTGTCGATTACAAAATGTCAACATTTACTACGAAAAATCTGATGTGGGTAGCACGTGACTTTCCCTGCAGACTTATATTCACGTTCTCTTTATTTTAATTAAATTTAATTCACTTTTAATTCAATTTTTCGTTCTCATTTGATAACTGGACTTATTTTCAAAGGTGGAGTAGAGAAAATACGAATAAACTAAAATATCTCGAGAACGGTTAGTCCTAGTGTAATGGGGTTGATCTTATTCTTTTCTTCGTTAAAAATTACGTATTAAACAAGTATTTAATGGGTATATTTGAGCATATGTAGATTTTTATTTTAGATTTTGTTAATTTTTGCGGGCCATTTTGCAAAAAAAGGCAGGTTATTTATACCCGAATCGTACCAAAATCTAAACAGAACCAGGGTATCCCACAAGTGACGTATTTACCGATTTTTGGGAAATTCGGTCTAATAGTTTTTCAGCTAGAGTAGATAAAAGATTTTGCGAGCCATTTCGCAAAAAAGGCGGGTTCTTTTATCACTTACCTACCAAATTTTATAAAATTCGGCCCATTAGTTTTTGAGTTAGAGTTGATACAAAATCTGCACAGACAGACAGACAGACAGGCACACACACACAGACGCCACGCTAAAAATAGTTTTTTCGTATTCTAGAGGTCTTGAAATGTGTACATCCGTCGAAAAGTCGAATTGCGATTTTCGGCATTATTCCAATATTTTCCCTATACATTACCATATATTGTAGGGAAAGTAATAAGTCATTTTCATTCACGATAAATATTGTGAACAAGCATTCAATGCAGGAACGAAGAGGTAGGTCTCTCACATATATAAATCAGTAAAAACGTAGTTAATTCTAATCCACGTCATTTAAGACATTTGTGTAGCCAATAAAATTATAAAAATCGTATAATAAAATCATACGTTATTTCAGACATATTTCAGAAGTTGATCCTCTAAAATTTCCTCTTTCAAAAAATATCTGACATTAAATTATCAAATATTTAAATCTTCCGATGCCCATTATCAAGATGGGATGGTAATCGCCTTGTAGTAGATGGCTTTCGGGTTCCGGAAATGAAAATGCATTAAATCTACCTCACTTTCGAAAATTCAAACTCTGGAAAATGCAGTAAAAGTGCTGGATAATAAGCTAAGTATGAAAAGGTTTCGAGAATTATTCAATTTGCGCAGTTTAAAGGGGAAAATGTAGTCCCACTGCAATTATTTAAGTTACATGAAGGGAGTTAACTCGATTTTTTGTTTAATAAAATAGTAAAATACGATTTTCTGGGATTAATGAAATATTTTGTATTTCAAATTTTGAAAAGTGTTAGAGAAATTGCATTTGGCGATTGTCACTATGGCAACAAGTGGTTTTGGCCGCCGATCAGGTCCCATCCCCGGTTCGGGTCTCACCTGGACACAAAAAAACCGTCACCACATTACGTGGAACCATGCTGTGAGATGGGAGAATTTTAGTATGTATCTCTGTTAAAATATTCCGTATTTACGTGACATACTAGGAAATTTATGAAATCTAGAAATTAATAATAAAGTAGGAGAGAATGACCATTATCCTGTACCTTTATATAATAAGAAAATATGATGTGGACAGCACATGTCTTACCTTTTATAATGCAATGAAATTACTATTTTTACAGTAAAATAAATAGGTTATTCTTATAGTAGATACTTGTATTATTTCCAAGATGTTGTATTTGCATCAATTAGTCGTTATTTTCATTGATTTAGCGTCATTTTTATCCATTTGGCGGGATTTTCGTTAATATGGCAACATTTAAAAAAGTCGCCAAGTTTGCGACATTCCGCCAAATTTGTCGCCAAAATCTTACCAAGCGTTATGTACAGAGAAAAAAGTTATTCTTATAACAGATTCTTATAGCAGACTATTGGCGTTCAAATACAAAAGTATCACTCAAGGTATCTTTTCTCATGAATGGAACGAGCTAGATCCACGAGAACGGTGTCACCAAATTTATCGCATGAAATTTCATATGAAAAGTGAACATGTTTCTCAACAGTTAATATATATTTTTTTAATTTATGGGGTTTTTTGATAAATTTATTTGAAAAATGTGCGATATCTCGAGAACGCTTCATTATAGCGTTCAAAAGTTTATCTCAATCGTTTTCTAAGAAAACATTACATAAGAAATATCTTTATTAAAGGTTTTGAATTTTTTTATGATTTTTTCAAAATTTCACTCGAAAATTTAGGGGGGTTCTGAACATTCGATTGCGTTTAAAAACAGTTGGACTTCCAGTATTCACGGATTGTGATTTTTGTACCAAATTTCATTCAAATCGCTTCATTCATTCGTGAGATATCGTCTCCACAGACTCACCGACACACACACAGACACACACACACACACACACACATACACAGACATCACCTCAAAATTGTTTGATTCGTGATCAGGGATGACTGAAACGTGCTCTCCCGTCGAAAACTCGAATTCGAATTTTCGACCCCGTCACAATACTTTCCTTATACATTATGTATATAAGGAAAGTAAAAAATGAGTTTGTGCATGTATGTGCGGCTGTGTGCGTCTGCCTGTGTTGTTTGTAGCAGATAATCGAAGTTTCGAACACACCAAAATTCGATTCTATGGACCCAGTACAATACTGCTCGACGATATTTATTTTAATTCGAACATGTTTAAAAGTAATAAATTTTAAAGCCGAAAATCCGTCAAAATTTTAACAAAATGGATTTTAATTATGGATTTTCAAATTTTGCGAATATTAAATAATCAGTTAAATGAAGACTCTAATTCCTCGGATTGAGTAGCAAGTTACCAACATATACGTAACATTAAAAGAGGCAGAGATCAGAGATGTTCATTTTCACTTTCCTTATATACATAATGTATAAGGAAAGTATTGTGACGGGGTCGAAAATTCGAATTCGAGTTTTCGACGGAAGAGCACGTTTCAGTATTCCTGATCACGAATCAAACATGTTTGAAGTGATGTCTGTGTGTGTGTGTGTGCGTGTCTGTGTGAAAGTATGTGTGTGTCAGTGAGTCTGTGGAGACGATATCCTACGAATGAATGGAGCGATGTGAATGACATTTGGTACAAAAACCACAATCAGTGAATACTGGAAACCTATTGTTTCAAAACATAATCGAATGTTCAGAAACCCCCTAAAATTTGGAATGAAATTTAAAAAAAAATAATCACAAAAATCAAAACCTTTAATAAAGTTACGCAAATAGACATTTCTTATGTAATTTTTCCTTAGAAAACGATTGACATAAATTGTAGAACACTAGCATGAACCGTTCTTGAGATATTGTACATTTTTCGAATACATTTAAGAAAAAACCCATAAATTAAAAAACATTTTAACTGTTAAGAAACATGTTCATTTTTCATATGTAATATCATCCGATAAATTTGGTGACATCATTCTCGTAGATCTATCCAACTCATTCCATTCACGAGAAAATATACTTTGAGTAATACTTTTGTATTTGAACGCGAATAGCCATTTATCCGCTGTAAGAATAACGTATTTCTCCGTCCATAACGCTTGGCGAAATTTTGGCGAGGAATTTAGCAGAATGTCGCCAACTTGATGTCATTTTTAAATGTTGCCAACTTAACGAAAATCTCACCAAATGGATAAAAGTGACGATAAATCAATTAAAATGACAACTAATGGAAGCAAATTTAATATCTTAGAAAGAATATAAGTATCTACTATAAGAATAACATTTTTTACTTTCCCTGCAATACATGGTAATGTATAGGGAAAGTATTGGAATTATGTCGAAAATCGCAACTCGAGTTTTCGACGGATTTACACGTTTCGAGACCTCTAGAATACGAAAAAACTATTTTTAGCGTGACGTCTGTGTGTGTGTCTGTGTGTCTGTATGTGTGTCTGTGTGTGTGTCTGTGTGTCTGTCTGTGTGTCTGTGTGTCTGTCTGTGTGTCTGTCTGTCTGTCTGTGCAGATTTTGTATCCACTCTAACTAAAAAACTAATGGACCAAATTTCACAAAATTTGGTAGGTAAGTTACTTGTGAGCGAGTCTGGTGCTGATTAGTTTTGGGTACAATTCGGAATAAAAGAACCCGCCTTTTTTGCGAAATGGCCGCAAAAGCTTGTATCCACTCTAACTGAAAAACTGATGGACCGAATTTCACAAAATTCGGTAGATGAGTCACTTGTGGGTTACCTTGGTGCTGATTAGATTTTGGTACGATTCGGAAAAAAACATCAGCGCTAAATGTATTGCATTTTAGAGATGTTTACATAAAATTTCATTTCAGTTGGAAAGTGTTTCATAATCAATGCTTTATGCACGATTGATCTTTATTGTTTTAAATACATTTAGATGCAGCTGATGCACTGGAAAGTTTTCAACTCCGCGCTCTCTTTCCCGTGTTACACTGTATCTATCTCTAAAGAAGAACAACCATCTAGAGCCACATTCTATCTTTTCCACCTTCATAGCCACTGAAAGTAACATATACAAATCATTATTAAAGGTGTATTTATCGAACAACAATCATTCGATTGCTTAATATTTATTGAATAATTAATATTACGTCGAAAACCTAAGTTTTGTTATATATTAAGTTACTCTTCAACAAACCAAAAGATATTATCAAATCATTTAAATATAATAGTCTGAGACATTGAGTCATCACATTAGTTATATTACTCCAAAGTTGGCCAATTTATCGCACTTATCGCCAATATTTCAAAACCAAAATTCCTCGTAGACCTAATATCTTGAATTTCTGACTTCTATTATCTAAGTCAACGAATCAAAGTTTAAAATTCGAGCCTCATCACAACCTGCAAGTTGGTGAGATTTAAAAAAGTACCAAATTTGGTACGATTTGATTAAATAGTCGGTGATAAACATCGTCAATTGCAGAAACACATTTGAGGCGGTAGCAATTAAGCTTCACTCGCACATCACTGCACTTTATCTTACCTTTCACTGCACCTTAACACATCTTTCATTGCACTTTAACATATATTTCACTGCACCTTAACATAAACGTTAAAAAATCTGATGTGGGCAGCATATGACTTTCCCCGCAGACTTATAGTCACGTTCTCTTTATTTTGATTAAATTGAATTCACTTCTAATTCAATTTTCATTCTCATTTGATAACTGGACTTATTTTCTAAGGTGGCATAGAGAAAATACAAAAAACTAAGATATATCTAAAACGGCTAGTCCTAGTGTAATGGAGATGGCCTTATTCGTCTCTTCGTTAAAAATTACGTATTAAACAAGCATTGAATGGATATATTTGAGCATGCGTAGATTTTTATTTTAGATTTTAGCAGGCCATTTTGCAAAACAGGCAGGTTATATTTTTAGGAATAGTACCAAAATCCAATCAGCACCAGAGTGTCCCACAAATAACTTATCTACCGAATTTTGTGAAACTCGGTCTATTAGTTTTTCAGCTAGAGGGAACACAGGCTTTCGCGGACCATTTCGCAAAAAAAGGCGGATTCTTTTATCCCGAATAGTTCCCAAAACGAATCAGCACCAGATTCGCCCACAACTGACTTAACTACCAAATTTTATGAAATTCGATGTATTAGCTTTTTAGTTAGAGTGGATACAAAATCTGAACAGACAGACAGACACACAGACAGGCACACAGACACACAGACAAACACACACACACAGGCGTCACGCTAAAAATAGTTCGATTCGCTAAATATAAATTCGATGAATTAGATTTTTAGTTAGAGTTGATACAAAATATGCACAGACAGACAGATACACATACACACAGACACACGCACACAGAAGTCACGCTGAAAAAAGTTTTTTTTCGTATTCTAGAGGTTTTGAAACGTGTAGATCCATCGAAAACTCGAGTTGCGATTTTCGGCATGATTCCAATACTTTCCCTATGCATTACCATGTATTGCAGGGACAGTAAAAATCTGATGTGGCCAGCACATGACCTTCGCTGCCGACTTGTATACACATTCTCTTTATTTTAATAAAATTTAATTCACTATTAATTCAATTTTCGTTCTCATTTGGTAACTGGTGTCATTTTCAAAGGTGGCGTAGAGTAAAAACGAAAAAACGAAAATATCTCCAGAACGGCAAGTCCTAGGGTAATGGGGCTGGTCTTTTTCTATTCTTCGCTAAACATTACGTATAAAACAAGCATTTAATGGATATATTTCAGCATACGTAGTTTTTTTATTTTAAATTTTGTCGATTTTTCCGGGTAATTTTGCAAAAAAAAGGCAGGTTATTTTTTTCCGAATCATACCAAAATCTAAGCAGCACCAGGGTGGCCCACAAACGACCTATCTCCCAAATTTTGTGAAATTCGCTCCTTTAGATTTTCAGCTAGAGTGGATAAAATCTTTCGCGGCCATTTCGCAAAAAAAAGGCGGGTTCTTTTATTCCGAATCGTACCCAAAACTAATCAGCACCAGATTCGCCCACAGGTGACTTACCTACAAAATTTTATGAAATTTGGTCCATTAGTTTTTTAGTTAGAGTGGATACAAAATCTGCACAGACAGACACACAGACAGTCACACAGACACACACACAGACGTCACGCTAAAAATAGTTTTTTCGTATTCTACAGGCCTTGAAACGTGTAGATCCGTCGAAAACTCGTGTTGTGATTTTCAGCACGATTCCAATATGGATACAAGCAGGCGGGTTCTTTAATCCCAAATCGTACCCAAAACTAATCAGCACCAGACTCGCTCACAAGTAACTTATCTACCAAATTTTGTGAAATTCGGTCCATTAGATTTTTAGTTAGAGTGGATACAAAATCCTCACAGAAAGACAGACATACAGACACACAGACAGACACACAGACACACAGATACACAGACACACACACAGACGTCACGCTAAAAATGGTTTTTCGTATTCTAGAGGTCTTGAAACGTGTAGATCCGATTTCGACATGATTCCATGCGATTTTCGACATGATTCCAATACTTTCCCTATACATTACCATGTATTGCAGGGAAAGTAAAAATCTGATGTGGGCAGAACATGACTTTCTCTGCAGACTTATATTAACGTTCTCTTTATTTTAATTAAATTTATTTCACTTTTAATTCAATTTTCGTTCTCATTCGGTAACCGGACTTATTTTCAAAGGTGACGTAAAGAAAATACGGAAAACTAAAATATCTCGAGAACGGCTAGTCCTAGTGTAATAGGGTTGGTCTTATTATTTTCGTCCTTAAAAATTACGTATTAAACGAGCATGTAATAGATATATTTGATTATACCTAGTTCTGTAGTTTAGATTTTGACGATTTTTGCGGGCCATTTTGCAAAAAAAACCCGGTTATTTTTCTCCGAATCGTACCAAAATTCAATCAGCACCAGGGTAACCCGCAAGTAACTCACTCATCTACCGAATTTTGTGAAATTCGGTCCAGTAGTTTTTCAGTTAGAGTGGATACAAGCTTTTGCGGGCTATTTCGCAAAAAAACGCGGGTTCTTTTATTCCAAATCATACCCAAAACTAATCAGCACCAGACTCTCTCACAAGTGACTTACCTACCAAATTTTGTGAAATTCGGTCCATTAGTTTTTTAGTTAGAGTGGATACAAAATCTGCACAGACAGACAGACACACAGACTCACACACAGACGTCACGCTAAATATGGTTTTTTCGTATTCTAGAGGTTTTGAAATGTGTAGATCCGTTGAAAACTCGAGTTACGATTTTCGGCATGATTCCAATACTTTCCCTATACATTACCATGTATTGCAGGGAAAGTAAAAATCTGATGTGGGCAGCACATGACTTTCCCTGCAAACTTATATCCACGTTCTATTTATTTCAATTAAATGTAATTCACTTTTAATTCAAATTTCGTTCTCAATCGGTAACCGGGCTTATTTTCAAAGGTGGCGTAGGGAAAGTACGAAAAACTAAAATATCTCGAGAACGGCTAGTCCTAGTGTAATGGGGTTGGTCTTATTCTTTTCGTCGTTAAACATTACGTATTAAACGGGCATTTAATGGATATATCTAAGTATACCAAGTTCTTTAGTTTAGATTTTGAAGATTTTTGCGGGCCGTTTTGCAAAAAAAAGCCAGGTTATTTTTTTCCGAATCGTACCAAAATCTAATCAGCACCAGAGTGACCTATACGTGACTCATCTACCGAATTTTGTGAAATTCGGTTCATTAGTTTTTCAGCTAGAGTGGATACAAGCTTTTGCGGGCCATTTCGCAAAAAAAGGCGGGTTCTTTTATTCCGAATCGTACCCAAAACTAATCAGCACTAGCCCCGCCCACAAGTGACTTACCTACCAAATTTTGTGAAATTCGGTCGATTAGTTTTTTAGTTACAGTGGATACAAAATCTGCACAGACAGACAGACGGACACACAGACAGACAGACACACAGACAGACAGACAGACAGACAGACACACAGACACACGCACAGACGTCACGCTAAAAATGGTTTTTTCGTATTCTAGGGGTCTCGAAACGTGTAGATCCGTCGAAAACTCGAGTTGTGATTTTCGGCATGATTCCAATACTTTCCCTATACATTACCATGTATTGCAGGGAAAGTAAAAATCTGATGTGGGCAGCACATGACTTTCCCTGCAAACTTATATCCACGTTCTATTTATTTCAATTAAATGTAATTAACTTTTAATTCAAATTTCGTTCTCATTCGGTAACCGGGCTTATTTTCAAAGGTGGCGTAGGGAAAGTACGAAAAACTAAAATATCTCGAGAACGGCTAGTCCTAGTGTAATGGGGTTGGTTTTATTCTTTTCGTCGATAAACATTACGTATTAAACGGGCATTTAATGGATATATCTCAGTATACCAAGTTCTTTAGTTTAGATTTTGAAGATTTTTGCGGGCCGTTTTGCAAAAAAAGGCAGGTTATTTTTTTCCGAATCGTACCAAAATCTAATCAGCACCAGAGTGACCTATACGTGACTCATGTACCGAATTTTGTGATATTCGGTTCATTAGTTTTTCAGCTAGAGTGGATACAAGCTTTTGCGGGCCATTTCGCAAAAAAAGGCGGGTTCTTTTATTCCGAATCGTACCCAAAACTAATCAGCACTAGCCCCGCCCACAAGTGACTTACCTACCAAATGTTGTGAAATTCGGTCGATTAGTTTTTTAGTTACAGTGGATACAAAATCTGCACAGACAGACAGACAGACACACAGACAGACAGACACACAGACAGACAGACAGACAGACAGACACACAGACACACGCACAGACGTCACGCTAAAAATGGTTTTTTCGTATTCTAGGGGTCTCGAAACGTGTAGATCCGTCGAAAACTCGAGTTGTGATTTTCGGCATGATTCCAATACTTTCCCTATACATTACCATGTATTGCAGGGAAAGTAAAAATCTGATGTGGACAGCACATGACTTTCCCTGCAGACTTATATCCACGTTCTATTTATTTCAATTAAATGTAATTAACTTTTAATTCAATTTTCGTTCTCATTCGGTAACCGGGCTTATTTTCAAAGGTGGCGTAGGGAAAGTACGAAAAACTAAAATATCTCGAGAACGGCTAGTCCTAGTGTAATGGGGTTGGTCTTATTCTTTTCGTCGTTAAACATTACGTATTAAACGGGCATTTAATGGATATATCTAAGTATACCAAGTTGTTTAGTTTAGATTTTGAAGATTTTTGCGGGCCGTTTTGCAAAAAAAGGCAGGTTATTTTTTTCCGAATCGTACCAAAATCTAATCAGCACCAGAGTGACCTATACGTGACTCATCTACCGAATTTTGTGAAATTCGGTTCATTAGTTTTTCAGCTAGAGTGGATACAAGCTTTTGCGGGCCATTTCGCAAAAAAAGGCGGGTTATTTTATTCCGAATCGTACCCAAAAGTAATCAGCACTAGCCCCGGCCACAAGTGACTTACCTACCAAATTTTGTGAAATTCGGTCGATTAGTTTTTTAGTTACAGTGGATACAAAATCTGCACAGACAGACAGACAGACACACAGACAGACACACAGACAGACAGACAGACAGACAGACAGACAGACAGACACACAGACACACGCACAGACGTCACGCTAAAAATGGTTTTTTCGTATTCTACAGGTCTCGAAACGTGTAGATCCGTCGAAAACTCGAGTTGTGATTTTCGGCATGATTCCAATACTTTCCCTATACATTACCATGTATTGCAGGGAAAGTAAAAATCTGATGTGGGCAGCACATGACTTTCCCTGCACACTCATATCCACGTTCTATTTATTTCAATTAAATGTAATTCAGTTTTAATTCAATTTTCGTTCTCATTCGGTAACCGGGCTTATTTTCAAAGGTGGCGTAGGGAAAGTACGAAAAACTAAAATATCTCGAGAACGGCTAGTCCTAGTGTAATGGGGTTGGTCTTATTCTTTTCGTCGTTAAACATTACGTATTAAACGGGCATTTAATGGATATATCTAAGTATACCAAGTTCTTTAGTTTAGATTTTGAAGATTTTTGCGGGCCGTTTTGCAAAAAAAGGCAGGTTATTTTTTTCCGAATCGTACCAAAATCTAATCAGCACCAGAGTGACCTATACGTGACTCACCTACCGAATTTTGTGAAATTCGGTTCATTAGTTTTTCAGCTAGAGTGGATACAAGCTTTTGCGGGCCATTTCGCAAAAAAAGGCGGGTTCTTTTATTCCGAATCGTACCCAAAACTAATCAGCACTAGCCCCGCCCACAAGTGACTTACCTACCAAATTTTGTGAAATTCGGTCCATTAGTTTTTTAATTACAGTGGATACAAAATCTGCACAGACAGACAGACAGACACACAGACAGACACACAGACAGACAGACAGACAGACAGACAGACAGACAGACACACAGACACACGCACAGACGTCACGCTAAAAATGGTTTTTTCGTATTCTAGAGGTCTCGAAACGTGTAGATCCGTCGAAAACTCGAGTTGTGATTTTCGGCATGATTCCAATACTTTCCCTATACATTACCATGTATTGCAGGGAAAGTAAAAAGGGTTCAGAAAATTTCAGGACGTGTGCTTGCATATTCTCGAATTCGAAAGTTTTGGAGAAAATGCTATTTTCCGTATTACATATAGGGAGAAAAAAAATATGTTCTACATGCCTATCAGAATTTTTGGAACGACTAAAATGATCATAAAATTATTATAGTGGGTGAAGATCATTATTTCAGACATATTTCCTGAGTCTAATCGTTTAAAACCTTTTCCTGCAAAATATACTTGACGTTAAATCGTCAAATATTTGAAACTTCGGGGATCCATTAAAAAGATGGGTTTATCTCAATCTGCAGATTGGTTTTTGTTTCCGGACACGAAAATGCATTAAATCATGCTTCTTTGCAGAATTTAAATTCTGAAAGAAGAGAAAAGGAAAAAAAGTAAAGTTGATGCACTGGATTATATAGTTAAATATACAAAAGTTTCGTACATTTTTCAATTTGAGAAGGTTAAAAAAATGAACTCTGCGAGAACAACTTTTTTGTTAGGTTAATAAAATTAATTTCTGTTCAATATGTATATAGTATATAAATGTGTGTGTGTGTGTGTGTGTTTGAAAAGCTAGTAATATTTTCCAACGAATCTTATTGTCAAGTTTAAGAAGATTGAAATGATTTTTAAATTTGTAATGCTCATGTCTCAAATAATAAAAGTGCTAGCTATGCACTATACAAAGTAATTTGTAGTTCTGAGTGACCTATAAGGATATCTAATTGGATTTTGGATCATATTCCTAGCTTTTGAAATTTAGCGCTTATAATTTTGTTTTACTATTATTTTGAAAATGCTACTTTCAATATTTTAAAACATATTGAGCTGTCGTCTTCGACCCATACTGTCCAATTTAGCAAAATGTGTAAAGTAACTGTTTTGACGGCTGAAGAGTGCCACCCAATATAGACCGGAACCGAGTGAAGGTGGCATCCATAGGTACCGTGCCTTCCTTTCCTTGTCTCACCAGGACTTACTTCCCCTATCACCAGGACTTAAGTTATCACCAGGATCATACTCCGCGTGAACACGGCAGTTTGGGCAGAGGCGGAAATCGAACTCGGGTCGTTGGAGTGCAATCCTCGAGGGCAAACCGCTGACAGTCGCACTTCTGGGAGCTATCTTGAAAATGTCTAAATAAGGCAAACCACCCTCTGAGAAAAGTGTTATTTACACAAAACCATTTCGGCTCCAACAGACTGGTCCATCTGCCGATTTCTTTAAACCGTTTTACAAGTTGTAGCTAGTACACAGTATATCCTCAAAAAGATTCGGACTACTTACCCGAGTTCGCATATCGTAACTCTTTGACCCAGTTGCTTAAGGCACGAACGTGTATTCATGTTCGTGTCTTAAGCAGCTGGACCAATGCTGGGCCCAGAACGTAAATTCAGCGTATTATTTGTTAAGCTGATCATTCCTGCGATGGAATATGTCAAGTGTCATGGAATGGGCCGTTGTCTTTTCCAAGTAAGCTAAGTTGGTTTCCGATCATCATTGTATAGCCAGAAGTTATGTGTAGAAATTGGGGTAGAATTTGCTAAGTGGTATTTTCAAAATCCAAAGTTCACACATTAACACAATAAAATACTCTGCGACATCTTCAGGGTAAACACCTGCCTTCCACAGAATTTAGTAGAATTTTTTCCCGAATCATACCAAAATATTATGATAATCTACAGCTTCTTTACCTCCCAAATGTTTTGAAATTTGGTCAATTATTATTATTATTTTTAATTAGAGTGGATACAAGTATTGCACAGACAGACAGACACACACACAGACGTTCCTTTTTCGTGTTCTAGGTTATTTGAAACGTGTAGAACCGTCGAACACTCGAGTTGTAATTTTATTTTATACAGTTGCCCTTAAAATTTATTTTCAAACTCCTAGGACTTCAACCACTTTCACCCGATCAAAAAGTACGGCGAAAACATAGAATTCAGAGGTCTAAAAAATTAATTTCGTTAGATAAAATTCCCATTCGAAAACTTTTATGCATGCCCATTCTTTAGCAAAAGTTTTAGCGAAACTTTTATAAACTTTAATTGATGATAACTCAAAAAATTTTGATCTCATGACAATGGGACAATTTTTGTTAAAGCTAGTACAGAAAGCTAGTACTTTCTTGAGCTACAGAAATTTATTTAAATTAGAAAAAACAATTTCTAGGGAGGCAGTATAAAAAGTTACATTTCGTAAAGTTAAAATATATCACTTGATCAAAATTTCTATACGATGATCGTCTATCTTAATTACAGCCATGGGTTTAGAAAGGATACAACATTTGCATAGAAACGTTTGCAAATGCCATAATGCTTTGAGAATTATATCTAGGTATTGCTAGTAAAATTGTTTGTAAAGTAGCGGCTATTATTCATTGGCACAACAGAAATGCGCAGTATATAGTATATGTATTTTGATTATTTTTAAATTAAAGTTTCTCTAACTATGAGTGTAATTAACCAGTAATTTTTCATAATTGTAGGATTAAGTTCCGCATATAGAGACAAAAAATAAATTAAAAGTTAAAATTATTTTAAATACCTAGTAATGTTCTTTATTGTTTTAATTCTACTTTGCATTGCCCTAATCATTTATTTGTACAAAATTAATAGTGTAAATAAATATTTTAGGAATTTCGCCATAGAAATGCATATAATGCAGAACTACTTACCTTATCCTAGCGCCATCCGAATTATTGCCTCAAACGATATGGACGTTTCCAAAATATGAAGCTTTAACTCCTTAATTTTATCTCCATGATTATAGCATTCCATAAATTGAAACTCTGAGTCTATGACCATGGGAAGTGTTGCTTACCACCTTTGTTATGTTTCTTTAAAGCAATAAAAGTGATTTTCAAAAATAAATGCAGCATATCGTCATCTATTTGTATACGTGTAAGACAAAGCACGATGCAGTAATTAGTAATCTGGCTACAAGCACAGAAATAAGACAATTTATTCTTAACTTCGCTGGAAAACTGACTGCAATTAAAATCTAAAAGAATAAAATTGAGATAAGGAAAACAATGTAAATTTTCTAGAACAATATAGAACAGTTCAGTGCACTTTTATGTTATAGAGACATATCTGAATAGCTGTTCAATTAAAATATACCGATAGTATTTAAATGAGAGTTTATTTATTATTTTTACAATTCGAAAAATTTATAATTAAGTTCCATAATATGCACCGAATTGAAAATTAATTTCGATTCAGTTTCTGAACAATTGTTTCGAAAGAATAAGTTTCAGTTGTTTCAGAAACAAATCATTTAATTAAAATAGAAAACTTTATTATAAATGTTCTTTCGGATATAAGTAATTAAAAATGTGAATACCAAGGAAACGCGACATTGAGTGCTTTATTAAGTTTTTTATTTTACAGTTTCAATTGTTTCTTCCTGATCAAAGCTAAACAGGACGCCATGTTGAAATAATACTTTGATTTATATGTATACTGGATATATTATTAAATGTAGATAAATGTTAAGGTTGATGTTGTATTATATTTTCTAAAAACATATTACTATATGGACATCATATAACTTCTCTCCATCTGTTGCAAAGAAACTTGCTGCCCCAACCGAGAATCGAACCAAGTATCTTGCACTGGTCAGCCGATGCTGTTGAGCTACTGGGACAGAATTGTAAGCTCTTACCTTTGAAATGGATTCTCATTCTCTCCCTCTAATAACAGATTGTAACTGTCAATCTTACTAAATATGTCCTGTTATTTTTACCTTAGTTTAGTTTCCTGCTGCTAATTTTATTCTCCAAGTTTGCTTCCTGCGTGGTGTTTGAGCTCCCTAATTGATATCGGAGCTAAGTATACCAGAGACCACGGAATCCGTTCTAGTCTTAATAGGGTTGTTTCCAAACCTCCGGCATCATTTCACCAATATACAGGTTTGATTTGTTCGGGCGCTATTCCAAAGAACCCTGCTGCTCCAACCGAGAATTGAACCGCGGTTCTTGATACTCACCAGACGTTGCTCTACTGCTGAGCTACAAGGACGAAATTGCCAGCTCTGATTTTTGACGTGGCTCTACTGTAAAGAGCTTGCATTGTGAACATTATAGTAAGTGAACATAAAGACCCTCCCATTTAAATTTAGGTACAAAATACGCCAAAGAATGGTGTCATAAGGTAAAGTTGTCCTTATCAAAAATTACTATACTAGGACTTACCTTTGATGCCCTCACGAAGGATGGAGTATGTAAACTCCCGGTTCTCAACCCGGAGAGACAAATACACACGATATAAATAAACACACTTATCTAAATTGACCAATTTATTTAATATTTAAGTTCATAGATATCTATTTATGTCTTGATTATCAAGATTATTCATAAATCCATTATTATAATACATCTAGCGCTACCAATATTTCATTAATAAACATTTGCACACATAATATAATTGACACATATATTTAGACACTTTCTTTTAATCTACCGAAACTCAAAATAGTTCTTTTGTTTAAAATACAAGAACTCGTTATTACGACAGAGATTCGTACGAACTAATTGTTCATTATTAGATAACCGTTCAATGTGTGTCTTCCGTGATAATTAGTGCCAAGTGAAACACATAAATACCTATTCTCTCTTGCATTTCAATACTTATTCGCGCAATCACTATGCTGTAAGATTCTATTGCACATCACACTTCTGAGCCACGCTTTCTTTTTGTGTGCTCACGGTAGATATTTTTTTGAACAACTCAATTTCACATGATCCTAGTTCGATGTCGAAAAATTCAAAAAATCTGCCGAACTTTCTGGAACAAAGTTTGGGGCACTTTTTTATTTCCCCCTTTGGTTCCATACCACTTCTCCCATTTGTCGTTGATGCAGAAGGGGATGAACGCTGTTCATCTAAGTTTGCGTTCCAATTGGTTTCCTCTGCTGCATTTAGATTGCTCATTATCTTTCTTGGCATTCGTAATTGCAAGTTCAACATGTCGTACAAGTATTGTTCGACAAATGGTTACTAGCATATGGCCGGCATATCTCAGCGGTTATTGCAGAAAAATCGTATACGGAAGCCCCGACACTGTCTAGAACAATCCCAGTGCGTACGCAGAATGTGGGCACGATAAATCTGTCGTCCTAAAGTCCATCTTCTAGGTCTAGGTGATGAATTAGGGGAAATATGGTACTGTACCTGTCATTGTCACCTCCAGTGGTTTTCCGTCGAAATTGGAATTCTAATGGTGTAATGTAAACCCACTCCTTTGGTGCTGGGACTGGGTGTTCTCACATCAAATGACTTCAGTCGGTTCAAAGACTTCATTCGGTTAATATGCAATTAATTGGTAATCAAGAGTCTTGATTTAAAAGAAATGTTCAATTGCATACATATGATGTAAGGTGAAATTTGACCTTTTGGCAGTTCCGACAGCGTCGGCTAGTAACATGTATTATAAAATTTATACTAATAGTTCCAAAATTTAAAATTAACTAAGAATAAATCTGTATGATATTTACTGAACTAACTGACTGACTGTATAAGATGATGAGGCACAAAAAATTCTTAACATATCCATTCTAGCTTGAATTTTACTTCTGGTCTCGTTCGATTCATTTAGCTTCCAGATTAAAAGTAACAACAAAGATCAGTCATGCATAAAGCATTGATTATGAAACACTTTTCAAATAAAATAAAATTTTATTTAAACATCTCTGAAATGTGATACATTCAGCGCTGATATATTTTAAACTATCACAGTACTACAATAATTTATTATATTTGAAATCATTTATTCAAATGACGCCATCCAAATATAAATAGCACTGTTCTTTGTTGTTGTTGTTGTTGTTGTAGAGACCCAGACCGTCCGACCTACCAGAAAGGTGCACGGTTTTCTGCATAAAAGCAATGAATAACTTCATTCATATCACTTTTATTCCAGACTTCAAGGCTAAATAATTTTGTGTGACAAAAATCAGAAATTCTTATACAGCTCATCTTACAATCACTTGTTTACATTCTACATTCATTAAAAGTAGACTTCGTTGTAGAAATAATCAAAAGTTTGATGATCATTTAAATTCAAAAATATTATAATTTCGTTGGCACAGAATATAGATGCACAGAAAATATGCACAAACAAAGAAAGTTTAGGACGGATGTAACACTAAATATAAATTTAAAGGAACTAAAAGTCTCAATTTTTACACTGGGATAAAAGTATGGAAGCCATACTTTATTTTGAAGTGAGTCAAGGAATCTCTTCATGTAATAGGGGTGTAATTATTATTCTAATTTTTATTTTAAAAAATACCAACCGAATACATTTTGCTGAAATTTTTTTTATATATTTTATGGGTTAATTTAAATATTTCCTAAAATTTTTGAAGCAATTTGTGAATTTTAACTTCGCCTAAAAATGTTTGAAAAATTAGTTCCCATAGAGTTCAATGTATTTCACATTTTCAACCCAGGGGCGCGGTAGCCCATTGGTTAGCGCGCTGGAGTTGCACTCGGTAGGCCCGGGTTCGATTCCAGCCAATGCCAAAACTGCCGCCGTAATCACGCGGAGTACGATCTCGATAAACATGTGGGTCTGTAAGTTCTTCCGAGAGGTTGGTGGTAGGGGAAGGAGGGTACGGCCCCTGTGGATGCCTCCCCCACTGGGTTCCGGTCTAAATTGGGTGGCACTTCCCGGGCGTCCATACAGTTGCCTTACACCTTTCTGGTAGGTCGGACGATCTGGGTCTCAACAACAACAACAACATTTTCAACCCAGATCCAATCTGAAACTCATTGAGATATATTATCCACTAGCAGCATACCCGTTCTTCGTACGGAGTATAAAATATAAAGAAACTTATAATTCAGATTCATAAGCAAATTATATTAAAATATTAAATTTATTTCTCCTAAAGAGAAGTTTATGAATATCTGTTCTCATCATGCAAAATTATCGTCACGGGCAGATCTGCAGAATAAAACATCCTGGCCCCTTTCGAAAGCAAATTTACAAAAAAAAAGGAATTGAATCAATATATGCAAAATGAAAGCATTAAAATTGTATAGGATCCGTACTACTTATATACGCGAATATTAGAAGATATAACCTGCATTAATATAGATTACATGTATAAATTGAAAATATCAATAAACCCGTAATTAATTCCAAAATATGCCAGAATGAAAGCACTAAAATTATATGGGAATATATATATATATATATACATATATATATATATATATATATATATATATATATATACCCATACTACTTATATTGTCGCAGATTAGAAAATGTGCCGGTATGTTAGTAGAAGATTACCCTTATTACAATATGAGTCTAAAAAATCATTGCCGAAATAAAACAGATGACAATATAAATTGAAAATTTCAATTATCCCCGTAATCTTTATACCAGAAGGTCGTAATTGATTCCAATATATACCAATATATATCGAAATATATGCTTATATACCTGTACTACTTATATTCTCGTAGATTAGAAGATTACACGTGCATTTATAGAAGATTACTCGCACAACGTACAATATGTGAGTTTCAACAATTTTTGTCATAATAAAACATAGGTATAATAATTTGAAAATATCAATAATCCCTGAATCAATAATCCCCGAAAATATCAATAATAATAATGTGTGACCTGAAGACCGTAATCGATATTTTCTAGTCAAAAATGCAATGCCAATGAAATTTATTTTATATACATATCTTTATTATTCAAATCGGAAAAGATTTAATTAAAATCGTATGCCACATAACACTTTGGATTTACATCCATTGCTAAACGACATGATATCAGTTGCTTCAAATAAATTGATGGAAATCATATCATCTGAATAATGCTATCTCCATGAAAGGTTTGGCGACATTTTCTTCAATTTAGCGATAACTTAAGAAATCGCCAAATTTATCGCCAAGTGGGACTGTAAAACTGATAGTCCCATTTTGCGACAAATTGACGAAACATCATAATATTATCCTCTAAAAAAACACAATTAATTTCATTTATTAAGCGCAATTTTATCAATTTCATGACATTTTTATAGATTCACAAACATCAACTTGGTGATATTTTATCAACTTGGTGATATTTTAAAAATTCGATAAATGTGTTACTAACTAGGATGGATAGACTGACCCACAAATGCTACCGAAACATCATTTCAGTACTGTCTTCTAAAAAAACGAATTTAATTTCATTGATTTGCGTCGTTTTTAGCAATTTGGCGATATTTCCGTCAATTTGGCAAAGTTTAGGAAAAGTTGCCAAGTTAGCGATATTCCGCCAAATTCGTAGCTCTGAAATTGCAGATCTGAAGAATAAAACATCCTGATCCCGTTTGTATATACTAAATGCAAACACTACAATTGTATTATAAGATATACCCTTTCTACTCTTTTTCTGTTTCAACAATCAGATAAATGAGTTTATTGGTAAACACAATATGAGTTTATTAGCTAAACACAATATAAAAGCTTAAAAACTCTTTGTCAAATGAAAGTGATGTACGCAGTCCGTAATTAATATAATTAAAAGAAAAATCAAACCGTTCATTTACAAAATATATTTATACATCTATTTATTTATTATTCAAATAGAAAAAATAATAACAAATATTAAGAAACACATTTAATTTAATTGCGTTGCTGAGCAACATACTATAATAAAGAATCTTCCTCATAAACTGCGAAATTAAATAACCATTTTGATCTCTTCCCTATAAAATGCAAAAATAATAACCATTTTGATTTCTTTATACTTTCCAATGTTTAGTAAATGCTTGACCATGGAGTTAGATTTTCCATTAAAATTCATGTTTCAAACAAGTCATGCTTTCAGATAGTGACTAATTAATGCAAAAATCCTGCACTAAGCTCTGAAATGAAGTTTTAATTCACGTTGACGTTTTAAACAAACGATTTTTATCCTTTCCGTTTGGATAAACCACGGAGTTAGAGAGTAGATCTCCTAGGATAAAGTTCCGTTTTTCATTAATATCTCGACAACTCCTAGTATTAGAAACTCGAAACTTGGGCAAAATTTATGGAGAGCTATTTTAAGGCTGCTCACAAAATTTCATTAAATTCGATTCAGCCGTTCTCGCGTGATGATGAGACAAACGAAATATTCGTTTTTCACTAATATCTCGAGAACCACTGGTTATGGAAACTCCAAACATGGACTAAATTTTAAGTGGGGCTATTTCTAAGCTATCCACAAAATTTCATCAAATTCGGTTCAGCCATTCTCCCGTGATGATGGGACAAACAGACAGACAGACAGACAGATTTTCAATTTTATTTATATAGATTTACAGCTCCGTATGTCCCACAGAGACAATCTCTACAACATACTAAAATTTCCTTTTGATAAAGTCATATTTACGGTAGTTATCATGCGAACAGACAGACAGACGGAATGAACAAAGTCATAAACACTTTTCAACTATGTTGGAAAATGTACAAAACTAATATTACAAAATCAAAATTTCGAAAATTTGACTTAAAAGTAACGGTGCTAAAATACAAGTTAAATATTCAAAGCAACTTTTCAGAACTATCGAACACTTCCACTTGAGCTTCAATCTTACGTCTGGTTTCGTTCGATTCGTTAGCTTCCAGATCAAAGATAAAATCTAATATTCCAAAAATTCGAATTGGAAGAATCAACGGAAGTTAAAAAGTATCAAGCAGGATAAGTTATTTTAAAAATTTGATATTCAATGTAACTTTATGTTGACTATCACGGACATTATGCGACTATCACGGACATTAAGTGACCAACACGGATTTATGGATTTAGTAACATAAGGATAACATAGCATCGAGAAGCTAAACTGAGGTTAAAATAACAGAAGGTGGTCAATCAGATTGTCTATTGCACTCTAATCTGATATTATAGGAAGGAAAACTTCAAATATAAGCGATAGCTATTTCGTCTCAATAGTTCATTGGTAGATTATCGACTGGCCTGCACGAAGATCAGGGGTTCCATTCCCGTTTAATGCAGCAAGGTTCTTTACAATGATGCTCGCCGCTCAGGAGGTGAAGTGGATAGCGTCTTCGGCTGCTGTCTTGTGGGCTCGGGTTCGAATCCCGTATAAAACATGCATGTTTCTTGAGGATAAAATCAGTCTTCCGCCTTCTGGGTCCTCGTCAAAATGTGAGGCTGCACCCCTCCTCCGACCTTCGTCAGTGATGCTTTCTTGTAATAAACTTTGACTGTCGTATTGTGTCTTTCTTCGTTCTTTCCTGCGTCACTGGTCCTGAATTGGCTCCGCTGAAACAGGAGGTCATTAGTCAACATCAACAATGACGCTCAAACTAATCAACGATGAAGCTTAGTGTTGCGCTGTTGTGGGTCTGAATGGGACCCTAGTACGATTAATACGGATTTAGTTGGTCTCTGGTATATTGAGCGCCGATTTCAAATCGTGATATCAACGACCATGCATCATACTGCCTTGTGTAAAAGTAGTAGTATCAGGGACTAGTCTGATACAACTACTTTTACGGCTACTACTACTACTTTTAGTCTGATATACTACTGATGTAAAATAGCTGAAAGTGGTTAGTCAGATTGTCAAGTAAACCAACAATCTACTATTAGCGAGAAGAGAATACAGCATTTATTTGGGGTTAACCACTGGGTCGTTCTAACTCTCTTCGTGTGGGCTAGACGTTCATGGTAGAAAGATAAACTTCACAAGAGGCATAAGATATTACGAACCCTTTTTCAAATATTCTCCATTTGTTTTGATGCCGGATCAGTTTGGTGGAACGATCAAGAAAACTCGATATGTATGTAATCATTTTATTATGTAGATTAATAAATCATATTCTCATCTAATAGATGTTCATTTTAAAGTAGCTGTTAATAAAAATCTAATTTTTCCGCTGTTTATACCACCCTATCCTTAAAAATGTAATTTTCAAAAACTTTTATCAATTTCCTTTGAAAACCTCTTTCCCAATGCTATTTGAAATTTGCATTATACTTGTAAACATTTGGAGCTATATTAATAGTATTCTGAAAAAACTCATTAGTATTAAAAATAAATTATCCTGCATATTTATTTAAAAATAATTAATAGTTTAAGCAGCATAACACCAACGAAATATTTCAATGCAATAATTCTGTGAGAAATAAATATTTACTCATAATATGTACATACAACCCAAAACTAATGGATAATATTTCCGTAAACCGCACTCTTCTTTTTATTTTAAAATGTATTTTTGAGAATCTAAAAAGGTTTCAAGAAACAAAATAAGTAAAGCAAAATTATTTTTACAAGGATAATCAATGACACTCAAGAGAAAATATTGATATAAAATAATTAATTTATATTTGCTCACGTATTCAAACATTTTCTAGAGGCATATTTTTCATCGTCAATTACTGTGTGCAAAAGACACCATTAGTTTGTTTTCTCTAATGTGATTTATTTCTTAATTATACATTTGGGTAAGGTGTTAAAATATAAATTAATTAGTGTTTCCTTTACATACTTAGGATAATGTATTGTGTATAGGAAAAATATTGTGACTAGGTCGAAAATTTGAATTCGAATTTTCGATGGAAGAGCACATTTAGAGCATCCCTGAACTCGAATCGAACGTATTTGTAGTAATGTATGTGTGCATATGTATGTGAACATGTGTGTGTATGTTAACGTATGAATATGTATGTTAATTTATATGTTTTTAATGCCTGTGCATGGTTGTTAAAGCCCATAATTGGATAAACCAAGGTTTATCCGTTTAAAGTCCGGAGTATTGTCCAAAAGGACTGGGTTAATGTAGGTTTATCTAACTCTGCCTGGGTAAATCTAGGTTTATCTAGCCCTACTTGGATACTTGGATAAAAATGAGTTTGGGTAATAGGAGAAACATTTAAAGTTATTTTGACTGTGTTAAATATCATGTGGCATAGAATTATATACTCTTATGCCAGCAGCCGATTCTGCTTCTGCCAAGGACATCTGATCAAAGATGTGTACCCAAATTATAAGTTCGGAGTGGGAGCTAGCTTTTATTCTAATCTTACAATGTCGGTCTTGTAAGCACGAGGTCCTGAGTTCGGGCCTGGCGAAGCTCAATCCCTACAATGGTTACCCTGGACATACGAGCACGATAAAACCTTCACTCCCACACGAGATGGCAGCACCACGCTTAGCAGAGGCGCCTACCACTCCCTTCCTGTTTGACCACGACTGACATCACGCCCGCGACACGACACGCCTCCCGGCCATTCTGCCCCTCAACTGAGTTTCGGATGGGGACTAGCGGGTGTTTTCTGGGCGGCCCGCCTCCTCGCCAAAATTCGAACGGGGCCTTCTCATCAGGGGGTAGTGTGTGGCAGCAGCCAACTCTGACCCTGCCAAGGACATCTGATCAAAGATGTGTACCCAAATTACAAGTTCGGAGTGGAAGCTAGCTTTTGCTCTAATCTTATAATGTCGGTCTTGTAAGCACGAGGTTCCGAGTTCGGGCCTGGCGACGCTCAATCCCTACAATGGTTACCCTGGACATACGAGCACGATAAAACCTTCACTCCCACACGAAATGACAGCACCACGCTTAGCAGAGGCGCCTACCACTCCCTTCCTGTTTGACCACGACTGACGTCACGCCCGCGACACAAGACGCCTCTCGGCCATTCTGCCCCTCAACTGGATTTCGGATGGGAACTAGCGGGTGTTTTCTGGGCGGCCCGCCTCCTCGCCAAAATTCGAACGGGGCCTTCTCATCAGGGGGTAGTGTCAAGGCTATCTAAAACAAGGCTCGGACATCTAGGAATCATGGGATACGTGACGTCAGCCGCGGGGGGATCTGCAATCACTCCGCGTGTACGAAAGTGTATTGAAATTTCAGGAGTGACTTTCAAAAAAATTCATATTTTTAAATAAAAAAATAATTTAAATACGTGCCCACTAGGATTATAGTGTCTATTGAAAACAGGACTTCATAAATGGTGAGTTATTTTTTATTTTGTCTTATTTTATGCATGCAATTTTAACATTTTTGTAACACATAGCACGTGTAGCGCCGAATGTTGCTATATCTGTACGAATAGTCTTATATCTTGAGAAAAGTACTCTTAATTCATGTTTAATATTGCCTGAATGACTTGTTATCCATCACTAAACCTTGCATTTTAAGCATAATTTTATTACAGACTTTTGTGAAGTAAATATTTGCCTTTTTTGTTGAGATCGTGAATCGCACATTTTTTAGACGTTAGAAAACAAAATCTGTTACAAATTACTCCTTACACCATGATATGTTATTTTAAGTTAATCTAAAGTATCAATGAATCAAATTGCAGCCTTGCTAAATCATAGAATTATCGAAATAGCCATAATAAATCATAAAATTATCAAAATAGCCTTGATAAATCACAGAACATAGAAACTGTATTACAAATGAAATATGCGCAATATGCCTTTGTATAATTGTTTCGTACCGTTGCACATAGTATACCATTCCCGGAAAAATTATTAAATATATGTAGTAAGTTTCATTTCAACACATGCTGTGTAAATAAAGTTTATTCAAGCTTATTTAGATGTTTTGATTTTACTTGGGGGGGGGGAATCTCAGAGTAGGTGTAAATAAAGTTTATTGAAGCTTATTTAGATGTTTTGATTTTACTTGTGGGGGGGGGGGGAATCCCAGAGTATGTGTAAATGAAGTTTGGAATCCCAGAGTATGTGTAAATGAAGTTTATTGAAGCTAATTTAAATGTTTTGATGTTACCTGGGGGGGGGGCGGAATCCCAGATATGCTCGTCCAAAGGAAAATGCAGTGAAACTCGATATGTTTGTAAAACTTGAGTACCGTTGCACATAGGTAAATGCTTTACAGTACACCGTTCCCGAAAAAATTATTAAATATATGCAGTAAGTTTCATTTCAACATATGCTGTGTAAATAAAGTTCATTCAAGCTTTAGATGTTTTGATTTTACTTGGGAGGGGGATCTCAGGGTATGTGTAAATAAAGTTTATTGAAGCTTATTTAGATGTTTTGATGTTACTTGGGGGGGGGAATCCCAGGCTATGTGGAGTATGCTCTTCCAAAGGAAAGTGCAGCGAAACTCGATATGTTTATAAAACTTGTGTATCATTGCACGTAGGTAAATCCTGAAAAAAATATTAAATATGTGTAGTAAGTTTCAAAGTTATTAAATATGTGTAGTAATTAAAGTATTTAATGTGTCATTTAGATTTAACTGATTAAATAGTTTTTGTATCTAATGAAAATGTCCTAATCCGTAGAGTAAAAATGTTTTTCAGAACTCAATTGGGGGGGGGGAGGGGAATGCAAATGCCAAATTTTTTTTTGGATTTAATATAAATGCTTTTACTGTAAAATCAGTAGTATTCATTTATAATCCATACTTTATGTACATCATTTAATATATATCAGGTTGGTATTCAGTAGATATAAATGGGGGGGGGGGTAACTTTTGTTTGAGTGTGACATATGATATGCAGGTACTTTTCAGACAAAATATGGATCTAGCTTTTGCGGCAGATACATTTTATTTTTATGTAACTTTGTTAACTCCAATTACTTGTACTTATAAATTTGTTGTAATAAAGTTTTTTTATATGCTCATAAAAAGCTCCTCTTTTTTGTATTTTATTTACTTGCTTCAAGAAAAACTTAATAACTTCACATTTCAACAAGAATAATAAATAATTTCCCATTTCAACACAATATTAATGGTGTGTACTAGTTAAAACATACACACATACATGGTACTCAGATACTCAGAAAATTTGAGTTAATTTTGAATATTCTTTTTTCAGACAAAATACAAATCTAGCTATTTATTGCTACATATACAGTATGATACATTTTAATATAAATTTGATGTCACTTAATTAGGTTTGTAAGATAAAATGTTTTTACAACTCATAAAAGCCCTGTTTTTGTATTTTACTTCCTTATTTGAAGAAATGTTGTTACATTTTTTGATGGATTAAATAATTTAAATAGTTTCATTGCATGTAGAAAGACGACGATTTTCTACTTAGTGTGGTAACCTAACTTATGGATAATTAAAATTTGTACATATACTACATGTCATTACAAGTTAAGGTAATTTACATTTCAAGAAGGAAAAAATGATTTAAATTTCATGAAGATATAAATCAATAAAAATGGTGTGTACTAGCATATAGCATGCATACTGAGGTGTAACTATTGTGGTGATTGTCATTACTAAATTAAAAAGCTTTATTTTTAGTCAGAAAGTTAAAATGATTAATAAATTTCTACTAAGTTATTTTCCTATCTACAGTCCGACAGAAAATTATGCAACAAATTTGCTTGAATTTTAAATGACGAATTTTCAGATTTTTTAAACAGGCATGTTTCTTCGCATTTTTTATGAATTCTAGATTTACAGTATAAAATGTTGTTCAAGTTAAATAGGTAGGTATCAAGAGTTTTTGAAATATAGTATTAGTGTAAAAGTAATAATGCTGCAAAAGTTACTGTCACAAAATAGAAAAGTTAAATTTAGAAATTCATATTCATAACTATTTCACTGCGTTTTATGTTGCTTATATTTTAAAACTAAATGCTAAATCTGGAGATATATATATATATATATATATATATATATATATATATATGTATGTTAGCTAATAAAATATGTATTTTAAAGTCACAGATAAGTGTCAGCAGTTTCTCCCATTATAGTGAATAATATGTAATTACTTTTTTCCTAGTTATAAAATATTATTTGCATTTCTAAGGTTTATAAGTTTTGTTTTTTGATATATTTTAAATATTATATAAATATTAATATAGTTGTTTATTATATTAATATAACTTTAACATAAATGTTTACAGAAGAGAGTGAAAAAATATTTGTTCTCAATGTAGATCATTTTTTAATTTAGAATCACAGTTTGAAGTTTATTCTAATTTACTAGTTAGTAAACTAACAAGTGTAGCTATATTTTTTCATATTAGTCTTATTTATTACCGTAGAAATTCATCTGTGTCAGATCCCGTACGTGTTACGCACGGGAGATACGTTCCCTCCGTTGCTGCGGTTGAGTTGTCAATGTCCGGGCCTCTTATTCTAGGTGGCCTTGGTAGTGTGTGGCAGCAGCCGACTCTGCCCCTGCCAAGGACATCTGATCAAAGATGTGTACCCAAATTACAAGTTCGGAGTGGAAGCTAGCTTTTACTCTAATCTTATAATGTCGGTCTTGTAAGCACGAGGTCTAGAGTTCGGTCCTGGCTCGGGACTATCAACATCAACTCCTACACTCTTATAATAAGCCGTCACCGCAAGATTTTGGGAGCGGATATAAGTGGTCAAATTCCCATGAGATATACCAATCAGTGTGTCAGATTTACATACCGCTACCTTCCCTAAACATCATCTGATCTTTGCTACAGTATTTGAAACAATCCGATGAGGGACCAAATAGTAAGGCAAAGTTCCAATGAGATGCATTAGTTGAAGGCGACTATAAAGCGATTTTATTTACAACTTATTTGCAATTTAACCTAGTAGTATACTTAATAGATACCATAAATCGATCTTCCCTAAACTGTTGTAAACGATGTGATATTTGTGCAATAGGGCAGTTTGTGCAGTGTATAGCAGTGCCCTGAGGGACTGCGCGATAATTCATCGCGGGATAATTCATCGCCCATAATTTGTCGCGTGACAATTCATCACGGTCTCAATTCGTCGCAGCCTCATTTCGTCGCGACCTCATGATGTCCTTAGCTGAAGTACTATCAACAGAGAATCAACAGAACTATAGCTATCTCAGAGCTATGGCGAAACATTTTTAATTGCAGATCTAAGGATTTAATCTTTTTTAGCTACAACTCTCAAAAAATGAAAAAATTCTTCAGAATATATATATATATATACATATATATATATATATATATATATATATATATATATATATATATATATATATATATATATATATATATATATATATATATATATAGAGAGAGAGAGAGAGAGAGACAGAGAGAGAGAGAGAGAGAGAGACAAAAGGGAAACTTTGCCAGCACAAATTCATTTTAATTCCGCCATTGCCGATCCAAAGTCCGGTTGCAAAAGCAATATGGGAAAGGAGTTTTTATCTGTGTAACGCAATTGTCATTGCCGCATTTTCACGCATTTAAAAAAAAATCATTTTGCGACGAATTTTGCGGTGCAACGAATTGAGACTGCAACGAATTGTTCCGCTACGAATTATGCGCGACGAATTAACCCGCGACAAATAATGCACGACGAATTGACGCGACACCGCCCTGAGGTAGTATAAGTTAATAAACGTTCATATACAAATTAATATCGGGTTAGATCTAGTCGTGAATCGTGAACTTTGTACATTTGCAGAAGTGAGACCCGCCAAGTTGATTTACCGTGTCGCCCGATTTTCCTGAAAATGAAACTGATTAATAAACATAAATTAACTTTACTTACACAAGTGTCGAGCCAAAATTTGGTAAATTAAAGTTTATTAAAATATTCTTATTATTACTCATACTAAATTTGCTCAATATTAACTTTATCATTATATACTATTTACAAAAATCCTCAGTTACTAACAGTATAGTTACAGATAATTTTAGAGCCATTAAATATGATACGACATCTTATTACTGACTATAGACATACTTATTACGTTCCTCAAATATACTAAGAAAATTGTACCTGCTCTCATCGGACATTTCACATGTTTCAAAAGGCCTATATTTTGCACTGAGATAACATTTCCAAAATAAACTGCGCGCCTTGTTCTCGACGCATTTTCTAAGAACATACTTGTTGAAGTCATGAAAAATTTTAGAGGAATGGAAACATCTTTATCGAAGTCATGCAACGCACTCGAAGTGGTAGCAGCATATTTGAAATCGTCAAGCGTAACTTAAGTTATGGAAACATCTCCATCGAAATAAATATAAAACATACTCAAATTGTTAGCAGCATCTTTTTGGAAAACATAGAACGTTCTAATCCTTTTAATAATTTTTGTTCGGCGGTACTCTGTGGGTTTCCTTCTTTACCTCATTGGCTTTTCGAGATTCGTTTTCTCACTGGCTCCTATCATATGGGAGGAGCTTATGTTGAACTTGAGTGGATCATCTCCTATGCCTTGCAGCCTTACTTGCGTCATGAAGCGCACATGCTATGAGATCATAATAACATTTTTTGGCCATAAACTGTCCGCCCAATCAAATAAACTGGCGTCTTCACGTCTGGGGCTGGTGCCATATGCTCTTGCCTCTGTAGAATTTGTAATGGATTTTATACGCGCTCTATCAGACAAGAAACAAATTTTCCCACACTTTTAAAAAGCATAGACTAGGATTCTACTAATTGAATGCATAACAATGTTCTCAGATAGTTATAATTCAACAAGGGCCATTAATAGTTTGCCCCTTAATTTTTAGAAAAAATGTCACACTAGATCATTTGTGGAGTGTATATGAATGGCTCGAAGTCGTCTAACTTAATAGTGGCTATAAACCGACTACAGTAAAAATTACAACAATTTTTAATTCAATTAAACACATTTCGATCGTAAAAAGCAAAGTTAGTGAAATTCCTAACAAAAATATTGTCAGATTATTAACAAATGTGTTTTATTGAAAACTAAAACTCATTTCATATAGAATGTTAAATAAGACAAAACACGAAGAAATTATGTATTGTGCATAAATACTGAGGCTGTCAAAATGTGGAAAAGGTAAATCAACTTTTCGAAATAATTATTGTTGAAGTTGTTTTGTTTTTAATTAATTTTCCAACGACCGGTTAAAAGGGATACATAATCATCTGTTTCTGCCAGGTGTTCTGGAAGCCGCATTTTTGAAAGACAACGAAGTCGGGAGAAATATTTTCGAATTTCAACTATTGTGAATATTTTACAGTATGAAATTTTTATACCAAGCCTAATTTCATTACGATATGGAATTTGGGATAAATTCAAGTAGTTGCCTCAAAAGCAATTTTTACATACGTGTTTGTTTGTTTCTACTACTTTCCTTATGTACATAGCATAATGTACAGGGTGATTCAAAATTTCGAAGCAAAAGTAAAACGCTATAAAAAATATATATGGGTCGGAGAGACATGCGGTTTGCAGATTAACATTCACCGTGGTGGGGCATTTTGTATGGCATGAAAAAATAGTTCAACATCTCGACCTCTAGGGGGCGCTACTGCAGATAAAGCCATGGAGGTGACTTATGAATATCGCTCACGCAATGCAAGATTAAGATCAGACAAAAACATTATTGAATACCACCCCATATGGCGCTTCGAATGATGGAATTGCTACGATCAACACGTTTGGTGCCGATCGCCTGCTGAGAAGGCATAGCACACATGAATGGCCTGCGAGATCCCCAGATCTCACACCCTGTGATTTCTGGTTGTGGGGATACCTAAAATCAAGGGTCTATAGTGGAAATCCCAAGTCCTTACCAGCACTGAAAGACGCCTTACGGCAGGAGGTAACAGCCATTCCCCTTGATATGCTGTTCCATGCTGTGTCAGCCGTAATACCGCGACTGCACTCAGTACTGGAATGTGGTGGTAGACACATTAAGCACTTGCAGCTAAAAATCATGGTGAAATAAAATATATAATTTCACAATTAATACCTCGCATTGTTTCCTTTGTAACAGCGCCCCCTAGTGTCGAGATTTTGAACTATTTTTTTCATACCATACAAAATCTCCCACCACGGTGAATATTAATCTACAAATCGCATGTCTCTCCGACCCATAGAGTTTTTTAAGAGCGTTTTACTTTTGCTCCGAATTTTTGAATCACCCTGTATATGGAAAGTGGAAAGTATTATGAAGGGTGTCGAAAATTTGAATTCGAGTTCTCGACGGCCGAGCACGTTTCAAGCATCCCTGAAAAAGAATCAAGCGTTTCAGAGGGGATGTGTTTGTGTGTGTGTGTGTGTGTGTGTGTGTGTGTGTGTGTGTGTGTGTGTCAGTGAGTCAATGGAGACGATATTCCACGAACGAATGAAGCAATTTGAATGAAATTTGGTACAAAAATTGCAATCCATGAATACAGGAAGTCTATTATTTTTAAACGCAGTCGAATGTTTAGAAACCCTACATTTTTGTGTAAAATTTGGAAAAATTGATCAAAAAATCAAAACCTTCAATAAAGTCACGAAAATAATTATTCCTTATGTAATTTTCCATTAAAAAACTTTAACATAAACTTTAGAACGCTAAAATGAATCGTTCTCAAGATATTGCCCATTCTTTAAATAAATATATCAAAAATTCACATAACAAAATATTAACTACTGTAAAATATGTTCACTTTCCATATGTAACAGCATGCGATAAATTTGGTGACATCATTCTTGTGAATCTAACACGTTCCATTCATGAAAAAAAAAATACTTTGGGTGATGCTTTTTATTTGAACGGCAGTAGCCATTTATCTGCTATAAGATTTACTTATTTCTTCGTCCATGACGCATGGCGAAATTTGGCGACGAAGTTTGCAGAATGTCGCCATCTTAGATTTTTCCAAATGTTTCCAAATTAACGAAAATGTCACCAAATTGATAAAAATGATGCTAAATCAATGAAAATGCCGTCTAATTGGCGAACATTCAATATCTTGGAAAGAATATAAGAACCTACTATAAGAAATATCTATTGTTCCGTCCGTAATGTTTGGCAAAATTTTGGTGACGATTTTGTCGAAATATCTCAAACTTGCTGACTTTTTAAATGTTGACAAATTGACGAAAATATCTTCAAAATTGTAAGAGTGGCGCTAAATTAATGAAAATGACGTCTAATTGATGTATTAAATATTAAAATATTTTAATATATGGACTATATCGCTTATTGAGGATGCTATTAATATTGATAAATAATCATTTATATAGAGGTGCGCGAAATATAAGTTTATTGGGTACTTTGAAATAGTTTTATATGTTGTCATTCGGAAAATCGCCAAATGTGCAATTCAACGTTAAAAACACAGTACCGTGGATCTTATGCACTATTTGCTAACTATAAAAGGAGTAAATGCATTGCACTATACCGGGTGTCCCAAAAACATTGAACTCGGTTTTATTCCTTAAATATTGCTTTTTGACATATATAATAAATTACAAAGTTGCGTATAAAAGGTACAGAATTTTATGAAATCGATGGCACTTTCCGGCCGTCCAAACAGTTACCTTACACCATTCTGGTAGGTCGGACGATCTGGGTCTCAACAACAACAACGACAACGTTTTTAGAGTTATCACTAGTCGTTCTTGAGATAGTAAATGTTTTATTTTTCCACACAAAAAGTATTGCAACTACTCAACGCTGCTATTTATCTCAGGTTCTATAACATCGATCTTATACCACACTCTTCTTAAAGAAGTTTTAAAGTTAAAAAAATCCTGAAAAGTCTAAAAGTATTCTTCAAAGAATCTAAACCTGAATACTTTTCAGATATTTTAGATTTGTTACAAACTAGAAAAGACTTTTAAATTCTCGAAAGTTCCAAAAAGACCTGTTTTATCTTTCGCTAAAACTGTGTTTGACTTTTTGGAACAGCAGCCCAGTAGCAGCTGTGCGAGAGTGCAGGCTGTAGTTATCAGCATATTCTAAAGAAAGCGTAAAGAAAGAGAGGTTTTCATAATATATGGCTTTGAAATTTATAAAAAAAAGTATTTCACATTTGGAAGAACTTTCGAATTTCCGAATCAGAGAGATCGATAGTTAAATATTTTTGTTGCATTTACATTTGATAGCGTATTGTGATAAAACTATTAATTCGTGAGAAATAGTAAAATATGGTTTTGCATGAAATCATAGGCGCAGCTCAATTTGTTGCATTTACATTTGATGACGTATTGTGATAAAACTATTAATTCGTGAGAAATAGCAAAATATGGTTTTGCATGAAATCATAGGCGCAGCTCAATTTGTTGCATTTACATTTGATGACGTATTGTGATAAAACTATTAATTCGTGAGAAATAGTAAAATATAGTTTTGCATGAAATCATAGGCGCAGCTACATTTGTTGCATTTACATTTGATGACGTATTGTGATAAAACTATTAATTCGTGAGAAATAGTAAAATATAGTGTTGCATGAAATCATAGACGCAGCTACATTTGTTGCATTTACATTTGATGACGTATTGTGATACAACTATTAATTCGTGAGAAATAGTAAACTATAGTTTTGCATGAAATCATAGGCGCAGCTACATGTGTTGCATTTACATTTGATGACGTATTGTGATAAAACTATTAATTCGTGAGAAATTGTAAAATATAGTTTTACATGAAATCAGAGGCGGTGGCAATCTACTCAGCCGCATACTTCAACTCATTATATTTTTGATTGTCCATTAACCCAAAAATATCACTTCAATAAGCCATTAGTTAATAATGTGCGTCAATGGATTCAAAACATATTAAAAAACAAATTTAATATTAATAAAATAAAAAATAAATATCCGATTTTGTTAAAGAAAATGAAATTATTTTTTGCTCCAAAATTGAAGTTTTAATAGTAATTTTATTTATCAACACATTAATATTTTATAATATTGTTAGTTTTTTTATTAAGTGTTATTTAAAATTGCTTCTTATATTGTTATGTATTTAGTATATATGGCAAAATTGCTTGCAAAATTGTTGCTTGACTTCGGTGATCTAAGTCAAGCAGCACCGGGCGCGGTTAGTACTTGGGTGGGTGAGCACCTGGGAACACCGTGTGCTGTTGGCACATTTCGGTTGCGGTAGCCCGGTGGTTTGCGCGCTAGATTTGCACGATGCCACAACTGCCGTCGTGTTTATGCGGAGTACGATCACGTTAACCATGTGGGTTCGTATGTCCTTCCAAGGGTCCAAGGTGTGATGTAACTCAATACCGCATCTTGCAACATTTTATGAAACATCCTGTATATCTGTATATATGTGTAAATTATCTTGTTTTAAAAATACATAACCAACTTTGCATAAAATTTGGTAAACATTTGTGTTCTATGTGAGCTACAGTAATGCCGATTCCTTATTTGTCTACAATTCAAAAATATAGAATACACTTGCTTCTACACAAGTGATCTCATTCATCAAAAGAATTGAATATGGTTAACTAATAACGGAATTACTCATAATGCCCTAATTGTATACGGTTAATTAGGACGGTAATTATTTCGTAACCCAAATTTCCGTGATAATTTTTTCGAATTTTAGAGACAGTGGTTCCGATATTTTGCGAATACCAAATTTAATCTCGAATTTCAGGTATTGTTTCTATTATTCTCTAATTTCTATTAAATATATTTTATAGATTATTGTTTTGCGGCGCGAATTTTCGTGATTATCTTCTCAAATTTTAGTTTTTCTTTTCAATTTAACGAATATAAATTATATTACGTCCATGGAACTCTTGGACGACGACGAAGATTTTTGCTTGTTTTCAGCCCCATTAGAAAGGAAACAAGCGACAAGCGTATCAAACACTTTTTGATATCTCCCTTCATTTGTTTACACAGAAACGTGTTATACATTTATTTCGAATAATATACATTATTTAAATAAAAGTTACTTGGTGGTAAATTATTTCAGTAGATATTGCTATTTTGTAGTCCCGATACTTCCCCACTGTCTATAATCATAAAAACCCGGCGATAGAAAACATTCTCAAAGCCTGTAATATTGTCCCGCTGCACTGGTAGCACGATTCTCTGCTTAAATACATAAATATATTAGTATTTTTTGTTAATATTCACAATGCATCGAATAGAACTGGTATCAGTCCTGTAAATTAAATCGTTTGAAATATCCATTTAGTAGTCTAAGGACATGTTAACGTCAATAAGATAAATATATTTAGCAAAAACTACAAATTTAGTTAAACGTCTTTATTTAAAAACACCATTAATGACGTAAACAAAAATTTAGAAGAGCACCCGAACGCTTTCAGACGTCATAACGTCCATCATCAGTAGCAATCTTAATGAAAATGACAGCCATGGGCTTTTACACACAAATCGAAATCGCGAATACAAAATTGGATTATAGATATTTGGATAAACAGATACTAAAAATACCGTAAATTGCAAATAAGTACATAAATAATTCGAGCCAACAGTAATTTAAATTTACAAAATAAATACATAAATAATTCGAGCCAACAATAATTTAAATTTACAAAATAAGTACATAAATAATTCAGGCCAGTTAATTACTCGTTTCATTAGAAATAAAGCACCAGATTTCTAGAAAATCATATAAGGGTTCTAACGCATAGAGTCCAGAATGAGACGCCAGGCGAAAATAAGAGTTTGGACAAGATCGCAGTTACAAATAGAGTTGCGATAAATATAAATGGAAAGGGATTCAGAAGGGAAAATGTTGCAGGGGTTATGGCAATTAATTAACAAAAATATTTTATCCCAAATAAGGGTAACGTTACCATTAATAACAAATTGTGAAAAGGCAGAGTGGACAATTTTTTATTATTAATATCAGGAGCATGTTCAGTTAAACGAATGACAGCAGTACACTTTGTATTGCCAAGCGTACATTGGGCATTCGTTTATATTCTTTTTAAAATTCCATATAGGTTAAAAATCATTCATCCCTAATATTAGCTTAGGGCAATAGAACGATTATATCTCATTTTAATACGTATAAACAAAAAATATAACGAAACTTATACTCAAAATCATTTGCTTCTTGCAAAAAAATTATCTTCTTTAACGAGCAGAAATTAGAGAAAGTGAAGAGACAGTGAAAAAATACTTTCTCGAGACAGTAACAATTCTTGAAACATATTAACACAAACATATACACACTCACACGTCTGTACACACTATTTAAATAGTCTCATTTTTGTGTTTAATATAAATCCGATCATGTACTTCGTTCAAATCTTGTAGTCGTGTTTTAGACCGCGTCCTATTACTCTTCTTTTACATTTTCTATGTTCGCAAAGCGAAAGCAAAAATTAATTCATTTTATCGAGCGAATCTGAAATTAAAATCCGTACTCGGTAAGATTAAAATAAATTGCTTGTCATGCTTCTTATTACCTGCCATACGTTGCCACAGCAGGGTTTCAGGTTTATTATGATCAAGATTTCTTGTTACAAACTTTCCTTCCTAACTTAATAATGGGCAGCATATTTTCAAAATGAGCTTCCCAGCTGCGAACATTTTTATACATCACATGACCTTCAAAATTTTTTCTCTGGAATTTTTAGTTGATAATATGCATAAACATATCCGGGTTTTGATCTCTAGCATATTTTGAAATACACTTCATTAATACGGTGTAGTTTCCATAATCGATTCCTCTGCCTGAAACTACGTATGAAGTGTTGATAAATATAACCCTATCACCATACGCTTATTATCGTACCTATGATAGACTGTGTAAGAAAATTAAAACTTGACAGAATGTTTTTAATTAACATAATTTCCATAGTAAGAAAATTTCTATTATTAACAAAACATTTTCATAGCAGTACTTTTTATTATACACTAGGGAACTGTAATATACCAGGGCCCCTTGCTCGCTTTGCGAACTTTTTTACCTGATTTACTATGCAGGCATAAAATACCCGTTGTGAATCTACTAATTGAGCTCACCAGAGTGCTCCTAGCGCTCACCAGATCCCTGAGTTCTTTTTGCGAACATTTTCATCCAGCTTGACGCATATCACAACTCTTGTACTCTTTCATTAAATGTGGGACTCGCTTCGTGATCTCTTTCGTAACGCCTGTTGCGTCGGACCAATATGCTTATGGTATATTCGTCCTTTGTTAGCTGACGCTCGCCAAACTCTTGAACTCGCTTGATGAGGGTTTTTATTCCGCAACCCTTATCCTCAGTTCGCTGAAACTCTCCAACCCTCATAGCTCGGTAATCCATCCCCTGATCGCTTCATTAGTTCTACCCCGCCTGCTGCGCAGGTGCAATACACCCATCAGTACTATCAGTACTCCGCTCCTTATTTCCCTGACTCTTTTCAACAGGTGGATATCGCTTGCTGATCACTTTGATTATGCTTTCGTAGCGAACGGTAGTCCCGCACAGGAAGTGTTTATATGTAACATTTAGTCAGACATTTACAATAACGGTCGCGCACGCGACTTTAAATTTAAACATATCAAATTATTCCAATTGACCAGTCATGTTAAAATTTGTAATAATAAGAATCAATAATAAGATATAACTCTTAAGAGTAAAATAATTTCATTTTAATCGCAATTGTTCTTGATTTCAATAGATGTGAAAGGCTCATTTTGTAAGAATCCACCGTAACGAGTAATTGCTATCAGTGTACGAAGTGTAATAGCTAACGCTGCTGTCTAGTGATTTTCTTCGTATTTTCTGGCGTGTTTAACTGCAACCAATCACACAGAAGTTAGAAATCGGCTAGACCAATAACATATTTGACAGTCTAGTCCAGTAATGATTATTTTACCTATTACTTGGAGTCACAAAACCAATTATGTTTACTATCTATTGCTATAACGTTACATCTTCTATTTACGAATCAGAATGAAAAGTAATCACTGACCATCTTCACTTTAAAAAGTTTGGCGCGATCTGGATACCGCTGGATGATTTTGATAAATTAGACGGAGACCCCGTAGACTGTATAAGAAATCTGTATAAGTAATCTGTATAAGAAATCTGTATAAGAAAACACGAGATTAAGCTATATCTGCAATGATATAATTGAATAAATAAAAAATCTGATATGGGCAGCACATAACTTTCCTTATATAATGCGATGAATTTACTACTTTTACAGTTAAAGAAATATCATTCTTATAGTAGATACTTATATTATTTCCAAGATATTGAATTTTCTTCAATTAGCCGTCATTTTCATTGATGTTGCGTCATTTTTATCTATTTGGCGAGATTTTCGTTAATTTGGCAACATTTGAAAACGTCGCGCCAAATTCGACGCCAAAACCTCCCCAAGCATTATGGATGGAGAAATAAGTTATTCTTACAGCATATAAATGACTTTTGGCGTTCAAATACAAAAGTATTACTCAAAGTATCTTTTCTCGTGAATGGAAGGAGTTAGATCCACGAGAATAATATCACCAAATTTATCTCATGATATTACATATGAAAAGTGAACATGTTTCTTTAGAGTTAATATTTTTTTTATTTTACTTGATTTTTTGACAAATGTATTTGAAAAATGTGCAATATCTCGTGAACGCTAAAGCTAGCGTCCTACAGTTTGTGTCAATCGTTTTCTAAGGAAAATTTACATGAGAAATGTCTATTTGCGTAACTTTATTTAAGGTTTTGATTTTTTGATGATTTTCTCAAAATTTTACTCGGAAATTTAGATGGATTCTGAACATTCGATTGTGTTTAAAAGCAATGGGCTTCCAGTATTCACGGATTATGGTTTGTTTACCAAATTTCATTCAAATAGCTCTATTCGTTCGTGAGATATCGTCTCCACAGTCTCACTGACACACACACACACACACTCGCACACAGACATCCCCTCTAAAATTCTCGCTTAGTGATCAGGGATGCTCGAAACGTGCTCTCCCGTCGAAAATTCGAATTCGAGTTTTCGATCCTGTCACAATACTTTCCTTATACATTATGTATATAAGGGAAGTAAAAATATATATGTGAAATACACTCTGTTTCATGAAAATATACGCACCCATAAAAGTTGAGCTACGGCTGCAAAAATTGGTATGCAAATGTAGTTTTAAGAGTTATGCAAATTATCAGATTGTCAACAGAAATTATGTTATAGATCTCATACAACGAGCATGAAAACGGCACATAGGTCAGCACTTAAATCGACCTCAGGCAATTGGAACTGGATTTTCTGCTAGTCTGAGCTCCGTCATCCTGGACAGATTCCGATTAGTGGCATGAAGTTGTCTAACTGCCTGGGAATCCATTTTGGAAAACTGGAATTGATATCTCCAGAACCGAAAATGAAAATCTTTAAAACCCCTACTCACCTCTGGAATTCGATGATGAATATAAATCAACCATCCTTTAAGATCTATTTATAGCCAATCCTGATATACAGATGTTTCAAGGGAAATTTCTGAACTGACGGTGGAAAAGGAATCGCTAAGAAATATTATTAATTACGACCCTGCCTTATCTAGAATTGTTGCTAAATCTTTATCAGTTATCATGTAAGCTTTATCTATAGTCAAATCTTAGAAATAGCTATCTGTTGCGAGTAAAATGAAAATATTGTAACCGGAAAAAGTAAAAAGAACCGGAAGTAAAAATTATTAATGAACATCCTATCCTTCTTTCTCTTGAATTTTATTCTGAGCAGACATCATCAAATTTCTATCTATGGTAGATCCTGAGATATAAATAGTTTACAGAAAACTTTTTTAAATAGTAGTATAATTAGTCAAATCAATAGTGTATTTAGTTAAAACAATAGTATAATAGTCTAGTACCATTTGTATAACTGGAGAGGAAATATGAAAATATGAGAATGTTGAGTGAAAAATTCGCACTCCATATATTTAATGTTGGTTTGTCAACAATATAAATGTTATTCTTTAAAATAAACATTTTACAATCTATTACTTTTCTTATATACATAATGTATAAGGAAAGTATTATGACGGGATCAAACATTCGAATTCGAGTTTTCGACTGGAGAGCACGTTTCAAGCATCCCTGGTCACGAATCGAACATTTTTGAAGTGATGTGTGTGTGTGTGTGTGTCAGTGAGTCTGTGGATAAGATATGTCACGAACAAATGGAGCAATTAGAATGAAATTCGGTTCAAAAATCACAATCTGTGAATACTGGAAGCCTATTGTTTTAAAATACAATCGAATGTTCAGAACCCCCATAAATTTTCAAGTGAAAATTTGAAAAAATCATCAAAAAATCAAAACGTTTAATAAAGTTAAGCAAATAGATATTTCTTATGTATTTTTTCCTTAGAAAACGATTCACATAAACTTTAAAAAGCTAGCATGAAGCGTTCTCGAGATATTACATATATGTTTTCCCGCCCGCCCACTTTGCTGCTCCATGTCTTCGGACCAGTCGGACGGACTGGGCTTTCGACACACTTTAAATAAATTTATCAAAAAATCCCATAAATTAAAAAGAAATAATAAATGTTAAGAAACATGATCACTTTTCATATGTAATATCATGCGATAAATTTGGTGACATCATTCTTGTGGATCTATCTCTTTTCATTCACGTGCAAAGATACTTTGAGTAACACTTTTGTATTTGAACGCCAATAGTCAATTTATGTGCTGTAAGAATAACTTATTTCTCCGTCCATAACGCTTGGTGAGATTTTGGCGACGAATTTAGTGGAATGTTGCCAACTTGGCGACTTTTTTAAATGTTGGCAAATTAACGAAAATCTCGCAAAATTTGATAAAAATGACGCTAAATCAATGAAAATGACGACTAATTGAAGACAATTCAATATCTTGCAAAGAATATAAATATCTAGTATAAGAATAATATTTTTTTAACTGTAAAAATATTAAATTCATTGCATTATATAAGGAAAGTCATGTGCTGTCCACATCAGATTTTTAAACTAACTAAAGAAGATATCTAGAATGAGGGATAGTTTAGTCCAGTGATGTTGACTTCTTCTATTTCTTGTAGTCACAAAATCGATTACGTTAACTAACGAATGTCGTTATGTTGCGTCTTCCTGCTCTCCTTAACAAAGACAAGTAATCAATGATCTTATTCACTTTAATAAGTTTGGCGCCATCTGGGTACAGCCGGATGATTTTGATAAATTAGATGGAAACCCCATAGACTGCTTAACAAAGACAGGTCTGTGAAATATTTGGAATTAAAGACATAAGCGAATCTATATGTGGTAGGGAGGAGTGTGCTCCATCCTGATGAAACATATTTTCTAACTTTTATCGCATTTTAAACATTCAACACGTTTTTCATGTCTTTTTCGTGAATATACGAGTAGTAAATATTTCTGTAAATATGATGTTAACTTACTGCGTAACTTATGCAAATGTTTAGAATACATTAAGAAATCGAAATCTTTATGTACTTGAAAGTAAAATCTTAAAATTAGGAAACTCTAATAAACCCTAAAAATATATATATGACATGCACTTGGCGTTTTTCTACTTTATATTGTGCATTTTTATACTATTCATATATTAATTTATTTACTATTCATTCCCATGTTGAAAATTTTTAACTTTTTATGTTTCATATCGCTGATTATTGTGTTTTATTTTATTTAATGTTTTTGCATGCTAAATTTATATATAGTTCATGTCACGTATTATTCATTTTAATTTTGAATATGGTTAGTTTTCATACTCTCTGGATTATTTTTACATTCCATACTGCTTATTATTTATTTTCTCTATTGATCATTTCCATATTCCATAGTGTTTGTTTTTTGACCATCTTGCACAGTTTCATATTACATATATTTCAATTTCATACTCCCCCCATATTGCTTATTTTTCTATTCCAAATTATATGTTATCATATACCATATTGTTGAATTTAAAGCTCCATATTATTAATTTGTATATTTAAAATGTGTAATTTTCCTATTACATATTGTCTATATGTAATATGGAATGTCTATATGTGATATGATTGTCTATATGTAATTCGATGTCTTATTGATTATTTCCATCTACCATAATATTTATTCATTTCATTTTCTATACTTGTTGAGCACATTTTTATAGCAATGATTCAAATAGTAACTTGAAATGATTCAAAAGTCAACGTGATTAAATAAAGATTCCTTAATTTTTTAAATGCGTTTCTTTATCTAATTTGTGACTATTTAGATACAATTAACATCCATAGAACAAGCCAACTTATCACTCTCACTCATTTATTATATAATTACATCATTGTTATTGGAGTTGCAATTTCATTCATTAGCAATTCATTAGCAATTCAAAGCAATTTCATTCATAAGACGAATTTCCTTAGAAATTAGTGTTATGAAAATCGTAAAAGTCTAATAATTTGAGCTCTAGAATGCAAATTGATTAAAATTTAATTTACATTTAGATTTTGGCGTAATGTGACTACACATAAAATTTTATAACTGCAGATTATTCGCTTAAGTGTTATTCTGTTCAAACATCACACACATACATACACAAGTACGAACATACACACAAATCCACATTCTCAAACACACATACAGATAAATCCACATACACAGATACATACTTACATGCATATATACAAATACACAGTCGGATATTTTTCCAAGGTTATTCATAATATGTGCAAGAAACACATTATTATAAGTGAAAATCGCGAATTTGACATTATATAAATGTTTATATACTGGTGAAATAAAAATAAAGGGTAAGTGAAAGGTAGTAACTCACCCTTAAGGCAATACCGATAACAGAAAGTAAATTATAGTTAAGATAACAGAATTTAGTGTCTGCAAATTCCAAAATTGAACACGCTGTGAGTAGGAAAAGTTATGAGTTGACCCCATATAACTTTTTTATAAAACATCTAATGCTCGCAATCAACAGTTACATCGGAAAGAAAGTGATATTTCCTGTTGCTGTTGGAATTACAGTTTCCTTTCTGATTTTTCTCAGATATGAAAGCTCACAGTGACATGGGTACGCCTCCTTGACAAGTAACTGACACAGTGAATTATGGATTGTTCTCTCTATGGTTCCACGAAACACGCTACCGGGTAGAATTGGTTTCCCAGAAAATGGCAGATGTTAAAAAATATATTTCAGGGGTGAAAGAAAAACCCGATTCATAATCAGGCTTCATTTCTGGAGAAAGTATTGGAATCAGCTAGTCGTTTATTATTGCGATTGAAGGGTGCAGAGAAATCCAACATACTCTTAAAACCAAGATTTCTCTCTGGTGAAATATAGACATTTAATCATATAAAGAATATTGTTATCCAAAACGGAGCTTGAAGTACGAATCTCTGTATTGGGCAACAGAAGCTCGCCCAATTGATCTACTAGAACGGAATTGCAATCTCTTCTCTTAAAGTGGACACTGCATTCTCCTTCCATGTCAGATTGCCGAGTAACAAACAATTTGCCTGACTATATTACTTTTCTGCTATTTTATACTTTCAGTTGCACTGAAATATGACAATCTAACTCATAATGCTACTCCCTGTATTTTGTCCTACAGGTTACTTTCATGCATGATCTTTTGCCTTCTGATTTCAAATCATAGCTCAATTTCCCACTGTCAACTGATTCTGTACTATTTATACTAGTGTCACTTTTAGACCCTGACATCATTTCACTAAACTACAGGGTTAATTTAATCAGGTGGCATTGTAAAGAACCTATTTGCCCCAGTCAAGTTTCGAACTGTGGATTTGTGTACTATTCAGCTAATATTCTCCCAGTTCAGCTACTGGGACTAAATTGAAATGAATAAACATTCGAAACACTAAAAACAGGGGAACTTTTCTCTGTAAAAATATTTTTAAACCGTGATTTAATTCCTGCTATTTTACACTAAACTTTAGTAACTAAACATTTTAATTTAGTAGCGCAATTCATTATTTAATTATTCCCTGTTTTATTTGGACTGATTTGGATTTTACTTTCTATTTGTTTTTGTTTAATAATTTTCATCAACTTCCCAATATATATTGTTCTTCTTTACAACTTACTACATTTAAACTACCTATAGAAACAACGCAATTCCATCATAATCTAATTTTTACATTTATTTGGCTTTGTTGGATTTTTTTCCTGCACTCCTCAATTGTATTGCTGCAATGTTAATCCAAGTCCTCAAACAATGTCTTCTGTCCAAAAACTACAGATGCAAATTCAGATGATGTGGTGTAATCCTATCCTGGCCAATTTGGAGATACTAGCGTAACTTCACCGAACTTATACAGTTTCAATAAATTTTCCATTTCAAATAATATACATAATATTAAACAAACTGATATGTCTACATATGTAAGTTACCACATTTAAGTATTGTAGTAAGTTAACAAAAATATGAGTTTTTCTATAGTTATCTATCTGTCAATGAAAATACTTTTTGATAAAATTACAAGAAAATCGCTTCACTTTTTCGAGAACTATCACAATCCCTGTCGGAAAGTGAATATTCTACTCTCTTTAAGAATGAATTTTGATAAGACCAAAACAAGAATCTTAATTAATTTCTGGTAAAAGTTACTCGCATCGAATTCATTGATAACTGGCATATCCTTCCATATGATTTAAAATACTTACAAATTTTGACAGCAATGCTTATGCATATTGCTTTAAAAAAAATCTGATGTGGGCAGCACATGACTTTCCTTATATAATGCAATGAATTTAGTACTTTTACAGTAAAAAAAAATTATTTTTATTGTAGTTATTTATATTCTTTCCAAGATATTGAATTTTCGTCAATGAGTCGTCATTGATTTAGCGTCATTTGTATCCATTTGGCGAGTTGTTCGTTAATTTCGTAACATGCAAAAAAATTGCCAAGTTGGCGACATTCCACCAAATTTGTCGACAAAATCTCGTCAAGCGTTATGGACGAAGAAATAAGTAATTCCTACAGCAGATAAATGACTATTGGCATTCCAATACAAAAGTATTACTCAAAGTATCTCTTTTCATGGATGGAACAAACTAGATCCACGAGAATGATGTCAACAAATTTATCGCATGGAATTATATATGAAAAGTGAACATGTTTCTCAATAGGAAATATATGTTTTTATTTTATGACTTTTTGATAATTTTTTTGAAAAATATGCAATATCTCGAGAACGATTCATGTTAGCGTTCTAAAATTTATGTTAATCGTTTTCTAATGAAAAATTACATAAGAAATGTCTATTTGCATAACTTCATTAGCGGTTTTGATTTTTTGACGATTTTTTCAATATTTCACTCGAAAATTTAAGGAGGTTCTGAACATTCGATTACGTATAAAAACAATAGACTTCCAGTGTTTACGGATTGTGATTTTTGTACTAAATTTCGTTCGAATCGGTCCATTCGTTCGTCAGTTATCGCTTCCACAGACTCACTGACACACACACACACACACACACACACACACACACACACACACACACACACACACACACATACACACAGAGACCTCAAAAATGTTTGATTCGTGATCAGGGATGCTTGAAACGTGCTCTCCCGTCGAAAACTCGAATTCGATTTTTCGACCCCGTCACAATACTTTCCTTATACATTTTGTATATAAGGAAAGTAATATACAATTGAGTATTTAATTTATAATTAGTCTATAAAAATAAAAAGCAGCATGATAATCTCTATTATTGCTAAACAAGATTATTTGCACAGACAAATCTGAACGTAAATTGGGATACGATTTTACAGCAATCACAATAGGTTTACTGAAAATTCTAAATTCCAATGTAGAGACTTTGAGACAGTGAAAGAGAAATGAGGTAATTCCAGCAATATATAGATTCTGCACATTTATAAATCACCGCCAGTGAATGAAACTCCTATGAAAATGCTTAACATTGAAACGTTTATGAATTGGAAGTATTTGAGTGCAATAACAGTCGATGAAGCAAACCTTACCATAAAATATAATGTATATGAAACTTTTCATCCATATAGTACTCGTACATATAATATGACCTAATATTTAAACCTGTAAAAGAAAGAAATTCTAATATAATTAAACTTTCAGTTGTATTTTGTTTCATTAAATTTTGTTTTGTTTTTTAAATAAGATAAGGAGCTAGTCATATGAATAGCAAAATGTTTCTATTAGGTTCTATTCTGTACCTGATACTATAATTGTTCAACATTTTAGCCATGATAAGGGATATTCTAAAATATTTGTAAAGCCTTTTTTTTCGCTCTCCCATTTCTTCGACCCTGGGGAAAAAGTCAAAATTGCTGCTCGGTTAGATTTTGCTCTGCAAACGATAATTTAGGTGTGCAAAATTCTAGGCCTTTAAGATCTTATAGGCGGTTTCGAGCACATTTACGTCTATGGTTTGGATGGTAGAAACACGTTAGACATTTATTACATAAATATGTTTCAACAGAAACGTGTCAACTTTAGTTACTTAAATAAATAAAGTTGATTTTAAAATTTCACCAATACTTTTATGCCATGAAGTACCACCTCTAATATACACTATGTGACAGTGAAAATGAGACACCAAGATGGAGTGGGCAGAAAAATATTCAAATTGCAGGGTAGACTCAGTTCACCGAGTTATGTAAACGATGCGAAATGCGTAGCTGCCCCGCGTACGTCGAGTAAGATATAAGGGAAGGGACCTGCAGAATCGGAAAATCGCGCCGCTCTGTCTGCCAGGGAAATCATTTTGCAATTTTTTATCTCAGAGGGAACGTGTAGTAGCACAGAATGTCAGGACGCCGCCAACCGAGACAGTTCCAGCAAACAGACGATTTCACGAGGGGTATTGTGATTGGACTCAGAAGGGCATTTTGGTCCATATGTCAAATCTCAGCGGACAGCCAACTACACGCATCCACAGTGCACCGGCTATGGCAGATATGGTCGAAACAAGGAAATATGACACGTTTGAAGGGTGTCGGCACGACATCCTTGATGCTAACATATCGACCAGGACCATTATCCGTCGATAGGTCGCCGGCGACCCGCACTCATGGCGCCCGTTAAGAAGACTGCCATTGACCAAATAGCAGAGACGCATCCGTTTGCAATGGAGTCGGGATAGTGCCACGTAGACGGCGGAATGGCACAGGGTCGTGTTCTTAAACGAGTCACGCTTCTACCTCAGTAATGACAATCGCCGTGTACGAGTCTGGCGCCAAAGTGGTGACAGGTCCAATCAGACCGCATATGTGGAACGCCACCCCGCGCGACATCATGGTTCAGAGCGTCATCGCTTACGATAGCAGGACACGTCTGGTCCGTATTGAGGGCACTATGCCGACCTAACGATATGTGGATGACGTGCTGCGGCCGTTGACACTGCTCTTCCTTCAGGGGGTGCCAATTGTCATTTACTAGAAGTATAACGCCCGACCTCACACGGCACGCATGAGTCAACATGCCCTGTAAGGTATCTAGGTGCTTCCTTGGGCATCAGTCTCCCCTGATCTCTCTCCAATCGAACACGTCTAAGGCGTGGTTGGGCGTGCTTACGTGCGCTGCCACCATCGCGTTTAGAAGACGATCTCTAGCAAATTGTTGACAGGGAATGGGCAGCTATGCCCCAGGACACCATCCGCATGTCCATTGACTCTGCACCTAGACGTGTTGCTGCCTGTATCGCTGCCCGTGGTGGTCCTGCAATCAACTTATCAGACGGTGTTATCGCACAGTGTATATGTGTATTATATTGCAATAAACATCGCTTATATTTCGTTGCTGTATCTCTCTGATTGCCGATTTTCACCACTTTCTGCCCACTCCTTCTTGGTGTCTCATTTTCACTGTCACGTAGTGTATATGCTCATTGTAAAACAATTTTGAGCAAGATAGCCATATGTCACATCTCAAACGATAAGCAATATTAAGCACCCAAAGCTAATAATTAACTGACCGTTTCTAAAAAAAAGACGGCTTTAAAAACTTACTTAGCACGGATTCATTATTTTAGAAAACACAACCAATATGTGGAACGTATATATTTAATAACATACTGAAAGAAACTTGCATTATGAATTTCAAACTGACATCGCAACAAGATGGAAACAAAATTAAGTCATCTGTTTCGTGTTTCGAAAGGGCAATCCATAATCTATTATGACAGTTTCTTGTCAAACAGCGATAGCCATATCGCTTCAATTTTTTTTCCTCTAAGTATGAAATCGAGAGGCACAAACCCTAGCTCTGATAAAAAATAAGAAATAACTTTTCTGAAGACTTAAAGTCGATAGTTTATTATTTTCTTCACCAAAGAATACCTGCATAAGAAGAGTATTTGTATAGAACAATTCAGTATAAACGTTTTTCTTACTAAGTGTACGTTTAACTCAATAAGAGATAAACGAAATTCCATTTCTTTGTAAATACAATTGAAACAAAAATTAAAAATCCTTTGGATTTAGCAGTATTAATCTGTTACAGTTCTCTGGGAATGTGGCACAGTTCCGTCCCTCTAATTCGTCATGTCCGAATACTAGATTGGTAAGTGTATATTATACTTGCCGTGGCAATTATACCTGACCTTGATTTCCAGGGGTGTGTGCTCAGTCCTCAAGACAACTGACACCTTGATTTTTGATTTCTTATACAGTGTAAGATAGTATAGATAAAGTGTTGTTTTCGCGAAAATTTTCGAATTCGATAGTTTGATGCCAATATGTTTCAAGACCTCCTAGACACTTTTATGACTATTTTGGTCGATTTCTTGTGTACACTATAGCTCTAACAAATATTGATGGATTTTCATGAATTTTTATATTTAGCTTTATTATGAAAAAATCTAGATAGATTTTTATTTTAAAATTTGAGTGAACACTTAGAAAAATGTTCGAAATTCTACATTTTACAATATGGCAGCATAGGAAAAAATTTTACATAATCATATATAAAAGAGTTATGACTAAATGATCGCGAGGCTTATTAATTTCAATCATTGTTGTGAAAAGTACTCGCTATGCAGTGTTATTGTTCGTGATGTCATTAGCCCCGTTCAGAAGGCAAGTTTCTATCCCCCCCCCCTAGTGTCATATTGTCAAGTATGGTACGAATCGAAATATTTTTTCAAGCCCTTTAAAGTGAAGGGTAACACGCTATATTATAATCATTTGGAGCAATTTCAAAATTTTTCATATAAATTTTAGGAAAAAAGCTTCTAGAAATGGATTCAGGTATGAGAAAGACGAGTTGACCAACAATTCCGTTAAGTCTTATTGGCAGTACACTCAAGAAGCTGATAAAGACAATACAATATATTATCAGACAGAATAATAACCTATTGTGTGCCGTATTAAGTTTGACAAATATTTTAACTCGTCAGCTATCCAACTGAATCATGTCAACAGCGCAATTGAACGATGGCGAGCTTATACACCCTATGTGGAAAGTTATGAAAAGGCCGTAAAGTTCTTAACCAATCTGCAAAGTTCGAGGTTTACAGAACTCGATAAGAGTTGCAATGTTGGCGATATTTATTAAAATTCGACACCAAGATCAACGAATTTCTTACCTAAGGTAAGTGATTCCCACTTTCAAATTACAACGACTTCCTGATAAGTTTTATTAACAATATGATGACACTTCAATTACGTATATTCCTTTTGTCCCTGTCATATTTTTCCCACTATTCATTCATTACTAAGATGCTTCAGGTAAAAAGAAATTGCAATTTTTGCGGTAGCGCTCGATAAAAACCTTAAAATGGCCATTTTTACGATTTTCGCTACAAGCATCTTCGTAATGGGGTTACAACCTGATCCACAATCTTAACGGGCCGACTAACTTAACGGAATTTAATTATTGATGACTCCTTTTGTATAGCCTTGTGAGTGGTATGCTAAATATGGTGCTATCAAAAATGCGGTAATTAATATAATGAATTAAATATCTAAATATGCGAGAATTAATTAATTTGTTATAATTATTATTATGGTATAATTAAACTGATTTGAATTTTGGAAAACAGCTTTAAATTTAAAATATTTCCATTTAATAAATATTAAAATTTTGTTAAAGGGGTACAAAGTTCAAATATGAGTAAAATGTATTTAGACAATAAAGATAAAAACAATGTCGGAAGGCATTGTCTTCTGATATGATTCCATTCCGTTCTGTTTATTATTTCAAGCAAATAACTTGTCTAAGATGTATGGTGCCTTGCAAGACCTAAAACGAAATCTGGAAAGTAAATATTACTTAAAAAATAATCATAATAAAATAATAATAACAAAAATAATAACAAATAATCATAACAAAAAAAAAATAATCATAAGTGAAATTTAAATTCTAAAATTTTAAAATTAGTATTTAATTTATTAATTTTCATTCTTTAAGAACTATTATTGAGATTCAATTAATCAGAACATAACATTATTTTTTAACACTTTCCAACATAGTTGAACATTATTTGTGAATTTGTTCCTTCTGTCTGTCCGTTCGCACAATAACTGGAGTGAAAATGACGTTATCATTATGAAATTTTTGTATGTTGTTGAGACGGTATGTGGGATATATGGGAAGGTAAATTAGTAATATCACCCAATTGGTTTTGAACTGAACCCAGGTTGAAAAAGTAAAATATATTGAGACCTATAGGAACTAATATTTTAGACATTTTTAAGCGAATTTAAAATTCACAAATTGTTTCGAAAATTTTAGAAAATATTCAAATTATCTCATAAAATATATAAAAAAACAATTCAGCAAAATATTACTGGTATTTTTTAAAATAAAAATTGAAATAACAATTACATCCATGTTATATGAAGAGATCACGTGGCATTTCGTGCTTAACATGATCTTGAAAGTAGTATAGTTTATAATAAACGGATGACAACAAATAGTATTCAATTTATTTGAGTAATGCAATTATGTGGGATATATGGGAAGGTAAATGAGTAATATCACCCAATTGGTTTTGAACTGAACCCAGGTTGAAAAAGTAAAATATATTGAGACCTATAGGAACTAATATTTTAAACATTTTTAAGCGAATTTAAAATTAACAAATTGTTTCGAAAATTTTAGAAAATATTCAAATTATCTCATAAAATATATAAAAAAAACAATTCAGCAAAATATTACTGATAATTTTTAAAATAAAAATTGAAATAACAATTACATCCATGTTATATGAAGAGATCACGTGGCATTTCGTGCTTAACATGATCTTGAAATTAGTATAGTTTATAATAAACGGATGACAACAAATAGTATTCAATTTATTTGAGTAATGCAATTATGTGGGATGTATGGGAAGGTAAATGAGTAATATCACCCAATTGGTTTTGAACTGAACCCAGGTTGAAAAAGTAAAATATATTGAGACCTATAGGAACTAATATTTTAAACATTTTCAAGCGAATTTAAAATTCACAAATTGTTTCGAAAATTTTAGAAAATATTCAAATTATCTCATAAAATATATAAAAAAACAATTCAGCAAAATATTACTGGTATTTTTTAAAATAAAAATTGAAATAACAATTACATCCATGTTATATGAAGAGATCACGTGGCATATCGTGCTTAACATGATCTTGAAAGTAGTATAGTTTATAATAACGGATGACACAACAAATAGTATTCAATTTATTTGAGTAATGCAATTTACTTAACTAATATTAGCACTGAGCTTAAATATGATAAACCATCATATATATATTCGCATATCAATATAAATGTATCGGTATTTGCTCATTTATTGTAGGAGATGTTGCACGAATTTCGTTTTTTCTTCTGTCTGAGCATAGTCCGTTACACAACTAATGCCGTTTCTGTATAGTCATTGACACACAAATTACATTCCTTGAACTTACTGATGGCTATGACAACTTTTATATAGGTTTCGTGCTTAACATGATCTTCAAATTATAGTTTATAATAACGCGGGAATCAGGAATGGAAATAAAATTAATTAACACGTTAATTCAGACCTTGGAGAATTCAAATTGATATTAAATGGTTATTATAAAAGTGGTTGTGTACTGACAGCAGTTATGTAACTCTCTGCACGTTAATATTATATTTGAACATGCGGGTTATCGAATATCTGACTTACAAAACTAGGTTAATAATACCTTATAAACAGAACATCCATTTTTAAACTGGAATTATATTTTAAATCTCAATCGCAAAAAATGTGAGAGCCCAATTAATGCGAACTGCTATTAGATTTCCTCTATCATCTATCTACTCTCATCTACGTATCATCTAAAGACTTCGGAATCACGTGAAGAAATATTGAGAAATTGACAAATTTGCATGAACAAATGTTTAGTTATATGTCGCCAAATTGATGAAAATTCAATATCGCGAAAAATTATGTTCAATATATCAAATAATACGTATAATTTGTAGTTAACTAGCAGCGATTACCCGGCGTTGGTCGGGATTTACCAAGCAAAACTGTGATAAAAATTACACCGGAACATATAGGGCAGTGAATCTTATACGTTGTTTTGTCACCGTTAAAGATGTAACTTCATTACATTATGTAAAAAAAAAATCATTGCATTATATAAGTCATAGCAGAATAAGAAAGAATCTTCCTTATAAAATGCTGATAATTAAATAACCATTTTTAACACTTTACAACATAGTTGGAAAGTGGTTATAACTTCCTTCATTCTGTCTGTCTGTCTGTCCGTTAGCACGATAACTGCCGTAAAAATGACTTTATCAAAATGAAATTTTAGTACGTTGTTCAGACGGTCTGAGGGACCTATGGGAATATAAATAAATAATATAACCCAATTAGTTTTGGATTGAACCCGGGTTGAAAAAATGAAATACATTTAATCCTATGGGACCTAATTTTTCAAACATTTTTAAGCGAATTTAAAATTCATAAATTGCGTCGAAAATTTAAGGAAATAATCAAATGATCCCATGTTCATGAAAAAAATATTTTGCAAAATATATTCAGTAGTTTTTTAAATAACAATTAAAATAATAATTAAACCCTTTATATGAAGAGATCACGTGACCGACTTCAAAATAAAATATGGCGTCCATAATGTGTCGAAATCGAGACTTTTAAAATTATTTTTAATTTATATTTAGTGTCGTATCCGTCCCCAAACCCCTTTATATTTGCTGAATTTCTGTGCATCTGTATTCTGAAACAACATAATTACAATATATTTGAGTTTAAATAATCATCAAACTTTGTTTGTTTCTACAACAAAACCTAATTTTTACTTATGGAGAATGTAAACTGATTAGGCTGTAAGATGAGTTGCGTAAAATTGCTGTAAGTACTCGTGTAATTCTTTAACCCAAAATTATTTTGCTCAGGAGTCTGCAATGTAGATGATATGAATGAAACAATAATTAATTTTACATAGAGAAGCAAACGATTTAATGGCAGACTTCTTCAATGAAGTTTTATGCATAGAGTTAAATTACTTTGGCGTTTATGGTTTTAATTTACTGCTTTTACACAGAGAGCCAGGCGACTTACATTTCGATGACGTCATTTGAATAAAGTTCTTTTTTTCGATGAAGTTTTAAATTTTCAAATATAATTAATTATTGCAGTATTGTGATATATTATCGCTAAATGTATCGCATTTTAGAGCTGTTTAAATAAAATTAAAGTTGGAAAGAGTTTAATAATCAATGCTTTATGCATGATTGATCTTTCTTGTGATTTATTAATAATTTTCGTTTTTGAGTAAGCCCATCAGAAATAAGCCATGGCGATAATTTCCATTTAAATTCATATTTCAAACCTGTGATTTTCAAAATTGACTAATACGTTCAATAGATACTCAGAGATTTAATTGACTTTCACGTTTTAAACCAATTATTTCCAATCTTTTTTGTTGGGAATCATGGAGTTAGAGAGAGAACTCCTAGGAAAAAGTTTCGTTTTCCATCAATAACTCAACAACCCCAGGTTTTAGAAACTCCAAATTTAGACTAAATTTATGGGGGCTATTTCAAAGCTACCCACCAAATGTCAATAAATTTGTTTCAGCCGTTCTCCCGTGATGATGAGACAAACGAAAAAGTATCATTTTTCACTGATATCTCGAGACCCACTGATCGTAGAAACTCGAAATATGGCCTATGTTTTAAGTGGTGCGATTTCAAGACTACCCACCGATTTTCATTAAATTCGGTTCAGCCGTTCTAGAGTTATGGTGAATCATACATACCTACATACATACATACTTGTCCTCTTTATATATATAGATTAAAAATTTAATGCCGAACAATGTAGTTGAGTTGTAACAATATACAAGGTAACTCGAAACTACCTGCACATACTTTAATGGGAGATAGATTACATACTAAAACAAATTACATTTATTTCGTTAATGAAATTATGTCCAAAGACGTCACCTTTTGATGTTAGGGGTCATCTTATATATAATGGAAAACTATTAATAAGAATGAAATTGTACACATAAAATATTTTCCATTTTATACATTTTATCGCAAACTAGCAGCAAATGACACCAATTATTATTCCCTTTATTTGAGTAATGCAATTTACTTACCTAATATTAGCACTCAGCTTAAATATAATAAACCATATATATTCGCATATCAATATAAATGTCTCGGTATTTGCTATAGTTCATTTGCTATAAGAGACATTACACGAATTTTGTTTCTACTTCTGTCTCAGCATGGTCCGTTACGCAACAACTAATGCCGTTTCTGCATAGTCATTAAGACACAAATTACATTCCAAGAACTTACTGATGGCTATGACAACTTTCATTAAGGTTTCGTGCTTAACATGATCTTCAAAGTATAGTTTATAATAACGCGGGGATGAGGAATGGAAATAAAATTAATTAAGCACGTTAATTCAAATCTTAGAGAATTCAAATTGATATTAGGTAGTTATTATAATAGTTTGTGAGTACAGACTGCAGTTATGCAAATCTCTGCACGCTAACACGATATATGAACATACGTCTTATCGAATATCTAAATTACGATTGTCAGTTAATTATAACTTATAAACAGAACATCCATTTTGAAACAAAAAATATGTTTTAAATCTCAATTGCAAAAATTATTAAAGCCCAATTAACACGAACTGCTATCAGATTTCCTCTATCATCTATCTGCTATCCTCTACGTATCAGCTAAAAACGCCTTAAATAAAAATTGCCAAATTGACAAATTTGCGTCGCCAAATGTTTAGTTATATGTCTCCAAATTGATAAAAATTCAATATCGCGTAAAATTAAGATTTATTTATCAAATAACACGTATAATTTTTAATTTCCCTGCAATGCATCGTTAATGTATAGAGAAAGTATTGGAATCATGCCGAAAATCACAACTGGAGTTTTCGACGGATCTACACGTTTCGAGACCTCTAGAATACGAAAAAACTATTTTTAGCGTGACGGCTGTGTGTGTGTCTGTGTGTCTCCTCTGTCTGTGCGTCTGTGCAATATATGTATCCACTCTAACTCAAAAACTAATGGACCGAATATCATAAAATTTGGTAGGTGCGCCACTTGTGGGCGAATCTGGTGCTGATTAGTTTTGGGTACGATTCGGGATAAACGAACCCGCCTTTATTTTGCGAAATGGTTCCGCAAAGCTTGTATCCACTTAAAAACTATCTTAAAAACTATTGCGCCGAATGTCACAAAATTCGGTAGATAAGTCACTCTTGTGGGGTACCCTGGTGGTGATTGGATTTTGGTACGATTCGGAAAAAAATAACCTGCCCTATTTTGCAAAATGGCCCGAAGAAATCGCCAAAATCTAACATAAAAAACTACGTATGCTCAAATATATCCATTAAATGCCTATTTAATACGTAATTTTTATCGAAGAAAAGAATAAGACCAACCCTACTACACTAGATCCAGCCGTTCTCGAGATCTTTTCGTTTTTTGTATTTTCTCTACGCCATCTTTGAAAATAAGTCTTGTTTTCAAATGAGAACGACAATTGAATTACAAGTGAATTGAATATAATTAAAGTAAAGAGAACATGAATATAAGTCTGCAGGGAAAGTCATGTGCTGCCCACATCAGATTTTTTAGTTATAGTTATTTTAAAATTGAATGCTGAACAATGAAGCTGAATTGTAAAAATATACAGGGTGATTTGAAACTATTTGTACATACTTTATTAGGAGATAGATTTAATTCAAAAACAAATTAAGTCTATTTCTTTAATGTTTATATAAGTAGAACGTATATCTTTAAACTAAAATTAAATTTTAAATATCATTCGCAAAAAATATTAAAGCTCTATTAATACGAACTTTTGTTATTCGAGTGTCTCTCTCATATATCTACTATCATCTATCATCTAAAGGACTTGGAGAAATATTGCGAAATTGACAAATTTGTGTCGCCAAATGTTTGGTTATATATCGCCAAATTGAAGAAAAGTCAATATCGCCGAAAATTAAGTTTAATTTTGAGTTTTTTTTTTTTTTTTTTTTTTTTTTTTTGAGTTTGTAGCGAAAACCATTTATTTATTTATTTATTTATTTATTACAAAGACTGCAAGCAACAGGACGTAGTCCCAGTTACAGCATGCAGGAGCAAAACTTCATTCAAAATTCCATGACATTCATTAAAAAAAAGTTAAAATACATTTAAAAGTTAAAACATTAAAATTAAAAAGCACTTCACAAGAATACATGTAATAAAACACAATATGTTCACAACAAATGCTCTTTAAAATCCTTATCAGAAGAATAAAAAATATCAAGATAATCAGGCAAACCATTGTATAATTTAGAAAAACAATTTATAGCACAATTATTGCCAATACTCGACCGAAACTTCCTAATGGCAAATAAATTCAAACTTCTAGTTATATACTGTGGGACATGAAAATTTACTCGATGTATACCTGCTGATATGTGAGAATAAGTAGTTTAGTGATATAGATTAGAAATATAGTAAGTTCAAATGTTACAGGTACGTTTTGTAAGGACATAGTGTGTCATACATTAATTGCGTTTCGTTTTGATCTGATATCACTATATAAAATTATCTAACATAATTAACATATTTTTGTTTTTTCAGGACCTTTAAAACTCCCCCATTAATCTAAAAGGCTGAACCATTGCACACATAGTATCAAATAAAATACAGAACCTAACCAAACCACATTCTCGATTTACCACCTGGTGGTGAAGAAAATAGAAGGTTCCTAAAGGTTACTCCCGTCCCTCCAGAAGCTCCTTCGCTGACCAAGAAGGGTTAATCTATGCACATTTATAGCATCGACTGAGTACAAAAGTTAGTTGAAACATATTTTCGGTTAACCCCCCGGGGGAGGAGAAGATTAGGTGTTTCGAAAATTATTTTCAGAAAAAGATTTCCAGAAGCCCCTTTATTGACTTAGAAGGTTGGATTTTTGTATACTTATGGTATCGACTACGGTTCAGAAGCAAACGAAAGCGATTTTTAACACTTTACAACAAAGTTGAAAAGTGTTTATGACTTTGTTCATTCTGTCTGTCTGTCTGTCTGTCCGTTAGCACGATAACTGCCGTAAAAAAGACTTAATCAAAATGAAATTTTAGAAGTTGTTCAGACGGTCTGTAGGACCTATGGGAATATAAATAACTAATATCACCCAATTAGTTTTGGATTGAACCCGGGTTGAAAAAATGAAATACATTGAACCCTATGGGACCTAATTTTTCAAACATTTTTTAAGCGGATTTAAAATTCACAAATTGCTTCGAAAATTTTAGGTAATATTCAAATTATTCCATGAAATATATAAAAAAAAATCAGCAAAATATATTCAGTAGTTTTTAAATAAAAATGAAAATAATAATTACACCTCTTATATGAAGCGATCACGTGACCATGATATGAAACGATCACGTGACCAACTTCAAAATATAATACGGCATCCATCTTGTCTCAAAATCGTCATTTTTAAAGTTCTTTTTAATTCATATGGAGTGTTGTATTCGTCGTAAAACCTCTTTATTTTCGTTTAAATTCTGTGCATCTACATACTGAAACAACGCAATGACAATATATTTGAGTTTAAATGAGCATCCAACTTTGATTATTTCTCTAACGAAGCCTATTTTTCACTTATGTGAAATGTAAACAGCAAAATATGTAGGATGAGTTGTATAGGAATTGCTGTATTTTTTAAATGCAAAAGAATTAACTCATGGAGTCTGCATAGCTGATATGAAAGAAATATTCATTGACTTTACCGAGAGAAGGACGATTTTTGCGATGAAGTTTTAAGCATAGAGAAAAATTACTTATTGCTCCATGGTCTTAATTTTTAAATAAAATAAATTATTTTTGCGATGAAGTTTTAAGCATAGAGTAAAATTACTTATTGCTCCATGGTCTTAATTTTTAAATAAAATAAATTATTATAGTATTGTGATGAATGACATGAATGGCAAATTATTTATGAATAAAATGCTGCTTTTTTAGAGAGAGCCATTTTTTGAGTTATTTTTTCTATGACGTCATTTGAATGAATTTCAGTTGTTTTCGAAGAAGTTTTTAAATATAATAAATTATCGTGGTATTATGATAATTCTAAAATTGTTACCGAGTAATATATCACATTTTAGAGATGTTTAAACCAGGCAATTTATATTTCAATGCCGTCATTTGAATGAAGTTCATTTTTTTCGATGAATGTTTAAGTTTTCAAATATAATAAATCAATGTAGTATTGTGAGAAGTTTTAAAATATTACCGAGGAATGTATTGCACTTTAGACATGCTTAAATAAAATTGCATTGAAGTTGGAAAGTGTTTCATAATCAATGCTTTAAGCATGATTGATCTTTCTTGTTTTATTTATATCTCTGTTTGGAGAAAGTGAGGGTATTTTGAAACGGCTCTTCAGACCTCCGAGGAGCCCTCTTCATTTACCTGGAAGATTGAGTTATTGCACACTTATAGAATCGTTAAACATGTGGGTCCGAAAGTCCTTCCGAGAGGTTGGTGGTAGGGGAAGGAGGGTACGGTCCCTGTGGATGCCTCCCCCACTGGGTTCCGGTCTAAATTGGGTGGCACTTCCCGACCGTCCAAACAGTTACCTTACACCTTTCTGGTAGGTCGGACGGTCTGGGTTTCAACAACAACAACACTTATAGAATCGACTACTATTCAGAACGGAACCAAATTCTTGATTTCCTCCTCAGGATGGAGACAATGAGGTATTTCGAAATGGCTTTCAAGATCCCGAATTTCTTCATGGACCTAAAATGCTGAATCTTTTAACATTATACAGGGTGTATATAAACTGTTTGACAAAATAAGAGGAGTGGTATTACCCATCAAAACGAACAATATTTATAATGGAACCTAGGGTCGCATTCCACTCTAAGTGTCAGAAAAGCGTAAAGTTAAACTTGAGCATTCAACAGCGAAAATAAGGAGAATTAACGTCTTCATCAGTTGCACAATATCATTTGTTTACACCAGTGAAAGACTCAAAGTAGATGCTGAAAGTGACGGCCAAGGGTGCCGTTGCACAATTCACACCGGCGAATGAACGTCTGGAGCAACCTCTTAAACGCACCTGGTGTCGTATTTATCCTATCAGATGCAACAACGATTCTTGCGACGAGATTTTCTATGGAGTCCACAGACGTCTCGTACACCAAGGTTTTTATGTACCTCCAGAAGAATCCAGTGGGTTGAGGTCCAGTGAGCGTGGAGGCCAAGCCACAGGTCCACTACGTCCAATCAGGCAATCAGCTGCTACTCTCGCTTCTGCTTCTTGTCACTGGAAATTTGCATACAGTACATACTTGACGGTGATGTTCTGGAGATGTGATACTTCTCAGCTATACTACGATAGCTATACTACGACAGCTACGATACTACGACAGCTATGTCGTCCGATGTAGCGACTTGTGTTTGTTGGACGTATTTCAAAGTTACTAGTTTCTAACAATCAGAGTGGAATGCGACTCTAGGTGCCATAGTAAATATTGTTCGTCTTGATGAGTACTATCACCCCTATTATTTTGTCAAAACAGTTTATTTACACCCTGTATAGTATCAACTATGGTGCAGAAGCTAGCAAAACGGTATTTTAGATTTTCCCCTGGACGGTTTTGAAAATGATTTCTAGGACTCCGAGAAGACCCTTCATTGACGTAGAAAGCTGCATTTTTCACACTTATTGTATCCACTATCATACAGAACTTAATGGAGACAGGTTTTCGATTTACCTGTATAAAGGAGAAGAAAATGGAGGATTTTGAACAGTCGTTTTAGACTTTCGAGGTATGAAGTTCCTCTTCGTACTTGAAAAACTGCGTACTTGCACAATAATTGTAATGGCCATCCAATAAAATTTAATGTAGCACTATTTTCAAGTTTCTCCTTTCCCAGGGGCGCACATATTTTTCGAAAAGAAGCCCAGCACAGCAGAAGCCTATCTGGTGACCTAGAAAACTAATTCTTTATACACCAATGTGTATCGACCATTGGACAGGACCTGCAGGATTTTGACCTTCTTTCCGGAGCGGAGATTATGGTTCTTTTTTTTATTTTTCCAGACCCTCAAACAACCCTGCTGTGACTTAGAAAAAGTGAACGGTAATACTGAGCGATAATGGCCACTGAATAAAACCTAAAGTACCCGTTTTTTTATTTTCTGCCGGAATGGACGAAATGGGTGGGGGGGACATTCACCAGAACCCTCTTGAAGTCCCCTACTGGGGATATATAAGGCTGGAACTTGATCACCGGAAAGAACACCTAACTGAGCCTATTTTCTATTGAGACAACTATTTTCGACGCTGAGCACCTTACATCATTATTAAACAAAATGAAAATTACTAAAAAAGTGCTGCATATTTTAACGAGTGTTAGGTTCCCCGTCTGTAACCCAGCAGCCTGTGGTGTGATGGGGCACTATGGCATGAAGGTAAAATGGTTCATGCTTCGTCCGCTATATAGGATATTTATATTAAGTGCTTAGCTATTGAAAAAATGTATTTTGCAGCGATATATTTGCGTATAAGATACATTTATTACTAAAAAACAGGAAATAATGCAAGAATAGTTTGTATTAATGTGCATATAGTATCGTATCAAAAGGTTTCGGTAATAAAACAATCTTCATTTGTCAGATAAAACGATATGGATATTTTATAGTGTAAAATGAATTTATGACATTTCATGTTATATAGTTTATGCTTCTGAAAGCAACTTAAAGGGTTTATATAATTTGTGTGTTTTCTTCTAATTAACGATTTTTGATTTTATAAACATGTAGAATTACTAGTAGAATGTAACACTTTCCTCCTCATTAGTAAAAAATTTGAAAAATTATTTTCATCATGTTTTCATTATTTAACCTACCACACTGGGTAGCGCCTATAAAATACTCTTTATTGTCTTCTAACATGGATTGCCTGTGGTTTTTGGACCAAAAAGAGGTATAAAATATCTCCCTTTTCGGTCTTATAGGTTTGTTCACGTCGAGTTCTAGAAAAGTGGGATTTTTAGCAACAAAAAATATCTTCCTCGTGATCTCAAAATATTTATCTACGATTGCCCAGGTAAATATACAGGGTGTCCCAAAAAGCTTGAAACGCGCTTAAATCCTTTACCTATTGAAGATAAGTGGGCAACGTAAATTTCAAAAACGCTGAAAGTAAGGTAGGAAATAAGACCATGTTGATGAAATAGTCCCCCCTTTTCAAAATATCTCCCTTTTCCGTCTTATAGGTTTGTTCACGCCGAGTTCCAGAAAAGTGGAATTAATAGCAACGAAAAATATCTTCCTCGTGATCTCAAAATATTTATCTACGATTGCCCAGGTAAATATACAGGGTGTCCCAGAAAGCTTGAAGCGCGCTTAAATCCTTTACCTGTTGAAGATAAGTGGGCAATGTAAATTTAAAAAATGTTGAAAGTAAGGTAGTAAATAAGACCATGTTGATGAAATAGTCCTGCCATAGTAATTTTCAAAAGGTAACACTCTTTTAATTTTTATACGAGCCCATTAGATTAATTTGGTCAATCAGAATTTTTTTTACTTTTAATGCAATAAGATCATTAAAAACCCGCATATCTGTACCTTTAAAATTGAGCGAGCTATATTTAATTGAAAATTGAACAATGTGAATGGGGGACATATATCAAATTAGAAATGTAAATTTGTGACATATTACAAAAAAGATAACACTGGACGATAATACTTAGGAGATGTTTTTGAAAATTCGGCGTAGGCTCATGATACAATCACGGATTAAGTACTTTTCACATTCAGACATCTCATTTTTTATATTTCAAACAATTAAAATAAATAAGTAAACAAATGAAAGTATGTGTTTGATCTTGAAATTTAACATAATTTTTCAAAACTAAGAATAGAACTCAGAGATGATTTTTTTCCCCTTTAACTCTAATATAGCCGTTTCAAATATTTATAATAAAATAATTAAAAAAAAAACTGAAGAATGAAATGCAGACGATTTACCTTTAATTTACGTATTTATTCCCAGTATTATTTCTATTCAATACAACTATATTTTGTAACACTTTACAACATAGTTGAAAAGTGTTTATGACTTTGTTCATTCTGTCTGTCTGTCTGTCCGTCAGCACGAAAACTGCCGTAAAAATGATTTTATCAAAATTAAATTTTAGTATGTTGTTCAGAGAGTTTGTGGAACCTATGGGAATATAAATGAATAATATCACCCAATTAGTTTTGGATTGAACCCGGGTTGAAAAAATGAAATACATTGAACCCTATAGGACCTAGCTTTTCAAACAATTTTTAAACGAATTTAAAATTCACAAATTCCTTCGAAAGTTTTATGACATATTCAATTTATCCCATAAACTATATAAAAAAATTCAGCAAAATATATTTAGTAGTTTTTTAAATAAAAATTAAAATAATAATTACACCCTTTATATAGAGAGATCACATGACCATTATATGGAGCGATCACGTGATTCACTTCAAAATAAAATATGACGTCCATCTTATATCCGAATCGTGATTTTTAAAGTTCTTTGTAATTCATATTTACTGTTGTATCCGTCCTAAAACCGCTTTAATTTTGCTTAAATTCTATGCATCAATGTTCTGAAACAACGCAATTACAATATATTTGAGTTTAAATGAGCATCATACTTTGATTATTTCTACAGCGAAGCCTAGTTTTCACTTATGAAAAATGTAAACACCAAAATATGTAGAATGAGTTGTATAAGAATTGCTGCATTTCTTTAGCGCAAAATTATTTAGCTCATGGAGCCTGCAATATAGCTAATATCAATGAAACATTCATTGATTTTACACAAAGAAGCTGATGATTTTGTTCGGTGGAGTTTTAAAAATACAGTTAAATTACTTGTACCTTCATGGTTTTAAGTTCTTCAATAAAATAAACTATTATAATATTGTGATGAATGAAAAAATTTTAAAAAAATTATGAATGAAATGCTGCTTTTATATAGATACGATTTATCTTTCGATGATGTAATTTGAATAAAGTTCATTTGTTTTCGATGAAGTTTTCAAATATAATTAATTATTGTAGTTTCATGATAACTTTTAAAATATTACAGAGGAATGTATCGCATTTTAGAGATGTTTAAACCAGGCAATGTATATTTCAATGCCGTCATTTGAATGAAGTTCATTTTTTTCGATGAAGTTTCAAGTTTTCAAATATAATAAATTAATATAGTATTGTGATAATTTTTAAAATATTACCGAGGAATGTACCGCATTTTTGAGATGTTTATATAAAATTGCATTGAAGTTAGAAAGTGTTTCATAATCAATGCTTTATGCATGATTAATATTTCTTGTTTGTAATATTATACCAAAATAAAGAAGATTAGATATCATTCAGTGAATCTTCAGCGTGTTTAGTTCTTAATTGACGAATATCTGTAATTCTTTATTTATATGCATTTGTGATATAAAATTTTGACACATATTAACGTATTTTTGATCTAAACAATTTCCATCATCATTTGCTCGTGATCCCAATTTTCACTGATGAAACAGTCTTTCACATGGTACGGAAAAGTGGCATAAATCAAAATTTTCCTTTATCATAATTCAGTTGATTTTAAAGATACATATATGCGGTTTTTTAATGATCTTCTTGTATTAAAAGTAAAAAAATATGATTGATCAAAGTGTCTAAGAAGGTCTTATAAAAATTTAAAAAGTATAACATTTTGAAAATGAATGGGAGTACTATGTCATTAACGTAGTCTTATTTCCTACCTTACATTCAATATTTTTGCAATTTACATTGCCCACTTATCTCCAACTGGTAAAGAATTAAAGCGCGTTTCAATCATTTTCGGACACCCTGTATATTTAAGGATTTATTGAGCAACTGTCACGATTGTATTTCCTTTTACGCCTGAAGGCGATGCTATATTTTCGTCCTTCCGATTTAAATGTAACTCATGAACTGTAAGACATCGGCATTCTTCCAATTTTTAATGCAGTCTAGCAGTCTGTTTTACGTCAGTGAATTGCAGTTTTTGCCATAATGTTGAAACGTGCGAAAATTTCATTTTCGATGTCATTAAGCAATTAAGTCATTCAAGGAATCTAACTTAGAGGATTAAGTTGATTAAACTCTATGATAAAAAACTCAACCCAGCTGGGAATAAAACCACTGATCTGCTGTTCGACAAAAGAAGCTCCATTTAATCATCTACTCAAGGGATTATCAATGACGGCTCATGACTTCAGGAATGGGTGAAGCAGATTCAGGTCAGTGACTCCCCATCGTTCTCGACAACGAACATTATCAAAAGCCATCGCGCTACTGGCACAAGTGTTAAATATTATCTAAAAACAGCGGAAGGAGTCTGAAAAATTCGCCAAATAATAATAATGGCCCATTCACCTGATAACTTTAGGTGAAGCAGAGCTTCACCTACATCATCTGACGAACCGTCACTTGAGATAATCTTCTCACCAAGATTTGAAATTGACTCTACACAATATGAATAGTATATAGAACAACAGAATGTTTGAATAATAAAACTTTAATTATTGTATTGAATATTTATATGAAATGTATCGTTCTTTATTTCCTTGCATTTTAATTGAAAACTCAAATCATTATTTATTATTATTTTTCTGACAAATACGGTCTTCTTCATAAATGAAAATTCCTATTTTAAATCTCTCTGTGGATCTATTCAATATATACTTTTTTGCATTATTTATTACAATGACATATATTATAAAATTATCACACAAAAGATTCATTAATAACGGCAAAATAAGAACACGCAAACATTTTTCATACATTTAGATGCAGATTTAAAATATAATAAATAGTTAGGTATTATGAAAATAAAAGTTAAATTACTTTTTAATGAACGACATTGTTTGAGCGAATTTTAATAAAGACACGATTAAAAGAAAATAAATGTAGTAAAAGGGCACGATGACAAGGAAAATGAAGTTTCAGAAAAAATATGATTATTATCCACAAAATAATTATTAAAACCATGTAAAGTATAAACAATCAAAAAGGCATTAGCACAAAAAATAAAACATCAAGAGAGTCATTAATATTAAAGTAAAATAACTTTTATGAAAACAGTGATTTTTGTCTCTGGATATTTTTATGTGTGGATATTTTGCAAGCCTTCATTAATATGTTGCAAAATAAAAGAAAATAATTTTAAGAACAATTTACGTTAATTTAACTCGTATCCATGTTTTTCATTTGTCAAGACTTGTTAAACAAGACAGCTAAAAAAACACGCCAATTAAAGATAAAGATGATAGAAAAGACTTTGTTATAGATAATTATAATTTCAGTGAGAGAAAAATGTAAAATGGCCTTAAAAATATATATAAAATAAAAAATTTTGAATGAGTTCACTGATACCATTAATTATAATTTATGTGAAATTTTAGTTTGATTTTATTTTAATCATTGGTTATGGTTTCTGAAAGAAACGTTCAAGAAAACCAAATTTACCAAATAGAACAGCTAATAAGCGAATAGAACAACTAAGGTCATACAGACGCTATAAAAACAAGATTATGTCCAACTTCTGACTTTTAGTAAAATAGAAAGTAAATGAACAAATAAAGGAGAACATATAGATTGTGATGCGAAATGACAAAAACATTGCTTTCCTAAGTGTCAATCTACACTAAAGTATGCCGACCATGTATGCTAGTACGTTAAAACTGGAACATATTATAAAGTGTTTTCCGAGACCTAAATAAGCACACGTTACTAATATACATTCTGTTACAAAAATGCATGCTTCCATAAAAAATTGAGCTATTGCTGCAAAACTCGGTATGGAAATTCCGTTTAAAGAGTTATGCAAATTATCAAACTGCCAGCTACGATAACGTTATAGGGTTTATGCAACGTGCATGAGAACAAGGCTATATGCATTTTTTAAAACGACCGATGATCCCGCTCATAGACAATTTGAACTGAGTTTTCTGTTTTGAAACAGCAAATTGTTTACAAAGATGCCTTTGGGACAAGCTCAACGACGCTACTAACATTTTCGGATTTAGAGAGAAGTTGAATTACAGGCCAAAGGGAAATTGGTTGGCCAACAGATGCATCAGTCACCATATTGGTCAGAACAATATGATCGTTGCTCCGTTTGTGCAACAGTAGATTAGTAAAAAAACATATATCCGTGCCAGAGGCACAGGGCTCCCCAGAGAGTCAACTGCTCAAGGGCTTACTGCAGTCAGGTGAGGAACTACGTCCATACCAATGGCGTCGCTGCTGGCATTTGTCAATCTCCATGCAGCCTATATCAAGAGGAACTATTCGGAGACGACTGGCAGAATGTGTGATTAGGTGTTGGCATCAATTATATATATATATATATATATATATATATATATATATATATATATACAAAATACCTAAGCACCATGACGAAAGTGACTGTTTTTATTGAAAATAAATATTCGTACAGCTCATACACAGGTAATGACATGATTTCAAAATCAAGGTCTAGGACTCATCAATGTTTAGCAATTACACATTGAATTTTCAAATCAGTTATAGATGAAACTCCCTTTGTCGGCAATGCATGCTTGTATATGCCTAGGTAAGGAGTGATAAAGTTTCTTAATGTCATCCTGCGATACATTCTGCCAGGCATTCATCAATTGTTGCTCCAGATCTGCTACATTTCAGGGCGCCCGGATGTGGCAGCCTAGCATGTCCCGTACATACTCGATTGGCGAAAGGCCTGGTTACCTCGCTGGTCTAGGAACAGTATCAAAATCACGGAGACAGTCCAAAGATATGCAATCCGTATGTGGCGTTGCATTATCTTGTTGGGAAATGGCCCCAGAATGACTTGCCATGAAGGGTAATGCAAACGGCCGCAGAATTTCATCAACATTTCGTTGAGCTGTTAAATTTTCAAGCAGGATGACTAAGGACGACCTGGTGTCATAAGAGATAGCACCCCACGCCATCACACTTGGGGTAATGGACGTGTACCTGTGTCAAACAAAGGCTGATTGGAACTGCTGCTCCTGGCGTCTCCACACGCTACCCGATGGTCATCAACTGAAAGATTGAAGCGTGATTCATTGCTGAACACTATGCGAAGCCAGTCTGCTGGCAGCGATGTTGTTCGGCTACGACACCACTCCAAAAGTCTCTGTCGATGTTGCGGGGTTATGGACAGACGTCTTAAAGGCTTCCGTGGGCGTAACCCTACCTCAACCGTGAGATGGTGGAAGGCATCACGGGTGGTATAGAAGATGCTGTAGCACGTTGGATAGCGAACAATAATGCCGTTGGACCAGTTCGGACCAGTCGCACAATTATCCGATCTTGCCTCACACTCGTGCACCTTGGCCTTCCAGAGCCTTCATTCTGCCGATGACTTACTGTCATTACTTCCAGCACCTTTGCACAACAGTGTCCGTTTGGTGCAGGTGGCGGCCTATTGCTCGGTATGACCAGCCATCTTTCCGCATCCCGACTATACGACCACGTTCGAACTCGTCTAATTGCTTATAAGGTCTTCGGCAACTTCTTAACGGCATTATTGGCTGTGTCTCCACTGATCTGCAACGCCGATAATAAGCAAAGATAAACCGTCCACATTTTTAATCTGTTTTATAGAATGCTAGTTTCAGAGTAGAAACTCTCGCTATGACCGAATTTAACACTCATTGGCCTTGCAAATTTAATCATTTGCATACTTCGTATAAAGGAGTTTGCATGTGATCTTTCGAGATGCTCGAATTATTTTTTAGGATATATATATATATATATATATATATATATTTCTGTGTGTTAAATCTTTCCGGAGATATATATGAAATATAGTGCATCAATAATGCAATACTATACCAAACTTAAATATATATTTTGAATGCGATTTTTTTCAAAACGCATATTTTTTAACTTACTGTCAACGATAGATCAAGAACCATTTATTGAATTTTTATGAAATTTAAAACGTTTTGTAATATTATCATTGTCTAATTCTAGTACTAGATTTATGTGTATAATTTATAAAATAAATATTTTAAATGCTAGAAGTTGTTAAATATCCTAAAAAACTTAAATTAAAAATATACATATACATGAACATTTTCCCCATTGAAAATTAAAGTAATTAAATAATTTCAGTATGCAAGCGTATTATGAATGTTGTTATTAATAAAATCCCCAACTACTTTGATTATATCCATAAAAATGTAATATATTATGCGAGCAATAATGTATTACTTTATTGTCAAAACGTATGTACATTATAATTATTTTTATATAATATTTCTAAATTTTTAATCCTTTTCTACTTTTATTTTAATTTTTTTTTCTTCTTTACCCAAACATTTTCATTCCACAAGCTTTCATAAATTGAATTTTTAAAAATTTGAACTTTTGTTGATGTTGTAGAATTTTTTTTTTTAATTTTAAGGTTCGAGTGTTCTCTTAGCTACTTGTTTGTTTCTCAAAAATTATTTTCATTTCTTTATCACGGTGCATTAAATTCTCGTTAAGCAATGTATTTTAAAATAAAAATCTATTTCAAAACTGAGTGGAAATCCAATTATACATAGCTCTCCTTACCGGTAGTACGTTTGCTCATCATCATCATCATCACTTCCAATTTCATGTTATGTCGTTCAACGCGCGCTGCGGTAGATAATATTTCATCTAAAAAGAAAATTACTATCCTTGCTTTCAAAAGTGTAGTCACGCAATCGTGAAATATAAACTCAAATTTGATTTTTATTACAACGTATACGTTCACTTTCATACTTGAAGAATCAATAATTGTTAATTAAATTCTACGATTTATGGTACATTTTCAAATTTTACGACATATATGTATACGGATTAAATCCCAAACATATAAAAATAATCTAGTGACGAGGGAAAATGTAATTACAATCGTCGTATTATAGCTTTCGGATAGTATAATCTAAAAAACTCCAGAATTGCTTGCAATCATATATAAAGTCGTTAATGGTTGGAATGTAAACGTAAAAATAGTTTTTCTTCATGTAATTAATACATTTACCGTAATGTGAATTTATCGACAGCCAAAGTATGAACATGTAAAATTAGAGTTATTATTGTTACAAATACCTGAAAATTATGCTTCGAATGTATCTTTTAAAGATATACGTATACGCATCGATGACTATTAATTGATGATTTCTGTTCATTGATCTTGATGACAATTTGGAGAAATCAGTGACAATTTTGCTAAATATCACCAACTTGGTCACTTTAATTATAGAATCCCTGAAAATACCTATTTCGTGGATTGGTGCAGAATTTTGATTCAAGAAGTTTGATTGAATAATATTGTAGAATTTTGATTTTTTGGCATTGCTAGATAGCTAAAGAACTATTAGCTTCATATTTTTCTTATTAAACGCTTTATGTAAAGCAGGAAAGTGCTATAAATGCGATATATTGCCCAATATTGCTATTCCATGTGTTAAGAAAAGAATTGATAACAGACAATTTCAACGACATATAATTTTTACTAACGAAAATATTCTTGCCGTTGTATCTTGGAGATTGAATGATGATCTTAGCAACGTTTGCGGGTTTTTAAAGGTTTAAGGGGGAAGAGAAGGGGCAATAACTTTTCGGAATTGCTTAGATGTTTCGGGAATTTTAAACATTGTATCATAAACTGGTTATAATCATACAGAGCAAGAAACCTTCAATAAATAGCATTTGGTACCTGTTCAAGCATTTTTTACAGTGGTTTTACACTTAACTCAGTGAGTAGCCAACGGCCCTACCGGGTTCCAAAACAATTCAAATTTCAATTTGACGCATAGTGTTGTGTAACATATCCTTTTGCATCTCTTAAGCTCTAAAATTCTCTCATAAATCTCCCGATCAGTATTATCAATGCCGATACGACCCCTAAACAAAGCACAATTACTTTTAAACAATGCTAACAAAAGGCAAGTTCTAGACAACCCTAACTAAATTTGTCTGTTTCACAAGTATTAAAACTCTCTATATCTTGAAAAATATATAATTAATTCCCACAAAGCGACAGGGACTATCGAAGAAATTAAATGCAATTATCTGAGATATTAAATTATAGCCAATTTGGCGACATTAGATCCAGTTCCTAAGTGAACGATATCACGCCAAATGGGTCACCCAAATCACTAATTTGGCGCCAAAAGTTCCAGACTGATAGGGATTTTGGACTTTGCTATGTTTTTGACATAAAATAATATTTATTACTTTATGCAGTGCCGGTTGTATGTGATATATCACACAAAACAAAAAAAAGTAATAAATTAATATCTATAATATTTTCTTAATGTTTAAAATATTCCACCAGGCTTGCAGCAAAGCAATTACGGAAACGTGTTAGGGTGGATAAGCATTAGCATATTTCTTCACTTAGCTCTATTCTTATATGCTCAATGGCATCATTAGAAAGTGCCAACATAAGAAGTAGAAAAAAACGTGATATTCTGAGGATAATTTGCACCCAGATAATTAGACATTGTTGAAGTGACACTTGAACCCCCAGCACGTTGGAAAATAAAAACTAATGTCACTATTTCTTTTTTCTGCAGCACTCATTAATTTAGAAAAATTAGTTAAAAATGGAGAAATAATATTTTAAGTTTCTTGTTCTTGTCAAAATGAAGTTATGGTAAATAGAATAGTATTTTTTTTTCACAAAACTCGCCAATACAGAGCGTTTTCAAATATTCCTACATCTAATTTCTTTAAGGAAGTATTTAAAAATAATATAAGAAACACAATGGAATGGACACTAAATTGTGATAGTGTGATTGCAAAATAACTTTTACTTATGTGTCAATAACCAATCTTCTTCGAACAAGATAGTCCGAAGACGTAAGATATATGGTTTGGATGGCTGGCAAGTGCCACCCAATTGAGACCGAAACGCAGTGGGGACGACATTCACAGGGACCATACAATCTCTCGCCTACCATCAATCTCTCGAAAAAATTTACGGACTCGCATATTTAATGTGACAGTACTCCGGGAGAACTTGGGAATCGAAGTCGTGTCGTCCGAGTGCAATATCCGCGAGCTAACCAATGGGCTGTCTCACTTCTTCAAGCTACAACTAATATCTGCATGTTACGGTTAGTGACAAGTTTGGTGTTCTTGTCCGTATATCTTACTCAATATTTGAGACTCGACTATTCTTACGAAATGTAGCCAAGTTGGCGAAAATTCAAAATCACTGGGAATAACATTCGGACTCTTTAATAATTCCTGTTACTCTGTGAGGACCTGTTATTCAATCTTTCACTTACCTTATATACATAATGTATAAGGAAAGTAATGTGACGGGGTCGAAAATTCGAATTCGAGTTTTCGACGGGAGAGCACGTTTCAAGCATCCCTGATCACGAATCAAACATTTTTGAAGTGATGTCTGTGTGTGTGTGTGTGTGAAAGTATGTGTGTGTGTCAGTGAGTCTGTGGAGACAATAACTGACGAACGAATGGACCGATTCGAACGAAATTTGGCACATAAATCACAATCCATAAACACTGGAAGGCTATTGTTTTTATACGCAATCAAATGTTCAGAACCCCCCCTAAATTGTCGAGTGAAATTTTGAAAAAATCGTCAAAAAATCAAAACCGCTAATAAAGTTACGCAAATAGACATTTATTATGTTATTTTTCATTAGAAAACGTTTGACATAAATTTTAGAACATGAACCGTTCTCGAGACATTGCACATTTTAAAAAAAATTATATAAAATAAAAAAAAAGTATTTCCTATTGAAAAACATGTTCACTTTTCATATGTAATACCATGCGATAAATTGGGTGACTACATTCTCGTGGATCTAGCTCGTTCCATTCATGAAAAAAGGTACTTTGAGTAATGCTTTTGTATTTAAACGCCAATAGTCATTTATCTGCTGTACGAATAACTTATTTCTCTCCATAACGCTTGGCGAGATTTTGGCGACGAAATTGGCTGAATGTCGCCAACTTGGCGACATTTTTATTTGTTGCCGAATTAACAAAAAACTCACCAAATGGATTAAAATGAGGTTAAATCAATGGAAATGACGACTATTTGAAGAAAATTCAATATCTTGGAAAAAATATAAGTATCTACCATAAGAAAAACATTTTTTTTAACTGTAAAAGTAGTAAATTCATTGCATTATATAAGGAAAGTCATGTGTTGCCCACATCAGATTTTTTTATTTGGAACATAGCGAGTTTCATCGTTCATACGATATAGACATTTTATTAGTTCTTTGTATTGAATTTGAGTTTGTAGTGTGTGGGCGTTAAAGATATGCATGTAAAAACATATATGTGCATTTAATTTAAAATGGGAAAACAGTAGACAAGTTTGGTGTGCTTGTCGATATATCTTACTCAATATTCGGGACTCGACTATTCTTACGAAATGTCGCCAAGTTGGCGAAAATTCAAAATCACTGGAAATAACATTTGGATTATTTAATAACTCCTGTTACTCTGTGAGGATATGTTATTCAATCTTTTTTTATTTAGATCATAGCTAGTTTCATTGTTTATACGATATAGACATTTTATTAGTTCATCGTATTGAATTTGAGTTTGTAGTGTGTGGGCGTTAAAGGTATGAAAGTAAAAACATGTATGTGCATTTAATTTAAAATGGGAAAACAGTAAACAAGTTTGGTGTGCTTGTCGATATATCTTACTCAATATTCGGGACTCGACAATTCTTACGAAATGTCGCCAAGTTGGCGAAAATTCAAAATCACTGGAAATAACATTTGGATCATTAAATAACTCCTGTTACTCTGTGAGGATATGTTATTGAATCTTTTTATTTAGAACATAACGAGTTTCATTGTTGATACGATATAGACATTTTATTAGTTCATCGTATTGAATTTGAGTTTGTAGTGTGTGGGCGTTAAGGATATGCATGTAAAAACATATATGTGCATTTAATTTAAAATGAGAAAACAGTAGACAAGTTTGGTGTGCTTGTCGATATATCTTACTCAATATTCGGGACTCGACTATTCTTACGAAATGTCGCCAAGTTGGCGAAAATTCAAAATCACTGGAAATAACATTTGGATAATTTAATAACTCCTGTTACTCTGCGAGGATATGTTATTCAATCTTTTTTATTTAGAACATTGCCAGTTTCATTGTTTATACGATATAGACATTTTATTAGTTCATCGTATTAAATTTGAGTTTGTAGTGTGTGGGCGTTAAAGATATGCATGTAAAAACATATATGTGCATTTAATTTAAAATGGGAAAGCAATAGACAAGTTTGGTGTGCTTGTCGATATATCTTACTCAATATTCGGGACTCGAGTATTCTTACGAAATGTCGCCAAGTTAGCGGAAATTCAAAATCACTGGAAATAACATTTGGATAATTTAATAACTCCTGTTACTCTGTGAGGATATGTTATTCAATCTTTTTTATTTAGAACATAGCTAGTTTCATTGTTTATACGATATAGACATTTTATTACTTCATCGAATTGAATTTGAGTTTGTAGTGTGTGGGCGTTAAAGATATGCATGTAAAAACATCTCTGTGCATTTAATTTAAAATGGTGAAAACAGAAATATAGATTCAGTTTTTATATACAATAAATTTCTATACAATAGATTTATATATATGACACAATATGTCAAATATATGGCATAATTGTATCACAAATTAATTGAAGTGTGACTCAAATCGCATTTCTCATACCAGAATCCATTCTTAAGTTGCTTGTTATTCTTTTTTTTGCAAATTTTGTAATACAAATTTTCTGAATTACAGCATGTTACCCTTCATTTTAAAGGGCATAAAAATATTTCGATAGATACCAAGTTTGACAATGTGCCCTCTTTTTAGCGAGGTAAATTTTCCCACCCAGAGAGGGTCTTATGACGTCACGGACACAAAAATTCTATCGCAGATTCTTTTTACTACAATGATAGAAATTATTAAGTTTCGTGATCATTGAGCCTTAAATAACCATTTTCAACCCTTTACAACATAGTTGAAAAGTGTTTATGACTTTGTTCATTCTGTCCTTGTGTCTGTCTCTCTGTCCGTCGGCACGATAACTGCCGTAAAAATGAATTTATCAAAACGAAATTTTAGTATGTTGTTCAGACGATCTGTGGTAATATAAATGAATAATATCACCCAATTAGTTTTGGATTGAACCCGGATTGAAAAATTAAATACATTGAGCCCTATGGGACCTAATTTTTCAAACATTTTTAAGCGCATTTTAATTTCACTAATTGCTTCCAAAGTTTTAGGAAAAATACAAATTACTCTATAAAAAAATATAAAACAACTTCCTGAAAAATACAAATAGTTTTCCAAATAAAATTTAAAATAATAATTACACCCATATCATATGAACAAATCACATAATTCACATCAAAATAAAATATGACATCCATCTTGTGTCAAAATTGTGATTTTTAAAGTTCTTTCTAATTTATAATTAGTGTTGTATCCGTCCTACAACAGCTTTATTTTGGCTTAATTTCTGTTCTGTGTAGTTGCTGTTGAGACCCAGACCGTCCGACCTACCAGAAAGGTGTAAGGTAACTGTTTGGACGGCCCGGAAGTGCCACCCAATTTAGACCGGAACTCAGTGGGAATGGCATCCACAGGGACCGTACACTCCTTCCCCTACCACCAACCTCTCGGAAGGACTTACGGACCCACATGTTTAACGTGATCGTACTCCGCTTGAACACGGCTGCAGTTGTGGCAGCGTGCAAATCCAACGCGCAAACCACCGAGCTACCGCACCCGAAATTTGCCAACAGCACGCGGTGTTCCCAGGTGGTCACCCACCCAAGTACTAACCGCGCCCGATGCTGCTTGACTTTGGTGATCTAACGAGAACCGCTGTTACGATATGGAGTAAAAAGCCCAGGCTGTCCGACTCGTCCGAGGACATGAAGCAGTAAAATATGCGGCCGGATTTTTATGATAGGGCCGTTGGCACCTTACGAGATGGAGTCGAAAGCCCAGGCCGTCCGACTCGTCTGAGGATATTGAGAAATAAAATGGGCGACCGTATTTTTACGATATGGAGTGACAGAATTGTTCCCTTTACGATATGGAGTGACATCTATAGCGGGATTTGTGAAATTTAACATAATAAAAGAAGATATATGTCTGTGTGAGTAGTCTGTAGCGGGAAATTTAAATGCCATACGGCCATGAAGTTGGATACACATGTACTTCAGAATCAGGGAAGGTGCGCCTCAGCGGTATTTTTACTTTCTCTTGCATAATATTGAGAAAGTACTGTTTTCCCGAGTATTGAGAAAGTACTGTTAAATTTAGAGATTTTGATGCCAATACATATTTTAAGACATGTTTCTCAGCAGTTAATATGTTTTTTAATTTATGGGATTTTTTGATAAATTTGTTTGAAAAATGTACAATATCCCGAGAATGGTTTATGCTAGCGTTCTAAAGTTTATGTCAATCGTTTTCTATGGAAAAATCACATAAGAAATGTCTATTTCCGCAATTTCATTAATGGTTTTGATATTTTGATGATTTTTCAAAATTTCACTCGAAAATTTAGGTGGGTTCTAAACATTCGATTACGTTTAAAAACAATAGGCTTCCAGTATATTCACGGATTGTGATTTTTGTACCAAATTTCATTCGAGTCGCTTTATTTGTTCGTGCGATATCGTCTCCACAGACTCAGTAACACACACACACACACACACAGACATCACCTCAAAAATATTTGATTCGTGATCAGAGATGCTTAAAACGTGCTCTCCTGTCGAGAACTCGAATTCGAATTTTCGAACCCGTCTCAATCTTTCCTTATACATTATCTATATAAAGAAAGTAAAAAAAGCAAAAATACATTAGAATATTTTGCGCCAAATTCCATTCTTATGCTTCCATAGCATCACTTGAAAGTGCTGACATAGAAATTAGAAAAACGTTAACTTTCTGCGGGTAATTTACACCCAGATAATTAAACATTGTTCAAGTCATACTTTTACCCGTAGAGCAATCATCTAAGAAATAAATGTCACACTTTTTTTTTACTCCTGTGTTCATTAATTAGAAGAAAGTACTCCAAAACAGGGAGAAATTATACTTTCCGGAACTCGTTTATGCAAAATGACTGTAATAAAAAAAGATTGTTGAAATTAATTAGTTTTGTAACATATATGTGGGTTATGACAATTTTTGTGCCGTGTATAAAAATGTTGTTCCGCTGTATCTCTTGATTGAAAATGTAGTTTCATGATATGAATTCGAATATTTGATTTGATACATTTTATTTGAAGCAACAACAAGGATGAACAATAAAGACAAATATGAACTTTTTAACTATCTTGTAAAATCCTAAGGCTATCGTTAATATATCGAAACTGCAATTAAATGCGCAACGAGTTTATGGACAAAATACTATTCACAAAATGCTGGAGGAATCACAACCATTAAAATATCACCCGTGCAGAATAATTCATGAAATTTAACTGAAGAAAACTGTGATTTTTATCACATGATCATTACTGAAACTCACTGAAATATCCTTTCAATGTAGAAACTTCCGTGTTCACGCGGAGACCGGGTACGTTAAGTATGTGGGTCTGTATGTTCTTCCGAGATGTTGGTGATAGAGGAAAGATGGTATGGTCGGTGTGGTGCCGCCCCCCCTGGGTTCCGGTCTAAATTGGATAGCATGTACCGGTTGTCCAAACAGATAATACCTTACTCCTTCGTTAGGTCGGTCAATGTAGTTCGAAGAAGAATATATGTACTCTTTAAAGAAACTATTATTTACTTGTATAATTATTATTACCTATTATTGGAGACTGTGCTTTTGCCTGTTTATTATCTCAGCACGGCCGCACTCCTTTCTATTTTGTAACAAATATTATAAAATTAATGAAAATAGACTCCCGAATATCCAAATACAACGGCGAATAGTTAATTAAGTTTCTTTACATGGAAAATTACATGCAAATACTTTTCTGTTTCCAACATTTCAATTATACGTAACTTAATTCATCTGTTAAGATGGCTTTGGCGTCCAACATAAAAAACCCGAGGAAGTTGAGATAAAACAATCCTAGACAATCCTGTGAAATTGTCACTTTTATTCTATTTTATGGCCATGTCTCACGCTATACATCGATAAAAAGTTTTCTCACGCGACCCTGAGAAAATAAAGCGGTTCAGTTTTAATAAATTCTCGCCATTATCGATCGTAATTCTTCACGACTTTGGTCACTTGGAAATGTCTCAAGCGGCATTTCTTGGTGTGTGATCCACAAGTTGGTTACATTCTATCTGTAAAACAGCGATATTGTTACAAGTGGAGTCTGTTCGGAGAAGTCGTATGAAGTCTTGTCTGAGCAGGGGATAATCGGAATTGTCAATTTCTGATTTTCATTCTTTATAATTCGACTCCAGATCTCTGACTGAGCAGCAATTCCATAGCTGCACAACTATTATTAATATATTTCTATTTTCCCTGCAATACATGGTAATGTATGGGAAAGTATTGGAATCATGCCGAAAATCGTAACTCGAGTTTTCGACGGATCTACACGTTTCGATACCTCTCGAATATAAAAAAAAACTATTTTAGCGTGACGTCTGTGTGTGTGTCTGTGCAGATATTGCATCGACTCTAACAAAAAACTAATAGACCGAATTTCATCAAATTTGGTAGATAAGTCACTTATGGGCGACTCTGGTGCTGATTGGTTTTGGGTACGATTCGGTATAAAAGAACCAGTCCGTTTTTGCGAAATGGCCCTCAAAATATTTATCCACTCTAGCTGCAAAATTAATAAAACGAATTTCAACTGGAAAAAAATAACCTGCTTTTTATTGCAAAACGGCCCGCAAAAATCTAAAATAAAAAATACTACGTATGCTCAAATATATCCATTAAATGCTACGTAATTTTTAACGAAGAAAATAATAAACCAACCCCATTACACTAGGACTAGCCGTTCTTGAGATATTTTAGTTTTTTCGTATTTTCTCTACTCCACTTTTGAAAATACGTCCAGTTATCAAATAAGAATGAAAATTGAATTAAAAGTGAATTAAATTTAATTCAAATAAAGAGAACGTGAATAAGTCTGCAAAGAAAGTCATGTGCTGCCTTCATAATTTTTTTTTACTTTCCCTACAATACGCTAGTATATATAAAGGAAAATCACTATTGTTAGGTCAAAATTATATATATATATATATATGTATATATATATATATATATATATATATATATATATATATATATATATATAAATAAAAATTGAAGGATTTTAATCGAAAATTATGCGTAAACTACTGTATGTACAAAAAAAACCATCTCTAGCATATCTGTTACAAATGAGTAACTATAGGCCAAGACTAAGGATAAAGATAGAAGGTAACATATCACTACAATGGAAAGGGGGATGAGAAGAATATTAGGATTCAAAAATCACAATTAAAGGTATATAAAAGTAAATAAAAATAAAACTCGGCAAAAATGAGAATAGGCAATAATAATCAGCTCAAGATAAGAGATTAAGAATAGAAAACAATCAATTGAAACTACACAAAAAATGGCGGTTAGTTCGAAATTGCATTCTCATCAGGACAGCCATACAATTCGAATGAAAACCGATAGAATGGCCAGTTTCTGACAATGGCGATAGTATTTACCTATAGACTCCATTGGAACTGTCTACTGGCTAGTGGAAGGAGAAAAATAAATCAATTGAATTATACAAATCTGAAAAACAATACCTCCTCGAACAGAAATATGAAATCACAAGCATAGCACCACGTGTAAGATAAACTAGTGACTGAGCATTTCACCTCACTTCGTCAATGCGAGTGGGCACCGGAATGAATACATTTGAACGATACATAATATGTATGGAGACTTTCAAAAATAGTAGTCAGTATAGGACTCAGGACAGGTGGAAAATAGTCATTCGAAAATAGTAAACAGTATTACACTCAGGCCAAGTGGTAAGTGAGGTGATAAGAAAGGGTGAATTTTCAAAAATGAGTTAACCAATCAAAGATAAATAATTCATGTGTAAAATTATTACGTGGTATATTTGAAATTATTAATAATATTATTTACAAATACTTCCGGATATTGGTAATTTTGACAAATGCGTTTAAGATTATTGATGTGGAGAAAGTGAAACTGAGGATCAAAAAGTCGATGTATTCGAAATAGCTGGTTTAAAATGATGTTTCTAAACAATTGAATAGAATTACAAGATTGATATGATATCAGCTTTATGATAGTGAAGTTGTAAGAATCTTTTTTATCATATAGATTGGTGATTACATGATTATTGAGGGTATCTAAATTTAGATCTAAAAAATTAACAGTTTGACTAACGCAAGGCTCATTAGGAATTAATTCTAGGTTAGACGGGTAAAAATCAATATTAATGGGATAGGAATCATCAATGATAATACAAATTAAGTCGTCAACATATCTATATATAATATATGAATTAGAGTTAAAATGACATTCATAATAATAAAGATATAAGTTAGCGAGTATACTACTACTACAGCCAGCTTGTGGTACACCAGATGTTTGTAAATAAATGTTATCACCTTGGATAATATAATTGTTGTATAACACAAAGTGCAAGAGCATAGGAAAATTTTTGACATTAAAAGCAACATGTTTGGAAGATATATAGTCATGATATAGAGAGATAATAACTTTATGTAAATCTTTAATGACAATATTATTAAATAGGTCTTTAAAATCAAAGGTTTGGAAACCAAGAATTTGTGGAAACTTGCTAAGGTGATTAACTAAATCAAAACTATTGTTCAAAATGAAATATCCTGAATTCCTGAATTTAAGAGATTCATTAATTCGATTTAAACAGTTAAGCAAGTACTTACTAGCTGTAGTGGTAAAGGTATTATGTCCACAAGTGACTGTTCTAAAACTGAGAGGTGATTTGTGGAATTTAGGAACCAAAGTAACATAAGGAAATTTAAAAAACTTACAATTAATATTTAATTGTGTATATAATTTTAGCATTTTAGTTTTGATTTGGATAGACTGATTATATATATATATATATATATATATATATATATATATATATATATATATATATATATATATATATATATATATATACATATATATATATATATATATATATATATATATATATATATATATATATATATATATATATATATATATATATATATATATATATATATATATATATATATTACAGTTTTGGATATATTTTCACGTTCGGGGTACCCTGAAACATGAATCAAAGACTTTTAGTAATGTCTCTCTCTGCGCATATCTATACTGCAAACCATTCTGCAACCTTTGCTCATTCTTTTCAGCTACTTCGTTGGTAATTTTAACGAACTCTCAGAAAAGCCGCAATTGCAGGCGTTCATGAATATTGCAGATTCATTCCTGAAATATCCAACTCATTATCATCTGCCGAAGCATATATATATATATATATATATATATTCAGGGTGTCCCAAAAACATTGACCGCGGCTTTTATTCCTTAGATATTGGTTTTTGACATACATAATAAATTACAAATTTGCGTAAAAAAATACCGAATTTTATGAACTCGATTAAAATTTTCAAGGGAATTAAATTTTAAGAAATACAAAATTTAAATTTTTATACGGCCCTCGTACAAAATGTTTTCAATGAGTAAAATGTGCCCCGACACTAATAAGTTGATGTTCAAAAGTTCAGCATTTCATCATAAAAAGTCCCAGAGACATGAAAAGACAAAAATACTGACATAAACCACTTTTCGATGCATTGGAATGGGTTCTCAGAGGGGAAAAATTATTTCGGCAGATCGCGTTTCAGGGATCATACGCAAATTACGAAAGAAAACAATGATTACATAAATAAATAATAATTTTGCTATTTATTTGTACAAAAGTATGTATCTACACTATGCAAAAATAATAACTTTGCTCAAAGATTACAAAGCTTGTTCAAAATGTTTTCCATCCATGCCAAAGATCCATTAAAGATAAGAGGCAGATATTATTTGCCTATGATACATAGTAATGTACAGGGGAAAATTTGGTATCATGTCGAAAATAGCAGCTTGAGTTTTCGACGGATATGCACGTTTTGAGACATTTAAAACACGAAAAGACTGTTTTCGCGTAACTTCCGTGTATGTATCTCTCTCTCTCTGTGTATGTCTGTCTAACATGTTTGTGTATGTCTGTACAATGTATCTATCCACTGTAACTCAAAAACTATTTAACCAAATTTAATGAAATTTATAGGTAAGTTACTTGTGAGTTACTCTGGTGCTTATTACTTTCCCTGCAATACATGGTAATGCATAAGGAGAGTATTGTCATTATGCCGAAAATCGCAACTCGAGTTTTCGATGGATCTACACGTTTCCAGACCTCTAGAATACGAAAAAAATATTTTTAGCGGGACGTCTGTGTCTGGGTGTCTGTCTGCCTGTGTGTCTGTCTGTCTGTGCAATGAATGTATCCACTGTAACTCAAAAAATAATGGACCGAATTTCATAAAATTTGATAGGTAAGTCACTTGGGTGAGATCCTGGTGCTGATTAGTTTTTGGTAGGATTCGTAAAAACAGAACCCGCCTCTTTTTGCTGAATGGCCTTAAAAATTCAATGTTTCCACTCTAGCTAAAATACTAATTGACCAAATTTCACAAAATATGGTAGATGAATTTCTTGTAGAATACTCTGAAGCTGATTAGATGTTAGTACGATTCGGAAAAGAACAACCTGCCTTTTTTTGCAAAATCACCCGCAAAAATCGTCAAAATCTAAATTAAAAAACTACGTATGCTCAAATATATCCATTAAATGCGTGTTTTATACGTAATTTTTAACGAAGAAATGAATAAAATCAACCCCATTATACTAGGACTGGCCGTTCTCTATATATTTTAGTTTTTTCGCATTTTCTCTACGCCACCTTCGAAAATAAGTCCAGTTACCAAATGAGAATGCGAATTGAATTAAAAGTAAATTAAATTTAATTAAAATAAAGAGAACGTGGATAAAAATCTGCAGGGAAAGTCATGTGCTGCCCACTTCAGATTTTTAATTCTATTATGATTCAGAATTAAAAAAAATGCCTTTTGTTGCGATATGGTTCGCAAAAATCCTATGGATACACTCAAGGTAAAATGTATTGTCCAAATTTCACAAAATTTAACAGATAATGACCAAATGAAAATGAAAATTGAATTAAAAGTGCAAATTCAGTGTAATTTCAAATAATTTTGGGTGTTATTTTGCGGAATTAAAGTCAATTTAATTATTAAAGAAATAAAGAAAAAATGAATTTGAGTCATGTGTCAGTCACATTAATTGTTTTTGTGAAAAAAAAAAAGTGTTTGTCCAAGTGTGGGTTTGCTTCACGTTGCTTACTCTCACGTGAAATATTTTCTAAACTTAGTGTTTAGAAACAAGCAATAAGCAACAAAGGCGTTTAGTAGAAAATTTTCAATTTCTATAAAGAAAAATATTTTTTAACAAATCTCTTATACTTTTCGAGCGTTCATCTTGGCGATTTGAAAAAAAATTGAAATTTTTTCGTTCTTAAATGTTATAATGCTCATCTTTCGAAACTAGCTTATAAACAGTAGGTGATTCATATGTAATCTTTTGAAAAATTTACAAGGATATGTAATTTAAGTTCCTATCGTATTTTTAGGTTTCGAAATATAGTGTTTATAACTTGCAGCAGATCGTGTTATTGTTGAGACCCAGACCGTCTGACCTACCAGAAAGGTGTAAGGTAACTGTTTGGACGGCCAGGAAGTGCCACCCAATTTAGATCGGAACCCAGTGGGGGAGGAATCCACAGGGCCCGAACCCTCCTTCCCCTATCACCAACCTCTCGGAACGGCTTACGGACCCGCATGTTTAACGTGATCGTACTCCGCGTGAACACGGCAGTTTTGGTAGTAGCGGGAATCGAACCCGGGCCTACCGAGTGCAATTCCCTTGCCCTAACCACTGGGCTACCGCGCCCAGAAGCAGATCGTGTGAAATCTCTAGACGCAGCCAAAATTTCAATTATGTATGTTACAAAATACTTCCTAGCAACGACTCTGTTTTTATTTAAAACCATCATTAATGACGTACACCAAAATTTTACCTATTAGAGTGTTAGAACGATTTCTGACGTCAAAACGTCCATCATCAGTGGCAATGTTAATGAAATGGCAGACATAAGCCTTTAAATCCAGACCTAAATCGCAAATACAAAATGTGTATGTGGAAAGTTGAAAAAATCGAAATTAAAATTATCATAAATTACAAATAAGTATATAAATAATTCATGCAACTATAATATACAACTTTTCATATGAAATTTTGTATTTGCGATTTCGTGCTGTATATAAAGGCTCAGGTCTGTCATTTCGTTAAGATTGCCACTGATGATTGACTTTATGACGTCCGAAAGACATCTGGCACTCCAATATGTAAAATTTTCGTGTCCGTCATTAATGGTGATTTTAAATACAGTTTACAATGTATTTGTAGTCTTTGGTAGAAAATATTTTAAAATATTTGTAGGACGTGTTTTTTTTCCATACTTATAAAATATATGTATCAATCAAGCAGATTCGATGATATTAAATAAAACCTATAAGATACTACAGATAATGTATTTTGTCAATCATATATATATATATATATATATATATATATATATATATATATATATATATATATATATATATATATATATATATATATATATATATATATATATATATATATATATATATATATATATATATATATATATATATAATAAAACATGAACAGTGTCATTCCCTGGTTCAAAAACAATACGGAGAGGAAAATAAAGTAAACAGGATATGAAAGGAAATATCTAACAAAGGAAAACCATTGCTATCATATACGGTAAATTGATTTGAATTTTAAATTATTATTTATAACTTCCCCTGCAATACATGGTAATGTATAGGGAAAGAATTGGAATCATGTCGAAAATCGCAACTCGAGTTTTCGACGGATCTACACGTTTCGAGACCTTTAGAATACGAAAAAACTATTTTTAGCGTGACGTCTGTGTGTGAGTCTGTGTGTCTGTCTGTCTGTATGTCTGTCTCTGCAGATTTTGTATCCACTCTAACTAAAAAAGTTATTGACCGAATTTCGTAAAATTTGGTAAAGTCACTTGTGGGCGAATCTGGTGCTGATTAGTTTTAGGTACAATTCGGGATAAAAGAAGCCGCCTTTTTTTTTTTTTGCGAAATGGCCCCTAAAAGCTTGTATCCACTCTAGCTAAAAAACTAATGGACTGAATGCCACAAAATTTGGTAGGTAAATCACTTTTCGGACACCATGGTGCTGATTAGATTTTGGTATGATTTGGAAAAAAATAACCTGCCTTTTCTTGCAAAATGGCCCGCAAAAATTGCCAAAAGCTAAAATAAAAAACTACGTATGCTCAAACATATCCATGAAATGCTTGCTTAATACGTAATTTTCAACGAGGAAGGAATAAGACCAACCTCATTACACTAGGCCTAGCCGTTCTCGAGATATTTTAGATTTTTCGTATTTTCTCTACGCCACCTCTGAAAATAAGTCCAGTTATCGAATGAGAACGAAAATTAAATTAAAAGTAAATTAAATGTAATTAAAATAAAGAGAATGTGAATATAAGTCTGCGGGGAAAGTCATGTAATGCCCACATCAGATTTTTACTTTCCCTGCAATACATGGTAATGTATAGGGAAAGTATTGGAATCATGTCGAAAATCGCAACTCGAGTTTTCGACGGATCTACACGTTTCAAGACCTCTAGAATACGAAAAAACCATTTTAACGTGACGTCTGTGTGTGTGTCTGTGTGTGCAGATTTTGTATCCACTCGAACTAAAAAACTAATACACCGAATTTCACAAAATTTTGTAAGTAAGTCACTTGTGGGCGAGTCTGGTGCTGACTAGTTTTAGGTACGATTCTGGATAAAAGAACCTGCCTTTTTTTGCGAAATGGCCCTTTAAAAGCTTGTATATACTCTAGCTGAAAAATTAATGGACCGAATTTCACAAAATTCGGTAGATGAGTCACGTATACGTGGCCCTGGTGCTGATTAGATTTTGGTACGATTCAGAAAAAAGTAACCTGCCTTTTTTTGCAGAATGGTCCTCAAAAATTGTCAAAATCTAAACTATAAAGCTACCTATGCTCAAATATATCCATTAAAAGCTTGTTTAATACGCAATTTTTAACGAAGAATAGAATAAGACCAACCCCATTACACTAGGACCAGCCGTTCTCGATATATATTATTTTTTTTCGAATTTTCTGCACCCACCTTTGAAAATAAGTCCAGTTAACAAATGAGAACGAAAATTGAATTAAAAGTGAATTAAATTTAATTGAAATAAAGAGAACGTGGATATAAGTCTGCAGGGAAAGTCATGTGCTGCCCACATCAGATTTTTACTTTCCCTGCAATACATGGTAATGTATAGGGAAAGTATTGGAATCATGTCAAAAATCGCAACTCGAGCTTTCGACGGATCTACACGTTTCGAGACCTCTAGAATCCGAAAAAACTATGTATAACGTGATGTCTGTGTGTGTGTCTGTCTGTGTGACTGTCTGTCTATGCAATGTATGTATCCACTCTAACTCAAAAACTAATGGACCGAATTTCATAAAATTTGGTAGATAAGTCACTTGTATGTGACCCTGGTCCTGATTAGTTGTGGGTACTTTTCTTAATAAACCAACCCGCTTTTTTTTGCGAATTGGCCCTCAATAATTGCCTGTATCCCAAGTAACTGATAAACTAATTGTTCAAATTTTACAAAATTTGGTACATAAGTCACTTGTAGGTTACCCTGGTGCTGATTAGATTTTGATACGATTCAGAAAAGAACAACCTGCTTTTTTACGAAATGGCTAGCAAAAAGAGTATATTTCCACTCTAACTCAACTAATCGACTAAATTTCATAAAATTTGGTAGATAAGTCACTTATGGCCGACCCTGGTACTGATTAGATTTGGGTGTGATTCGGAAAAGAACAACCTGCTTTTTTTATGAAATGACCCGCAAAAATTATATATTTCTACTCTAAAGCATCTAATCGACTGAATTTCATAAAATTTGGTAGGTAAGTCACTTGTGATCAACCCTGGTGCCGATTAGATTTTGGTACGATTCGGAAAAGAACAACCTGCATTTTTTTCGGAAATGGCCCGCAAAAAGTTCATTTATCCACACTAGCTAAAATACTAATTGACCCAATTTCACAAAAATTGGTAGATAATTTACTTGTGGGATACTCTGGTGCTGATTAGATTTTGGTACAATTCGGAGAACAACAACCAGTCTTATTTTATGAAATGGCCCGCAAAAATCGCCAAAATCGAAAAAAAAGACTATATATGCTCAAATATATTAAATGAATTTTTGTTTTATACACAATTTGTGATGAGGAAAATGAATATAACACATTCCATTATAATTTAGGACTAACCGTTCTCAAGATATTTGAGATTTCTTGCATTTTTGTTGCGCCGATTTCGGGAAAATATCCAATTACCAAATAAAAACAAAAATTGAATTAAAAATGCAAATTTAGAGTTATTTGGTGCAATCCAACTCAATCCAACGAATTATTAAAAAAATAAAGAAAATACGAAATTAATTCTGCAGGAAAAGTCATGTGCTACCCACATCAGATTTTTACTTTCCCTGCAATACATCGTAATGTATGGGGAAAGAATTGGATTCATGTCGTAAATCGCAACTCGAGTTTTCGACGGATCTACACGTTTCGAGACCTCTAGAATAAGAAAACAAATTTTTAGCGTTACGTCTGTGTGTGCGTCTATCTGTCTGTGTGTCTGTCTGTCTTTGTATCTGTCTGCCTCTCTGTGTGTCTGTACAATGTATGTATCCGCTCTAACTCAAAAACTAATGGACCGAATATCATAAAATTTGGTAGGTAAGTCACTTGGATGTGACCCTGGTGCTGATTAGTTTTTGGTACGATTCGTAAAATCAGATCCCACTTTTTTTTTGCAAAATGGTCCGAAAAATTTCATTTATCCGCTCTAGCTAAAATACTAATTGACCAAATTTCATAAAATTTGGTAGATAAGTTACTTGTTGGGTACTCTGATGCTGATTGGAATTTGGTACGATTCGGAAAAGAAGAACTCGCCATTTTTTAAGAAGTGGCCCGCAAAAATTCCATGTATCCACGCTAGCTAAAATATTAATTGATCACATTTCACAAAATTTGGTAGATAAGTTACTTGTTGGGTACGCTGGTGCTGATTAGATTTTGCTACGATTCAGAAAAGAACAACCCGCCGTTTTTCACGAAATGGCCCGCCAAAATCTACAAAAAAAACACTAAGTAGTGTATGCTCAAATGTATCAATTAAATTCTTGTTTTATACGTAATTTTTGAAGAGGAAAATAATATAATACACTCTATTATACTTTAGGACTAACCGTTCTCAAGACATTTGAGATTTCTTGCATTTTTGTTACGCCGATTTCAGAAAAAAGTATAATTACCAAATAAGATCAAAAATTGAATTACAAATGCAAATTTAATGTTATTTAGTTCAAATAAACTAAATCTAATGAATTATTAAACAAATAAAGATAATATGAATTTGAATCTGTAGGGAAAGTCATGTGCTGCCCACATCGGATTTTTAATTTCCTTGCAATACATGGTAATGTATAGGGGAAGTACTGGAATCATGCCAAAAATCGCAACTCGAGTTTTCGACGGATCTACACTTTCGGGATCTCTAAAACACGAAAACACTTTTTGTGGTGTGACGTCTATGTATGTGTCTCTGTGTCTGTCCGTGCAATGTATGTATCCACTCTAACACAAAAACTAATGAACCGAATTTCATAAAATTCGGTAGGTAAATTATTTATATATGATCCTGGGGCTGATTAGATTTTGGTACGATTCAGGAAAAGTAAACTTCCTTTTTTTTGCGAAATGGCAAGCTAAAAGTCGTCAAAATCTAAAAAAAATACTACGTATGCTCAAATATGTCAATTATATGCTTGCTTTATACATAATTTTAACAATGAAAGGAATAAGACCAACCCCATTATACTATGGCTATTTGTTCTCGAGGTAGTTTAGTGTTTTAGCATTTACGCTGCGTCACCGTTGAAAAATATCCAGTTACCAACTGAGAACAAAAATTGAATTAAAACTGCCAATTCAGTGTCATTTTAAATAATTGTGGACGTTCTTTTGTGCAATTGCACTAAATATACTGTATTATTGAAGAAATTGAGAATGTGAATATGAGTGTGCAGGGAAAGTCTTGTGCTGCCCACATTATATTTTTAGTATTGCGGTTAGAATAAGGGGGATTACATGCATACGATACATTATCAATAAAATGAGGAGTGAAATTGAAAAAATATCGTTGTAATACGAAACGATATATTGCATCTGCACACCACATATGCTTGCTATCACTACCACTTACGATATAAAGATTCAAATTATACTTGCAAGAGTTTATTATTTTACAAGATCTCTTTTTATTTCCTTAAATCCATTTTGGTTTGATTTTCGTTAATTTAGAAACACTTTATTGATGCACATGAATGGAATGCATTAGGCTGATTTTTCATGATATACGCTATTTTAATATCATTTGCATCCATTCAAACTATCATTTTTCAGCGAATACTATACAGCTTGCGTTATTCATAGCTATACAACCACAATTCCAATATGATACAACTGCCATTATTGTATCGCGTAATTATCAAGCGTTCCTCGATAAGACATGACGTAAGACCTTGAAAACAATAAATTACTAATAAATCAAGTCCTAGTTATGTAAATTACAAAATAAAATCTCCATATAAGTTCTTGTTCTTTACATTATGTAGCTATACACGAAATCTCCAAAAGGTAAATGATTTTATCCTCTCGTTATCGAGTCGTTTAATGTCGATTAATTCAAGTTTTAATACTGCAAATTACAGAAATAAAAATTAATTTAATCATTTCATGTTTTAAACGTAATGTATTTGCATTCAGATATGTCTACGTACAATAGTTCTTAGTTATAATACACATCTCACAGATACGCACATACACAGAATGCGCGTTTTCGTCCTTAAAATGTGCCAAGGAGGTCGTAAACATAGCGTTCTGTTCAAAATCTGGAAGTCAAATTAGCGGCCAAATATACATTTTGTATAATAGTACGAAAAAGTATATATGTGTAAAGATTTGTGTACTTATAATAGCCCCTATAATACATGACTAGAAAAAACTTTTGCAAGTTTATTCTATGGTGTTAAGCCACTCGTGTGGAAATTTGTAATAAATTTAATTTATTATTTTGAAATAAGAACCGGTTTTATAAACTAGTTTAAATAGAAGCAGTTTAAAAAAAATCGTCTGCATTATTAACCGGAATAAATTACATCAGCAGTAAACGGGAAAGGCTCTTCCAATCAGTTTATATGAGCTCTTAAAATATTTTTAAGTATTATTTTTTTAAAGAAATGTTTAAACGTTTTGAAAAGTTGTTTTAATTTTTGTTAGGAATTTTGAAGATTCGTTTAAAATGTTTCAGAAGATCGTTTAAATTTTTGTTAGACATTTTGGAGAAGTGTTTAATTTTTTTATTGACAACCGATAGATAAATATATATATTTAACATTCCGTTCCACGAATGCAAAAGAAAAAATATGATGTGTTATAACTAAAAATGTTAAAAAGTATATGCACATGACTTTCCCCGCAGACTCAAATTCATATTTTCTTTATTTCTTTAATGATTCATTAGATTGAATTTAATTGCACAAAATAACACTAAATTTTCATTTTTAATTCAATTTTTGTTTTTGTCTGGTATTAGATATTTTTTTGAAGCGGCATAACAAAAATGCAAGAAATCTCAAATATCTGGAGGACGGTTAGTCGTAGAGTAATAGAGATGTTCTTATTCTTTTCCTCATCAAAAATTATGTATAAAACAACCATTTAATTGATATATTTGAACATACGTAGTTTTTGTCAGATTTTGGCGATATATGGAGTGTGTTATATTCTTTGTGTGTTGGCGTATAATGGAGTGTGTTATATTCTTTTCCTCGTCAAAAATTGCATATAAAACAAGAATTTAATGGACACATTTGATCATACGTAATATTTGTTTTTTAGATTTTGGCGATTTTTGCGGATCATTTCGTAAAAAATGGCAGGTTGTTCTTTTCCAAATCATGCTAAAATCTAATCAGCACCAGAATATCCCACAAGCAACATATCTACCAAATTTTGTGAAATATGGTCAATTAGTATTTTAGCTAAAGTGGATACATGGAACTTTTGCGTGCCATTTCGTAAAAACAGGCGGGTTTTTCGTTTCCGAATCGTACCAAAATCTAATCAGCACCAAAATATCCTACAAGTAACTTATCTACCAAATTTTGTGAAATTTGGTCAATTAGTATTTTAGCTAGAGCGGATAAATAAAATGTTTACGGGCAATTTTGCAAAAACAGTCGTGTTCTGTTTTTACGAATCGTACCAAAAACTAATTAGCACCATAATCAAAATCCAAGTGATATACCTACCAAATTTTATGAAATTCGATCCATTAGTTTTTAAGTTAGAGTGGATACATACATTGCACAGACACACAGACAGACAGACAGACACACACACAGACGTCACGCTAAAAATATTTTTTTTTCTCTTCTAGAGGTCTCGAAACGTGTAGATCCGTCGAAAACTCGAGTTGTGATTTTCGACACGATTTCAATATTTTCCCTATACATTACCATGTATTGCAGGGAAAGTAAAAACACGAATCAACGGGGTGGTTTTTTTTACATTAATTTAAAATCTAGTTATAGACTACAAATATTTTTATTCCGGAAAAACAATACGATTTTATATTTCAATTAACGTATAAAATTCCACTAACGAACGGGATTTCAATTAAAATATCTGAACACTCTTAGAATTAAGAAATATACATATGTGCTCTTTTGTTAACAAAACGATGAAATAAAAGTAGTTGAGTTTATTCAGCTCAATTTATCAAATGCATTATATTTTAATAACCTCCTCAAACTCCACGAAGTGCAACATTTTTATTTTTCGATATCTAGAATTGAGTTTAAGCCAGTATACTCCGGTACAAGCGTTGCTGCTGCTAAAATTGTTTATGGTCTAAGTACCGTGCTTTGAAATTCTGAATTTTTTTTCATTTATTTATTTATGAGAACTTTTAAGATTATGCGATGCTAGAACTTTTCAAACACCAAAGTATCAAATAGGAAAAGTGTTCATCACTATAACCTCCTGTTTCATCATTGAATAATAAAATATTTTCGAAATATTGAATGACAATTCGAAATTATTTAATGATTAATAATGGTATTAAATTAATAATGAATGATGAATAAAATAATGATATTGAATGGATTCGAAATTTATTGAATGATATTTTTGAAAACTGACCGTTTGTTGGAATTTTTCATACATTTTGCTAAAATTTTATCAACTTACCACTGTCCTAATGGAATTTTCTAATTTATTTCTTTTATGATGTATCAGTGTTTCTTCACCAATATTTCTATTAGAATTGTCTAGAATTTCTTATAAAGTATGTTGTAATTATGTGACGAATGAAGCCATCTAGCTAATTTCTTGCATAAATGTCTTAAATATAAAATTACATTCCGTATGTGTATTTCTGTTTTAGCTATCCCGTTTACAACTCACATACACAGGCAGAAAAAATCCAGAAAAAATTACTCGTTCAAATTAGACAGAAATATTTGAAATACTGCGTAATATAGTTTAAATTTCGTTGCAACAGAAGAATACTTTTATCTTTAAAAGAGCAATAAAAATTGAAGTTAAAATATCCGTTAAATTTCTACGACACACTAAAGAGGAATAAATCCTTAATGGCACATACAAAATATAAAATATGTGTTAAATATGAATAATAAACTAGATGCGTCTAAAATTTATGATGATCTGAAATGATAATTCTTCCATAAGATTTTATATGCTGATATTTTCTTTAAAACCCGTAAACTTACATACTGTAATTTTTTTTTCAAAAACAGAAATAATATAAATAGTGCATGTTACTTAATATATAAAAATATTAATGCTGTGAAACATCAATTGAAGTGAAGGATAAATTGAGATAAATTACATGAATTATGTAAGATCAAAAACTATGAAACGTTTAAAATGGCCTAAATTGAAAATTGCAGAAGAAAGAGTTGCATATTTTTCTACGATAAGCATAAATTCCATATAAAATAATATAATAAAATTGCGAAAATAAGCATTGAAGTTTCGTGTTAATATAAAACACATAAATGCAGACGGGCACAGTTAATACGCAAAATATATGCATAAATAATTATTATATTTCCCACCTTGTCATGTATAATAAAAGTATATGAGAAAATACTTACAATAAGCATCTTCCGATTACTCATAGCAATAACAGTTATTTTTAATGAAAGTTGTTTAATAAGCAGTCAGATTTAAACTCCGAAACTTAAATTCCTTAAAGTTATCCTTTTCACCAGTACCGAAATAATAAAAAATTCACATTCTTCAAAATCTTTATCTTATACAATATTTTAAATATTCCTTAATTCAATGTAAAAATCATTAAATTCGATTCACTGTCAGTTATAAATTCGCTGAATACGAAGTAATCACACTAACGACAGCCCACATGAATATAATTCGAATAACATTTAGGTATATCAATCCAGAGGAGTTCTGAAGAATAAATTCTGTTTTCAAATACTTTTTTCAATATTAGAATATGTATATCTATGATTTTATTCGTCGCAGAAACATACTGTGGAACCGATAAATCCAATTCACGTCAGAATCTAACTGAACGGCATTTTGAGCTCGAAAAGGCGGCAATCGAAATAAGACGAACACGTGATCACGAGGCGAGACGTGCTGCACTGGCGATAACTCGTTAGTCAGTAGTAAATACCATCAGTTCAAGAGCTTTGCAATCCCACCTGGTTATAGGGGAGCGCATGCTTCTCTGGGATACAGGGGAAGAACGTGAGATACAGCGCCACCTGGTGGAAAGCGGAAAGGGTTTGAGAAAAAATAAAAGGCGTTGGTGGGCAAGTAATTTTTGTCAAAATTGTATGCTTACTGAAATGTTAAAGAATGAATTTAAAAGTTTCGCTGCGAGCATTTAGGAGTTTGAAATTAAATTTGCATTTTAAGAAAGTAAGTTTCATGTTCTAATTAAAAGAATAAAATTATTAAGGGTTATATTTTACACACGAAATTCGAATTAATTTTAATTTTTCATTAGCACAAGTATGACCTGAACTTTGTACTGCAGCTCATTAGTCGAAACGAGTTGAATTAAATTTCGTAGGTTCTGTCTTGTAATTTGTAATTGTGCTTGAATGAATTAAAAGTAAGTAATAATTAAAGGAATACAATTATTCAGGTTTCTATATTATGCACGAAATTTGAATTATTTGTAATTTTTATTATCACGTGTATGACCTGAATTTGATACTGAAGGTCCTCAGTCAAAACGAGTTGCATTTAGTTTTGTAGTGTCTATCTTGCAATTTGTAATTGTGATTGAACGAAATTAAAAGTAGATAGTAATTAAAAGAATAAAATTATTCAAGGGTTATATTTTAGGGACCAAATTCGAGTTACTTAAAATTTTCATTATCACAAGTATGGCGCTGCAGCTCCTTGTTCGAAAAGAGGTATATTAAGTTTTGTAATGTCTATATCTCACTTTATAATTGTGCATGAATGAAATTAAAAATAAATAAATAAGCACGTTTTTATAGTATTCTTACGCTTTAATAACATAACAAACCAGATAGTAAAAAAATGTATCTGCAAAGTATAAAACACTATCCATTGAGCTATAGATTAAAATGCGGGACTGAATTTTTTTTTAAATGAGAACCAAAGCAGTGGAAGAACAAAAGTAAAATATGTTTTGTAACGTTGAGAGAGGCAAGATTGGGATTTACATATTCATGTATTCAATGGTTTAAAACTACAAAAATTATATTTTTTAACGGAGTTCCTTAAATAATTGCAAAATATTTTTAATTCACTTTTTTCAAAGATGATACATATTGAAAAGAGGATATGAAATAAATTCAACAACTCTTGTCACACTACTGTCCTACTGTGTTGCAAGTAACTATTGTCCGTCATTTCTAATGAATATGTCAGAATTTGATCTATTCAAAGCTTTTATTATCTATATAAATAAAATTGAAAATCTGCCTATTTATTGTAAGTGTTTGTCTCATTATCATGGGAGAACGGCTTCACAGAATTTAATAAAATGTTCGGCATAGACTTGGAATAGCCCCACTTAAAATTTAGTCTGTGTTTTGAGTTTCTAGGACCAGAGGGTTACCGAGATATTAAAAATCTGATGTGAGCAGCACATGACTTTCCCTGCAGATTTATATTCACGTTCTCTTTACTTTAATTAAATTTAATTCACTTTTAATTCAATTTTCGTTCTCTTTTGATAACTGGACTTATTTTCAAAAAGAGAAAATACGAAAAACCAAATATCTCAAGAACGGCTAGTCCTTGTGTAATCTAAAGTTCATGCCAATCGTTTTCTAAGGGAAAATTAGATTAAAATGTCTATTTGCGTAACTTTATAAAAGGCTTTAATTTTTTGATGATTTTTTTTTTTAATTTCACTCGAAAACTTAGGGAGTTCAGAACATGCAATTGTGTTTAAAAACAATACGCTCCCAGTATTCGCAGATTGTAATTTCTGTTTCATTAGAATCGATCCATTTGTTCGTGAGATACACACACACACACACACATACACACACACTTTCATAAAGACACACACACACACACACTTTCATACCCACACACTTTCATACACACACATACGCACACACACATTTTCACGCACTCACACACTTTCACACACACACACGCACACACTTTCACACACACACACACAATTTCACACACACACACATACATACAGACATCACATCAAAAATGTTTGATTCGTGATCAGGGATGCTTGAAACATGCTCTCCCGTCGAAAATTCGAATTCGAATTTTCGACGTCGTCACAATACTTTCCTTATACATTACACAATGTACATAAAGAAAGTAATATTATATTTATATTTATATTTATATTTGCACGACAAGAGCATGTCAACTATCTTTGGGGCACGGACCCATGTACCCCATTTATAAAAGGGCCAAAAAAGGCTGCTAAGCTAAGAAAAAGATAAAACATCTATATATATTAATTGCCAAGTGTCCGTATGTCCTCCTGTCATGCTTTTTAGGCACTTCCCTGAATAGATAGAGATTTGCAATCTAGTATATGCGTCGATCATTCGATAAAATACTCTGGAAAAATCGTATCTTCCGAAAATGTTCTGAAGAAAGGATATATGCTCCACACCAAAACGTTCGAAGAATGAAATGATAGAAAAGCATGGTTTGCTATGAAATAGAGACAAATTCGGTGTATGGGTAAGTCGTCTGAAAGGAAGAACTTGTGCAATTTCAAATTTCCAATATTTTCTACTTAAGGGTGTGCCGCACACCAAAATATTCGATTTGCCGAATAAATGAGAAACTGCTCCTTTAAAATTCCATAGAGGCCTGAAATGAGGTATACGGGCTAATTATTTGATGAAAACATCCCAGACGAATATAGTTTTTCAAAAATGTTCGTTAAAGTAATGCTCCAGAGAAAAACGTTCGAAAAGTGAATTGATAAAAAATACGCGTGCTTCGGGATGAGATAGAGATTTCAAATTTGATGTACGGATAGATAGTTTGGAAGAAAGAAAGTGTACGATTTCAGTTTTCTAATACTTTCTACTTTAGGGGATGCCGCACACCAAAATGTTCGATTTTCTGATTAAATACGAACCGTATCTTTTAAAATGTGATAGAGGATAGATATTTGGAATGTAGGTCAATCATCTGATAGGAAACCTTAGATCAACGGAATTTTTCAAAAATGTTCATTTAAGGGGGTGGGTATTCCACACAAAAACATTCGAAAGGTGAAATGATTGAAAAAGCATGCTTCGCGATGAGATATAGACTTCAAATTTGGTGTACGAGTAGATAGTTGGAAAGGAAAAAAGTGTGCAATTTCAGTTTTCAAACATTTACTATTGTAGGGAGTGCAGCACACTAAAATGTTCGATTTGACGAACAAAATAAAAATACTTCCTTTACAATGTGAAATTTGGCTTGAAATTTGATATATGAATTAATAATTTGATAAAAGAAGCAAGGAGGGTAGAATTTTTCAAAAATTTTATTTAAGTTGGTGGGTGCACAACACAGAAACGTTCGAAAACAGAAATTATAGAAAAACGCACTTCGCGATAAGATACAGACTTTATATTTGACGCAATGGTAGATAGTTGGAAAAAATGAATTTATACAATTCCAGTTCTCCATAATTTGACACCTAGGTGCAACATGATAAAAATGTTCGATTTGTCGAAAAAATGAAGAAAGGATTTTTATGTGAGATAGAGGTTTGCAATTTGGTCCACAAGTCAATCGTTCAGTAAAACTCCTCTGGTAAAATCGAGTTTTATAAAAATGTTCTGTAGAGGAAGATGCTCTGCACCAAAACGTTCGAAAGGCGAATTGAAAGATAGCGACTTGAAAAATATACACGGGTCACTGAATCGATGAAACCTGAGGAGAAAATCGTATTTTTCAAAAATGTTCAGTTATGGGTGTTCCACACCAAAATGTTCGAAATGTCAAATGATAGCAAAACGTACTATGCAATAAGATAGATACTTTAAAATTGATGCAAAAATAAATCGTTAGATATGAATAAAGTGTATAATTTTAGTTTCCAACATTTGGTAATTTAGAGTTGCCGCACATTTAAATGTTTAATTGGGTGAAAAACATGTGAAACGCCCAGACTGAAGTGAGACGGATATTTTAAAATTGGCGCACAGGTGAACAGTTTGAAAAGGACCACTGGAAAAATCTAATCATTCAAAAATGCACGTTATTTGAAGGTTGTATATTGTGCTATTGAATTGATTGGTTGTATATTGAATTTCAACGGGTATTTGGCTAGAGTTTATTTATATACATATACATTTATCATTTAATAATATATAATAAAAGTTAGTTGCCAAGTTCTTTTATGAATAAGACTCCCTTCTGGCGCCTGTATGTTCCTGCTCACAATGCGGTATGGGATTTTAATTATATATGTAAATATTGTAATGAATGAAGAAACGTTTTATCGATGTCAAATTAATAACTTATCTGCATCTGAACAGAATCCATTCATAAAATTATATGTATTGAACAAATGAAGTAATTAAATATTTTGTATTTGAAATGGATTCTAGATATCAGATATTTAGACGATTATCTTTCTTTTAGTAGTTGGTGTGAACCTAAATCATATTTTTCAAGACTCCATATGCATTTCCAATTTCTAATCTGATCGTATTCCTCATTGCTCTTCTTTTATGATGTAACAGATTGTGAATCAAAATCACTGTCACAAATAGCAAAATCCTAATAAAGATTGGTTCTAATGATAGAAAAAGCATGCTTCGCGATGCGATAGAGACTTCAAATTTGGTGTACGAGTAGATAGTTAGAAAGGAAGAAAGTCTGCAATTTCAGTTTTCAAACATTTACTATTGTAGAGGATGCAACACACTAAAATTTTTGATTTGACGAACAAATGAAAAATGCTCCTTTACAATGTGAAATTCGGCTTGAAATTTAATATATGGACTAATAATTTGATAAAAGGAGCAAGAAGAGTAGAATTTTTCAAAAATTTTATTTAAGTTGGTGGGTGCACAACACAAAAACGTTCAAAAACTGAAATAATATAAAAACAAACCTCGCGATAAGATACAGACTTTACAATTGACACAATGGTAGATAGTTGGAAAATATGATTCTATGCAATTCCAGTTCTCCATAATTTGACACCTAAGGGTGCACCATGATAAAAATGTTCAATTTGCCGAAGAAATGAAGAACGGTTTTTTATGTGAGATAGAGGTTTGCAATTTGGTCTACAAGTTAATCGTTCAGTAAAACCCCTCTGGTAAAATCGAGTTTTGCAAAAATGTTCTGTAGAGGGAGATGCTCTGCACCAAAACGTTCGAAAGGTGAATTGAAAAATAAAGACTTGAAAAATATACACGGGTCAATCAATCGATGAAACCTGAGGAGAAAATCGTATTTTTCAAAAATGTTCAGTCGTGGGTGTTCCACACCAAAACGTTCGAAATGTCAAATGATAGCAAAACGTACTATGCAATAAGATAGAGGCTTTAAAATTGATGCAAGGATAAATCGTTAGATATGAATAAAGTGTATAATTTTAGTTTCCAACATTTGGTAATTTAGAGATGCCGCACATTTAAATGTTTAATTGGGTGAAAAACATGTGAAACGCCCAGACTGAAGTGAGACGGATATTCTCAATTTGGTGCACAGGTGAACAGTTTGAAAAGGACCACTGGAAAAATCTAATCATTAAAAAATGCACGTTATTTGAAGGTTGCATATTGTGCTATATTTTTAAATTCCAACGGGTATTTGGCTAATGTTTATTTATTTACATATACATTAATCATTTAATAATATATAATAAAAGTTAGTTGTCAAGTTCTTTTATGAATAAGACTCCAACCTGGCGCCTGTACGTTCGTGCTCACATTGCGGTATGGAATTCTAATTATATATGTAAATAATGTAATGAATGGAGAAACGTCTTCTCGATGTAAAATTAACAACTAATCTGCATCTGGACAGAATGCATTCATAAAATTATATGTATTGAACAACTGAAGAGTAATTAATTATTTTGTATTTGAAATGGATTCTAGATACCAGATATTTAGACGATTATCTTTCTTTTAGTAGTTGGTGTGAACCTAAATCATATTTCTCAAGACTCCATATGCATTCCCAATTTCTAATCTGAACGTATTCCTCATTGCTCTTCTTTTATGATGTAACAGATTGTGAATTGAAATCACTATCATAAATAGCAAAATCCTTAGAAAATTCTAATTTTTATACTATCAAGTTCTATTGCAAAAAACGTGTGTCTCAGTGAGGATTTGAATCACAAATCTCAAGCTGCCAAGTTTTTTTTTTATGGACAATACTTCATACTAGCGTCTGTGCGTTACTGCTCAAAATGCTATATGAAATTTTAATTATACAAATAAGCAATGTAATGAATGAAGAAATGTTTTCTAAATGTGAAAATAACAACTACTCAGCAGCTGGATTCATAAAACTGTATCGATTGAGCAACTGGAAAAAATTAAATATCTTATATTTTAAATGCATTCTAGATACCAGATAGTCAGACAATTATATTTTCTTTTTTAATTAATGTGGACTTTGATTTATCTTTCTTAAGACTCCATATGCTTTTTCAACTTCTGATTCGGAAGGCTTCCTCATTACACTTCCTTTTTGTTCGATGTAAAATATTGCGAATTGAAATCACTATCATAAATAGCAAAATTCTTTGGTAAATTATAATTTTGATATTAATCATATATACCGCAGTCATCCACGGCATCTTACCTTCTGGATTTCTCTACAGGTCCCATTGGAAAGTTTTTATGTCTTATTGGGGATTTTAATCAGAAATCTCTAGCTGTCAAGTTCTTTTATGGGCAATACATCATACAAGCGTCTGAACATTGCTGCCCAAAATGCCATATAAATCTGTTATTATATAAGTAAACAATGTAATAAATGAAAATGTTTCCTCACTGTGAAGTTAATCAGAAATTTGCGGCTAAACCGACTCTCTCATAAAACTGTATCTATTAAGCAACTGAAATAATTGTAAATTTTGTATTTTAAATTGTTTCTAAATACCCTATAGTCAGACGATTATCTTTCCCGTTTCAGCTAACGTGGGTTTTGAACTATCTTTCTTAAGACTTTAGATGTATTTTCAACTTCTGATTCGACGTTTTCCTCATTACTTTGTTCGTTACATTCGTTTATTTTGTCCAATGTAACGATTGATTGAAAAATAAAATCAATGCCACAAATAGGAATATAATATGAATATAATACTGCCACATCATTGAGAAATTCCTATTTGATATTATTCTGATATACCTCAGTCAACCACGGCATCGTACCTAAGAATTCTTCTTCAGATTCAATTGCAAGGAACTTATGTCTCTGAGGGTTTGAATCACCTTTGTCGTCAAATACTTTTATGGACAAGACGCCATTTTTTCATGGACTGGCGCCTCTACGTTGTTGTTCGTTCTGCTATGTGACATTTTTATTATATAAATAACCAATGTACTAAATGGAGTGTAATAAATGAAAGTGTTTTCCCAACATGAAATTAACCACTTATCTGCAGATGTCCATTTATGAAATTGTATCTATTGAACAACTAAAACGATTAAATCTCATATAGATTCTACAGATTGTGACGTATTTTTTATGTACAGTGACGTATTTTTTTATTGAAAAAAAAAATGTGTTAGGAAAAAGGTAAAAATATTTACGCATAATTTAATCATTGAATATTATAGTTTATGAATTTTAATTTATTTATCCGACAACAGAAATTTTAAATTTTTTTAATTTACTGACTGAATGGTTTTTTTAACATTCTAATTCTGAGGATTAGTAATAATTTATAAAATTAAAAAGACATATTGAATTAACGGAATGCATAATGTGTTAGATATTATAGGATAGTTATTAAGTCCAAAGATTGAATAAATAGGATATATATTAAAAACAAAAATTGGATTGATTGGATAAATACATCTGCATATAATAAATTTTGATAAAAAATTATATTCCTTGTTAAAAGTACTGGTACTGCGTTTTCGCACAAGTTATAAGTGACAACGATAAATTGTGATTTTAATTTAAAGTACTATATTCCACAAAAAATCAATATTATTTTTAAGGAAGTTTATGGAAATTTTTTTACCTGATATAAAAAAAGCATATTTATTTTTCGTTTAAGTACTTCAAATTAGCAAAATTCCATTTTGAAAGTGTCTAGATAAAAAATGATTAAACGTCATATAGGATATAAATAAAAATCTGGTATAAACCTTGCTATTGACAAAAAATTCTGGAAAACGAAAATGAATTAATTTTGCCAATTAGAGTCTCTAAATTTGAGAATTCATTAATTAAAAGAAGTAATTAACTGTTACTTTGAGGTGGAAAACATTTTTTTTTCACTTATTCTTTATATCCAATTTTTTTTTCTTTTTTTTACTTCTCTATTAAAATGGCTGTCATTTTAAGCTTGTTTTATTTTTTTTTCTATTTAGAAATTTTATCTTAACTAAACAGAAAGTAAAACAGCGGAGAACACGATTACCCGCCCCCTCTCCCCAGCTTTCCCGACTGTGTGGAAAATAAATACATGTAAGAGTGCGATGGAAATTTGATGTGTTTTTATGAAATTTTTCTAATGCATATATATCAAAAAAGCGAAATAAATATAAAAGTTGCTGCACAACTGTGTGTTTCAGGTAACAGATAACATAAATCCTGTGTGCTATAAATACAAAACGTGATAATTTATCTGACGTGACTTTCGCTATATAATACGATGACCATGGAGGTAAAATTAAAGAGTTAAAACCCCATATTAAGACGTCGTCAATATAGTTTGAGACAGTAATTCAGGCGGTGCTGGGAAAAGACAAATAGCCTTGCATTGTATGTATTTATATGAAAAACGGCCTAAAATATTTATTTAAACTGTCAATTTTGTAAAAACAAGTCATTACTGCAATGCAAAGTAAAACTGAAACAACAAAGAATATTCCAACGTATTCAAAATTATTTCACCTTTCAATTTATTTTTATCTCCATATATTCGGCACTCTATCTACAATAAGGAAAAAATGTTGTTTAATAATACTTCACGGTTCTTTGGAGGGAAATTGATACGTGTAAATGGGATATGTTGATATGATATATTAACTAATCCCAATTACATGACTTTAATTATTTCTGTATTTTTTCATGACAATGGTTCTAAATAAACCTTATCAAGTCTTCGTAATGGTGCAGGAGAAATTTTTGCAAATAAAGTGAAAGAATGACGAAATTTCAATAAACTAGCGTATGTTTATGTTTCATTATATTCGTTACATAAAATTTATTTTTCATTATTTTTATTCTTATCATTATTAACATTAAAACTAATGACTCGCACTCTATGAAACACTCTTTTCTTACAATTTTTGCTGTTATAATAACTTATATTATTATAACAAAGCCTAATTTTAATGGATGCAGCATGTAAATGAGTGACTGTAAATATGAGTTGTATAAGAATTGCATTTTTTTTTCAATCAAAATTATTTAACTCTGGAGTACGGGATAAAAGTGTATGAATGGACTATTCACTACTTTTACAAATTGAACCAGACGATTTATATTTCGTTGACGTCATTTGAATAAAGAGCGTTTTTTCGACGAACTTTAAAGTTCTCAAGTGAAATAAATTATTGTAGTTCTGTGAAAATTAAAAAAATGCTGAATGTATCGCATTTTGCATTTCAGTTGGAAAGGGTTTCATCATCAGTGTTTTATGCATGATTGATATTTTTTGTTTTGTTTTTCAACTAACACAACTTATTTTTAATTATATTTATATATAATAATATCCAAAAATTTATTTGACTTTCTAACACAGGGAGATTCTATTAAGATTTCATTAAGCATCCGGTCATGTCCAATCATCACTGGGGTGTATTCATTACAAATGTCAAATTGGTAATTATATTGGGTGTTCTGGCGTGCATTACGTATAATGTGCTTTGAGTAATTCGTATCTACATTATATATAGCATTTGGGCATCATTAAGATGTAAGAACGCTTGATACAACAGTTTTGGGCATTTATCATGTTCAAACATGATCCGCTTCTGGGGATTTGTAAACAAAATGGATAATATTGATTATTGGTAATATAAATACATTAAATTTTATATAGGATTCAATATTTTTTATAGGATTCTATCAATTTATATAGGATACTATTTCAATATTTTATATAGGATTCTATCATACATCAGCGATTACGCCATTTTATTTCTAAAAAATCTGATGTGGGCAGCACATGACTTTCCCTGCAGACTGAAATTCATATTTTCTTTATTTCTTTAATAATTCATTAAATTCAGTTTAATTACACCAAATAACACTAAATTTGCATTTTTATTCAATTTTTTTATTTGGTAATTGGACATTTTTCTGAAATCGGCTTAACAAAAATGCAAGAAATCTCAAATACGAGTATCTTGAGAACGATTAGTTCTAAAGTATAATGGAGTGTGTTATATTCTTTGTCTCGTCAAAAATTGAGTATAAATCAATTTAATTGATACATTTGATTATGTGTAGTCTTTTTTTTAGATTTTGGCGATTTTTGCTGGCCATTTCGTGAAAAAGGCAGGTTATTTTTTGCCGAATCGTACCAAATGTAAAAAACACCAGAGTATTCTACAAGTAACTTATCTACCAAATTTTGTGAAATTTAGTCAATTAATATTTTAGCTAGAGAGAATACATGAAATTTTTACAAGACATTTCGCAGAATAAGACGAGTTCTGTTTTTACGAATCCTACCAAAAACTAATCAGCACTAGGGTCTCACACAAGTGACTTACCTACCAAATTTTATTAAAATCGGTCCATTAGATTTTTAGTTAGAGTGGATACATATATTGCACAGACAGACTGACACACAGACACACACATAGACGTCACGCTAAAAATAGATTTTTCGTATTCTAGAGGTCTCGAAGCGTGTAGATCCGTCGAAAACTTGAGTTGTGATTTTCGGCATGATTCCAATACTTTTCCTATATATTACCATGTATTCCAGGGAAAGTAAAAATCTGACGTGGGCAGCACATGACTTTAAATATGTAATGCAATAAATTTACTTCTCTCACAAAGAAAAATAATATGTATAATATCTACAGCAGAACATTTGTAACGTTGAATTTCTGTATTTGGCGCTTTTTCAAATGAGAAAATGTAAAATTTTAAGAACTCAATTAACTGTAGAGCAAATCTAAACATGCAATTATCAATATTGAGAGCATCCTCAATACCCAAAAAATCCATATACTAAAACATTTTACTAACCAATTAATCAGTTTGTCGTCGATTCCATTAATTTAGCGTGAATTTTGAAATTGTGATTATATTTTCGCCAATCTGGTGCGACATATCACAAAGTTGACGATATTTGGTGAGATAATGAATTCTAAATGAAACACTTTTTGTTAACGAATGTAGGGTCTTCAGACCAACTATTAGTACTAGAGGATGCTGTTGGCTGCGCAAAAATTGGTTATTTTCTTCAGTCGCCATTCATAACGCGGATTTGGAACCTATAAAATGGATCATTTCACAAATGGTGTGATAGCCAACGGCCCTACGTTGCTGAAAACACCGGTTCTCGTTAGATCACCGAAGTCAAGCAGCATCGGGTGCGGTTAGTACTTGGGTGGGTGACCACCTGGGTACCCCGCCTGCTGTTGGCACATTTCGGGCGCGGTAGCCCTGTGGTTTGCGCGCTGGATTTGTTCGCTGCCACAACTGCCGCCGTGTTCATGCGGAGTACGATCACGTTAAACATATGGGTCCGTAAATCCTTCCGAAAGGTTGGTGGTAGGTTAAGGAAAGTACGGTCCCTGTGGATGCATCCCCTTCTGGTTTCCGGTCTAAATTGGGTGGCACTTCCTGGCCGTCCAACTGGACCAGTGGATGGTGTGATGGCTTATATGAATACGGACAGGGATAAGCAGTGGCTATAGCGGGAGGGTCGCTTGCAACAATACGGTGCTGGATCTTCGACGTCGTACAAAACTATCCTCAGCTTTACGCGAAATATGGGCACGATAAATCTATAGACCCGAAAGTCCATCCGAGATATGGTGAGTTAAAGATAGCATGGTACGTTCGCGAATGTTGTCACCCAAACTGAATTACGTGTTTCTATTTCAGCCATCCAAACATATAATTTACATCATCCGGTATGTTGGTTGGTCTGGTATGTTGGTTGGTTTAACAGTTGAAAAACAAAAATCCACCGCATGGATCTGACAGTAGAAACGGAAAAGTTGCCCGATAATCTTACCACAGTTCCTCCTTTTCGACTGGTAGCCCAATACACTAGATGCATATCGGCAATCTTAGCAATCGTGGAATTATCGATTTCATACGTATTATTGCAATGATCGTAAAATTCTGGATATTACACTCAAAGTCCATGTTGCGAATGATGATGGGAGAAATCGTTCAACAGAGATTTATAGTGTAAAAATGTGACACCTGCAGAATATGTATTCATTAATAAAAAATATTTCTTTTGGTGTTTCATAAATACCATTAAAATTTGTGCAGATAGTTTCAAATCACAATAAGTATCTTAAAATTTAGCTAAACATTTGATTTCCTCACATATGAAGCCGCATGCGTTACATTCAGTAAATTATCGAATATGATATTTAAGTGATTATTAATTCAGCCATGATTCGGTTCCTTACATTGTAAAGAATCTTGCTGGTCTAACCGGGAATCGAACATTGGATCTCCGAACTGACCAGCCGACGATTTAACCTCCGACATCTTTGTACTAACCTACAGGGTTGATTTGCTCGGGAGCGATTGTAAAGAACCTTGCTGCCCCAATTGGGAATCGAACCCTGGATCTCGGAATTGGCCACCCGACGCTTTACCGCTGAACTACTGGGACGAGATTGCAAGCTATTATTGTCGAATACGACCCTGTAATCTTATCGCATATATTTTATGTTCTGTTGAACCTTTTTTGTTAAATCTAAAAATCTGATGTGGGCTGCACATGACATTCCCTGCAGACTTATATGCACGTTCTCTTTATTTTAATTAAATTTAATTAACTTTTAATTCAATTTTCGTTCTCATTTGATAACTGGACTTAATTTCAAAGGTGGCATAGAGAAAATACGAAAAAACTAAAATATCCCAAGAACGGCTAATCCTAGATTAATGGGGTTGGTCTTATTCTTTTCTTCGTTAAAAATTACGTATTAAACAAGTATTAAATGGATATATTTGAGTATACGTAGTTTTTTTTTTTAGATTTTGGCGATTTTTACGAGCTATTTTGCAAAAATAGGCAGGTTTCTTTCTTCCGAATCATACCAAATTCCAATCAGCACCAGGTTGTAACACAAGTGACTTATCTACGGGCGAGGTAGCTCACTGGTCTGCGCGCGGGAATTGCAATCGGTAGACCCGGATTCGATTCCATCCGCTGGAAAAAGAAAAAACTGCCGCCGTGTTCACGCGGAGTACGATCACGTTAAACATGTGGGTCCGTAAGTCCTCAGGGGTGCGGAACTAATTCTGTAAAACCGAGAGGTAGGCCAGGTCCGGCCTGCTGTCTCCAAGTGACTTATCTACCGAATTTTGTGAAAATCGGTTATTAGTTTTAGCTAGTGTGGATACAAGCTTTTGCGGGCCATTTCGCAAAAAAAAGCGGGTTCTTTTATTTCGAATCGTACCCAAAACTAACCAGCATCAGATTAATCCACAAGTGACTTACCTACCAAATTTTATGAAATTCGGTCCATTAGTTTTTTAATTAGATTGGATACAAAATTTGCAGACAGATAGACACACAAACACACAGACACAGAGACACACAGACAGACACACACACAGACGTCACGCTAAAAATAGTTTTTTCGTATTCTAGAGATCTCGAAACGTGTAGATCCGTCGAAAACTCGAGTTGCGATTTTGGGCATGATTCCAATACTTTCCCTATGCATTACCATGTATTGCAGAGAAAGTAAGAAAATTATGAATAGCATTTTCTATATGCAGCTATTTTTCTATTATGCAGCTATTTTTCTATATGCATTTTCTATATTGAGCAAGAAAATATCAATGAATAAAGTAAAATCTTGTAAAATATTGTCAACTGTATTTCCTTAGGTTCAAATTCAAATTCTAAAATGTCAGCCGTCTGCATTTCTAAACTAATGAGCAAGTAATGTCATAACTTCTGAAAATAAAAATAAAAATGTTAGTTTACATAACTCTTAGTATTTTTTAATCTGTTTTATGTATAGAATAATAGTTAAAGTTTAATGATAAATATATTATTAATCTTTAAATATTTATTTCCAGCTGTCAGACGTTTCATTAGGATTATTTATTGTAAGAACAGAAAACATCCGTTATTTACAATTGTTAATTTATTAGATTTCTTAAAAATTGTGAAGTTTTGGGGTTTGGCATAGTAGGAACAAGAGTCGAAGTTATTGGTTTTAAAAGAAAATGAGGCTTTTTGAACTTTATTCCAGTAATGAACTAACATAAGACAGGATTTTTCTAAAATACAGACTTATGTTTGATGGTACATAGTAGAACCCCGATAGTCCGTCAACTTTTAGTGCGATACATCCTTTAATCAGTCACCCCTGCTGGGTGCAAAAATTATTGCTTGAGTTGTTGCAAGCAGCCAATCAGAAAAGGCGTCGTTGTGACCTCAGTAATGACACAGGGTGACATGAAACAAACACTTTCTGATTTTTTTTTTTAAGTAAGAATACTTTTCCGTAGTGCAGAATATTCCAATTGTTTCTGGCGATATTTGAGAAAATGATATGGAATGCATTTGTGAAATATAACTTATGCGTTTTCTGTGAAATCTTTTGTTTCATTATTTAATAGTTTGTATAATAAATAATAATGAATTTGAGTAACAATTATTCGTGTAATTCTTGTGCAGTGATAAGTACACTTGTATACATAGTGCATATGAAAATGTTTACTGTTTATTCACTAATTCGCATGATTCATTCATCTGGAACCAATTGAGTCCCAACCTCTAATGGACTAGCGGTGCCCTAGTCATATGTTCCATCATGATAATGTTTGTGAAAGGAAATTACTAGTAATCACCAGTAGCGTAGCGTAATATTCATGACTGGGCAGGTTAAGCGATTGTCTTTTTAACTTGGAAAATGTTTTAGTATTATAAGTGAATTTATATTGGAATTCGCACTTTCATTAGTTTTATTTTCTTGGTGAGTAAAATAAAATAATTTAACGTAAAAATGCTAAGAGTGAAATGAAATGCACAATATTTTAAAATATATTACCTACGTAAGATACATATATACAAAGTATAACATTTTAAATGATTGCTTATTTCTAAATTTGTTGAACTTTTACAACCATTTTATTAAATACGAAGCCATGATCGCTCATAGAGGAGGGCACTCTCCTCTATAAATATTCAAGATAAGACATCAATCTAGACGATGTTATACATTTTATTCTTGAGTTTGCACCCCACCCCTCTTTCCTCAAAATGTTTTACACACATCCAAGTAAAAGTGCACTGAAAATTTGGAAGAAATCTGTAACATAAGCTTTGTTGAAAATCACTGTATTCAAAAATGTCCCTAAACAATATTGCTTATTAATTATTTACAAATGCTGAACTATGAATACTTAAAGATATCTTATAATTACAATATGCTAAGAGTCCGCTAAAAAATTATCAGCCACTTTTATCTGAGATTCTCGTCTAACAGGGGAATGTAAAGGGGAATGAAACTCATTGTTTCTAAAACTCCCAAATACGCAAACAGTTGCTTCGCCATATTAATGCCTATATAAAAAGCTAAGTCTACTTTGTAAACTACTTAAGTTTAATGGTAGTTATTCTTAGTATATTTCTTCGTCTTGAGATAGTTTAAAGTTAGATACATCCTTTGTTATTCGTGAAAGAGACTCAAATTCTTTAGCAATATAAATAATGATTATTTTCTACAAATAGTAATTAACAGAATCATGTTTGACCAAAACTGGAGGACCCATTAGGCCTCTATTGCCCACCTTCATCCATCCATCATTGATAAAACGGCATGTCCCACATCTAATCATTAATTGTTTATAAACGGTTGAAAATGAGGAAACAACAGCCTTTCTATAAGCTAGTTTCCTATGTTAGTTAATCAGCTAGGGAATAGTTTAACAAGTGGATGGTCTTAATGCCTTGTATTTCCTTATAGAAGACGGAGGCTGGATGAATTTAGCTTTTAAAACATTAAAATATGCGTTTTAATGGGACAACACTTTGAATCGTGTCACTGTAAGCAAGTGAAATATAACAATTTTCTAAATAATACATAGATCTTCGCAAAATTATTTAAAAACTTATAATAAATAAAATTATGTTTAAATAATTCTTTAAATTAGATTTTAAGCTGGGGAGGCTTAGCTTTTTAGCCTCAATGGACGCTACGCCACTGGTAATCACAAGTCCCTTAGTACTGTCATCTGTATATCAAGTTTTGTGCCCATGGTCCGGGGGTTGGATTAATTTTACTTCCTAGATCAATTTTGGTTTTGGTATTTTCATGAACAGACTTACAAAATATGAGTTAACATTTCTAGGGATCAAGAGCTTGAATATATAAGTATTTTCAAATCATGATATTTAAAATGTTATGTAATAGAGAATTTAGGTAATATCGTGGTGTATGACAAATAAACAAAATTTATCTATTTGTAAATATTTAAATTTACAGGCATCAGGTACGAAAGACGCTGTCACCACCTAAAAATGCTACAAAAGTGTAACACGTTCGGGGTAGTAAACCATAAGTGTTCCTTAAAATTGCCCAAACATCGTGTCTCCAGAAAAAGGACATTTACATGTGACTAAAATTATTACAGTGCAACAAAAAATCTGTGGGCAACTCATGACTTCCCATACCGACTCATATTCACTTGCCCTTTAATTTTCAATAATTATTTAAATTGAGTTTGTAGTACATTGTAGCACCATTGTAGTACGAAACTTCTATCTGCAATTGCTTTCGAAATCATATTAATTCGCTTATATCTGTAATTACTGACTTAACCTCATACTCCAAATTCATAAACGCTTATTTAATATGATAAAATATGTAGACAGTTTTAAAAATATCATTTATATAAACTGGTGTCCAAAATTATCTTTACCAGCACAAAAACACTGATTCTCAGAATTGCTCAGCATAATAATTGTTCAGCATATCGGAGTGAATTTTTTAGGGTAATTACATAGCATCATGACACATAAATACAAACTGAAAAATTCGATGTGAGCAGGGCATGAATTTCCCTGCAGACTCATATCCGCGTTCTCTTTATATATTCAATAATTCATTATATTGAGTTTAATTGCATACACTAACACTCATGCTTATTTTAAATTACACTGAATTTCCACATTTAATTCAATTTTCGTTTTCATTTGATAACTGGACTTATTTTCAGAAGTGGCGTAGCGAAATTGCGAAAAAACTAAAATGCATCGTGTGAGGCCGGAATATGTCCTGACATGTGACATTTTTATTGCAATATTTATGGTGCCTAGAACGGCTAACAAAGATTATAGTCTGGCTGGCGCCACAGTTTACAACAACGTGAATTTTTAGGTCAAATACTATAAATTTGGGTGTTCCAGGCCACAGGGGCTAAGAGGGGCATTGAGATATATGAAGTGATACCATTGGGTTCAGAAAAACCAATGAGCGCCAAGAGGAAGAAGGGCGGAGCTACCTCCCCCCCCCGCCGAAGGAACCACAAGTCAGTCTGATACGAAATGTCGTAGCAGTTAGATGGATACGAGGAGTGCGGAGCAGTTACACATACGAAAGAGGTTGCAGAGTTGAGTTATAGAAAAATGAAAGTTGCTGTTGGAGATGCAGAGTTTGAAATAAACGGCAGACAATGAGCCACACACCAGAGAGTTATGGCCGTACTTGCAACAATAAGACTGATGCAAGCCTCAGAGTTTAAACAAGCACAAGATTAAACTTGAAGGTTTGTCCTCATTTGCACAGGTCCTAGACACTTTAGAAATCTAACTATTTCTGGTCACATATCTCCCATTACTAAAGTAATTAAATGATAGTTGATAATTATGATTAATTGTTGTTAGTGATAAATTGATGTTGTAAATAAATTATATTGTTTAAGTTAAATAGTCTAATCTTTTTATAATGATTAATGAATTCTTTTCAGAACTTACACATAAGCAAAATAATTTGGAGGGTTATTGCGGCACAACGACGAGTAATGTAGTTTAAATGTTAATTCCACTTTATGAGATCAACGGCCATGTTTTTAATAATTAATAACAATTAATGTTAATTGTAAGTTAAACTGTAAGTTTCCCTTTTCAATATATTTTATATGCCACACATCGAAAGCCGCTAATCGTAGAGTAATACCGTTGGACTTATTATGATCGCTGGTCATCGTCAAACATTACGTTTAAAACAAACGTTTAATTGAGATATTTCAGCATCGGTAATCTGTTGTTTTATATTTTTACGAATTTTGCGGGCTATTACTAAAAAATTCATATTCTGTTTTCCCAAATCATACCAAAATTTAATCAGCCCCAGGGTAACGAGCAAGGGACTTATCCATCCATTTTTGTAAAATTTGACAATTTAGTTTTTTAACAAGAGGAAACACAGGCAATTTTTGCTGGTCATTTCGAAAAATAAGGCTGGTTATTTTATTCCGAATCATACCAAAATCTAATCAGCACCAGAGTAACCCACAAGTGATTTATTTGCTGATAAAATGTTATGAAATTTGGTCAAACAGCTTTTGAATTAGGAAGGATACATCCACTGCACACTCAGACTCACACACACACACACACAATTTTTTGTATTCTAGAGATCCCAAAACGTGTAGATCCGTCGAAACCTCGAGTTGCGATTTTCGCCACGATCCCAATACTTTCTCTATACATTACCATACAGGGAAAGTAAAAAATCTGATGTGGGTAGCACATGACTTTCCCTGCAGACTCGAATTCATTTTTTCATTATTTCTTTAATAATTCATTAAATTGAGTTTAATTGCACAGAATAACACTACATTTGCATTTTTAATTCCATTTCTGTTTTTATTTGGTAATTGGACATTTTCCAAAAGTGGCATAACTAAATGCGAAAAATCTCAAATATCTCGAGAACGGTTAGTCCTAGAGTAATAGAGTTGTTCTTATTTTTTTCCTCATCAAAAATTACGTATAAATCGCTTATTTAATTGATACATTTGAGCATACGTAGATTTTTTTAGATTTTGGCGATTTTTGAGGACCATTTCGCCGAAAAAAGGAGGTTGTTCTTTTCCTATTAATACCAAAATCTAATCAGCACTAGAGTATCCCACAAGTAACTTAACTACCAAATTTTGTGAAATTTGGTCAATTAGTATTTTATCTAGAGTGCTTACATGACATGTTTTAGGGCCATTTCACAAAAAATTCGGGTTCTGCATTTGCAAATCGTACCAAAACCTAATCAGCACCAGAGTCATACCCAAGTGACTTACCTTCCAAACTTTATGAAATTCGGTCCATAAGTTTTTGAGTTAGAGTGGATACATACATTGCACAGACAGACAGACACACAGACACACACACAGACGTCACGCTAAAAATAGTTTTTTCGTATTCTAGAGGTCTCGAAACGTGTAGATCCGTCGAAAACTCGAGTTGCGATTTTCGGCATGATTACAATACTTTCCCTATACATTACCATGTATTGCAGGGAAAGTAAAAACAGTGTCCTTCAGTCTCCAAAATATCTGAAAGAGACAAAGCCGAAATTACGTGATACAAGAAGCAACCCAATAACAGAATTCTATTCTGATTGGGTAACATCGGCCCAACTTTGCACCAATCCGGCAGAAGTATGTTTACTTTGAGGGCTAAAAAAGAGGCGGCAAAATGATGTTACCACAAGAAGATCCTTCTACGAGATATTTTAATTTTCCCTTCCATATTTAATTTCAATTATTTCATGTCCTTAGTAATGAAATTGAATGTACTTTTAGATACCTTCACATAAGCATTAACTAATGCTCATCTGGCATAATCAGACTAGTTTCTCAAAATTCATTTAGAATCCAATTCAGTCAACAGATTTGCCTTTCTAACACTGGATAACTGATTATAACTCTATTAAGATTTCATTAAACATTCAAATATGCGTCAAGTAACTGGCGTATATTCATTACAAGTGTCAAATACGTAATTGTATCTTCCGTTCTGACATGTATTATGTATGATGTGCTTTCAGAATTCGGTCAAAATTACATTACAGTCTTACATGTAGCGATAATTGATACAACAATTTGCCATTCTTTGTGCCAGGAATTGATAAATAAAGGGGAATTTTCGAATGAAATATATGTACATTATTTATATTATAAATATTTTTGCGTTTTGGCGAGGAACTTTTTACTCTTTATAAAGTTGAGAAACTCTGTACCTGTTTGTAACAATCATAAAACATGAATAACTTATGGAAGAAAAACATGATAAATACGATCGCTTATAGTACAAAAATTTAGATAAAAAGTAATATTTTTTGTGAGACAAAGGAAAAAAGACAGTAAAATTTATTAACTTTTGCTAAATACTTCAGTAGCTAAACAGATAATATATAATTTTGAGTATAATTAACAAAGAACTCCAGAGATCAGCGGTACTAATTATCCTCTGGTGGATAATAATCCCCCTTGGGAGGAGACTAATCCTATAGTCACTGGGATTATTGTACAATTCCTCCGCCTTGGAAAGAATGAATATTTTTGAGGTGACATTAATGAATTTTAGCATATATCCTTTGGCCGTTGTTCAGGATTTTCCCCACACGGGGTCTGTACTAAATATAAGCATTTTGTAATACAAGACAAAAAGTTTTCCAGTAAGTTTTCCTGAACATCAACTAGACAATGTATGTTATTAACGCACAGAAACTGACAAAATCACATGTTACCAGCAAGTAATTCAAAATTTAGCATGTAACAATAATATTAGTTTTTTTTTATTATGTTTTGCAAGATCCATATATATATTCCATGGTAAAATAAAAAAAAATCTGATCTGGGCAACACATGACTTTCCTTATATAATGTAGTGAATTTACTCCTTTTACAGTAAAAAAATAGGTTTTTCTTATAGTAGATACTAATATTCTTTCCAAGATATTGAATTTTCGACAATTAGTCGTCATTTTCATTGATTTAGCGTCATTTTTATCCATTTGGCGAGATTTTCGTTAATTTGGCAACATTTCAAAAACTCGCCAAGTTGGCGATATTCTGTCAAATGCGTCGCCAAAATCTCGCCAAGCGTTATGGACGAAGAAATAAGTTATTCTTACAGCAGATAAATGACTATTGGCGTTCACATACAAAAGTATTACTAAAAAGTATATTTTTTCATGAATGGAACGAGCTAGATCCACGAGAATGAAGTCACCGAATTTATCGCATGGTATTACATATGAAAAGTGAACATGTTTCTCAATAGGAAATATTTTTTTTTATTTTATATGACTTTTTGATAATTTTTTTGAAAAATGTACAATATCTCCAGAACGGTTCATGTTAGAGTTCTAAAATTTATGTCAATCGTTTTCTAATGAAAAATTACGTAAGAAATGTCTATTTGCGTTACTTTATTAGCGGTTTTGATTTTTGACGATTTTTTCAAAATTTCATTCGACAATTTAGGGGGGGTTTGTACATCCGATTGCGTATAAAATCAATAGGCTTCTAGTGTTCACGAATTGTGATTTTTGTAATAAATTTTGTTCGAATCGGTCGATTCGTTCGTTAGTTATCGTCTCCAAAGACCCACTGACACACACACACACATACAGACATCACTTCAAAAATGTTTGATTCGTGATCAGGGATGCTTGAAACATGCTCTCCCGTCGAAAACTTCAATTCGAATTTTTGATCCCGTCACAATACTTTCCTTATACTACATTATGTATATAAGGAAAGTAATAATTTACTCTTTAATATTAAGTTTTCCATATATGAAATAAAGGATATCTCTTCTGTATCGGTCCTACAAATTTAATTTTGAATACGCCATCAAATTTCATAAAGATTGATCTCCGATTACTCAATCTTTGCTGACATTGTAGGTATTCACTATTTAATGAAGAGCACATATAACAAGTAAAAGCAACAAAGAGTATATAACAAATCATTTATCAAAATGTATGTAACTTAATTGTATGAAAGACAACGATATATCAAATTTGGACTTCAGCTGCTCCACCTCTCAAATTTTTCCCCAAAACCTCGTATCACGCCCAAATCAGGATGGATCGATAAAGCTTCAAAATCCAAAAAATAAAAAAATCTGATGTGAGTAACACATGACTTTCCTTATATAATGTAATGAATTTACTACTTTTACAGTAAAAAAATAGGTTTTTCTTATAGTAGATACTAATATTCTTTCCAAGATATTGAATTTTCGACAATTAGTCGTCATTTTCATTGATTTAGCGTCATTTTTATCCAGTTGGCGAGATTTCGTTAATTTGGCAACATTTCAAAAAGTCGCCAAGTTGGCGACATTCCGCCAAATTCGTCGCCAAAATCTCGCCAAGCGTTATGGACGAAAAAATAAGTTGTTTTTACAGCAGATAAATGACTATTAGCGTTCAAATACAAAAGTATTACTCAAAATATATTTTCTCATGAATGGAACGAGCTAGATCCACGAGAATGATGTCATCTAATTTATCGCATGGTATTACATATGAAAAATGAACATGTTTCTCAATAGGAAATATTTTTTTTCTCATTATATGACTTTTTAATAATTTTTTTGGAAAATGTGCAATATCTCGAGAACGGGTCATGTTAGCGTTCTAAAATTTTTGTCAATCGTTTTCTAATGAAAAATTACATAAGAAATGTCTATTTCCGTAACTTTATTAGAGGTTTTGATTTTTTGACGATTTTTTCAAAATTTTATTCTAAAATTTAGGGGGGTTCTGTACATTCGATTACATATAAAAACAATAGGCTTCCAGTGTTAACGGATTGTGATTTTTGTACCAAATTTGGTTCGAATCGGTCCATTCGTTCGTCAGTTATCGTCTCCACAGTCTCACTGATACACATACACACACACACACACACACATACTGTCACACATACACACACTCACACACAGAGACATCACTTCAAAAATGTTTGATTCGTGATCAGGGATGCTTGAAACGTGCTCTCCCGCCGTAAACTCGATTTCGAATTTTCGACCCCGTCACAATACTTTCCTTATACATTATTTCCTCGTATATAAGGAAAGTAATAGGTTTTTCTTATAGTAGATACTTATATTCTTTCCAAGATATTGAATTTTCGACAATTAGTCGTCATTTTCATTGATTTAGCGTCATTTTAATCCATTTGGTGAAATTTTCGTTAATTTGACATTTCAAAAAGTCGCCAAGTTGGCGACTTTCCGCCAAATTCTCGCCAAGCTTTACTGACGGATAAATAAGTTATTCTTATAGCAGATAAATGACTATTGACGTTCAAATACAAAAGTATTACTCGAAGTATCTTTTCTCATGAATGGAACGAGCTAGATCCACGAGAATGATGTCACCAAATTTATCGCTTGGTATTATATATGAAAAGTAAACATGTTTCTCAATAGGAAATATATTTTTTATATGCCATTTTGATAATTTTTTTTAAGAATGTGCAATATCTCGAAAACGGTTCATGTTAGCGTTCTAAAATTTATGTCAATCGTTTTCTAATGAAAAATTACATAAGAAATGTCTATTTGCATAACTTTATTAGCGGTTTTGATTTTTTGACGATTTTTTCAATATTTCACTCGAAAATTTAGGGGGGTTCTGAACATTCGATTACGTTTTAAAACAATAGGCTTCCAGTGTTTATGGATTGTGATTTTTGTAACAAATTTCGTTCGAATCGGTCCATTTGTTAGTCAGTTATCGTCTCCACAGTCTCACTGATACACACACACACACACACACACAAAAACACAGAGACATCACTTCAAAAATGTTAGATTCGTGATCAGGGATGCTTGAAACGTTCTCTCCCGTCGAAAAGTCGAATTCAAATTTTCGACCCCGTCACAATACTTTCCTTATACGTTATATATTAGTAAAGTAATATACCACATAAGATTGCAGAGTCTACTTCGACGATAACAGCTTAAAATTTCGTCCCAGTAGCTCAACGATAGGGCGTCAGATGATTAGTTTTTAGATTCAGGGTTCTATTCCCGGTCGGGGCAGAAAGGATCTTTACAATGGCTCCCGAACAAATCAACCCTGTAGGTTAGTGCAAAGATATTGTAGGTCTGAAAGTGACCCTAATACGACTAGTACAGATTCAGTGAACTCTGAAAGATGAGCGCCGATTTCAAACTGAGATGATAACGGCCACGCATGATACTATCCTGTGTAAAATACTAATAGCAGGAGGCTAACCTGAAGTAAAAAAAATCTGATGTGGGCAACACATGACTTTCCTTATATAATGTAATGAATTTACTACTTTTACAGTAAAAAAAATAAGTTTTTCTTATAGTAGATACTAATATTCTTTCCAAGATTTTTCGACAATTAGTCATCATTTTCATTGATTTAGCGCCATTTTTATCCATTTGGCGAGATTTTCGTTATTTTGAAAACATTTCAAACAGTCGCCAAATTAGCGACATTCAGCCAAATTCGTCGCCAAAATCCCGCCAAGCGTTATGGACGAAAAAACATGTTATTCTTACAGCAGACAAATGATTATTGGCGTTCAAATACAAGCGTATTACTCAACGTATCTTTTTTCATGAATGGAATGAGCTAGATCCACGAGAATGATGTCATCCGATATATCGTATGGTATTACATATGAAAAGTGAACATGTTTCTCAATAGGAAATATTTTTTTCATTTTATATGACTTTTTGATAATTTTTTTGAAAAATATAAAATATCTCGAGAACGGTTGATGTTAGCGTTCTAAAATTTATGCCAATCGTTTTCTAATGAAAAATTACATAAGAAATGTCTACTTGTGTAACTTTATTAGCGGTTTTGATTTTTTGATGTTTTTTCAAAATTTCATTCGAAAATTTAGGGGGGTTCTGAGCATTCGATTGACGATAAAAACAATAGGCTTCCAGTGTTTACGAATTGTGATTTTTGTACCAAATTTAGTTCGAATCGTTCCATTCGTTCGTCTGTTATCGTCTCCACAGGCTTACTGACACACACACACACACATATATACTTTCACACTCACACACACATACTTTCACACACACACACACACACATACAGACATCACTTCAAAAATGTTTGGTTCGTGATCAGGGATGCTTGAAACGTGCTCTCCCGTCGAGAACTCGAATTCGAATTTTCGACCCCGTCACAATACTTTCCTTATACATTATGTATATAAGGAAAGTAATAGCAAGAGGTGATCAGTTAGATTGTCAGTCGTCCGCCAATCTGACATTAGAGTGTGGGAAATGCAGCGTCCACTTTGACGATAAGAGCTTGCAATTTCGCGCCAGTAGCTCAACGCTAGAGCGTCGACTGGACAGTTCTGACATCTAGGTTTCGATTCGCGGTTGCTGCAGCAATGTTCTTTACAAGATAATGACATACTAAATTGGGACCTGTATTTCCTATAGTTTCTAAACTTATATTTCTATAGTTAAATATTGACATTAGGAGAGATGCCGCTATGTCATCTGGAAATGAACGGTCACTTTATTTAAACCGATACATCACCTTCATAGCCTTAACTACCAGTTCAAATCTTATTTGGCTTACACCTTTACTGAACACACTTCATAGAAAGATGGACAATTACAATATGCACACTGCTATCCTGGCATGAATATTTCAGAAATTAAACAATATTCGTAAATACGGTTTCTCAGCTGAGTATTACGAAGGAACCTATAACTTCATATTTCGCGCATGAAACCATAGCTTCCGGTAAAATTAAACATTACATCTGTATGTGGTGTGCGAAAACGACCATTCATGTGGGAAATGAAGCCTCAAGCAACGTAAGGAGACTAACAAGGTGAGATGGGGCAAATTCAGTTATCATTCAAACACGTCATTGTATATTTGGGGGGTGTTGATATATGGGACGATATGAGACTATTAATGTATGGAATTGCCTAAGTAATATCATATATTGCATATATGGGAATATATAAGGGGGTCAAAATGATACAGTTATTCACGTGTTTTGGGATTTCCATTGAAAATATTATGTGGATTTTTCAGTCTGATTAATATACTAATTCACAAGCTTTTGTTATCCAGGGAAATCAACTAAATCTTAAAATATACATATATACATATTTTTGTATATTTATATCTTGTGTATTTTTCCGACAACGATTTATTGATTTTATGCATGAGATAAATATTATTTCAGTACAAATTAACCAGTTATGAACACATTTAGGCACACACTAAAATATTCACTATTCAATCGAGCACACTAAATATTCACTATTCAAACGAACAGTAAAATATTCAGTATTCAATAGAGCAGACTAACATATTCACTATTCAACAGAACACACTAAAATACAAACCTACTAAATAATTCATTATTCCATCGGATACATTAAAATATTCAATCTTCAACCGAATACATTAAAATATTCACTATTCAGTCAAGCACACTAAAATATTCACTATTCAATCGACCACACTAAAATATTCACTTGAACACACTAATATATTCAATATATTTCTTCAGTTTCAGAGTGCTCCACATTTTCCATTTATTTCAGATTAACTTTCATTAGTGTATTGACTGTATTTCGATGTTTTTTTTTACAATTTAAATTTCGTTGTATCTCTTTTATTGTTTACCGGTGCCTAAAATTATCTTTGCATGCACAAAAACACAGATTTCTCAATAACTGGTCAATATAATTGAATGCATTTTTGAGTGATACTAAGCATCATAACCCGTAAATACAGACGCGAAAACAACATATGAGTGCATCCGATGCAAAAATAATTTTGAAAATATTTACCACTTTTAGCAATGTCTTTCCATCCTCTAACCAGCCAATAGCTCGTCACCTCAAAGATTATTCCAAATGATTCTTCGAAACCATGAAAAACTCTTTTGAGTCGACTTTTGGATCAACGGATGGTTCTGAAGGGCCAAGTAAGAATATTTAACCTCTCCCTACATTGTGTTCACCATCAAGTGAGAAATAAAATAAAAATCGTCTCCCTCAGATTTTGCCCCGTCGTCGGTATTATAAGTGGGCAAAAATAATTACTTTTAAGGTTTCTGAAGAATCTGAAAAGTTCCTTCGAAAAGAACCTATTTTTTCACCATCTGCCGGATATTGAAAACCCGACTGAGTTTCTTCAAGCTTGCAAAGTTTCTACGTTCCTGATCACCGATAGGCTTCTACGGTGGTCTGGAAAGTCTAAAACACTGCTAGCCATTCATATAGACTAGCCCAATACCCTTTGAAAATCAACGGTCTTATAATGAACAAACCCAAAAGAAAGTAAATATTTAAACAATTCAATTTTTTCAGCGTGCTCTTTAAAACTGTTCACCCTGCACCAAATTTCAAACCTGTCTCACTTTAATCTTGAAATTTTACATGTTTTCAACCAACTGAACATTGACGTATTCGGCAACGCTAAATTAGCAAATATTGGAATGCTGAAATCATACATATTTAAACCAATTTTTAAGTTTCTATCTCATTGCAAAGGGCGTTTTACTGTCGTTTCACATTTCGAACGTTTTGGTTGTAAGCACCCATTAAATGAACATTTTTGAAAAATACGATTTTATACGGAGGTTTTATCAATTAATTGATCCATGCATCAAATATCAATATTCTCTATCTAAGTGCCTAAATATGAGTGATAGGCTTGCCGACAGGCGTAAACCTGACAGTTAGTATATATAGATGCTTCGGTAATTGCACATTTCAGAGACATGCTGATCTCGCTAACACAGATTTATTTTATTCACCGAATCAAAATATCTGATGTGAACAGCACATGACTTTCCCTCCAGATTCATATTAAAATTATATTTATTTCTTCCATAATCCATTATATTGAATTTCATTCCACAACATAGCACCCATAATTATTTAAAATTGCATTGAATTTGCACTTTTATTTTCATTTTCGTTCTCATTTAGTGACTGGACATACAGTCTAAGACAAAAAAATTGGCACACCCCGCAAAATAATCCGATAGTAATGAAACTGGGCATGCAGACATCTGTCGACTGAATATGCAAATGATAAGAAATTTGCAGCCAATGAATGAATAGTCGGAACTACAGCGCATTGAAACTGAGCACCATGGTGGTGTATATAAGGAGCGAACCTCGCTTTCAGGAACAAAATGTGCAGTGGATTTCGATTCCATTTAAGTACCTTGATTGTAACAATGCCTTGCCGGCGAATTCGCGGCCATTACGAACATATGAAGGAGTTTGAAAGAAGGCCTGCGGTTGAACTTCATGAGGCTGGATGGGCACACCGGTAGAATCGCTCGGCATTTGAGTAGGAGCGATGCAGAAATTAGACGATGTTGGCAGGAATGGGTCCGGAATGGCAGATTTCAGCGGAGGGCCTGATGAATGAATAGTCAGCCAATGAATAAATAGTCGGAACTACAGCGCATTGAAACTGAGCACCATGGTGGTGTATATAAGGAGCAAACCTCGCTTTCAGGAACAAAATGTGCAGTGGATTTCGATTCCATATAAGTACCTTGATTGTAACAATGCCTTGCCGGCGAATTCGCGGCCACTACGAACATATGAAGGAGTTTGAAAGAAGGCCTGCGGTTGATCTTCATGAGGCTGGATGGGCACACCGGAAGAATCGCTCGGCATTTGAGTAGGAGCGATGCAGAAATTAGACGATGTTGGCAGGAATGGGTCCGGAATGGCAGATTTCAGCGGCAAGTGGACAGCGGAGGGCCTGATGAATGAATAGTCAGCCAATGAATGAATAGTCGGAACTACAGCGCATTGAAACTGAGCACCATGGTGGTGTATATAAGGAGCGAACCTCGCTTTCAGGAACAAAATGTGCAAAGGATTTCGATTCCGTTTAAGAACCTTGATTGTAACAATGCCTTGCCGGTGAATTCGCGGCCACTACAAGCATATAAAGGAGTTTGAAAGAGGGCCTGCTGTTGGACTTCATGAGGCTGGATGGGCACACCGGACGAATCGCTCGGCATTTAAGTAGGAGCGATGCAGAAATTAGACGATGTTGGCAGGAATGGGTCCGGAATGGTAGATTTCAGCGGCAAGCGGGCAGAGGAGGGCCTAGAACGACAACAGAACAGGAAGATAAAGCAATTGTCAGAGCAGCTGTGACAGCACGAGATTCGTCGTTATCAACCATCCAACGTGTGGCAAACACGAAAGTAACCACTCGAACCATTAATAGATCACTATGGGAGCGGAATCTATACTCGTGGCGTCCATTACTTCGCTACCACTAACCAGTATGCATCTTCAACAGCGATTGCAATGGTGTCGGGCTCGATCAACGTGGAATTGTTCGGATTGGGAATGAAGTGTCTTCAGTGATGAGTCCCGTTTCTAACTGAGTCTCGATGACCTGCGCAGACGAGTCTGGATACAGCCCTGCCATCGTCAGGATACTGAGCTTGCTATCACTCGACCCTACAACAGGGAGTTATGGTCTGGGGTGAAATTTCGTTTGATATCCGGACCCCTTTGATAGTTCTCCATGGCACCATCACAGAAGAGCGGTACGTTGCCGACATGCTTCCTTGGCCAGCCAGATCCCCAGATCTCTCGTCTATTGAGCACATTTGAGCTGATATGGGGCGTCGCCTGCGACCATCCCAGTGAGTAGACGAATTAGTTCGTCAATTGGATGCCATTCGGAACGACATCCCTCAGAATACCATCCGGCAACTTTATGCATCAATGTCACGTCGGGTAATAGCTTGTACCAAGGCCAGAGGTGGACCAAAGCCATATTGACGTGCTCACTTTGTGTAGATCTTTCAGTGCAATAAATCATCCAATTGATCTGAAATTATAATTATTTATTTTTCTGTACACATTACAGGTACCAAATTTTGTCTCATTTCGATAATTCTTTCTTGGTGCGTCGATTTTTTAACACTTTACAACATAGTTGAATAGTGTTTATAACTTTGTTCATTCATTCATTCTGTCTGTCTGTCTGTCTGTCCGATAGCACGATAACTGCCGTAAAAATAACTTTATCAAAATGAAATTTTAGTATGTTTTTCAGACGGTCTGTAGGACCTACGGGAATATAAATAAATAATATAACCCAATTAGTTTTTTATTGAACCCGGGTTGAAAAAATGAAACACACTGAACCCTATGGGACCTAATTCTTCAAACATTTTTTAAGCAAATTTAAAATTCACAAATTGCTTCGAAATTTTTAGGGAATATTCACATTGTCCCCTAAAATATATGAAAAAAATTTCAGTAAAATATGTTGGGTAGTTTTTTAATTAAAAATTATTTAATAAAGGGAGAAAAACAAATTCATTTAAATTCTGACTTTTGGGATATTCTTAAGAAAGAAAAAAGAGGTATATTATATAATAAATATCTTTCCATAAGTTTAACTATTTTGCATATGAGAGAAGCTTCACTTTTTAAAATAAATTTGGTAGATGACAATTTTTCAATTTTTTTTTTAAATTTTATATAACTCTTCACGACATACATACTTATTTGATGGCATTTTTAATGCACTTTACTACGTCCTACAGAGTTAAAATTTGGTACACAGCTTAAATTTGTAGAACATTTTATTCTACAAAAATTTGGTGGATCTTTAAATATAGATCCTACATTTTCTTCGAAATGGCCTGCAAATAATCCCCGTTCACTTCTATAAATCATTGTTGCAATGCTGTAAAAATTCTGATGTGGGCAGCACATGTTTTTCCCTACAGACTCATATTCACGTTCTCTTTATTTCTTAAATAATAATTTCAGTTTATCTGCACAAAATAACAGCCATAAGTATTTTAAATGACATTGAATTTGCACGTTAAACATAAATTTGGTTCTCATTTGATAGCTGGACTTATTGTCAAAGGTGGCGTGGCGAAAACGCCAAAAAACTAAAATATCTCAAGAACGGCTAGTCCTAGAGTAATGGGGTTAGTCTCATTCTTTTTGTTGTCAAAAATCACGTATAAAAAGGAATTTAATTGATATAATTGAGCCCACGTAGTCTTTTATTTTCATATTTAACGATTTTTGCGGGCCATTTCGAAAAACAGCCCCTTCCTTTTTCCCGAATCGTACTAGAATAACCTACAAGTGATCTATTTACCAAATTTTGTTAAATTTGGTACATAAATCACTTGTAGGTTATTGAAATATTATACACTAAATTTTGTTAAATTTGGTCCAGTAGTTTTTAGCTAGAGTGGATAAAGACAATTTCTGCCGGCCATTTCGCAAAGAAGGCAGATTCTTTTATTACGAATCGTACTATAATCTAATGAACATCAGGGTTTCCCACAAAAAACTTACCTACCAAATTTTAAGAAATTCGGTTCATTAGTTTTTCAGTTAGAGTGGATGCAATATCCTCACAGACACACAGAAAAACACACAGATACACCGTTACACACACAGACGTCTTCCTAAAAATAGTTTTTTCGTGTTCTAGAAGTCCCAAAACGTGTAGATCCTTCGAAAATTTGAGTTCCGATCTTCGGCACGATTCCAATACTTTTAATACATACACACACACACACATATATTATCTGTGTATCAGTGTATTATCTGTGTATCTAAAGTCCGTGCCTACGCTATTACAATAGTTGTGATTTTAAATGATCCCTAAACTTTTCTTATGTCTTCAACGAAGCCTAATTTTAACTTATGCAGAATGCAAATATCTCAAGCGATTGTAAGGTGAGATACATAAGAATTGCTGAATTTTTTTCACACAAAATTATTTAGCTCTGGAGTCCGGAATACAAGTTATATGAATGAAATATTCATTGATTTTGCAAAGAGAATCAGATGATTTATATTGCGATAGAGTTTTAAATATTTAAGTATAATAAATTACTGTAGTACTGTGATAATATAAAAGATCTCACCACAGAATGTATCACATTTTTGAGAAATTTTAAATGAAACTGCGTTTTAGTTGGAAAGTGTTTCATAATCAATGCTTATGCATGATTGATCTTTATTGTTTATCTTAGAGTGTATTCTCAAATGTTGTGTAGCGAAACTGCGAAAACACTAAATTACCTCAAGTCTCCTAGTAGTCCTAGTACAATCGGATTGGTCTTATTCTATCATTCCTCGTCAAAATTAGGTGTAAAATGAACATTTAATTAATATATTAACTTTTATTTCGAATCGTACCCAAATCTTATCAAAACCAGGATAACTTATAAATGATTTATCTACCGAATTTTTGTAAGATTTGACCCATTAGTTTTTCATTTAGAGTGGATAAAGGCAATTTTTAATGGCCATTTTGCAAGAAAGGCGAATTTTTTTTATCTCGAATCGTACCATAAACTAATCAGCATCACACACATATGTGATTTATCTACCAATACCAAATTTTTGGAAATTTGGTCCATTAGTACTTGAGTTAGAGGGGATACATGAATTGCACAGACAGACACTCAGACAGACACACAGATACACAGGCAGACAGACACACACACAGACGTCACGCTAATATAGTTTTTTCGTATTCTATAGGTCCAAAAACAAGAAAATCCGTTGAAAACTCGAGTTGCGATTTTCGGCATGATTTTAATACTTTCCCTATACATCACCATGTATTGCAGGGAAAGTAAAAATTAATTTTAACTACCACAAAAGCTACATATGAAATCGAAGCATATATCTTCATACTAAATTATAATCCATTGAATCACGCACATTACCTCCCTGAATCAAATATCTCAGAAATTAATGCACCCCTTATTTTGAAGCACAGTCTTCAACATGTTAAGACCATGCGAGAAACATCGAAACATCATTATGTAACTCCATGACCATACTCTATTAGCCACTTTATGCATACGGTATGCAAACGATGTTCTGAGATGTGATTCATGATCTGTCTCGTGATACGAAACCTATAACTTCATGCTTTGTGCATGAAAACATAACCCCCGTTAAATTAAGTAAGACACATGTATGCGGTATGCAATACGCTAGTCAGGAAATGTCCATTCACGGCGAAATGTCAGGACGGAAATTAAGCCTTGAGGCAACGTAAGTAAAGGAACAAGCTAAAAGCGGACAAATCCAGTTATCATTATAACACTTCAGTGCATGTTTAGTTAAATGAGAAAACCTATGTAAGTCAATGAGACATATATATGCACATTTCTCTTGATTTGAATTGATAAGATTATACGGGTATCTGTATCTGTGGATTATACAAGTGTGTTTATAATACTTGATTTGCTGTTTTGGGAAACAAACTTGAAGTATTAAATTTGAATAAATTCTGATATCTGTGTTTGTATGTGAGGAGTATGCCGTTAGTATTTGTGGATTGTACCTCGTTTCTTGTGAATTGCACCACGAGTTTCGAACTTGGGTCCTATTTGTGATAAACTTTGCGCTATCTTGAAATACGTTGATAAGAGTATAAATGAACCTAGTGATCTATTTCAGAGCTCAATAGAATGAGCAGGATGGTTAAATTATAGTATAATGGCATTTATTTTTATACAAAATAATTACAGTTTTAAAGACAAATATTACAAAAAAAAAATGTCTATGGGACTTTTTAGGACAGCGAAATGTCTAATGATTAAGAGAGTGAGCGTTATGAATTAGTTCTGCTAACTCCATCAACTGGTGTCGCGTGGATTGCTTCCTACTGTACCCGAATTGCTGAGAAATGAGGATTTCCCGTTGATCACAGAACTATTACAGACGATTCACAAGCACAAACTCGAAGATTTTGGAAATAGTAGGAAAAAGAGAGAAGCGTCCCATGTAGATGGCAGCACGTATTAATTTCTCTATGCTTATACGTCGAGTGTAACAATAATTTGTTAATCGACTTAACAATACCAATCACCACTCTGGTCTCGAAATAATAAAACTCTGGTCTCACAATCATATATATATATACAAGAATTGGTCTTCCATTGTTAAAAGTTAATGTAATAATTGTGTAATTAATAACGGCAATGTTTGTAGCGATAATGTATCAACAATGTAAGTTTAAAGTAAAAAGTGAATTTTATGAAAATGACTAAAGAGTCTTTGGTGGCCAGACTGATAATATTTTACATTGTAGTAAAGGTAAGTCTGAAAAGAAAGGGTTATTGGATTCACAATGCAGCTTAATGAACTATTAATAACTATTGATTCATCTTTAACGAGCTGGAAGATAAATAATTATCACCACAGTAATATTTGGCAATTATCAAACAAGGCTAATTTTTAAGGTAATTGGGTAAAGAAAAATTTTTTACATATGAGTAAAATGTAGCGATGTTTAAAATAAAGCTACACATGCTTAAAGCAAATTCTAAAATTGGTCGTATAGACCTATTCATACAGAAGCGGTTAAGAAAGTTGAACTGCAATAATATCTAAAATGCAGCAAAATATTTGATGAAATATTTTATTTCTTTGACACCTCACCCATTACTTTTCTGAATGTTTCAGAGATTAACTGTACTGAATATTACAAAATAGCACTTCTATTCAATTACATCCTATAATAATATATTTAGATAGAAACTGTTTGATATCTGGATAGTCTGCCGACCAGTTCTATATGTTATGAACACCGTTCTCAAAAGGATATCTCAAGTGTACCGTGTAAGGGAAAAATGTAGCCCGACTACAATATAATACTTCGTACCGGAACAGAGCATCTGGACAAATTAAATATGACATATGCATGCGATGTGTATTACACAAATCCGAAAATATTCGTTTCGAGTACCATTATTAAACCTTATATAAAGTAAAGGGAAGAACCAGTTTACGAACGACAACATTTCGATATCTTTAAAGATCTCCAAGATGTATTTACTTAAATAAGGGTAACTGAAGACCTGTAGGCATTTCTATCAAAATGTACATTGGTAAACATGTGTGATTACGGAAATTTACTAGTGACTGTATGTTATGGAAAATTTGGGATTTCTTGAATTGGATAAATTTCTATTTTGCTGGAATGTTCTTAGCCGTCCATACATATATTTCTTTCCATATTTTCCTCCTCCATGAAAAGTTTCTATACATAGTAAGGTATACAGAAAATATTGAAGAAGTATCGAAAATTAAATTTTGAATCAATTTTTACGCTTCGGACATTTTTAAAACTTTACAACATAGTTGAAAAGAGTTTATGACTTTGTTCATTCTGTCTGTCTGTCTATCTGTCTATCTGTCTGTCTGTTAGCACTATAACTGCCATAAAAATGACTTGAAAATGACACTTGAGTATGTTGTTCAGACGGTCTGTGGGACCTACGGAAATATAAATGAATAATATCACCCAATTAGTTTTGGATTGAACCCGGGAAGAAAAAATGCAATACATTGAAACCAATGAGACCAACTTTTTCAAACATTTTTTAAGAGAATTTAAAATTCACAAATTGCTTCGAAAGTTTTAGAAAATGGTCAAATTATCCCATAAAATACATAAAAAAATTCAGCAAAATATATTCAGGAGTTTTATAAATAAAAATTAAAATAATAGTTGCACGCTTTATATGAAGAGATCACTTGATATTATATGAAGAGATCAAGTGACCCACTTCAAAATAAAATATGGCATCCATCTTGTGTCAAAATCATGATATTTAATTTTGTTTTTAATTCATATTTAGTGTTGTATACGTTCTAAAACCGCTTTAGTTTTGCTTAAATTCGGTGCATCTAAATACTGAAACAACGTAATTACAATATATTTGAGTTTAAATGATCATCAAACCTTGATTATTTTTACAACGAAGCCTAATTTTCACTTATGGGGAATGTAAATACTAAACGATGTAGAATGAGTTGTATAAGAATTACTGCATTTCTTTGATGCAAAATTATTTTGCTCATGGAGTCTGCAATATACCTGATATGAATGAACATTCGTTGATTTGACACAGAGAACCAGACGATTTTTTCAAAGAAGTTTTAAGCATAGATTTGAATTACGTGTACCTCCATGATTTTAAGTTTTAAGTAAAATAAATTATTATAGTATTGACATGAATGAAAGCAATGGTAAAATATTTATGAATGAAATGCTGCTTTTATATAGAGGCGATTTGTAATTCGATGATGTCATTTGAATAAAGTTCATTTGTTTCGATGACGTTTTCAAATATAATAAATTATTGTAGTATTATGATAATTTTAAAAATATTACCGAGGAATGTATCGGTAGATTACATTCCTCGGTAATTACATTTTAGAGATGTTTAAACCTGGAAATTTAAATTTCAATCCCGTCATTTGAATGAAGTTCATTTTTTTTGTAAATTGTAAAATGTAAACAGCAAAATATGCAGAATGAGTTGTATCAGAATTGCTGTATTTCTTTAACACAAAATCATTTAGTTCATGGAGTCTGCATAGCTGATATGAATGAAATATTCACTGATTTTAAAAAAAGATGGACGATTTTTTCGATGAAGTTTTAAGCATTGAGTTTAATTACTTGTAGCTCCATGGTCTTAATTTTTAAATAAAATAAATTATTATAGTATTGTGATGAATGCCATGAATGGGAAATTATTTATGAATGAAATGCTGCTTTTATAGAGAGAGCCAGGCGTGTTATTTCTTCTATGACGTTATTTGAATGAATTTCAGTTGTTTTCGATGAAGTTTACAAATATAATAAATTATCGTAGTATTATGATAATTGTAAAATTATTACCGAGGAATGTATCACATTTTAGAGATGTTTAAACCAGGCAATATATATTTCAATGCCGTCATTTTAAAGGAGTTCATTTTTTTCGATGAAGTTTTAAGTTTTCAAATATAATAAATTAATGTAGTATTGTGATAATTTTAAAAATATTGCCAAGGAATGTATCGCCTTTTAGAGATGTTTATATGAAATTGTATTGAAGTTGGAAAGAGTTTCATAACCAATGCTTTATGCATGATTGATCTGTCTTGTTGTATTGTCGTGACGGAATTCGTCACTCCTTTGTAAATTACACAACTTCTGTACTTTTTAAACTTTTATTTAATTAATCTGTGTCCTGAAACCCTCATGTCATTGTATATATTTTAGCATATTTAAACGTATCAAAATCTGTATTAAATTGTGGCCATTTTTATTCCATAATAATTCTCGCACACTCGAGGAACAACGTATGTCGTTCAAGGTCGCACTTGTTTGCGGGTGGAGACAGTTGTCTCCATGTTTTTTCGCTTTGTTGGGTGATGCAATCTTGTGCTGGATTTCGTGTGGTTCTGCACGTGCCTTGTGAATTTTCCGTTGTGGGGCGGATCCCTGGATGGTTTTGAAATGGAAAGGATTTTGGATTGGAGGAAATGTGAAGATGTGAGCCCCTTGATAATTTTAATTGGCCGGGTCCTGGATCCACCCGGAGTGTTTATAAGCTGAGTGATTCTTGATTCTGGGCTCTCTCCCTGGAAACATCTTCGAACCCACGACCTGCGCGGAATTCATCCCCCAGGTTGAGTCCCGTCGCTGTGGGGGTCGGGAGAGATGCCACCGTCGCTTCTGCTGAGATCTGATGCCTTGCCCTCGCCGACCGTCGACCGCCGTGTTGATGATGATTGAGAACCTCACGTGAATCCGCGACCGGGACCAGAAAAGGCAAATAATGAAACTGGTCGTTCCTTGGAGTACCTGATCCGGCACCTTGCCGGAAACTGCGGTTCTGCCGTTCCTGCTGGAGCGGGGCAATATTTGCGCCGAGGGAATCTGCCAGTGGATGCCTACGCTTTTCCTACCAGGAGTCCTTTTCAAGTTTTGTGAGGTAAGCCTTGGTTATTTAGACGTGCTGTTGGCAGACGTCTGGACTTGAGCGTCGACTCTGAAGAACCCTTCGCCTTTGATTTCAGCTGCCTTCATTAATCATATTATATATTGTTTAACTTCAGCTTCCAACTTTAATTTAAGAATTAAATGCATATAAATTAATTTAAATTACTCTAAGTTTTAGCTTTCCTCGAGTGTGCATTCTCTCTGACCATACCATGTTGTGTTGAATAATTGAAATGGGATATTAATATGAATTCTGGTAAAATTGGATTAAGATTTGATTATTTTAATTCCGGCAAAGAGCCGATGATTCTTGGTAGAAAAGGTCCAGTGGTTTTCAGTTTTTAATTCAGAAATTGTATTTGATATGCAACTCCACTTCTTGAATAATTAATAAATATTGGATTTAAATTTAAATTGAGTTTTTATTTGAGTTGAAATTGTATTGATTTGTGTGTTTTCAGCTACTGGTGAATCTTGAAGGTAAAGGTAATTCTTTAGTATTTTTGGAGTTTGTTGGGTTTCTCCGCAGGTCATCAATTGGAATTCTTCCAATTGTCGGGAGGTGTGTTTAGAACCTGGGTTTGTAAAATTTGGAGAAAGTTAGACTTTCTGTGTCGAGCGGGAATCCGTTGCGACTTCTGATGTCCTCGGAATTCCCGTATTGACAATTGGTGCCTGTGACCTTCTCTCTCGAGCACCTGTTTTTAACACTTTACAACAAAGTTGAAAAGTGTTTATGACTTTGTTCATTCTGTCTGTCTGTCTGTCTGTCTGTCTGTCTGTCTGTCTGTCTGTCTGTCCGTTAGCACGATAACTGCCGTAAAAATGAGTTTATCAAAATGAAATTTTAGTATGTTGTTCAGACGGTCTGTAGGACCTATGGGAATATAAATAAATAATATCACCCAATTAGTTTTTTATTGAACCCGGGTTGAAAAAATGAAATACATTGAACCCTATGGGACCTAATTTTTCAAACATTTTTTAAGTAAATTTAAAATTCACGAATTGCTTCGAAATTTTTAGGAAATATTCACATTATCCCATAGAATATATAAAAAAAAATTCAGTAAAATATGTTAAGTAGTTTTTTAATTAAAAAAATTATTTAATATAGAGAAAAAAACAAATTCAATTAAATTCTGACTTTGGGATATCTTCCAGAAAGAAAAGAGAGAGATATTATATAATAAATATCTCCCCATTTGTTTAAACGTTTTGCATATGGGAGTGGCTTCATATTTTAAAATAAATTTGTTAGATAACAATTTTTCATTTTTTTTAAATTTTATATAACTCTTCATGATAAATTTAATTGATGGCATTTTAAATGCACTTTCCTACGTCCTAGAGAGTTAAAATTTGGTACACAGCTTAAATTTGTTGAACATTTTATTCGACAAAAATTTGATGGATCTTTAAATATAGGTCATACATTTTTTTCGAAATGGCCTGAAAATAATCCCCGTTCACTTCTATAAATCATTGGTGTAATATTGTTAAAAATTCTGATGTGGACAGCACATGTCTTTCCCTGCAGACTCATATTCGTTCTCTTTATTTATTCAATGATAATTTGAGTTTATCTGCACAACATAAGTATTTTAAATGACATTGAATTTACACGTTAAACTTAATATTGGTTCTCATTTGATAGCTGGACTTATTGTCAAAGGTGGCGTAGCGAAAACGCGAAAAAACTAGAATATCTCAAGAACGGCTAGTCCTAGAGTAATGGGGTTAGTCTTATTCTTTTTGTTGTCAAAAATCACATATAAAATAGGAATTTAATTGATATAATTGAGCACACGTAGTCTTTTATTTTTATATATAACGATTTTTGCTGGCCATTTCGCAAAAATAGCCCGTTCCTTTTTCCCGAATCGTAGTAGAATAACCTACAAATGATTTATATACAAAATTTTGTTAAATTTGGTATATAAATCACTTGTAGGTTATTGAAATATTATACTCCAAATTTTGTTAAATTTGGTTCATTAGTTTTTAGCTAGAGTGGATAAAGGCAATTTCTGCGGCCATTTCGCAAAGAAGGCAGATTCTTTTATTACGAATCGTACTATAATCTAATGAACATCAGGATTTCCCACAAAAAACATACCTACCAAATTGTATGAAATTCGGTCCATTAGTTTTTCAATTAGAGTGGATGTAATATCCACACAGACACACAGAAACATACACAGATACACCCTTACACACACAGACGTCTTCCTAAAAGTAGTTTTTTCGTGTTCTAGAAGTCCCAAAACGTGTAGATACTTTGAAAATTCGAGTTCCGATCTTCGGCACGATTCCAATACTTTGAGTACATACACATACACATATATATTATCCGTGTATTATCTGTGTATGTAAATTCCGTGCCTATGCAATTACAATAGTTGTGATTTTAAATGATCCCTAAACTTTTATTATTTCTTCAAGGAAGCCTAATTTTAACATATGCAGAATGCAAATATCTCAAGCGATTGTAAGATGAATTACATAAGATTTGCTGAATTTTTTTCACACAAAATTATTTAGCTCTGGAGTCTGGAATACAAGTTATATGAATGAAATATTCATTGATTTTGCATAAAGAATCAGATGATTTATATTTCGATACAGTTTTAAATATTTAAGTATAATAAATTGCTGTAGTACTGTGATAATGTAAAAGATATTACCACTGAATGAATCACATTTTAGAAATTTTTAAATGAAATTACATTTCAGTTGGAAAGTGTTTCATAATCAATGCTTATGCATGATTGATCTTTCTTGTTTTTTTTTAAATTTTGTTTGTATGGAGTTGTGAAATTTTGGTGAACTGGACCGATGGTATGGTTTGAGTTTTGTTTTTGAGAGTTGCACACTTTTGTTTTGAAAATTTGTATGCATTATTTATGAAATTATTGTAAAAAAGTATTTGTGCAAAGAAAAATGATTTGAATTAAATGTGTGAGATCTTGGTGAAGTGTGGCACGGTTTGAACGAAAAATGCTTGGTGTACTATAAAAGTGCTTAAGAACACAGTTTTTGAAAAATTGCTTTAAAATTTGAAAATTATAGTATGAAATTTGAAAATTATAAAACTGTAATATAAAGCTGTTAAAATTGAAAATTTTATCAAAGAATTATTTTAAAAATTGAATTTAAATAGTATAAAATTTTTATGTAAAAACTTGTTTCGATTTGGAATTTTGAGGAACTCTTCTGTTTTTGATTTTGATTTTTGAGCGTATTAATGTGTGGGATTTTTGGAATTCTGCTGTAATTTTATCTTCGAGCTCTGTTGAGCATTTTCCCCCAAAAATTTGGGTCGGTAGTTTTCGAAACTCCGTGTGTTTAGTTTTGTTTTAATATGTGAGATTGAAAAATTGGGCCGAGAATGGAGGCCGTCTTCTGGATTTCATTCGAAAAATAAAATAAAATAAAATCTGTGTAAATGGAAATATAAATTTTTTTAACTTAAAAGCTAAATCGAAAGTACACCTGTGTTTGAATGACAATTCTTAATTATGTCTATACCCGATTGTGACTACACGATTATGACTTGTGAGATATAGAATAAATTGAGCTTATTTAGTGTGAAAAATATTGTGAAGTTAAAGAAATAAAAGTTTTTTGTTGTTGGTATGTGCAGAGTGGCACATAGCCAGTTTTGAAAAAAAAAAAATGGTGCAAAAGTTGCACGGAAATGAAATGAAAAATTCTATATTTATTTATTTATTATGACTTGTTGAGGGTGTATAATAAAGTGACATAAAGTAGTAATACATGTTAAGTAGTTGACAATAAAAACAATATTTTAAGAAATGTTCTAAACCTTGAAAAAGTTGTGAAAAATTAAGAATTAAGAAATTGATTAAATTAAAAACTTGACATTAATTAAATTTGATATATGAGAAAGTTAAATGTAAATATTTGTTTTAAAAGGACTATCGGTTTGAATTTTGAGAATTCTTTTCGTTTCGGTTTCGAATTTTTGTTGAGTTAATGTGAGGAGATTCGCTGCAAAAATGTTATTTCGACGAGCTCATTGAGCCCTTTTCCCAAATGAAAAAAAAAAAAAAAAAGAATGAAATTTTGGGGTTTGCAGAGTCCGAGTCTCATGGAATGTTAGATGGTTAAAAATGGATTTGAAATTTTGAACTGGAAATGGGGGTTGTTCTTGAGATTTGATCGAAAAATTTTGTAAATTGATTATAAATGCTTAAATTAAATACTTGAATTTTAATAAATACTAAGATATTTAAATACTGAAATATTAAATAGTTAAATGATTTGATTGTACACCCTGTGTTTCATAACATAACTGATTATGACATATAAGAATTGACAAATATGATGAGTTTAAAAATAAAAATAATTACGTGAGAAAATAAAAATAATTCCGTGTGAAAAAAGTTTTTGTTGTTGTGTAGCTAAAAGAGCACACAAATTTTTGAGTTCTGACTGACAGACTCGAGTTGATGGACCAAAAAGGTAAATTTGAGCTTTGATGAACAAAAAAAATATATGATAATATTAAATAAAGGTCCCTTTTGATCACGTAAATTGTTGAGTAAAATAAATTTGTTGTGAATTGTTTATGATAAATAAAGAAAATAGTACATTTTGTTACGGTAAGTGAAAAATATTGTATTATGTATTATTGAATACTGAAACATAAATAATTGATTTACATACATGAGATATTATATTGACACATATTTGATAATGATATTTACAAATGAAATATTAAATAGGTACATAAAAATATATAAAGTGAAAAATTGTGTATTATCAAAATGAAATGTATGTACTGTGTCATTTCAATAATTCGGGGATGAGCCAGGAATTTTTTTGAAAAAGGGGTAAATTTATTGAAAAATGTTGACTTAGAATTTGAGAAATGAAAATTTTGACTTGAAAAAAATGAACGATTGATGGAACAGTTTAGATATGAAAATAATAGAATTTATAAATAAGAAATGAAAAATCTGGTTCCACAGTTTTATAAGGATAAATAATAATTTTATGAAATATGATACTTTTGAAAAGTCAACTTGTGAAAATGTGTTTGTGTGGGACTGAGAGCCTTGTTTATATATTTATTTTCCCTGAGTGCTTGTGAGTGATTGTAATTGATTTGTCTGCCTCAGGATTATTAAATGAAATGAATGATTCTCCACTGGTTGTTTCTATCTCCTTGCTAAAATATTGCATCCAAACATTTTTGCTAAATATTTATTTTCGTGTCTTGACCTTCCTAAGCTCTGTTGTGTTTTGTTGTGATTGCGGAAGTCGACCCGTTTTCACTTGTTTATTTTTTTCTTGTGTAATCGGATTCGCGACCCGTTTTACACTGGTTTGTGTTCAGTGTTTGTTGCTCGAAATTGCCTCACAAACAATTTTGAGGATTGTTGAGTTTCTTGGGTTGGAATTGACTTTGTTTGTTTGGAATGTTACTTAATATTAAAAACTGTCGTTTTGTGGGTTGATCCCTCTTTGCACTCATCTGTGTTAATTTCGGTAGCAATGAAAAGTCTTGCTCAAAGAGAAAAAAAAAAAATTGTTTCGGGAGGAACTCTTGGTCAGAATATATGCTCAATTCCGTATTGTGTCCAGCGAGTTTTTGTTGAAAGGTTTGAAAATTCTGTCAGAATGAGTTGCTCGCAGGTGAGGTATTGGAAAATGAAATGTTGAAAATTTGAAAATATAATGTCGAAATATTAAATGTTAGTCGTGGAGAAATGTTTTGAAAATAAGAAAAATGATTTAATTTGAAAATATTGTGAGAAAAGTCGGAAAAGTGACTTATTTATTAACGTTGATATTGAATTTAAAGTTTGAAATGTATTTTCGGCCTCAGATTTCCCTTGTTTCCCCTTGGTATTGAATGGGAAAAAATAATAATAATAATGTTCTGAAATTAATTACATAAAGAAATTGAAAGTTTGTCCTTGGCTTTTCGAGTGAATGGATTCCCCTGATTACAAATTCTAAGAGCTGTGTTTACTTCAGCCGATAATGAGCTGACGCCGGATGGGTGAATGAAATTTTCTTCCCCCTCCGTGCGAGACATTCCTGCATAGTGCAGAGCGTTGGTGAAATAAATGTTTTGTTTTGATGACGTGTGAGAAACATTTGACCTACTTCCATAGGTTTTGGTTTGAAATGTAGCAGTAGATTTTTATTTTTGTGCGATTGATTTGAAATGAATGTTTTTAACATCGAAGAAAAATATGCTGACTGAAATGGTGTTTTTGTTGATCACAAAACCAAAAATGAATAATAAAAGAGAATTGTAAATTGAAATAACTGAATGTTGAGATATTTTAAAAAACTTAGAATAATCTTGCGACTCCTGTTGGTAATTTGAAATATTTAGAGAAATATTTGGGAAAAAAAATAATATAATAATTGAATGGAGTCTGGTTTTGTGGAAAATTCAATTAGAGTAGAGGAACTCTAAATTTAATCACAAATATGATATTGATATATGGAAAGTGAATCCACAAATAATTTAATACAAATTGAAATATTTCAAAGGTTATTTAGTGATTTAGTTACTGGAAATGTGGAACTTATTAGAGTAAAGAAACTCTTAAGTTAATTACGGAAAAATAAGAAACATTGAGAATGTGTTCCACAATTTGAATTAAAATGAAATAAGAACATTTTAGAAGTTTATTTACTTAATGTGGAAATCTAGAAAAAGTCAGTGAACTCTAATTTATTTCGAGAAATGTTGAATTTTTAAATTGGATTCCACAAATTAATTTACTTGATAATAATTTAGAATTTTACTTTACATGTTTACTTTCTGAAATCCATACTTAAAAATATTTTGATTTGAATTTAAGAATTTTAATTTGAAAACGTAATGATTAACTATAAAAAAAATTTTTGGATTTCGTTTAATTGTGGAGTTACGCATTTGAATTTTTTTTTCACTTAATAAATTAATATTGAGAATTGGTGCAAAAGTGAAAAAACATTGAGAAAAAGATTTTTTCTTTAAATGATTGAATTTCGTCCTTGGCTTCAAATAACTTAATTACATCTTTGACAGGTAACTTAAACTTAATTTTAAGAGAAATATATTGAATTTAAGAATAATTTAGTGAAATTAAATGGAAATTAGTAAATTTTTGAGATGACACTTATTTATTTACAAATGTTGAAATTTTGAAAAATTGGTTCTTTGATGATTTGTTATTTACAAATATTTTAAAGATATTGATAATAATTAGAAATTTAGAAATTGATTTAAGAAAATTTGAAAATTTGATCTGTGGTTTTGATGTTGGATTGGGGAGTGGCGAAAAATTTGTTTTGAAATTTTAAGATACTTTTATTTTGGTGGCAAAGCTAGGTGAACTTCATGAGAATAAGAAAATAATACATAAGAAATGATTATTAAAAAAAATGTGTGGATTGAAGTTCAAAATTGATTTTCGTGCCCGTGCCTGTAGAGCACTGATGAAATTGGGGCACTTGTTATTTACGAAACAAAATATTTTATTTTCGGTGTGAAGTTCCGTGTGTTATTTTCAGTTGATTACATTTGAGAAAAGAAAAGAAATAATTTAATTTCGAGTTTGAAATTTAGAATTGCGTGGACGTGTTTTTCGACCACTGATCCTCCTTTTCTGCCACATGATCTGGTTGAATAATCAAAATAAAATAATAATGTTGTATTTATGAAATGATTATTTGAAAAAAGTGTCATTATTTGATAAAAGAATGATTTGAATTTTGAATAGCAAATAAGATTTATAATAATGATAATGATTTTGAAAATTTTGTTAATATTGTTGAAATGTAAAGAAAATGAAAATTGAAATTAATTAATAATTTAAATCTGTTGTGAAAATTGTACAATATTTTAAATGGTATTATGGTAAGAATACCTATGTCAAATGAATGTTGCCTGCTGCCTCTTTGTAAGAGGAATGAACATTTTTTGTGTCAAATGGACACTTTGATGTCAAGTGACTGTTGTTCGCCACTGGACCAGGTTAGTAAAATTTTTAATTGTTCTTGGTATGGTCACTTAATTGAATATGTTTTATATTTATATTGTTATTTAAAAATAGTTATTTATAAATTCTGTGTCTATTTAGACAAGCTTCGAGCCACAAATTTGCTGCTGCATATATAATTGAAGAAAAACTTTGTGTGGTCATAAAATTTTATTACAATATCATAAAGAGAATAAAACTTAATATTATAATTGGAAAATGTTCTGCTGACCACTTGTAAATATAATTGCTGGATATTGATTTACTTAAAGGATATGAAAATAATTTGAAATTTAAAAGCAGATAATTGAAAATAGTTTATAAATTGAAATTAATTGAAAATTTTATTTGAAAAATTTATTTTAACTTTTGTGCTGACTTGAGGGTTAATTTTGTAAATATTTATTTAGAAATTTTGAATTTAATTGAAAATTAGAATTTTATTGAAATTTTACTGTAATCATTTAATATTTTGGAAATTCACATAATGTGAAACTTTTGTGAAAGGCTTGTATTCATTAGGATTTTGACTCATTTGTAGTCACTTTTAGGTTACTTTTGGCCCTGGTTCTTCGACATGCGCCCATGTGGGATGGTGTTCGTGTCAAGAGCCCTTGATGTAGTTTGCGCGACTGCATCTTTTCAAAATTTTGTTAAAATTTTTTCTTGAAGGCTCGCGACTTCAAGGAGCCTGATGTCTACTTGCTCCTGCTGGTTTGATTGAAAAAAATCCTCCCTTGTCAAATTTTTTTCTCCGGAGGGAGGGGGAGTCTGTCGTGACGGAATTCGTCACTCCTTTGTAAATTACACAACTTCTGTACTTTTTAAACTTTTATTTAATTGACCTGTGTCCTGGAACCCTCATGTCATTGTATATATTTTAGCATATTTAAACGTATCAAAATCTGTATTAAATTGTGGCCATTTTTATTCCATAATAATTCTCGCACACTCGAGGAACAACGTATATCGTTCAAGGTCGCATTTGTTTGCGGGTGGAGACAGTTGTCTCCATGTTTTTTCGCTTTGTTGGGTGATGCAATCTTGTGCTGGATTTCGTGTGGTTCTGCACGTGCCTTGTGAATTTTCCGTTGTGGGGGCGGATCCCTGGATGGTTTTGAAATGGAAAGAATTTTGGATTGGAGGAAATGTGAAGATGTGAGCCCCTTGATAATTTTAATTGGCCGGGTCCTGGATCCACCCGGAGTGTTTATAAGCTGAGTGATTCTTGATTCTGGGCTCTCTCCCTGGAAATATCTTCGAACCCACGACCTGCGCGGAATTCATCCCCCAGTTTGAGTCCCGTCGCTGTGGGGGTCGGGAGAGATGCCACCGTCGCTTCTGCTGAGATCTGATGCCTTGCCCTCGCCGACCGTCGACCGCAGTGTGGATGATGATTGAGAACCTCACGTGAATCCGCGACCGGGACCAGAAAAGGCAAATAATGAAAATGGTCGTTCCTTGGAGTACCTAATCCGGCACCTTGCTGGAAACTGCGGTTCTGCCGTTCCTGCTGGAGCGGGGCAATGTTTGCCCCGAGGGAATCTGCCAGTGGATGCCTACGCTTTTCCTACCATGAGTCCTTTTCAAGTTTTGTGAGGTAGGCCTTGGTTATTTAGACGTGCTGTTGGCAGACGTCTGGACTTGAGCGTCGACTCTGAAGAACCCTTCGCCTTTGATTTCAGCTGCCTTCATTAATCATATTATATATTGTTTAACTTCAGCTTCCAACTTTAATTTAAGAATTAAATGCATATAAATTAATTTAAATTACTCTAAGTTTTAGCGTTCCTCGAGTGTGTATTGTCTCTGACCATACCATGTTGTGTTGAATAATTGAAATGGGATATTAATATGAATTCTGGTAAAATTGGATTAAGATTTGATTATTTTAATTCCGGCAAAGAGCCGATGATTCTTGGTAGAAGAGGTCCAGTGGTTTTCAGTTTTTAATTCAGAAATTGTGTTTGATTTGCAACTCCACTTCTTGAATAATTAATAAATATTGGATTTAAATTTAAATTGAGTTTTTATTTGAGTTGAAATTGTATTGATTTGTGTGGCTTCAGCTACTGGTGAATCTTGAAGGTAAAGGTAATTCTTTAGTATTTTTGGAGTTTGTTGGGTTTCTCCGCAGGTCATCAATTGGAATTCTTCAAATTGACGGGAGGTGTGTTTAGAACCTGGGTTTGTAAAATTTGGAGAAAGTTAGACTTTCTCGGTCTGCCGTGTCGAGCGGGAATCCGTTGCGACTTCTGATGCCCTCGGAATTCCCGTGTTGACAGTATTCATACAAAGACTTTTACCATTCATATATTTTCCCAAACGAGACAATTAAAAACGAAGAATATCTTTTATAGACTAGAGAAAGCCAAGTTGAAACCTGACGAATAAGATATAAGTAATTTGACATCAAATATTCATAACCGTTGTTGGCGAGAACTTTTTAAGGAATAGTTTGCCTTTTTCTTATATTTGAGCACCGCAACCTATACCATTAATTTATTTTCTTGATTTTGTTTTTCAAACGAAAATACATTTTAGTTGTTTTGTTCTTTATGCTTTACACCTTCAAGATTAGGATTTAATTATCGCTACAGAACGGAACTATTATTTTAGTCAGGTCATTATACTTTATGAATGGCAATATATTCTTAATTAAAACTCCTAAGCGCTTTCAGAAACTAACTCTAACTTTAAAAGTTTAAATTCAACTCCGTATGGTATGAAATATAGCACAATACAAACCACAATTTTTATTTCATTTCCATTGGAAGTGTCAGTTCTATGATGATTTTTTTAAATCTCCAATTAGTTTATTTAGTAACACTGGTGCAATTATAATTGTCCAGAAATTTTTTACATATTACAAAAATTACACATCTGGACAAATTAAACAAGAAATATCAATCATGCTTAAAGCATTGATTATGAAACACTTTCCAACTTCAATGCAATTTTATTTAAACATGTCTAAAATGCAATACATTCCTCGGTAATATTTTAAAACTTATCACAATACTATATTAATTTATTAAATTTGAAATCTTAAACCTTCATCGAAAAAAATGAACTTCATTCAAATGACGACATTGAAATATAAATTGCCTGGTGTAAACATCTCTAAAATGTTATACATTCTTCGGTAATAATTTTAGAATTATCGTAATTCTACGATAATTTATTATATTTGAAAACTTCATCACAAACAACTTAAATGCATTCAAATGACGTCATAGAAAAAATAACACGCCTGGCTCTCTCTATAAAAGCAACATTTCATTCATAAATAATTTCCCATTCATGTCATTCATCACAATACTATAACAAGTTATTTTATTTAAAAATTAAAACCATGGAGTTACAAGTAATTAAACTCTATGCGTAAAACTTCATCGAAAAAAATCATCCTTCCCTCTAAAATCAATGAATATTTCATTCATATCAGCTATGCAGACGCCCTGAACTAAATGGTTTTGTGTTAAAGAAATACAGCAATTCTAATACAACTCATTCTACATATTTTGCTGTTTACATTTTACATAGGTGAAAAATAGGCTTCGTTGTAGAAATAATCAAATTTGGATTAGCATTTAAACTCAAATATTTTGTAATTGCGTTGTTTCAGTATGTAGGTGCACAGAATTTAAGCAAAAATAAAGTGGTTTTAGGAAGGATACAACCCTCAATATGAATTAAAAAGAACTTTATAAATCACGATTTTGAGACAAGATGGAAGCCATATATCATTTCGAAGTGGATCACGTGATCTTTCCGTATCATGGTCACGTGATCGCTTCATATAAGAGATGTTATTATTATTTTAATGTTTATTTAAAATACTACTGAATATATTTCGCTGAATTTTTTTTATATATTTTATGGAACAATTTGAATATTACGTAAAATTTTCGATGCAATTTGTGAATTTTAAATCCGCTTAAAAAATGTTTGAAAAATTAGGTCCCATAGGGCTCAATGTATTTCATTTTTTTCAACCTGGGTTCAATCCAAAACTAATTGGGTGATATTATTCATTTATATTCCCATAGGTCCTACAGACCGTCTGAACAACATACTAAAATTTCATTTTGATTAAGTCATTTTTACGGCAGTTATCGTGCTAACGGACAGACAGACAGAATGAACAAAGTCATAAACACTTTAACTTTGTTGTAAAGTGTTAAAAACTTTATGTTCCCTATTCTGTATTTCCTCAAAAAATTACAAAGCTAAATGATCAAAGACTTGCGAATCTACTGGCTTTTCAAAGTTAAAAAAAAGTAAAAACAGTTTGGAAAGGTGTATTACCAGAAGCAGTGCACTCATTCTTCCTTAAATGTAATGTTAGGGACACGACAACAACAACAACAAGGTGTATTACGTTACTTTTACAAAGTAATTAAAAAGAGAAAAGTATAAATTGCAGAATTTTCCTTAGAAACGTAGTAGAAATTTTTCAAACACACACATCTCTACATAGCATGGCTTAAAAACGTTTAAAGTCAGGAACATATTAAAAATTACATGCATTAAAATTTCTTATACTTGTATACTACAGTCTGCATCTCCAATTCAATATTTTTCTTAAATGCGTGGGTTTTCAAAAGTTATAAAGGCACAAAGCATTTTCCTTCACCAGAATTTGTAAAAAATTCCATAATTTTAATTTTTTTATAAATTTTACAGAACTTGACACTAAAAGAATAGGTTTGCTAAAACTGTGCCTTCATGTTTCTGTGAATGAATAGAATATCACTTGTACGATTTTGATATTTGTCCATTATTTTTCTTCCAAATAAGGGAAATACACACATACACCCTCACTCCTTTTTTTCCTCCTCAAAATTAGAAAACTCAATGATGAAATACTTCTTGTGGAGCTAGCTGCTGTTCAAGAGTATAACCATAATATTTCAAGAGTACTTTCAAGAGTAAAGGAATAGTATGGAAAGAGTACATTTCATTTTCAAATTATTTGAAAGGAAAGAAAAATGAAAAGAACTTGAAAATTTTTCATTTCTGAAGAATTTTGCAGCCCACTTTTCTACTAGTATGAATAAAACAGAGCACTAAACTTCAAAACAATTTTTATTGTTAATGAATCGGATGACCTTGTTTCCGATAAATAAAGAATTCCATAGTAGGTGTTAGTGTACAAGTTGAAATTCTAACAAAACCAGGCTGCAGAAAATGATACTAAATCTTTAGTAGTTGTTGCAAAAAAACATGGATTTTTACATGCAGTCAAAAACGTGTAAGAAGGTCGTTTATCAAATAGAAATTGGAATGTGTGAGAAAATATGATAAAAATTTAATGTGATAAGAAAGTGCTATCACTTACCAATTCTATCCGTGGATCTTGTGAAAAAATAGATCTAAAAATTGAATTATTGTGTATCAAAATGTGATACCTGCAATTTTAATATACAAATTTATGAATGTACATACATTTCGTGTTTTTATCACTATTTGCGCCGATCCGGTGGTCGAGCGGTCAGGGGCATGCGTTTCCGTCTGATCGCTGGGTTGCTGGGTTGAGGATTCGAATCCCGCCAGTGGGCATGGATGTTGTCATGTCGAGGCTAAGTCAGACTTCCGACCTTCGGGGAGGCTCTATAAAAGTGAAGCTGCAAATCTTCCCCCCTTCGCCATGGGATACCTGGGGGGGGGTCTTGTGGACGTAGTGCGTAGGCGATCCTTCACCACGGGGGAATTAGTAACAAAGGATCACTATTTGCAAAGCTGCTCGAATGAGTTTCATTTCTAATTCAATCGAGATGTATATTAAAATGAATAAATGTATATATCTATATTAAATTTCTTAAAAATTTTCCGCCCGATTGAGTGTTCTGGCTCAACCAACGAGTTAGTATATATGGGGGGAGGGCGGTCCAATTTTCCCCATGTTAGTAGCATGGTCAAACACAGAGCAGGGGTAGTAGATCGAGGAGGAGAAGGACATTCATGATTTGGCGATTTATCGCCTAAACTGTGTAGTGTACCTTCTGTTTTTTTTCTATTAAATTCGAAGATGAGTGGGAAGTTGTTACACGTGTTATACGTTATAAGATTTTAAAAAATATGTATGAAGAAAAATGCGAAATAAGATTACAATATTTTTATTACCAAAAAATTTTATTACTAAAGAATAATTTTGTTAATGAAGTCAATTTCGTAAAACAAACTGAACTGCAAAACAATTGCAAATGAAACATGATATGAAATAGATTACAAGCATATAAATTGAAGAATATGTATAATTTATTTAAAAACAATTATAAAGTATATGAAACAAGAAAGAACAATCCTGCTTAAAGCATTGATTATGAAACACATTCCAAATTCAATTCATTTAAACATCTCTAAAATGCAATACATTCCTCGGTAATATTTTAAAACTTATCACAATACTACATTAATTTATTATATTTGCAAACTTAAACCTTCATCGAAAAAAATGAAATTCATTCAAATGACGGCATTGAAATATAAATTGCCTGGTTTAAACATTTCTAAAATGTGATACATTCGTCGGTAATAATTTTAGAATTATCATAATACTACGATAATTTATTATATTTGAAAACTTCATCGAAAACAACTGAAATTCATTCAAATGACGTCATAGAAAAAATAATACGCCTGGCTCTCTCTATAAAAACATAATTTCATTCAAAAATAATTTCCCATTCGTGTCATTCATTACAACACTATAATAATTAATTTTATTTAAAAATTAAGACCATGGAGCCACAAGTATTTGAGCTCTATGCGTAAAACTTCATCGAAAAAAATCGTTCTTCTCTTTGTAAAATCAATGACTATTTCATTCATATCAGCTATGCAGACTCCACGAGCTAAATGATTTTGTGTTAAAGAAATACAGCAATTCCAATATACAACTCATTCTACATATTTTGCTGTTTACATTTTACATGGGTGAAAAATAGGCTTCGTTGTAGAAATAATCAAATTTGGATGAGCATTTAAACTCAAATATATTGTAATTGCGTTGTTTCAGTATGTAGATGCACAGAATTTAAGCAAAAATAAAGTGGTTTGAGAAGGATACAACACTCAATAAGAATTAAAAAGAACTTTAAAAATCACGATTTTGAGACAAGATGGATGCCATATATCATTTTGAAGTGGGTCACGTGATCTTTTCATGTCATGGTCACGTGATCGCTTCATATAAGAGGTGTTATTATTATTTTAATTTTTATTTAAAAGACTACTGAATATATTTCGCTGAATTTTTTTAATATATTTTATAGAACAATTTGAATATTACTTAAAATTTTTGAAGCAATTTGTGAATTTTAAAGTCGTTTAAAAATGTTTGAAAAATTAGGTCTCATAGGGCTCAATGTATTTTATTTTTCAACCCGGGTTCAATCCAAAACTAATTGGGTGATATTATTCATTTATTTTCCCATAAGTCGTACAGACCGTCTAAACAACAAACTAAAATTTCATTTTGATTAAGTCATTTTTACGGCAGTTATCGTGCTAACAGACAGACAGAAAAAAAGAACAAAGTCATAAACACTTTTCAACTCTGTTGTAAAGTGTTAAAGATTGTGTGCATATGCTTGCCTAAAATGTAGAATTCTCCACTTTTATCCAAATAAACTTTATCTTTGAAAGTTATGTTAGCAGTATCCACATCTGCTTTAAGGACCGGCCACACATCTTGCTACCATAAGCCTTCGGGTTGGTCGTGTGGTCTGGGTTTTCAACATCTGCTTTGAGGCGTAATACGACTGAATCATTTTTACATATAAAACATGCTGTGAGTAATAATATTTATATTGGTGGAGCTGTTTCTAGATCAAAAAGCCTATTACTTAAATTATGATGAGGAGAACGTAAAGTTCTTTTAGAGTTAAGATTGCTCATTTAATAGATTGCTAATGCATGATCAAGAAGTCGGTGATTCAAATACTTCTTTGGGCAAGACATATTTCTTTCTCGAAAACTAAACAAGAGTGTAATACCATAATACTTCTTGAAAACACTGGGAGTTTGATGATACATCCTTTGATATTTAATTTGTGAACAATCGAGATGTTTATATGAAATTAATTCTAACTAGCATCGGCATCTATAAGATTTATCCGGAGGGGGGGGGGGCAATATCAAGGGTAAGATTAACAACATCGACTTATTAAGTACGATTTACTCTGAACTAGAAATGAGATCGTGCTCATATTTCAGATCATATATATTTAAATAAAATGCACTTTAAGCAATGGGGGGGGGGGGGAGAATCTCAAGGATAAGATTAACAACATCGACTTATTAAGTACGATTTACTCTGAACTAGAAATGAGATCGTGCTCATATTTCAGATCATATATATTTAAATAAAATGCACTTTAAGCAATGGGGGGGGGGGAGAATCTCAAGGATAAGATTAACAACATCGACTTATTAAGTACGATTTACTCTGAACTAGAAATGAGATCGTGCTCATATTTCAGATCATATATCTTTAAATAAAATGCACTGAAAAATTATGATGTAAAATCTAGCTGATACTGCCAATGAATGTAAACTATTATTACATTTTATTATGAACGTGAAATTTTATCACACGACACGTCTTTACGTTCATTATCTAAACTTCCACTTTTTTTTCCTAGCCACCAAATCCTGCGAGTCGCCAAGTTTTACCTCGAAAGGAAAACATACGAGGATACCGAAAATAACTCTATAACTATCAGAAAAAGTACTCCGAATGTTTTTTTAAAGTGTTAGATTGATATTATAAGTCTTCTGCAATATCACAAACTCCGAAAATAGAGCAAAACTTCTAATAATACAGCATTAAAAGCAATGTAATTAATAGCCGAATAGAATGCACCACGCTAAAATTTTGCAAAATTACTTCTTAACTATATTTGTAAGATATATAATGAAAAAAAAAACTTACCCATGAAAAGAGTCAAGTCCTCCTTTTACATGCTTTTTCTTGCAGCCATAAACACAACAGTACATAACCATTGTTTTGCCATTTATATTTCTTAAGTAAGCTCTCGGTCAGAAGTCCCCATTGAAATGTACAGGGTGAGAGTTGGAAGAAAACGGGTTCGGGGGAAATTCGTCCTGACTACAATTCCCTTTATCTTTGACGACGATTGCAACCCTTAAGCTTTATCCATATATACTACCTCGATGGGCTCAACCCTTCATCGTTTTTGTACTAATCCTGATGAATCAATGAGTCGTGATGTCCGTATAAGTTTTTGTTCGTCTGGTCAATCTATGCGATGGTTCTGGGCCGTTTATAAACATACCTCTGTAGATTTACCCCCACCTCGATCGTGGGTAAAATAATATTGGTGTTAAAGTTGGGACGGATGGTCGAAATTGGTGGATTCCAAAGGTATCCCGATTTTCAGCGAACCATGATTTTGTGGGGTCGTAGGACTCTACCTAGTGGACGACTCCGTCGATCACGATCTTATAGCTTCATCGATTGAGATTTTTCGATTTGGAGAGAGGGATAAATTGTCCTGCGTCACGCCATACTTTCCTTGTTGTAAAACAGTAATAAAATCATGGCATACTCATCTAGTCGTAGTAGGAACGTTAGATTCTGTTTGATCCTGCCGATGAACAATTCTGTTTGACCCTGCCAATGAGTCTGTTCGATAGTCGATACTGCAATTGTCCGAAGATTCAGCGCTCTAGATTACCTTGGGGATTCTAAAGTGTCTGAAAATCTTAAATATAAACCCATTTTCTCTTGCCCCATGGCTTAACTCGAAAATTCGGCTATGATGAATACTGTAAGTGTTGAAAACCCAGACCACACGACAGACCCGAAGATTTACTGTAGCTAAGTGTGTGGCCGGGAATACTGTAAGTGTGTAAATATTTTACCTTCTCAATTACGAAGAGGACCTTCTAAATTTACCTTCTCAATTACAAAATGGATTATGCACTTCATTTTGAAATCATTTTAATGTTGCTGCATTTATCTGAAAAGTGTTACCTTCATTATTCGCAACAAATTTCTTCAGCGAATATCTCCAATCAATCCTTATTTTCAGCGAATTTCTCCCTATTTCCATCCGAAAACTTGTCGGATGTTGTTTTTTTAATAAGTACAACGAAAAACAATATGTACAGAGTAAAATTTGTGTTGTTCAAATTTATGAAGTTTAATGAAGTTTTATTTTCAAAGTTTCCAATATTAAATTTGTATTTTTATACATATTTTGCTTATTTTTATTTAGTTTGAATTTGCTAAAAATTATCTAATATATGATGCATTTTAAAAATCAAATTAAACCATTGATATTCGTAGCTTTCAAAGGCTGTGTGGTTGATTATTCTTATTTTAATTCTTTATCATCAAATAAAAACTGTATGACTTCTACTAAAATGTACTTAAGGTGGGGGGAGGGGTTATCACTTTTTCCTATTCTGACCAACACTCAGAAGTAAAATTACTATGAAATATACAAATGCGAAATTTTGGTTCAATAAACATAATACGCAAATAAACATAATATATAAAAATAATCCCTAGTAGTGCATATTGAAAATCCGACATTTGAATCCGTTAACTTCTGTATCGTTGTCGATGCTATCAGTATAAAAATCTGTTGTGGGCAAAACATGACTTTCCTTATATAAAGCAATGAATTTACTACCTTTACAGTTAAAAATAATGTTATTCTTATAGTAGATACTTATATTTTTTCCAAGATATTGAATTTTCTTCAAATAGTCGTCATTTCCATTGATTTAGCGTTATTTTTATCCATTTGGCGAGATTTTTGTTAATTTGGCAACAATTAAAAATGCCACCAAGTTGGCGACATTCCACCGAATTAGTCGTAAAATCTCGCCAAGCGTTATGGATGGAGAAATAAGTTATTCTTACAGCAGATAAATGACTATTGGCGTTCAAATACAAAAGTATTACTCTAAGTATCTTTTTTCATGAATGGAACGAGCTAGATCCACGAAAATGATGTCATCCAATTTATCGCATTGTATTACGAATGAAAAGTGAACATGTTTCTCAATAGGAAATTTTTTTTTTCATTTTTATATAACTTTTTGATAATTTTTTTGAAAAATGTGGAATATCTCAAAAACGGTTCATGCTAGCGTTCTAAAATTTATGTCAATCGTTTTCTAATGAAAAATTACATAAGAAATGTCTATTTGCGTAACTTTATTAGCGGTTTTGATTTTTTGACGATTTTTTCAAAATTTTACTCGAAACTTTAGGGGGGTTCTGAACATTCGATTCCGTATAAAAACAATAGGCTTCCAGTGTTTACCGATTGTGATTTTTGTACAAAAATTCGTTCGAATCGGTCCATTCGTTCGTCAGTTATCGTCTCCACAGACTCACTGACACGCACACAGACATCACTTCAAAATTATTTGATTCGTAATCAGGGATGCTTGAAACGTGCTCTCCCGTCGAAAACTCGAATTCGAATTTTCGACCCCGTCACAATACTTTCCTTATATATTATGTATATAAGGAAAGTAAAAATATTAAGGAAAGTATTGTGACGGGGTCGAAAATTCGAATTCGAGTTTTCGACGGGAGACCACGTTTCAAGCATCTCTGATCACGAATCAAACATTTTTGAAATGATATCTGTGTGTGTGTGTGTGTGTGTGTGTGTGTGTGTCAGTGAGTCTGTGAGACTGTGGAGACGATAACTAACAAACGAATGGACCGATTCAAACCAAATTTAGTACAAAAATCACAATCCGTAAACACTGGAAGCCTATTGTTTTTATATGCAATCGAATATTCAGAACCCTCCTAAATTTTCGAATGAAATTTTGAAAAAATCGTCAAAAAATCAAAACCACCAATACAGTTACGCAAATAGATATTTCTTATGTAATGTTTCATTAAAAAATGATTGACATAAATTTTAAAACGCTAACATGACCCGTTCTCGAGATATTCCACATTTTTCAAAAAAAAATATCAAAAAGTCATATAAAATTAGAAAAAAATATTTCCTATTGAGAAACATGTTCACTTTTCATATGTAATATCATGCGATAAATTGGGTGATGTCATTCTCGTGGATCTAGCTGGTTCCATTCATGAAAAAAGATACTTTGAGTAATACTTTTGTATTTGAATGCCAATTGTCATTTATCTGCTGTAAGAATAACTTATTTCTTCGTGCATAACGCTTGGCGAGATTTTGGCGACGAATTTAGCGGAATGTCGCGAACTTGGCGATTTTTTGAAATGTTGCCAAATTAACGAAAATCTCGCCAAATGGATGAAAATGGCGCTAATTCAATGAAAATGACGACTAATTGTCGAAAATTTAATATCTTGGAAAGAATATTAGTATCTACCATAAGACAAACCTATATTTTTAACTGTAAAAGTAGTAAATTCATTACATTATATAAGGAAAGTCATGTGTTGCCCACATCAGATTTTCTAGGGATTATGTTAGAGAGCAGTTTTGGCGATTTGATTTTTACTTGTAACATGCTATTACGATAAGACATATAAAAGTCTAGGATATCTGTCAAAAATTTCCACTACTGCATCCTATTTTCCACTACTGCGTCCATTTTGAAAATCAGTGCTCTATTGCACAGCTAATATGGAAAGTTAATATCGTTTTATTCAATAACAGTACGTAATGTATTTCGCAAATCAAAACTGCAGAAACTATTTAAAGTGAAAGGGACAGATACATAAGTGGGATTTAATACTTATGTTTTAATTGCAAAAATTCTTAAAACGGTGATAAATTATTCTCAAGCACCAAATCTATCAGAATTAAATTGTTGTGAATTTGAAAATGGCGTAGCACCCTTAAATATGTTACGCACATATTTAAGACATAGATCTTGGTAATAAGCACACCCGGAAACCCTAATAGCATGTTTCTTGCATGTTCACAAATATGTATGTTCAAGTTTGAAATATGATTCCTCTTTCAGATGGTATAAGGAAACTTATAACGTCATGGTCTGTGCATGGAAATATAGCCTTTGGATACATTAAGCATGACATCTGCTTGCGTGTCCATTACGCAAGTTCGAAAATGTCCGCTTATGGTTCGTGTGAGATGCGAAGACACTAATTAAACTTAATGCAATGTAACGAGAGAAGCAAGGTGAAAGCGATAAAATTCAGTAAATACATTCAAGGTATATTCGTTTAAATATAAATATGTAGATAAGCCAGAAATATCTACAGCCATACATCTTATATGTTATATTACATGATAAAATTCTACGGTTATATAAATATATTTGTTATATAAATACATTAAAAAATATTCTGAGAAATTCCATTTTCTGGAAATATGAACATTTTTAGCATGACTTCAAACTCTGTGAATTAGAAACCTCGTAATAGTTCCAATATCCTCATTATAAGGTATATATGGCATGGATATAAATGAAGAGTTAATACTAGAATTAGGTATATAGTCATGTGGCACATTTGCACTGAAAATTTTAAATATATAGAGGACCGGTTGTACTTTTTTGTAGGTTGTGTGTAAAGATATTCAGTATATAAACGAAATCATATATCAGAAGGTAGCTTTACTTAGTTATTTTTTACTCTTGGGATCCTAAGTTATGAAGCATTCCTTTTAAATGATATTCTGACTATATAGACACATAAGCACATTTTTACGTAATGAAATATAACGCTACACAAACTAAACAAATTTAATAAACTAAAACTCAACGAACTAAATATAGCACTATATCAAATGAAAAAGAACAAACACACTGGTTGAACATAAAACAAACTTTATGGCACACAAAAGTGGTAATAAAACAAACGGGCTAGATCGATAACATTTGTCTTACATGTAACTACAAAAAAGTGTGTGTATCCGAAATTTCGGCCTCTGCTGTCGAAGTGCAAGACATGCCTGCTCTGTTTGAGAAAGTTCGACAATCCCTCATCGTCGCTGGAAGACGTGCATTCAGTTTGGCGGTAGCTCTTTGAGCCATTACTGTAATTATTGTTTATTAAATGCCATTTTATAACGTTTAAGTCAGTCTTCTGTTTTCGCCTCACCTCATTCGTTTCACCATTAAGCACCCACTGGCGTCTTTATGTTTCATTTTTGACCCGGTAAACTATGACGAAAATGCTTGTTTTGCTGTGTACTACCACCTCGTAAAGTTTGGTCCCACCACTTTTGAATACACACACACACAAACACACACATACATATATATATATATATATATATATATATATATATATATATATATATATATATATATATATATATATCAATACGTTCAAGGTATCCCCATGGAGGGTGGCTGCTCCTCCATGTTGGCCGATATATATCTGAATAAATATGAGATCGGAACTTATTATCTAAATGAAATTTTCTTTTTCAGATTTGTAGACGATGTACTTATTGGAAATACTGAAAGTAATTATATCAATTTGACTTCAGCTTTTATCCCGCAAATTTGGAATTGATCGAAACAAAACAAGTGAGGGAAGATAGAGTTTTTAGATATAGGCATTTATTACGACAAAAAAGAAAGTATTTATTTTAAAATGTATGATAAAAGAAAGACCTTTGATGTCAACATAAACTATATCATCAACTGGAATACCAACTTGAGCATAGGAGTACTTCGTAACTAAATACTCATTCATCTTAATAGATTTGAAAGATTAAATACAACCAAGAAGGAACGCATTATATGTGAACGTAATTTGGTACGTGAAGCGACAAAACAACTTTATCCGATTCATTTCCGAAGCATTATTAAGAAAAATCATACAGAAAGTATGATAAGAACTTTTATGCAAAATTCTATGAGCTATTATAGTTACGTTGCAATGTATGCAAAAAGCTTAACCGTAACACAAATCTTAACCGTAACATGTTATATACGGGCTTGCACGTAATGAAAAGCCATTGTTGATATGGATGCTATAGGTTGTATGGACATCCATGTTGTCTTGCTATTCGTATTGTTCCATTTTATCGATCTGGGTTTTCATGTTCGGTTTTATACAGTTTGGATTTTGCTTTTCCAGTGTTGACAGTTGGAGGACTGCTTCAGACGAGTCTGGTTCCGGGAACGTTTCTTGGGTTTAAAAGTATGCTTCAACCGGGAACAAGGGGTAGTAATCCCCCTTGGCCGTTCGAAACATCTTTTAAAACATAGTTAAAAACACAGTTTAAGAACACATTAAAAATAGCTATAAGTAATATGTTTAATATTAAAACTGCCGGCGATCATTTTGCATTACTCTTGTTATACAGTTGTAAGTCCAACAGATCACACTACAAATGACTATCACTATTTCATTACTTTCAACTGAGCTTTCTCAATTCCTTGTATTAGGCACAGTTTGAAACATGTAAAACTAGCTGAGTGTGATCAAACCGTGTTGTTCTGTATCTTCGCCCATGTTTATTACACTATGTCCTGAGTGCTTTTAATCTATAAAGTTGTAAATAAACATTATTTCTTAAAATTGACAGATTAATAACTCATAAAAATAACTGGGAACTGTATACTCCCTGTATAGGTTTTAAACTGCAAAATAGAATCGCGTTCTATAGTAATTTAAGAGCACATTTAAAACATAAAACTTTGAAATTAACCCATTTGGTTAAACTAATAACCTGTTTCATGTGCATCACGTTCTCAAATGCGATACCATAAACACTAACGTGCAAAATAACGGGGAACTTCGTACATAAGGACATAGCCTCTGGTTAAATTACGTGTAGAATATATATGTTCTGTGAATTACTTAAATTCGAATATGTTCGTTTACAGTCTGTGCTGGATACGAGGACCATAATTAAGTCGACGTAGCTGGAGGATAGAAGTTAGGAGTAACTCTATTCAGTTATCATTAAAATGCTTCAAGGTGTATTCACTTAAACAAATGGCCATGACAAGGGGAAAGACACATATACACTGAAGTTCAAAATTATTTTTACATGCACAAAAATACCAATATTTCAATAAATGTTCAATATAATTGAATGATTTTTTGTGTAATACATCATTACACTTAAATAAGAGCTGAAATTCGAATACATGTTCATATGATAGAAAACTAATTATGAAACATTTTTCCCCTTCCATCAATCTCTGTCCAGTCTCTAAACGACTGACAGCTTTTGCCATCTTAAAGATTATTTCCAAATGATACTTCGAAACCATAAAAACTGTTTAGAGTTGATAAACACCGAAATAAAATGCCGGATTACAAAATTTTGCAGTAAAATATACTTCGCGCACAGCGTTTTCCCGCTTATTTTTATGTATGTAAAGATAATTTTGGATGCCAGTATATGTGTATTTACAACGGTAAAATTTTATTGTTATCTGTTCAATTGTATATTTAAAATAACTTAATTGCTGAGATACACCTGCATTTTACTCCGTTTAGTCTTCATCGTACGTATACCTATTTATTCGTACATTCACTAGTTGCTACCATAATGATGAATTTGCTTTCAGAAATCAATTAATTTGAAAATAAAACCATTAAAATAAAAATTAAATTGAATTACATTGAGAAACCATTAAAACCTTCCAGAGAAACGATTTTGCAATTTTGATTTTAAAAAATCTACGGTGGGCAACACATGACATTCTCTGCATAATACAATGAATTTACATATTCCATAATGTAAAAATGATGTTCAGATGTATAAGTAAACCGATTGATCGTAACATTTTAAGTATTACAACTTTCCCAGCAACTGGAAAACTCAGATTCAAATACCAAAATGTCAAAATTATAACCACTGAACTTCAAAAACGAAGAGATCAACCCGAAATCCAATTACATACACCTTTAGGGCTGTTAAAGAGCTACAAATTATTGCCTATTGTTCATATCTAGCTCTTTTAGTTTTTGAGATATGAGCATTAAAACTTGATAAACAGAAAAATTTCAATTTGACAATGCGATTACTGGAAAAGATTAAGAGTTTTTTTTTAGATAAATATATATTCAGAAACTAAATTTACAAATGCATATTTTTCTCGTTTACTATTTATATCTATATTTTATAATTTTGGAGATATTTCGAGAGGAAGTAAGAAAAAAGGAAAAAAAACCACTGGTTCGGTTTTTTGAAAAATTAATTCGAAATATTCAAATATTCAAATTATTTTTAAATGATCGTAATCTGGACAATATTTTCAGGAAAACAAGAAAATATATTTATATCTTTATATTTTAAGTTCGGAGGTATAAATGTCTAATGTATTAATCCGGAGGAGTGGATCAGCAGTTTTTTTAGACGTTTTATTTCTTTTTAACACTTTACAAAAAAGTTGAGAAATGTTCAAGACTTTGTTCATTCTGTGTGTCTGTCTGTCCTTTAGCATGATAACTGCCGTAAAAATGACTTAATCAAAATGAAATTTTAGTATGTTGTTCAGACGGTCTGTAGGACCTATGGGAATATAAATGAAAAATATCACCCAATTTGTTTTGGATTGAACCCGGGTTGAAAAAATGAAATACATTGAGCCCTATGGGACCTAATTTTTCAAACATATTTCAAGCGGATTTAAAATTCACAAATTGCTTCGAAAATTTTAGGTAATAGTCAAATTGTTTCATAAAATATATAAAAAAAAATTCAGCGAAATATATTCCGTAGTTTTTTAAATAAAAATTAGAATAATTATTACACATCTTATATGAAACGATCACGTGACCATGATATGAAACGATCACATGACCCACTTCAAAATGATATATGGCATCCATCTTGTTTCAAAATCGTGATTTTTTAAAGTTCTTTTTAATTCATATTGAGTGTTGTATCCATCCTAAAACTACTTTATTTCTGCTTAAATTCTGTGCATCTACGTACTAAAACAACACAATGACAATATATTTAAGTTTAAATTCTCAGTCAAATTTGATTATTTCTACAACGAAGCCTATTTTTCACCTATGTAAAATGTAAACAGCAAAATATGTAGAATGAGTTGTATTAGAATTACTGTATTTCTTTAACACAAAATAATTCAGTCCATGGAGTCTGCATGGCTGATATGAATGAAATATTAATTGATTTTATAAACAGAAGGACGATTTTTTTCGATGAAGTTTTAAGCATAAAGTTTATGAATTGTATCTCCATGGTCTTAATTTTTAAATGAAATAAATTATTATAGTATTGTGATGAATGAAATGGAGAAAGTTATGAATGAAATCCAGCTTTTATAGAGAGATCCAGTCGTGTTATTTTTTCTATGACGTCATTTTTTGAATTTATTTCAGTTGTTTTCGATGAAGCTTTCAAATATAATAAATTATGTTAGTATTATGATAGTTTTAAAAATATTACCGTGGAATGCATTGCATTTTTGAGATGTTTAAACCAGGCAATTTATATTTCAATGCCGCCATTTGAATGAAGTTCATTTTTTTCAATGAAGGTTTAAGTTTTCAAATATAATAAATCAATGTAGTATTGTGATAAGTTTTAAAATATTACCGAGAAATGTATTGCATTTTCGACTTTTTTAAATAACATTGCATTGAAGTTGGAAAGTGTTTGATAATCAATGCTTTAAGCATGATTGATCTTTCTTGTTTAACTATGCATCGTAAAAGATAACTCGAGTGCATTGTAGAATATACGAGTACAATTTTGTCCTCCTTTATCTATTTTTACGCTCATTGTATATGCAATGAATGCATGGGCCCCGTAGTAACAGGTTCCTCTGTGAATAATCACATAAATTTTTTTTTTTTTATAAACATAATTTCAAACTTTAGTTATTGATGAATATAAACGTTAAGGTCCATTCCATCAATAAGAATAAAAAACTCTATCTCGGTAGCTCAATGTTTTTCAGCATTAGCAAACCAGGTCAAATATATGTTGATCTTGTCTGGATTAAGACAGAAAACACTGTTCTTCTTTACAAAAACAGTTACAGAAGGTTCGAATGGACAAAAGCAAATTACCGTTTTTGTACAAAGAAAATATTCGTATTTTAATCATTTGTAGCAATGAATAAATTCAATATTTTCATTAGTGGGGGTTTAAACTGTATCTCAGTGGACTGTTGCAATTTTTTTTTTACTTGTCCGAAGTTTAGATTGTGTTTTTTACTTTCCCTGCAATACATGGCAATGTATATGGAAAGTATTGGAATCATGCCGAAAATCGCAACTCGAGTTTTAGATGGATCTACACGTTTCGAGACCTCTAAAATATGAAAAAACTATTTTTAGCGTGACGTCTGTGCGTGTGTCTGTCTGTGTGTCTATCTGTGTGTCTGTGTGTCTGTCTGTCGGTGCAGATTTTGTATTCACTCTAACTAAAAACCTAATGGACCGAATTTCATGAAATTTGGTAGGTAAGTCACTTGTGGGAGAATCTGATGCTGATTAGTTTTGGGTACGATTTGAAATAAAATAACCCGCTTTTTTTTTTGCGAAATGGTTCGAAGAAGCTTATATCCACTCTAGCCAAAAGACTAAAAGACCGAGTTTCACAAAATTCGGTAAATAAGTCACCTGTGGGACACTTTGGTGCTGATAAGATTTTGGCACGATTCGGAAAAAAATAACCTGCTTATTTTTGCAAAATAACCCGCAAAAATCGCCAAAATCTAAAGTAAAAACTACGTATGCTCAAATATATCTATTAAATACTTGTTTAATACGTAATTTTTAACCAAAAATATAATAAGACCAACCCCATTACTCAAGGATCAGCCGTTCTCGAGATATTTTAGTTTTTTCGTATTTTCTCTGCGCTCATTTTGAAGACCAACCCCATTACACTAGGAACAGTTGTTCTCTCTACATTTTGGTTTTTTTGTATTTTCTCTACGCCACCTTTGAAAATAAGTCCAGGTAACAAATGAGAACGAACATTGAATTAAAAGTGAATTAAATTTAATTAAAATAAAGAGAACGTGCATATAAGTCTGCAGGAAAAGTCATCTGCTACCCACATCAGATTTATTAGATTGCGGTCATCATTTTTAGGGCAATAGAAAGAAAACATTATGTCCACTATATACGATATTTTCTTTCATTTTCGATTATTGCAAATGTCCGAATTCAAATTTTATATTGTAAACTTTTTCTACAATCACCAGAAATGATTAACACATTTTTTTTAATTGTTTGCAAATTAAAATTTTATTATTCATCGTCAGAACCAGAACAGTTCTGAGAAAGAGGACATATTCTTCAGGTCGAATAAATAGCTAGATAAATGAAGTATGACATTTGTACTCAATTTGCATAACACAAATGCAGAGGTGTCTATCCATAATATGTGTGGAACAGGGGGGGGCATAATTTAACATAATGTAACATAACGCGAGGAACAGCGTAATAACTTCAATATTCAGCAATTATTAATACGCTTCAAGGTATATTTGCTTGAATAGAATTAAGCATGTGGGAGAATGAGGCATATAGCGACATGCATCTCTGGATTTGAATTGGTAAATTCGACTGCTTTTCTAAATCTATTTAGTGTATCAGATTACGTGCTTGTGGAACAAGTTGTCGGGATTTCGGGAAATAGGCGATTTTTCTGTATATATTTTTTGTAGGGAATCTGAAAATATTGTATCAGTTCCTTTGATATCAATACTTTAATTCCCCTCTAAGAACTTCAGCCTTTAGATTACCACTGATAATTTTATTTTTTACATTGGAAAAAAATTAGTCTCAATTCTTGAAGGATATTAATGCTTTGATTACCCACTGAGATTTGATTACCCACTTTCAAATTCTTAAACTAGTAATCTATTAAACTATTAATCTATTAATCAATCTTTCTAAAAACTAGTAATATTCTATATCTACATGTCAAAGTCATCCATAAAGCTTGATCCATCCTAGAGATCCAACAGATCCCTGCTCAGCAATAAAGTTAATTGAATGGTAAAATCATTAATAGTGTCAAGAAGCATATGAGATTACTTAAGTATTTTTGACACAGTTAATGATTTTTACTCTTCTATAAACTTTACTGTTCAGCATGAATCTGGTGAATATTTGCCTTTTCTAGATGTTCTCATTTCCAACGAGACTAATTGCTATAGTACATTGAGAATCCATAACTTCCGACTTGTCATAGGACATGAGCAGCTGTTTGGACGGCTGGAGAAAAAAATTCTAAAAATCGGTATCGTGGGTACAAATTTAGTATGTTACCCGTCACTTTAAAGGGCATGGAATTATCTTTTGATTCATGCCTATTTGACAATTTAATCCTGATGGTATCTTGTCGCGCAAGGGAGGAGCTAATGACGTCACGAACAACAAAAAATCTGATGTGGGCAGCACATGACTTTCCTTATATTATGCAATGAGTTTACTACTTTTACAGTAAAAAAATAGATTATTTTTATAGTAGATATTTATATTATTTCCAAGATATTGAATTTTCGTCAATTAGTCGTTATTTTCATTGATTTAGCGTCATTTTTATCCATATGGCAAGTTTTTCGATAATTTAGCAGCATTTAAAAAAAATGCCAAGTTGGTGACATTCCACCAAATTCGTCGCCAAAATCTCGCTAAGCGTTATGGATGGAGAAATAAGATATTCTTACAGCAGGTAAATGACTATTAACGCTCAAATACAAAAGTATTACTCAATGTATCTTTTTTCATGAATGAAACAAGAGCTAGATCCACGAGAATTATGTCACCCAATTTATCGCATGGTATTAGATATGAAAAGTGAATATGTTTCTCAATAGGAAATATTTTTTTTTATTTTATATGACATTTTGATAAAAAAGGTGCAATATCTCGAGAACGGTTCATGTCAGCATTATAAAATTTATACCAATCGTTTTCTAAGGAAAAATTACATACAGAATGTCTATTTGCGTAACTTAATTAGAGGTTTTATTTTTTTACAATTTTTTTAAATTTTTACTCGAAAATTTAGGACGGTTATGAGCATTCGATTGCGTATAAAAACCATAGGCTTCCAGTGTTTACGGATTGTAATTTTTGTACCAAATTTCGTTCGAATCGGTCCATTCGTTCGTCAGTTATCGTTTCCCCAGACTGACTGACATACACACACACAGACATCACATCAAAAATGTTTTATTCGTAATCAGGGATGCTTGAAGCGTGCTCTCCCGTCGAAAACTCGAATTCGAATTTTCGACCCCGTCGCAATACTTTCCTTATACATTATGTATATCAGGGAAGTAATAATTGTTCCGCTGCTTTTCTTAACAGCAATGATTGAAACTATTAAGTCTCGTGATCATTACGCCATAAATAAATCATTTTATGCCTGAATGTGTCAAATTGTGTTCTTTGCCGCCATGTTAAGAAAAATAAAATTTCGTAAAGTAAAAACGGGCCATGTTATTTAAATATAAGTTTTCGCTCGAAATGAAAAAAAAAATCTATCTAGTTCTTAGATTTAAAGATAACAAAGCAGGATATAAAGTTTCGGGAAAATCCCATAATATTTGTGACTGTTATCCTACACACAGGAAATTGACAAAATTATCAGACAGACAGACGGACATCACTCTATAAATAGGTAAAACGTGATAGTTCACAAGGTGGGCTTAAAACATATATTGGCGGCAAAATCTCGAAATGGAAAATTTTCGTGAGATGGTTTGTTAAATATTCGAAAAGGCATGGAGTATAATATCTAGTAATACCTAGAGGGCTATGACACTTGAAATTTTCATATAAGGATCAGTGCACTATAAATATAATGCAACATCGGATTTATTAAGCAATATAAAATATTTATTTTGAAAATACTGAATTTTCAGGTTAATGAAGTTTTGTTTAGCACCATTGTAGTACGAAACTGCTATCTACAATTGCTTTCGAAATCATATTAATTCGCTTACATCTGTAATTACTGATTTAACCTCTTACTTCAAATTCGTAAACGCTACTTTAATATGCTAAAATATGTAGACAGTTTTAAAAATATCGTTTATATAAACTGATATCCAAAATCCTCTTTACAAGCTCTAAAACACTGATTCTCAGAATTACTCAGCATAATAATTGTTCAGCATTTAATTAAGTGAATTTTTAGGGTAATTACTTAGCATCATGAGACATAAATACAAACTGAAAAATTCGATGTGGGCAGCACATGACTTTCCCTGCCAACTCATATTCGCGTTCACTTTATATCTTCAATAACTCATTATAATGAGTTTAATTGCACAAAATAACGCCCATAATTATTTAAAATGACACTGAATTTGCACTTTGAATTCAATTTTCGTTCTCAGTTGGTAATTGAATTTTTTTTTTCATCGGTCGCGTAGCAAAAATTCGAAAACACTAAAATATCTCGAGTAGTGTAATGGAGTTGGTCTTATTCTTTTCATCGTGAAAAATTACTTATAAAACAAGCATGTAATTCATATATTTGAGCATGCGTAGTTTTTTATTTTAGATTTTGAAGATTTTTACGGTCATTTTGTAAAAAAAACAGGTCATTTTTCCCGAATAGTACCAAAATCTAATCAGCACTAGGGTAACCCATCAGTGACTTATCTACCAAATTTTATAAAATTTGATTTGTTAGTTTTTTATCTAGTGTGGATACAACCATATTTGGAAGTCATTTCGCAAATAAAAAAGGCGAGTTATTTTATCTCAAATTGTACCAAAAACTACTCAGCGCCATAGTCACACACAAGTTACTTATTTACAAAATTTTATGAAATTCGGTCTATTAGTTTTTGAATTAGAATAGATACATTGATTGTACAGACAAACACACACACACATACAGACATCACGTTAAAAATAGTGTTTACGTATTCCAGAGGTCCAGAAACGTGTAGATCAGTCGAAAACTCGAGTTGCGATTGTCGACATGATTCCAATACCTTCCCTATACATTGCCATGTATTGCAGAGAATGTAAACATCGAAGTTGAGTGCATATGATACAAAACGAATTACAAAATAATTAAATTTAAAAAAATGTGTAACAAGGATATTTCAGAATAACTTAATAACTTGGAAACAAATTCAGACTTTTGACATTAATAGGGAATGTAATCGCTTCTTACTCGCTTAAAAACGTCATATTATGTTCTCTATGAAGGATTTAATTATAGGTTGGAGCAGTAAGTTTCATTCCTCCAGCAATGTGGTCGTCAAGACATCAAACTTTCTAGGAGGAGGAGTTCGCTATGCAACAGCGCTTTCAAGTGTATCCCATAAGGTCTCGATCAGGTTCAAATCAGTAGACTCGACTGACCGGTTTATTAGCCCATTGTCTTCGCTTCCACTAAATTCATTAACCAGGTTTGCTTGATGTGGACACGCTTTATCGCCCTTAGAAGAAAGTCAGATCCATATACACCTCTAAAAATCCTTGCGTATGGTTTTAAGAATTCATCTCGATATATGTGGTCAAAAACGGGTCTGATCCTCTGCGAACACGTGTAGAGGAGTACGTTTGTTGTCAGTATGCCTGAAATACCATCAGATCCATTCCGCTGTAACGATCATATTTATAACGATCATTTATCATTCATATAACGATCAACATTCATCATCATAACGATCGATACATAATGTTGGTAGGTATATTTTGAGTTCCTTCTCCCTATAGGTATAAAGACGTTTAGAATCAGAGTTTAAACTGAAAGTCGATTTGTTTCTAAACAGAACACAAATCTATTGTTGACAGCACAGATCCTACCAGAAAGGTGTAAGGTAAGGTGTACCCAATTTAGACCGGAACCCAGTGGGGGAGGCATCCACAGTCCCTGTGGATGCCTCCCCCACTGGGTTCCGGTCTAAATTGGGTGGCACTTCCCGACCGTCCAAACAGTTACCTTACACCTTTCTGGTAGGTCGGACGGTCTGGGTTTCAACAACAACAACCCCTCCTCCCACACACAGAGAGAGTATCAAAATCTCCTGCTGATGTTATCTGCATCAACTTAAGCAGGCCCTAGCATGTTGTGAGGTCAGGGAAACCCATTGGCTTACTAGCATAAAATCCTCTCTAAGTCTCGTGTATACAGTTTGACGCGATACTAAAGTTCCAGCTGTGATTGCAAGCTCTAAACGCTGCTGCCTAGCAGTCCACTCCCTGTTGCGACGGGCATTTATGGACAAATTCAGATCTCGAGAAGCACTTTTCTTTTTCAACGGTCTTGTCTAAGGTCGTAGCAATAGTTCCAGAGTCCTGGATTTGCTTTCAGGGGGCAGTGATTGTCTATCGTGAAACATTCAGGCAACTTGCCATTTACACCAATGTCTATCCAGCCTCTAAACGGTCGACAACTCTTCTAAATGATGCTTTGGAGCCATGGGAAACTGTTTTAAGTCGATAAACACCGAAATCAAATCTTGAATTACAGAAGTTAGCAGGGAAACATGCTTTGTGTCAAACGCTTGCACAGTCTTTGTATGACGTAAAGACATTATTTGCATATCAGAAACAGTTTACCATAAATAAGATTGAATAATAATTAGGTTTGTCTTTTGCTCATTTCTCTGAAACAAAAATCTGATGTAGGCAGTACATGACTTTCCTTATATAATGCAATAAATTTACTACTTTTACAGTAAAAAAATGGGTTATTTTTACTGTACTTAAATTCCATGATATAGAATTTTTGTCAATAAGTCGTCATTTTTATCCATTTGGCGAGATTTAAACTAATTTGGCAACATTTAAAATGTCGCCAAGCTGGTGACAGTCCTCTAAATTCGTCGCCAAAATCACTAAGCGTTATGGAATGAGAAATAAGTTATTCTTATAGCAGATAAATGATTACTGGCGTTCAAATACAAAAGTATTACTCAAAGTATATTTTCTCGTGAATGGAACGAGCTAGATCTACGAGAAGAATGTCACCCAATTTATCGCATGATATTACGTGTGAAAAATGAACATGTTTCTCAAGAGTTAATATATGTTTTTTAATTTATGGGATATTGTGATAAATTTATTTGAAAAATGTGAAATATTTCAAGAACGCTTCGTGCTAGTGTTCTAAAGTTTATGTTAATCATTTTCTAAGGAAAAACTACATCAGAAATGTCTATGTGTGTAACTTTATTAAAAGTTTTAATTTTTTGATGATTTTTTTCAAAATTTCACTCGGAAATTTAGGGGGGGGGGGGTCTATATAGTCGCTTGCGCTTAAAAGCAATAGGAGTCCAGTATTCACGGATTGTAATTTTTGTACCAAATTTCGTTCGAATCGGTATACTTGGTCGTCAGTTATCGTCTCCACAGAATCACTAACACACACACACACACACACACACACACAGACATATACTTTCACACACACACACATAATTTCACACACACACGCACACTTTCACTCACACACACCCACACACACACATACTTTCACACACACACACCCCACACACACATACTTTCACACACACACACACGCCACACACACATACTTTCACCCCCCCCCCCACACACATACTTTCACACACATACACATCCCACACACACATACTTTCACACACACACACACACACACATACTTCCACACACACACAGACATCACCTCAAAAACGTCTGATTCGTTTTCAGGTATACTTGAAACGTGCTCTTCCGTCGAAAACTCGAATTCGAATTTTCGACCCAGTCATAACACTTTCCTTATACTTTATATGTATATAAGGAAAGTAATAAATTAGATCGGCTGGGAATTTCATGAAATGTCATTATTTTTTATGTATGAAAATATTACTTTGAACACCAGTGTATTTAAATATAAAATATATTTAACACTATATTTAAATATAAAAAAATAAGTTTTTCTGTCGCTTTCAAAACATGAGTCATTAAAAAGCTAAAGCATGTTAAATATTTCAAACACAATTTATTTATCAAAATTCCTACTTAAGCGATATGACACTGACATAACTTTTGAAGATGCCAATAAAATATTCATGAAATAAAAAAAATGAATTTTTTTGTGCTTAACAAAAGAAGAATTAAAGCAGCAAATTCTGACTGCTAAAAATGCTGCAGTCATGCCTCAGGTGCTAATTAAGTGCTAAATTAATTGGTTCGTCTTGGCATTTAAGATACAATTTAGTTTATAATTATTTCAATTATATTTCATGTTTCATTTTCTTGCAATTTCGTACTTCCCCAATTTTTTTTAATTTTTTTTCACTTATAGAATCTTATTTCATAATAAACCATTAAATCAAGTCAATTTTTTCCCAGAAACACAAAGTAGGTGGAAATATGCATGACTTTAAGTTATTTGAAACCGATTAATTTAAAAGCACACTTTTTTTTTAATGTGACACGAATTATATAAAAGGATGAAGTTCTAGCTTGAACAAAAAAATAAAGTTATAGTGATTACATTTAGAGTCAAATTAAACAATTATATTAATTCTACCGTATTAAATTCTAACATTTAATTATAACCTGCATATGATTTTATTTTACTGATGTTTTTCTAAGAAATATATAAAGCTGGGGAGGGGAATAGTTAGAGATAAAATTTACTTTTAGGTGTGCTTGATGCATTTTAGCGATATTGACCATTTGCACGTGACCTCACTACTGGCAAATCTACTTCCTGTCAGCTATGTTGGATGGAAAGATCGTTTTGTAGTATCATGTTAGATTACGCTTTTTTGGCTGTATTGGTGTCTATTTGTATAATTATGTTTTCGAAGAATACAATGGTTATAAATTGTAGGACTGCACAATGCACTAATAGACAGAAGAAAATTAGATAGGCGTATTATTCGAAGGCGTACAATAGCGGTGGAATATTTAATTTGTAGACAAGTATGGAGGTTCTCTTCAAGACTATCTGAAACGTTTATGCATACAGTCTGTTAGATGTCAGACTGTTTCAAGCAGCGATGAATACAGTGTCATTGTGAAATCGATATAAGTTTCTACATGAAGTCATGCTTATACCCTGTTTGATATGTATACAACGATTATTATGTATCTTGATGATAAAAAAGTTAAAATCAATAACCTCAATTACAATGTTTGATGCGCCAATGTTATCCAGTGATCTTACGGTACATTGACAACTAGTTAATTGGTAATGGTATTTTGTTATAATCAGAATTCTTGAGTTCACCTTTAAAAAAATATGATGTGGGCAGCACATGACTTTCCTTATATAATGCAATGAATTTACTATTTTTACAGCAAAAAAATACAGGTTATTCTTATAGTATGTACTTATATTATTTCCAAGATATTGAATGTTCTTCAATTAGTCGTTATTTTTATAGATTTAGCGTCATTTTTATCTATTTGGCGAGATTTTCGTTAATTTCTCAACATTTAAAAAAGTCGCCAAGTTGGTGACATTCCGCCGAAATCTCGCCAAGCGTTATGAACGGAGAAATAAGTTATTCTTAGATAAAAGACTATTGGTTTTCAAATACAAAAGTATTACTCAAAGTATATTTTCTCATAAATGGAACGAGCTAGATCCACGAGATTGATGTCACCCAATTTATCCCATGACATTACATATGAAGAGTGAACATGTTTCTTAACAGTTAACATATATTGCTTTTTTAATTTATGGTATTTTTTTATAAATTCATTTGAAAAGTGTACAATATCTCGAGAACGGTTCATGCTAGCATTCTAAAGTTTATGTCAATCGTTTTTTAAGAAAAAATTACATAAGAAATGTTTATTTGCGTAACTTTATTAAAAAGGCTTTGATCTTTTGATGATTTTTTCAAAATTTCACTCGAAAATTTAGGTGGGTTCTGAACATGCGATTGCGTTTAAAAACAATAGGCTTCCAGTATTCACTGATTGTGATTTTTGTACCAAATTTCATTCGAATCGCTCCATTCGTTCGTGAGGTATCATCTCCAAAGTCTCACTGACACACACACACACACACACACACACACATACTTTCTTACACACATACTTTCACACACACACACACACATACTTTCTTACACACATACTTTCACACACACACACACACATACGCACACATACAGACATCGCCTCAAAAATGTTCGATTCGTGATCAGGGATGCTTGAAACTTGCTCTCCCGTCGAAAACTCGAATTCGAAATTTCGATGCCCGTCACAATGCTTTCCTTATACATTATGTATATAAGGAAAGTAAAAATTGCATACTGTGATTTCCTGATTTTGAGGCATTTTTAAACGGGGTGTCGAAACTCTTACGCAGCTGTGGAATGTTTCGATGGGTGAACGATCGGCCGAGTACACGACCCTATTGAAAACATTTGAGAGGTGTAAACGGTCTTCTATACTTGAATATGCAATGGATTTTTCTTTAGAATAAGTAGCACTTAATTAGAACACTTCCATACGTATTTTTATTTTTTCCATACATATTTCCCTACATACATGGTAATAATATATAAGGAAAGGATTCCGATGGAAGAGCCTGTTTTCAGCTTCCCTGAACTCGAATCCCACGCTGTTGATGTATATGTGTGCATGTATGAGATATGTCTGTGTGTATTTTTGCATGTGTTTTCATGTGTGATGTATGTCTGTGTGTATGTGTGTGTGTTGAAGTCCCAAGCCGCCCGACTCATCCGAGGTTTCGAGTAGCTGTTTAGGCGACCAGGATGTGTGTGTGTGTGTTGTTGAGATCCAGACCGTCCGACCTACCAGACAGGTGTAAGGTAACCGTTTGGACGGCCGGGAAGTGCCACCCAATTTAGACCGGAACCCAGTGGGGGACGCATCCACAGGGACCGTACCCACCTTCCCCTACCACCAACCTCTTGGAAGGACTTACGGACCCACATGTTTATCGTGATCGCACTCCGCATGAACACGGCGGCAGTTCTGGCTGCGTGCAAATCCAGCGCGCAAACCACCGGGCTATCGCGCCCGAAATGTGCCAACAGCACGCGGTGTTCCCAGGTGGTCACCCACTCAAGTACTAACCGCGGCCGATGCTGCTTGGCTTCGGTGATCTAACGAGAACAGGTGTTTTCGGCGCGACAGGGCCGTTGGCGTGTGTGTAAGTGTGATTGTTAGGTAGTGTATCCAAGAGCATTATGAATGTAATTTGGTATGATTATTACGATTCGTGAATACCAGAACCTTCTGGTTTTTAGACGCAATCGAACATTCGGAAGATCCCCAAATTTTCGAATGAATATTTGAAGAAATTATAAAAGTTCCAAGCCATTTAATAACATAAAATAAATAATTATTTTGCACGTATGTTTTATTTTAAAACGAATCACGCAAACTTTAATTGCTAGCTTAAACCGTTCTCGATATATTGCATTTTAAAAAAATAAATGTATCTAAAAATACATAAAATTAAACAGTAGTCAGTATCACCAAATATGCAACTTCGAAAATTTTTGCGACATTGGCAGTTAATTTGGCGAAATATAGCCAACTCGTCGACCTTTTAATGTTAATTAATGTAAATTGGGTAGTTAGAAATAATTTTACATATTCCAGAGAAGAGTCAGTTCATTTTTTCACAGTTAAAAAAATTGTGCAATGGATCTTGTACATCTTAATTTTGCATTGAAAACGTATTTAAAAGATACATAAAATTAAACAGTAGTAAGTATCACCAAATATGTAACTTTGGAAATTTTTGCGACATTGGCAGTTAATTTGACGAAATATTGTCAACTCGTCGACATTTTAATTTTAATTAATGTAAATTGGGTAATTAGAAATAGTTTTACATAATCCAGAAAAGCGTTAGTGTACGTTTTCACAGTTAAAAAAAATGTGTGCCGTGTATCTTGTCCATCATAATTTCGCATTGAAAACGCATCAAAAAATACATAAAATTAAACAGTAATAAGTAACACCAAATATATAACACTTTGTGAAAATTTTGACGACATTGGCAGTTAACTCGACGAAATATCGCTAACTTGTCGACTTCTTCATGTGGGGTCAAAATGACGGAAAATTTCGCCAAATTGATAAAAATTACTTATAAAGTTACTAAAATGACATTAAATTGATGGTATTTTAATATAAAATAAATTATTATAGCCAAATTGAAGATATTTTAATACAATGGAGTATGCTGCTTCGCAGATGTCAGCAATATTTCCAATTTTCAAGTTGTATTGAGCAAAATATAAGTAAATTGAGTATTTCAAAATACTTTTACATATTGTTCCCCAGAAAAGCGTCAGTATATTTTCCACCGTTAGAAAATTTGTGCCCTGGATCTCGTCCATCGTAATTTTGCATTGAAAGAGTACTACTACACTTGCATCATGTAGGGAAAGTTGTGTGATGCACATATCAGACTTTTACAATTTTCATCAAGCTCGCACTTTGTTTGCCAAACTAATTCAGCTTGTGTTTTATGAAGAAAAATAATGATAACAGATCTTTGAAACGGTTTTCATGCAGAAAAATTACTTTGTTCGGCATAATTATATTCTTATTTTTAATTTTGCGCTGAAACATGACTCTCTGATTACTTTCATAAATAGCAGTCTTAAACTGTTTTTATTTTCTTCACTGATTACCAAGACGGTTGAAGTTACACGGTTAATTTGGAATTTTAACTTTACCATTTTGACGTTCCCAAAAAATCTGATGTGGGCAGCACATGACTTTCCCTGCAGACTTATATTCACGTTCTATTTATTTAAATTAAATTTATTTATTTTTTACTTTCCCTGCAATACATGGTAATATATATGGAAAGTATTGGAATCATGCCGAAAATCACAACTCGAGTTTTCGACGGATCTACACGTTTCGAGACCTCTAGAATACGAAAAAACCATTTTTAGCGTGACGTCTGTGTGTGTGTCTGTGTGTCTGTGCGTCTGTCTGTCTGTGTGTCTGTCTGTCTGTCTGTCTGTGCAGATTTTGTATCCACTCTAACTAAAAAAACTAATAGGCCGAATTTAAAAAAAAATTTTAGGTAAGTCACTTGTGGGCGGGGCTGGTGCTGATTAGTTTTGGGTACGATTCGGAATAAAAGAACCCGCCTTCTTTTGCGAAATGGCCCGCAAAAGTTTGTATCCACTCTAGCTGAAAAACTAATGGACCGAATTTCACAAAATTCGGTAGATGAGTCACGTATAGGTCACCCTGGTGCTGATTAGATTTTGGTACGATTCAGAAAAAAATAACCTGCCTTTTTTGTAGAATAGCCCGCAAAAATTGCCAAAATCTAAACTAAAAAGCTACGTATGCTCAAATATATCCATTAAATGCTTGTTTAATGCGTAATTTTTAACGGAGAAAAGAATAAGACCAACCCTATTACACTAGGACTAGCCGTTCTCGAGATATATTAGTTTTTTTCGTATTTTTCCACCCCACCTTTGAAAAATAATGATAACAGATCTTTGAAACGGTTTTCATGCAGAAAAATTACTTTGTTCGGCATAATTATATTCTTATTTTTAATTTTGCGCTGAAACATGACTCTCTGATTACTTTCATAAGTAGCAGTCTTAAACTGTCGAAAATTAGCAGTCGAAAATTGAATTGAAAGTGAATTACATTTAATTGAAATAAATAGAACGTGGATATAAGTTTGCAGGGAAAGTCATGTGCTGCCCACATCAGATTTTTAATTCAATTTTCGTTCTCATTTGAAAACTGGACTTATTTTCAAAAATGGTGTAGGAAAAATACGAAAAACTAAAATATCTCGAGAACAGCTAGTCCTAGTGTAATGGGGTTGGTCTTATTCTTTTCTTCGATAAAAATTACGTATTAAACAAGCATTTAATGGCTATATTTGAGCATACGTAGTTCTTAAGTTTAGATTTTGTTGATTTTTGCGGGCCATTTTGCAAAAAAAGCAGGTTATTTTTTTTCGAATTATACCAAAATCTAATCAGGACCAGGGTGGCCTACAAGTGACTTATCTACTAAATTTTGTGAAATTTGGTCCATTAGTTTTTCAGTTAGAGTGGATACAAGCTTTTGCGGGCCATTTCGCAAAAAAAAGGCGGGTTCTTCTAACCCGAGTCATACCCAAAACTAATCAGCACCAGATTCGTGTACAAGTGACTTACCTACCAAATTTTATGAAATTCGGTCAATTAGTGTTTTAGTTAGAGTGGATACAAAATCTGCACAGACAGACAGACAGACACACAGACAGACACACAGACACACAGACAGACAGACACACAGACGTCACGTTAAAAATAGTTTTTTCGTATTCTAGAGGTCTCGAAACGTGTAGATCCGTCGAAAACTCGAGTTGCGATTTTCGACATGATTCCAATACTTTCCCTATACATTACCATGTATTGCAGGGAAAGTAATAAAAAGAGCTGATGTGGGCAACATATGCCTTTCCTTATATATAATGACATAAATGTATTTCTTTTGCATTCAAAAATTAATGAAGATACGTGACATTGTGTTTTTAACGTTGAATACTGCATTTGGTGATTTTCCGGATGGCAACATGTAATACTATTTAAAGTACCCAAATAACTTATATTTCACACAACTCTAAATTAACAATTATCAATATTGTTAGCATCCTTAATAAGCGATATTGTGTGTATATTAAAATATTTTAATAACCCATTAATTAGGCGCTATTTTCATTAATTTAGCATCATTTTTGCAATTTTGACTAATATTTCGTCAATCTGCGGCGAGATATCGCCAAGTTGGTAATACTTTATTACATAATTTGCTAAGTTTGTCATATATAACAAGTGTTACAGATGAACAGAAAGCAGATAATTATTTATATACTAGGATATATACCCGTTACATGACGGAAATCAGAATCTGTGAAACATTACTTCATATTCGGCGTCATTGTTATTAATTCTGTGATTTTGTTTTAAACTTTGACAACATTTAGAAAATTCGCCAATTTGGCGACTTCCACCTAAATTTCTCGGCAAGCGTTAAGAACGGCTAAATGGGTTATTCTTAAAATCTATTCTTATGTTCTTTCCAATATATTGAATATTCATCTGTTAATAGTCATTTCATTGATGCAGCGTCAGTTTCATAAATTTGGCGAATTCTTTGGCAACATTTAAGAATTCACCAAGTTGGAGATATGTCAAAAATTTAGTTACTAAAATTTTATCCCAACGTTATTAACGGAAAAAAAGGTTATTCGTAATGTACTTGTAGATTCTTAATGTACGTGTAGAATTTTCGTCAATTAGTCGTAATTTTCGTTGATTTAGCGTCATGTCAATCAATTTGGCGACATATTCGTTAATTTGGCAATATTTTAAAACGTCACCAAGTTGGCGACATTCCGCCAAACTCGTCCCCAAAATCTCGCTAAACGCTATGGAGAAATAAGTTATTCTTATAGCAGATAAATGACTATTGGCGCACAACGACAAAGGTATTACCCAAAGTATATTTTCCCTTGACTGGAACGATCTAGATCATCGAAAATGATGTCACTAAATTTACCACATTATATTACATATGAAAAGTGCATACATTTCACAATAGTTAATACTTTTTTATATTATGTTACATTTTAATAAATGTATTTAAAGAATACGCAATATCTCGACAACGGTCCATACTAGCATTTTAAAATTTGTGATTTACATAAAAAATGACTATTTGTGTAACTTTATAAAATGTCTTAACTTTTTGATGATTTTTTCAAAATTTCACTCGAAAATTTAGGGGTACGTTGAACATTCGATTGCGTTTAAAAACATCAGCTTTCCAGTATTCACAGATTGTAATTTTTCGATCAAATTTCATTCGAATCGGTCCATTTGTTGTCCGATATCGTCTCCACAGACTCACTGATACATACACACACACACTCATATATATACTCTGTATATATATATGTATATATATATATATATATATATATATATGTATATATATATATGTATATATATATATATATATATATATATATATATATATATATATATATATATATATATATATATATATATATATATATATATATATATATATATATATATATATATATATATATATATATATATATATATATATATATATATATATATATATATATATATATATATATATACAGAGAGAGAGAGAGAGAAAATTGAAATTGCCACTTGCAAGAACTTTATAAATGCAGACTTTGGAGATGGGGTAATTAATTATTATTACTTTCCTTATATACATAGTACATGTATAAGGAAAGTATTGTGACGAGATCGAAAATTCGAATGCGAGTTTTCGACGGGAGAACACGTTTAAAGCATCCTTGAACACGAATCAAACGTTCTTGAGTTTTGTATGTGTGTGTGTGTGTGTGTCAGTGAGACTGTAGAGACCATATCTCACGAACGCATGAGGCGATTCGAACGAAATTTGATACAAAAATTATAATCCATGAATACTAGAATCCTATTGTTTTTAAATGCAATCGAATGTTACGAACTCTCCTAAATTTTCAAATGAAATTTTAAAAAATCATCAAAAAATCAAAAGTTAGACAAATAGTTATATCATATGTAATTTTTTACTAGGAAATGATTGACATAAATTTTAGAACTCTAGTATGAACCGTTCTCGAAATATTGCACATTTTAAAAATAAATTTATTAAAAAATCAAATAAAATAAAAAAAAGTATTAACTATTGTTGTTGTTGAGACCCAGACCGTCCGACCTACCAGAATGGTGTTGAAAACCCAGGCCGTCCGGCTCGTCAACAAGGACTTGAGCATCCATTTGGACGGCCGGGAAGGAGTTAGCCGAAACCAACTCCCAACTTCCATGGCTTTCGTCCGACGGTCCAGCAGCGTTTATTTTGAGAATCAAACAGTTTGGACGGCCGGGAAGTGCCACCCAATTTAGACCGGAACCCAGTGGGGGAGGCATCCACAAGACCGTACCCTCCTTCCCCTACCACCAACCTCTCGGAAGGACTTACGGACCCACATGTTTAACGTGATCGTACTCCGCGTGAACACGGCGTCTGTTTGGCAGCGGCTGGAATCGAACCCGGGTCTACCGAGTGCAACTCCAGCGCGCTAACCAATGGGCTACCACGCCCAATGTATTAACTATTGTTGTTGTTGAGACCCAGACCGTCCGACCTACCAGAAAGGTGTAAGGTAACGGTAAAAGTATTAACTGTAAAAGTATTAACTGTATTAACTGTATAAGTATTAACTGTATAAGTAAAAGTATTAACTGTAAAAGTATTAACTATTGTGAAATATGTTGACTTTTCGTATGTAAAATCATGCGATAAATTTGGTGACATCATTCTTGAGGATCTAGCACGTTTCATTCAGGAAGTAATATACTTTGGATAATAGTTTTGTAATTGGACACCAGTAGTCATTTATCTGCTATAGGAATAACTTATTTCTCCGTTCATAACGCTTGGCTAGCTTTTGAACACTTTTGGAGGAATTTAGAGGAATATCGCCAACTTGGCGACTTTTTAAAATGTGGCCAAATTAACGACAGTGTCGCTAGATTGATAAAAATTCGGTTAAATAAATGAAAATGACGATTAATTGACGAAAATTCAATATATTGAAAAGAATATAAGAATCTACTATAAGAATAACCTATTTTTCCAACCATGACGTATGACATAATTTTGGTGAAGGATTCGTCGGAATATATCCAACTGGGTGACTTTTTAAATGTTGCCAAATTGAAGGAAATGTCGCCCAATTGATAAAAATTAGCCAAATTGTTGAAACTGATTCTAAATCGATGAGAGTAAATGATGAAAGTTCAATATCTTGGAAAGAACATAAGAATAGACTAAAGGAATAAGCTATTTCGCCGTCCGTCTGTCCATAACGCTTGGCGAGAAATCTCTCTCTGTGAAATGTGATCTCTCTCTGTGTGTGTATATGTGAAAATGTGTGTGTGTGTGTGTGTGTGTGTGTGTGTGTGTGCGCGCGCGCGTGTGTGTGTGTGTCTCGAGACAGTATCTCACGAACAAATGGAGCGATTCGAATTAAATTTGGTACAGAAATTGCAATCTATGAATACTGGGAGTCTATTGGTTTTAAGCGCAATCGAATGTTCAAAACTCCCCTAAATTTTGGAGAGTCATCAAAAAATCAAAATTTTTAATAAAGTTAGACAAATTGTCATATCTTATGTCATTTTTTATTAGAAAACGATTGACATAAGCTTTAGAACGCTAGCATGAACCGTTCTCGAGATATTGTACATTTTTTAATTACATTTTTCATAAAGTCCCATAAAATAGTAAAACATATTAAATATTGTGAAATATGTTCACTTTTCATATGTAATATTATGCAATAAATTTGTTGACATCATTCTCGTGGATCTAGCTCGTCTATTCATGAGAATATATGCTTTGGGTAATACTTTTGTAGCTGGACGGCAATAGTCATTTTTCTGCTATAAAATCCACCCATAACGCTTGACGAGATTTTGAAGTCGAATTAAATAAACTGTCGCCATCTTGGCGACTTTTTAATATTGCCAATGTAACGAAAATATCGCCAAAGTGATAAAAATGAAGCTAAATCAATCCAAATGATGACTAATTGACGAAAATTCAATGTCTTGGGAAGAATATAAGAATCTTCGAGTATAAGAATAACTTACTTTTCTTTCCGTAACGTTTGGATGAGATTTTGGTGATAAATTTTTCGGAATATTTCCTACTTGGTCACTTTTTTAATGTTGCCAAATTATCCTAAATGTCACTCAATTGATAAAAATTCGTCAAATTGATGAAACTGAGTCTGAATCAATGAAATCACGACTAACTGATGAATATTCAATATCTTAGGAAGAACATAAGAATAGACTATAAGAATGACTCATTTTACCTTTCGTGCGTTCGTAACGCTTTCCAAGAAATTTAGCGGGACGTCGTCAAATTGTCGATTTTGTAAATGTCGGCAAAGTGACAAACATGTTGCCAAATTCATAGAAATGATACTAAATGAGAAGTAATGTTTCTCAAATTCCGATATTCGTCATATGACGGGTTTACATTCTAGTATATTTAAATAATTATCTTCTCTCCGTTCTTCTGTGACACTTTTTTGCTAATGTATTTCGCAAACTTGTTGAATGATCTAGCAAAGTATCGCTGACTTGACGATATTTGGTTTCAGATTGACTAAAATTTTGCTAAAATTGCCAAATTGACGCATAGTTAATGAAATGGCGCCTAATTGATGAATTAATTACTAAAATATGTTAATATATAAACTATATCGCTTATTGAGGATGCTGTCAATATTGATAATTGTTAATTTAGATTTGCGTGAAATACAAGTTAATTGAGTACTTTGAAATTGTATTAGATGTTGTCATTCGGAAAATTGCCAAATGTACAATTCAATCCTAAGAATAGAGTACCGTGGATTTTATACATTATTTTCTTACTGTGAAAGGAGTAAATCCATTGCACTGTACAAGGAAAGTCTTGTGTTGCCCACATCAGAATTTTTATGTTTGACTTCTCACGCTTTAAATGCAGCTCTTTAAATGCAGCATTTTAAGCGTGAGATATCAGCGCTTTAAATGCAGCGCAGTACTTGGTAATGCGCTGCATTTAAAGCGCTTATTAACTTGATTTGCACTTGTATCCGAAATGTCAATAAATAGTTCGAAACTGCTCACATCATATTTTTTTTACAAGATTGTTTTCTCTACCGGATATCCTTTATATGGAATGTTCTGACACGCTATCATTCAACTGTGAAACTCCAAGAATATTTCTAACACGATACATCTCCTTTCAAAATGCAAACCTCCGGTTAACTGAGTTTGACATATGGACAATGTTACATTGCAGAAGTCCGAAAATGTTTGTATACAAGTTGTTTGACTTGAAAAGAGAATGTTAAATCCAAATGTCACAAAGCATTAAAAATATTAAAAGGAACATATTTTATATACTAAAATACTTCATTCTATGTAAAGATATACATAAACGCAAAAAGTTTTGGAGCGTTTCTCACATATACTTATATTCAAGTTACTTAATTTCACTTGGATAATCTATATAAATAAAAATGAAAATCTGTCTGTCTGTCTGTCTGTCTGTCTGTCTGTCTGTCTGTCTGTCTGTTTGTCACACCATCACGGGAGAACGGCTGAACCGAATTTGATGAAATTTTGTGGGTAGCCCAGAAATAGCCCCACTTAAAATTATATCCGTGTTTTGAGTTTCTACGACCAGTGGTTCTCGAGATATTAGTAAAAAACGAAATTTTCGTTTGTCTCATCATCACGGAAAAACGGCTGAACCGAATTTAATGAAATTTGGTGAATAGCCTTGAAATATCCCCCCATAAATTTTGTCCAAGTTTCGAGTTAATAAGACCTGGGGTTGTCGAGATATTAATGAAAAACGGAACTTTTTCCTAGGAGTTCTACTCCCTAACTCCGTGGTTTATCCAAACGAAAAGCTTGAAAATCGTTTGAAAGTGAATTAAAATTTAATCTCTGAGTTTGATGGGAGATTTTTTGCGTTAATTAGTCACTTTCTGAAAACATGAATTGTTTGAAACATGATTTAAAGGGGAAATCTATCTCCATGGTTCATGGTTTATTTAAAACACGCTTTTACTGAACAATGAGAAGTATAGAGAAATCAAAATTGTTATTTAATTTCGCAGTTTATGTTATAAGACATGACATATTTAACATGTTATAAGATTCTATCTTATATCATGTTACTCAGAAACGCAATTAAATTAAATCTGTCTGTTAATTTTAATAATTATTTTTTCGATTTGAATAATAAATAAATGGATATAAAATATATTTTAGAAAAGAACGATTTGATTTTTCTTATAGCATTTTTGACTGGATAATATCAATTACGGTCTTCAGGTTTAAAAATTATTATTATTTATATTTTCGGGGATTATTGATATTTTCAAGTTATTATGCAATTATTTTATTATGACAAAAATTGTTTAAACTCATATATTGTATGTTGTACGAATCTTCTACTAATACACGTGTATATCTTTTAATCTACGAGAATATAAGTAGTACAGGTATATTGACATATGTTTTGATATATATTGGCATATATTGGAATCAATTACGACCTTCTGGTATAAAGAGTACGGATATTATTGATGTTTTCAATTTATTGCGTCATCTCTTTTATTTTGGCAAATATTTTTGAGACGCATATTGTAATACGGGTAATCTTCTACTAACACATTGGCATATTTTCTGATCTGCGACAATATAATTAGTACGGGGTTGCATATATTCATTCAATTCCTATTTTTTCTTCTGTAAATTTGCTTACAAAAGGGGGCAGGATGTTTTATTCTTCAGATCTGATCGTGAAGATAATTTTGCATAGTGAGAACATATATTCTTAAACTTCTCTTTAGGAGCAATAAATTTAATATTTTAACAGAATTTGCACATGATTGCGAACTTTAAGTTTCTTTAAATTATACACTCCGTACGAATAACGGGTGTGCTGTTAGTGGTTAATAAATTTTAACATTTTAGGAGGATATATCATGTTGCTCGGCATCGCAATTAAATTAAATGTGTTTGTTAATGTTTTTATTATTTTTTTTCGATTTAAATAATAAATAAATGGATAAATGGATATAAAAGTATATCTTATGAATGGACGGTTTGATTTTTCTTTTAATTATATTAATTGCTGACTGCGTACATCAATTTCATTTATTTTGGCAAAGAGTTTTCAAGCTTGTATCGTATTTAGCTACTAAACTCATATATTGTGTTTAGCCAATAAATTCATATAGCCGATTGTTGAAACAGAAAAAGAGTAGAGCGGGTATATCTTCTAATACAATTGTAGTGTTTTCATTTAGTATATTGAAACGGGATAAGAATGTTTCATTCAGATCTGCAAATTCAAAGCTACGAATTTGGAGGGATATCGCTAATTTGACAACTTTTCTTAAACTTTGCCAAATTGACGGAAATGTCGTCAAATTGATATAAACGACACACAAACAGCTGCCATAAACCTTCGGGTTGGTCGTGTGGCTTGGGTCTTCTACATATCAATGAAATTTTTTTTTGTTTTGTTAGAAGAGAGTACTGAAATGATGTTTGGTTAGCATTTATCTGTCAGACCAACCATCCTACTTAGTAATACATTTAGCGAATTTTTAAAATGTCACCAAATTGATAAAAATGTTTTCAAATCTATAAAAATATCTTGAAATTGATAAAATTGCGCCACATAAATGATATTAATTGTTTTTTGTTAGGGGATAGTATTGTGATGATATTTCGTCAATTTGTCGCAAAGTGGAACTGTCAGTTCTACAGTCCCACTTGGCGATAAATTTGGCGATTTTTTAAAATGTCGCTAATTTGACGAAACTGTCGCCAAATGTTCCATAGAAATATAACTATTTAGACGATATTTTTTCTACCAATTTATTTGAAGCAAATGATATCATGTCGCTTAGCAACGGATTTAAATCCAATGTGTTTATGCGGCAGACGATTTTTATTAAATCCTTTCCGATTTGAATAATGAAGATATGTATATAAAATAAATTTCATTGCCATTTCATTTTGGACTGGATAATATCAATTATACTCTTCAGGTTTAAACATTATTATTATTGATATTTTCCGGAATTATTGATTCAGGGATTATTGATATTTTTAAGTTATTACGCCATTGTTTTATTGCGGCAAAAATTGCTGACACACGCATATTGTACGTTGTACGAGTAATCTTCTAGGAATACACGGGTATATTCTTCTAACCAACGAGAATATAAGTAGTACAGGTATATTGGCATATATTTTGACATATATTGGCATATATATTGGAATCAAGTACAGTCTTCTGGTATGAAGATTAAGGGGATTAATTATATATTCAATTTATTACGTCGTCTGTTGTATTTTACCAAAAAACATTTGAGACTCATATTGCAAAACGGGTAATCTTCTACTAATAATCGGACATTATAAGTAGTACGTGTATATCTTCCCATATAATTTTAGCACTTTAATTTTGACGTATATTGGAATAAATGACTGTCTTCAGATTTAAAGATTACGGGTTTATTGGTATTTTCAATTTATACATGTAATCTACTAATACAGGTTATATTTTCTAATATTCGCGTATATAATTAGTACGGGTCCCATACAATTTTAACGCTTTTATTTTGCATATATTGATTCAATTCCATATTTTTTTTATATTTGCTTACATAAGGGGTCCAAGATGTTTTATTCTTCAGATATGTCCATGAAGATAATTTTATATAGCGAGAACAGAGATTCTTAAACTTCTTTTTAGGAGCATTATATTAAATATTTTAACAAAATATTTTGATTAAACATGTCATTTAGTATACTATAAGAATTTGGGCATGATTATGAATTTCAAGTTTCTTTATATTATATACTCCGTACGAAGAACGGGTATGCTGCTAGTCTATATAAATAAAAATGAAAATCTGTCTGTCTGTCTGTCTGTCTGTCTGTCTGTCTGTCTGTTTGTCACACCATCACGGGAGAACGGCTGAACCGAATTTGATGAAATTTTGTGGGTAGCCCAGAAATAGCCCCACTTAAAATTATATCCGTGTTTTGAGTTTCTACGACCAGTGGTTCTCGAGATATTAGTAAAAAACGAAATTTTTTCGTTTGTCTCATCATCACGGAAAAACGGCTAAACCGAATTTAATGAAATTTGGTGAATAGCCTTGAAATATCCCCCCATAAATTTTGTCCAAGTTTCGAGTTTCTAAGACCTGGGGTTGTCGAGATATTAATGAAAAACGGAACTTTTTCCTAGGAGTTCTACTCCCTAACTCCGTGGTTTATCCAAACGAAAAGCTTGAAAATCGTTTGAAAGTGAATTAAAATTTAATCTCTGAGTTTGATGGGAGATTTTTTGCGTTAATTAGTCACTTTCTGAAAACATGAATTGCTTGAAACATGATTTAAAGGGGAAATCTATCTCCATGGTTCATGGTTTATTTAAAACAAGCTTTTACGGAACAATGAGAAGTATAGAGAAATCAAAATCGTTATTTAATTTCACAGTTTATGTTATAAGACATGACATATTTAACATGTTATAAGATTCTATCTTATATCATGTTACTCAGAAACGCAATTAAATTAAATCTGTCTGTTAATTTTAATAATTATTTTTTCGATTTGAATAATAAATAAATGGATATAAAAATATATTTTAGAAAAGAACGACTTGATTTTTCTTATAGCATTTTGACTGGATAATATCAATTACGGTCTTCAGGTTTAAAATTTATTTATATTTTCGGGGATTATTGATTCAAGGATTATTGATATTTTCAAGTTATTATGCAATTATTTTATTATGACAAAAATTGTTTAAACTCATATATTGTATGTTGTACGAATCTTCTACAAATACACGTGTATATCTTTTAATCTACGAGAATATAAGTAGTACAGGTATATTGACATATGTTTTGATATATATTGGCATATATTGGAATCAATTACGACCTTCTGGTATAAAGAGTACGGATATTATTGATGTTTTCAATTTATTACGTCATCTCTTTTATTTTGGCAAATATTTTTGAGACGCATATTGTAATACGGGTAATCTTCTACTAACACATTAGCATATTTTCTGATCTGCGACAATATAATTAGTACGGGGTTGCATATATTCATTCAATTCCTATTTTTTCTTCTGTAAATTTGCTTACAAAAGGGGGCAGGATGTTTTATTCTTCAGATCTGATCGTGAAGATAATTTTGCATAGTGAGAACATATATTCTTAAACTTCTCTTTAGGAGCAATAAATTTAATATTTTAACAGAATTTGCACATGATTGCGAACTTTAAGTTTCTTTAAATTATACACTCCGTACGAATAACGGGTGTGCTGTTAGTGGTTAATAAATTTTAACATTTTAGGAGGATATATCATGTTGCTCGGCATCGCAATTAAATTAAATGTGTTTGTTAATGTTTTTATTATTTTTTTTCGATTTAAATAATAAATAAATGGATAAATGGATATAAAAGTATATCTTATGAATGGACGGTTTGATTTTTCTTTTAATTATATTAATTGCTGACTGCGTACATCAATTTCATTTATTTTGGCAAAGAGTTTTCAAGCTTATATCGTATTTAGCTACTAAACTCATATATTGTGTTTAGCCAATAAATTCATATAGCCGATTGTTGAAACAGAAAAAGAGTAGAGCGGGTATATCTTCTAATACAATTGTAGTGTTTTCATTTAGTATATTGAAACGGGATAAGAAAGTTTCATTCAGATCTGCAAATTCAAAGCTACGAATTTGGAGGGATATCGCTAATTTGACAACTTTTCTTAAACTTTGCCAAATTGACGGAAATGTCGCCAAATTGATATAAACGACACACAAACAGCTGCCATAAACCTTCGGGTTGGTCGTGTGGCTTGGGTCTTCTACATATCAATGAAATTTTTTTTTGTTTTGTTAGAAGAGAGTACTGAAATGATGTTTGGTTAGCATTTATCTGTCAGACCAACCATCCTACTTAGTAATACATTTAGCGAATTTTTAAAATGTCACCAAATTGATAAAAATGTTTTCAAATCTATAAAAATATCTTGAAATTGATAAAATTGCGCTACATAAATGATATTAATTGTTTTTTGTTAGGGGATAGTATTGTGATGATATTTCGTCAATTTGTCGCAAAGTGGAACTGTCAGTTCTACAGTCCCTCTTGGCGATAAATTTGGCGATTTTTTAAAATGTCGCTAATTTGACGAAACTGTCGCCAAATGTTCCATAGAAATATAACTATTTAGACGATATTTTTTCTACCAATTTATTTGAAGCAAATGATATCTCACTTAGCAACGGATTTAAATCCAATGTGTTTATGCGGCAGACGATTTTTATTAAATCCTTTCCGATTTGAATAATGAAGATATGTATATAAAATAAATTTCATTGCCATTTCATTTTGGATTGGATAATATCAATTATACTCTTCAGGTTTAAACATTATTATTATTGATATTTTCCGGAATTATTGATTCAGGGATTATTGATATTTTTAAGTTATTACGCCATTGTTTTATTGCGGCAAAAATTGCTGACACACGCATATTGTACGTTGTACGAGTAATCTTCTAGGAATGCACGGGTATATCTTCTAACCTACGAGAATATAAGTAGTACAGGTATATTGGCATATATTTTGACATATATTGGCTATATATTGGAATCAAGTACAGTCTTCTGGTATGAAGATTAAGGGGATTAATTATATATTCAATTTATTACGTCGTCTGTTGTATTTTACCAAAAAACATTTGTGACTCATATTGCAAAACGGGTAATCTTCTATTAATAATCGGACATTATAAGTAGTACGTGTATATCTTCCCATATAATTTTAGCACTTTAATTTTGACATATATTGGAATAAATGACTGTCTTCAGATTTAAAGATTACGTGTTTATTGGTATTTTCAATTTATACATGTAATCTACTAATACAGGTTATATTTTCTAATATTCGCGTATATAATTAGTACGGGTCCCATACAATTTTAACGCTTTTATTTTGCATATATTGATTCAATTCCATATTTTTTTTTATATTTGCTTACATAAGGGGTCCAAGATGTTTTATTCTTCAGATATGTCTATGAAGATAATTTTATATAGCGAGAACAGAGATTCTTACACTTCTTTTTAGGAGCATTATATTAAATATTTCAACAGAATATTTTGATTAAACATGTCATTTAGTATACTATAAGAATTTGCGCATGATTGTGAATTTCAAGTTTCTTTATATTATATACTCCGTACGAAGAACGGGTATGCTGCTAGTCTATATAAATAAAAATGAAAATCTGTCTGTCTGTCTGTTTGTCCCATCATCACGGGAGAACGTCTAAACCGAATTTGATGAAATTTTGTGGGTAGCCTGGAAATAGTCCCACTTAAAATTTAGTCCATGTATGGAGTTCCTACGATCAGTTGTTCTCGAGATATTATTAAACTACATTTTCGTTTGTCTCCTCATCACGGGAGAACGGCTGAATCGAATTTGATGAAATTTTGTGGATAGCCTTTAAATAGCCCACATAAATTTAGCCCAAGTTTCGAGTATCTAAGACCAGGGGTTGTCGAGATATTAATGAAAAACGAAACTTTTTCCTAGGAGTTCTACTCTCTAACTCAGTGGTTTATCCAAACGAAAAGCTTGAAAATCGTTTGAAAGTGAATTAAAACTGTATCTCTGAGTTTGGGGGGAGATTTTTTGCACTAATTAGTCACTTTCTGAAAACATGAATTGTTAGAAACATCATTTAAATAGGAAATCTATCTCCTTGGTTTATATTTCACAAGTTTTTACTGAATAATGAAAAGTATAAAGAAATCAAAATGGCTATTAAATTTCGCATTTTATGGGGAAGATTCATGAGACATATATCATGTTGCTCGGCAACGGAATGAAATTAAATGTGCTGTTAATATTTATTATTATTTTTTCTATTTGAATAATAAATAAATGGATGTAAAAATATATTTTTTAAATGAAGGGATTGATTGTTCTTTTAATTATATAAATTGCGGACTGCGTACATCACTTTCATTTAATTTAGCAAAGAGATTTCTAGCTCATATATTGTGTTTAGCTAATAAACTCATATATTTTGTTTACCCAATAAATTCATTTAGCCGATTGTTGAAGTAGAAAAAGAGTAGAACGGGTGTCTCTTATAATACAATTTTAGTGTTTTCATTTAGTATATACAAACGGGATATTTTATTCTTCAGAACTGCAAATTCAGAGCCACGAATTTAGCGGAATATCTCTAAATAACTTGGTAACTTCTCTTAAACTTTACCAAATTAGCGGAAACATTTCCAAATTTATAAAATTGACGCAAATCAATTATTTGTTTTTTAGAATAGAGTACTGAAATAATGTAATCTTCTAATTAATTATGAAGCATTGATTATGAAGCACTTTCCACTTTAATGCATCTTTATTTAAACATCTCTAAAATGCGATACCTTCCTTGGTATTATTTTTTAAATTATCATAATAGTACAATAATTTATTATATTTGAAAACTGCATTGAAAACAAATGAACTTTATTCAAGTGACGCCATCGAAATATAAATCGCCTGGCTCTCTCTATAAAAGCAGCATTTCATCCATATTTTTTTCTATTCCATTCATTCATCACAATACTACAATAATTTATTTTATTTAAAAACTTAAAATTAGGGAGGTACAAATAATTCAACTCTATGCTTAAAACTCGAAACAGAGAAACATCGAAAAAATCGTCTGGTTCTCTGTGTAAAATCAATGAATGTTCATTCATATCAGCTATATTTCAGACTCCATGAGCTAAATAATTTTGCGTTAAAGAAATACAGTAATTCTTATAAAACTCATTCTACATCTTTTGGTGTTTACATTCTCCATAAGCAAACATTAAGCTTCGTTGTAGAAATAATCAAAGTTTGATGATCATTTAACCTCAAATAGAATTGTAATTGCGTTGTTTCAGAATGTAGATGCACATAATTTAAGCTAAAGTAAAGCGGTTTTAGAAGGGATACAACGCTAAATACAAATTAAAAAGAACTTTATAAATCATGATTTTGACACAAGATAGATGTCATATTTTATTTTGAAGTTGGTCACGTGGTCGTTTCATATAATGGTCATGTGATCTCTTCATATAAAGAGAGTAATCACTATTTTAATTTTTATTTAAAAGCTACTGAATATATTTTGCTGAAATTTTTTGCATATGTTTTATGGGATAATTTGAATATTTCCTAAAACTTTCGAAGCAATTTGTGAATTTTAAATAAGGTTCAATGTATTTCATTTTTTGAACCCTGGTTCAATCCAAAACTAATTGGGTGATATTAATCATTTATATTCTCATAGGTCCCACAGACCGTCTGAATAGCATACTGAAATTTCATTTCGATAAAACCATTTTTACAGCACTTATCGTGCTAACGGACAGACAGACAGACAGTTAGTTGGCAACATATGTAATTAGGTTGGCAACAAGTCAATGACGTTGATAACTATAGTAGTGATTTCTCTAATTTTAGTCTGTATGAGAATTGTTTACTTGATAATTGTTCAATAAATAACTGCTAATTTGTTTTTGTCTTCCCTCATCCTCCCGGAGTCTCCTGAGAACTAGAAAACAGTTTTTGTACGCATTGTGTACTTTGTTATAGTATCGATCACGCTATAGAAACTAATGGTGACAGAATTTCGATCTCCTCCTCCTCCTCCCTCAGAGATAAAGCATAGGAGAAATTAAATTTTTTCAAAAAGTTTTTCCAGATTCTCCAGAGACTCCCCGGTGGCCTTGAAGATCAGATCTTTATACACTTATTATTAAGAAGTGGGACATTACCACCGGAATGTCCCACCGGAATTGTACTCGGTAATTGTAATCGTAATGTGCACCGGAATTGTACTCGGTGGATCCGAGTTCGATTCCCGGTTCCGCCCAAAATATTGTTAACGCGGTTTAACGCGGCGTACTGCCACATTAAATCTGAAGGTCCGACAGTCCTTCTGAGAGGTTGTTAGTATGTAATGAAGGTACAGTCCCTGTGCATGCCACCCCCCATTGAGTTTCAGTCTAAATTTTGTGGCATTGTCCGGGCCATCCATACCTTTCCTCTTCAGAACATGTTGGACTGTCTGGGTCGTAAAGAAATAGGTATCGATTATCGGTCACAGCCTATGGATTTTGATCCATGTTTTGAATATGTATTTGAATTTTTTTTTAAATATGTTTCTTTTTTCGAAAAATATTTTCAGATCGTCAAGCGGCTCTTCAATACACTGTCACAAATTTCCGATGAAATTTTCACTGAAATATGGTGCAGTCCACAGAGTTTTTGGAAATTGCACTGTACAATTGCAGTACTACTAAAACACTCTGTAACTGCAAAAGCGCCATAAATTCGTGAAATGTTAAAATTTGGAATTTCAACCATACCGAAAACTAGTAAAATTATGCACCTATATCTGGTGCAACTCACTAATCAATGAGATCCCTCAGCACATGTGCATTAAATCCTTTCGCATCGTCAGTCGACGCCATCTTTCCCGATTTGTATTTATTTTATGTTTACAAGAACTTGTTTCTGAATTTCAAGGTAAGGTATTATTCGGTTTTTTAAATATTTTCTTTACTGATGATTTTGTTTCTAATCTTGTTAGCTGGCGAAGATAACTTGGGTTAATTTGTAGTTATTAAAGTTAGTAACTTTCGCAAACGTCGTTCCAATCGCTGTATTCATACAATGTAAAAAATATTTGTAAAAAAACAGAGATCTCCTATAATTTCAGAATTAAAAGGATGCTAAAATATATTTTTTGTATTTTATGTATTTTAATGATACATCCATGTATGTCACAAGAAGTTTACAGAAAATTGTTTACTTTTGATCTCTGAAACATATATGTAGAAGTAGTTGCATATTTTCCAAGAGCACTAGAAAAGTTATGCTTGCTGTTCATAACAGATGTCAACAGATAGCAGTTTTAAAAAGTTTTTAATCTGATTGAATAAGTCAATTTTCAATTATATGTACTTATTCATTTTTCTTATATTATATTTAATAATTTATTTTATACCTATATTATTCAATAAATTATTTATGGTTTTGAATAGATTTAACATTTTTCAATTATTTTTCATGCTATTCCTTTTGTGTAGTGTTTTAAATTTGAATACGAAAGAGAGAAAGAGAGAAAAAATCTTGGCAAATTTTAAATAAAATTATTAAGTTTTCAAAATTACATTTATTAAGGAAAATATTGAATTATAGCTGACGCTACAGTATACAGGTAAAATAAATTTTCATGTATAGAAATTTCTATATTTTTTTAAATATAAATTTTTTTAGTCATGTTATATAATACAGGGTTAAGTCATATTGTCCTGACCAACTATCTGTTACTTTTGGTGTCAACAGTTCGTAGCCAATGGAAGAAGGCTACGTACCGTTAGTGGCTTGGTGGGTATATAAGGCACGATGTATGCATTTTGAAAACTCCTCATACGATGATGCCATGGCTAAAAGGAGTGATTTATCAGATTTGGAAAAAGGGATAATGGGAAAATTTTTGGATTTCGGGCTAAGAGTGGTAAAATTTTCTAAAAAGCACAATTTGTGAACTGTTTGCATGCTACTATAAGTAAAGTATATCATCAATAGAGAAATGTCACCATTAGGAATAAGCGAAGTGGAAACTGCAGAGCACCACCCGCCTTTGATGTGAGAGGTGAACTTCGACTTAAGGTTCGCGAGGGCCGATCGTCGTACTAGGATCGAAAACAAAGACCACTCGACTGACCCGAGGGCTTACAGTAGCAGCGTCGCACTAGGGTGAAGCAAATGAGCCAAATGAACCAGGAGGCTACCGGAAGTGTGTCTCAAACGGCAGTTCAACGAACCCTGCTGTGTATGGACTTCCGAAGCAGACGGGCGGTCACTGTACCTATGCTAACAGAGGTATATCGGATGAAAAGGCTTATATTTGCACGGTTGTATCGTAATTGGAACTCCGCTGACTGGTAAAAAATTGCCTTTTCCAATAAGTCCCGTTTTCTGCTTCATCGCATGAACGTTGTTGTATAAAACGTGGCAGATCGGAGAACAAACACACATGGAGCACTGCTGGAAGAACACAAGGTGGTGGGGGCCACGTTATAGTCTGGGGAATGTATTCGTGGCTTCTGGGTCTACTCATACTTGTGGAAGACACTATGAACCGAATTCGTTGTGAATCTGTCCTTGTATACCCCGTACACCCATACATAATGATTGTCTTCCCTGGGGCGGATGGGATCTACCAGCACGACAATATGAAGTGTCACACAGAGAGATGTGTCCGAAAGTGGTTGGAGGAACACGATGAAGACTTCAAAGTACTTTCCTGACCCTCTAATTCCCCAGACTCAATATATACCCAATTGAGCATCTGTGGGACCACCTCTTTCAGGTTGTTCGCTCTATGGATTATCCATCACGCACCCTCGAGTAGCTGTCAGATGCACTGTAGCCAGCATGGCTCCACATACCTATGAACACCTTCCTGCACTTTATTGAGCTTCCCTCAGCTCATCTAGCTGTTGTCGCCGCTGCACACGACGGTTACCCCGGATATTATCTGGTGGCCATAATAATGTGACTAAACTGCGTATATGTTCGACTGTAGCTGTAATATAAGTATCCTCATGAAAATGACTGGACGAAATGCAATATTCCTGCTGAAATGCAAAATTGAGAATAAATTCAAAATCTTTTTTTTACAATTTTTTACAAAATTTTTCCGTACAATCCACATCCTTATCTTGGCATGATAAATAGGGCTCACATTAAAGCAACTGTATATTCGCCCTAATTTTGTCATGTCTTCTTTAAGTAAATATGAAAATGTGTATTATAGCAGTATTATAGTAAAATAAAAATACAGGAAACAAATATCTAACCTCAAACTTCTTTTATTCCATGAAAGAAATCTTCCAATTCCATGGCTGGAATAAAAAAATCTACAGCACATGATTTTCCTAATATAATGGAATGCATTTACTTCTTTCGCCGTGAAAAAATGATGTATAAGATCCACGGAACAGCGTTTCCAACATTGAGTTGTACATTTGTCGCTTTTTTGGATGAAAACATGCAAAACAATTTTGTAAATAATTAGCTTATAAACCCACTCAACTCTAACTTAAAAATTATTAATATTGATAGAATCCTTAATAAGCAATATAGTCCATATATTAAATCTGTGTAATTCATCAAATACGACGTCTAATTCATCAATTATACGTCATTTTTATTAACTTGATGCCAAGTTTGCAATTTTGATGATATTTTCTTCAAATTGACACTGAATGTCGCCGTTTTCTATATTTTTTCAAATTATGCGCCAAGTTTGCCTAATGCATCACCAAGTATTACAAACAAAGGGAGAGAGGAGCATTTCTTATATACCAGACTAGATGCTCGTCATATGACGGAATTAAACATTTGTAAAATATTACCTTCTATTTAGCGTCACTTTTATCAATTTAGCAACTTTTTATTCAATTTGATGACATTATTGTCAATTTAGCAACATTTAAAATTTCCCTAAGTTAGCGATATTCGGCCTAATTCGTATCCAAATTATTCGCCTAGACTTGCAGATGGGATTCTTATATTCTTTCCAAAATATTGAATTTCACCAATTAGTCGTTATTTTCATTTCTTTGGCGTCATTTTTATCATTTTGGCGAAATTTTAATTAATTTGGTGACTTTTAAAATGTAACAAAGTTGGCAATATTCCACCAAAATAGTTTGCCGAAACTTTGCCAAGCTTTACGGAAAGAATAATATGTTATTTTCATAGTAGATTCTTATATTCTTCCTAAGTTATTACATTTTCATCAATTAGTCGTTATTTTCATTGATTTAGCGGCATTTTTATCAATTTAGCGATATGTTCTATTTATTAAATATTATAGTTCTATTTATTAACTATTTATTTGACAACATTTAAAAATGTCGTCAAGTTGGCGATATTTCCCCAAATTCATCACCAAAATTTCGCCAAGCGTTATGGACGGAGAAATATCTTATTTTTAAGGTAGATAAATAGTGGCATCCAAATGCATAACTATTACCCAAAGTAACCTCTCTTGTGAATGGAACGAGATAGATCCACGAGAATAATATTAACAAATTTATCGCATAATATTATGTACGAAAATTGAACATATTTCACAAAAGTTAATATATATATTTTTTATTTTATGGAATTTTTTTCATAAATGTTTTTGAAAAAGCTGCAATTCTTCGAGAACGGTTCATGCTAGTGTTCTAAAGTTTGTGTCAATCGATTTCTGATGAAAAATTATGTAAGAAATGATTATTTACGTGATTTTCGATACGTTTGATTTTTTTTTTCAAATTTCCATTCAAAAATTTGATTACATCTAAAAACTATAGATTTTTAGTATTCATAGATTGTAATTTTTGTACTAAAGTTGTTCGAATCACTCCATTTGCTCGTGAGATATCGTTTACACAGTCTCCCGTGCACACAGACACACACACACGTACACTTACGTGCCCATACAAAGATACACATACTTATACACACATACATATACACAGACATCACTTCTAAAACATTCGATTCATCTTCAGGGGTGCCTGAAACGTGCTATCCAGTCGAAATACGAATTCGAATTTTTGACCCCATCAAAATACTTTCCTTATACATTGTACTATGTATAGAAGGAAAGAAAATATTAGGCTGGACATTTGTTTCCTATATTTATTTTTGGCAATAATGCACTGTTCTTCATTTATGCTACTTGATGAGGTTAGTTTATACACATAATGTAAGTGGAAAATTATACGAGTTTCTGGTGGTATTTTTACGCAACGTTGCTTTAAGAAGTGGCTACAGTTGTCTTGCCTGCTAACTTTCGTTCAACTTTGGGTAATTTTAAGTGTAATTTTAAGTTCTTATTATAAGTGAAACTTCGCACTTATTTTTGATGTAGGTTGAGGTTGCTTCACAAACTAGAGCAATGTTTCTCTTAAAAATTGTGAACCTAATAATCCAAATTTAAGTAGTATATTGCACCATCAATTGGCTTATCTTCAAGTAAAACTTTCACAATATAATAGTGTACATTTTAATTGCAAATGCCCTAAAAGGTGGTGCAATATACCACTTAAGTAAATAATTAAAACTTTACCATTTTTAAATGCAATAAAGCTCTAATTTTGTATACGATGCATTCCAAAAAGATTGAAACGCGATTTTATTGTTTACCTGTTAGAGATAAGTGAGCAATGTAAATTGCAAAAATGAAGAAAAGGTAGGAAATATGACTACGTTAATGAAATAGTCCTCATATTAATTTTCAAAAAGTTACACTTTTTTAAATTGTTATTTGATCCCCTTAGACAAATTTGGTCAATCGGAAAATTTTTATTTATAATGCAACAAGATCACTAAAAATATCCGCATATCTGTATTTTTAAAATCAATTGAATTATGATAAAGGAAAAAATATGACTCATGCTACTTTTCCGTACTATGTGAAAGGCTGCTTGATCGATGAAAATAGGAATCATAAACAAATTGACGATGGAAATTGTTTAGATCAAAAATACGTTAATATGTGTCAAAATTTTTTATCACAAATGCATCTAAATAAAGCATTACACAGACAGAGATCATATAAATCAGTGGTACTTACTACGCGGTTGAGGCACACAATTAAATTATGCATATATTGGTAATTTTTGTGATATCTCACAAATTTACATTTCTAATTTGATATATGGTCCCCATTCACAGTGTTCAATTTTCAATTAAATATAACTCGCTCAATTTTAAAGATACTGTGGTGCACAAAAGAAAGAAACTGGAATTAAAAGCTGGGTTTTTAAATTATTAAATTCTACATAATTGACATGGTCGTAAAATCATACATAGTGGAAGTCATTAAATTAAACATTGCGTTGTTTGCCGCTATTAAAACCCACCATTATTTTCTTCAGTGTTTTCTTCAGTAATTAACATACTACTAAATTGATTGCACCATTTTAACTTTAACAATAAATCATTTATTAACAACATGAAATACTTATTGAATTCAATTCATTACACAATTTGCATATTTATTTGCGAAGGAGCAAGCAAAATGTGAGGGATTTGCCGTATGAGACCAGATCACTATTTGTTATCGAAATAATCTAAGACCTGCTACCATATTTAATAAACACATACCTGACCACAACGCTTGCTTCCTTGTAGATTGCACTGGTTTTGCACATTTTGTTGAAGTATCATTGGACTCTAACTGTCGTAGATTTGCATATTAGAACACCTTTCGCGGACTATCTTTGGACTACTCCGTCGAAGTTGTGTTGTTGTTGTTGTCGTGTCCCTAATATTACATTTAAGGAAGAATGTGTGCACTGCTTCTGTTTAGTCTAATGATCCGGGGCACCCGAAGGTAGAAGTCTGACTTAACAACATCGTCGTTCTGTATCATCGTTCTTTATCATCTTTCTGTCTAGTCGTTCTATATCGTCGTGTATATCTGTTATTACTCCTTTGGTTGTGGCTCTTTTGCTTCAGGTCTGACACTCCTGTTTTGCTCTTATTGGCAGCCTCCATAGCGAAGCCACAAGCATCTTCTTCATTGGTCAGCTTTTTTATCCAATGTCGTTACTTCACATTTTCATAAGAGTCCTTCGACCCCCTCTGTCTTGACGCCCCTAAATTTATGGTTTTATTTGACCTTTGGGTCAGCATGTTGTAAACTTTGGCGTCATTGAGACTGAAGGTATTGTCTGACTTTTCAGACACAATAAATAATGTACATAAAACTGTCTCACAAGAAATGGTGTGAGATCGATTTCTGGTCTCACAAATACAGATATGCGGTTTTTTAATGATCTTGTTGCATAGGGGGATCCTATAAAATTTTAAGGAGTGTAACTTTTTTTAAATTAATGGGAGAACTATTTCATTAACGTAGTCTTATTTCCTACCATACTTTCAACATTTCTGCAGTTTGCATTGCCCACTTATCTCCAATAGGTAAATAATTAAATGACGTTTCAATCTTTTAGGGACATCCTGTATAACTTCAAGGTTACACAAAAGTCAAAGTTACACAAAAAATACTTGCAATGTATCGCTTAAATTGAGTTTAATCGCAAGCTCAACTCAGTGCTGCAATGTTGCACCATAATATGTAGGCAATACAACTGTAGCCAATTTTGGTGTAAAGTAGCTCAAAATGATTAGCATTGTAGCTTAGAGAGACTAATGTTAATATACTTACAGTATTGACTACTGAACCGAGCTTAACGGAGCCGAATTTTTAATACTCCCCCAGTGTAGATTAAATGGATCTGGGTGATATAGTATTTCAGATTCCACTCAAAGCCCCGAAGAGGAATTAAAGTGCTTAAACTAATCCACGAGACAGTACTCAGTGGAGCCAATTTTTCGAAAATTAAAACACTTAACTTCAAGTTGTCAATTATGACAACCATGGGAAAGCTCCCCCCCCCCGGGGCGGGCCACCCAAGATGGTGGTTTCGGATGTTGGCTCTGTAGCCTTGATCCTCCAAACTGGGGGGCAAATTAATCCGGGGTAATCAACCTCGCTGCTAATGACTCAAGGATGCAATCGCGGAATTGCAGTCCCCGGACTCTTCCAGGTGGCTGGATCACGGGACTGTGGCTATTTATGCCCTGAGCCCAGGTCTGGCCGGTGACCGGAGTCGGGCCCGGCAGGTGCCTTCGGCCCCTGCCCGGTGAATGATTCCGCCGAGTTTCGCGACCGAGGTTGCGGCTTTGCTGGAAAAGAGATGTAGTGGTTGTCGCATCGATGTCCCACTTAAAGCTATAAACCCTAGAGGTTAGCTGGGCTCGCAGGTATGTAATCTAACCATGGGAAAGCAGGTCAGTCATAAATGATATTCTACAGATGGCAGAAAGGTCACTCGCGAATATATTAATCTTTATGTAACTCCATATTTTTTTTTTTACAAAAATTGTTTTTTTACACATACCTATTAATTTATTAATGGCGTCTTTATATTGTAACATAAACTTCATTGCTGTTGTCCGTCATTTGACTATATCACACACATAAATATGTGCAAAATATTCTTTGACTAATGCATAAAGTTTTACATGGATATATAAAAAGTATTTGACAGTCCTTTGCAAAAATTATTTTAATTAATTCGCTTCAAAAATGTAAATATATGAAGTAATTAGTAATAAGCGAGCTCTTCTTCAGAATAATTTACTTCTAATAAATATGCTGGAGCTATCAAAGCAACATTTTTATCTTCAATGAAATTTGCTAATTATCTGTAAAATTAATTGACACATTTAAGAAGTTTGTAAATATTAAAGAATTACAATTTCTTATTTCAAATGAGCCGCATATATTTTTTTTATCTTAATATGATATGGAATTACCTTTAATTAAAATCAAAGTTTCATATTTCATTTCTGAAAAAAAAAAATGGAAAAACACTCAGTGACTGGAGTTATTTGGTTTCTTGTAAAAAAAAATAATATGTAAATGAAGAATAAATTGTCAATGCATTTTTATAGGACGAGCTGAGATGCTCCACTCTGTTCCGTGTACGTAAGCTCTATTCGTGGTAATTGAATGATAAAAAATTGGATTTCGAATTTGTACAAAAATTGAAAGCACAAATAAACAAAATAACACCGGCACTTACAAATTTGCATTTAAGATAAATATATCTAATTTAAAGTCTAAAATTAAAAGTAATAAGTAAATAAGATTTTTTTCAAACCTGCTCTAAGCATTATTTTTCAATTTTCACTGCCCATATATACGTAATATAATATATAGGGAAAGTATTGCTACTGAATCGAAAATTCAATACGAGTTTTCGACGGAAGAATACGTTTCAAATATTCTGGAACTGAACGTTTCTGAGGAGATATATGTAGTATGTATATGTGTGTGTATGCATGTGTCTGTGTGTATGTATATATCTGCATGTGAATGTGCGTGTAGCTGTGCGTGTGTATGTATCTGTGTGTATGTATTTATGTGTGCGTATCTGTGTGTGTATATATTTGTGTGTGTATCTATGTGTGTATGTGTACGTGTGTATGTGCATGTTTGAGTGTCCGCGAGATTGTGCGATATCTGAGAAACAAATGGAGAGTTTTGAACAAACTTTGGTACGATATTCCAATCGATAAATAGTGGAAGCGTATAAATTCTATTCGCAAACGCTTCTGTGGAAGATCCCTAAAATTTCGAAAAAATTATTAAAAAAGTCAATAATGTTCCATAAATTATCGTTAAAATTATATAAAATTTAAAAAGCATCAGCTGTTGTGAAATATGTTCACTTTTCCTTTGTAATATTATGTGAAACTTTAGTTAACATCATTCTGGTGGATCTAGAACGTTCCTTCCACGAGAGAAGATTCTTTGAGTAATATTTTTGTATTTTGATGCTCAACAATTTGCAAATAGCCATTTATGTATAAGAAATAATGTTCTCACCGTCTTTCTGTAACTCTTGGCGATAAATTTGTAGTCTATTTTGGTGAAATATCACCGACATGGCGATACCTCGCCCTCGATAAACGAAATTGCCTTTAATATTGCCGCTAAATTAACAAAAAATATAGCACCATATATTGAATTGATTATCAAAATCGAATTACACTATATATTGAATTGATCAGAAAAATATTTTAATATATAGAATACATATTTATAATGCGGATGCGAACATAATATGTAATTGCTTCACGAAATATAATTTAATCCGGTACTTCTAATAGTTTTACATGTTGTCTTCCAGAAAAATGCCAAATGTACAATTCAATATTGGAAACATTGTCTCGTGGATATTGTGCATGATTTTTTTTTACTGTAAAACGAATAAATAATTTATTGTGTTATATAGGAAATGTTTTCTGCAGCCCACATCAGATTTTTTAAACTTTTAGACACACGAAAACCACATTTCAGCTGTTAGTAGAATAAATAAAGGATCGCTTTTTTTCTATCATAAACATTATTATAGTGCATCGCAGGTAATTTCCATTTCATCTATGCTAGACCAACGTTGCAATAAGGTAGTAATCCATGGCTTTGCAGGAGTGAAGATTCGCGGTTTTTCAACCCTATTCTAAATGGAACAACCGATAACTGCAATGGTAATAGTGCAATTTACAATGTGTCGGAATTTTTCAACTCTCTATGGAGACAGACAAATTCAGTTCTACCTCCCAGCCAACATAAAATGTCATAACATGTGAGATCAAATTGACCAATTGTAACATACAACAAGTTTTCTTATTGTTACAGCGGTTCAAGGCTATTCCATGCTTAACAACACATAAACCCACGTTTAGAAATTGTAATACCTCGAAGGAATCACGTGATTGAACTGAAACTTACAGCAAATTCAATTTAGTGTATGCTATGCAAATGATTAGAATTACAGAGTCACCGCGCATGTGTGGGCTAATCAGTGCCCTCTCAACAGTTAGTTGTTTTAGCAGTATAACTAGTTAGTTGTATCAAGAAGTTGAAAATAGTCTATTGTTGTCTGCCATCGGTAAACGTTTTATGAGAAATCACTGTGTGTCTGCGACAACAGTGGGAGCCATAAGAGGAAGTTACGGTGTAAGAACAGGGACGAATGATCGGCTTTCGTGAAGAGGATTTTTTTATCGTGCAATTACAACTCTTATGGAACGCAATGCCATGACAGTGATGGAAGTGTGGAAGCAGTGGACTGAAGAGAATCGGACAAATCGGCATCTCGACAGTTATCAGAATATTGGAGCACTGCTACAAGTGTGTCATTGTCTGCTCCAACAATTCGCCTCCGTCTACTGCACCGTGGACTGAGTGCAAGAATTCTTTTCTACAGGATTCCTGTGACGAAAACGCATCGATGTCTGACGCTACAATGGGAGCATTAACATAAACACCAGCCTATTGGCAACATGTCGTCTTTTCCGGTGAATTCCGCATTAATCTGAAGTACAGTGATGTCCACATTCACGTTAGACGCTATAGCGATGAATGTCACTTTCCGGAGTGCATTATCCAACGTCATACTGGACAAACACCAAGCGTGATTGTCTGGGGTGCCATTGGGTATCTTGGACGATCTCAGCTGCTAAGAACGTGGGTAGAAAATTGTGGGTAATCTCTACAGCAGCCGGTACATCAGAGAAGTTCTGGAAGTCGTACCATTTCTTCAAAGTATTTCTGGGGTTGTGATTCAACAGGACAGTGCCTGCCGCCATGTTTCTAGGAATGTTCGAGACTTCTTTTTAGCCCAACAGATATAGCTTCTTCCTTGGACTGCCTACTTACATTTTTTCGTTCGGCGTCTCGACCATGACGTTCGTCTTGTAGCTAATACTGTTGAACTTTGGGTTCGGATAGAAACAATCTGAAATGCTCTTCCTCAGTTACAAATTCCAAATATGTTTTATTAGATGTCACGTTGCATAGACGCACTTATTCAGCGTGTGGTAACTTCACCAAATACTCATTTTCGATATGCAATATTAATATATATATTTTTTGCTTTATAAATTTTATCGTTTATTTGTATCAATACAGGTCATTTGTGGAATAAATTCCATTCAATTCAGAAGATTCCTTCATGGTGTTGCAATTTTTACAAACAGCAGTATAGAAAGACGTGTCATCTGCAATTAGAATGCGTTTCTATCGGAATAATTATCTTTATTTTATCTTGACCCAGATCAGGAGAGCCCAAATTGAGCGGAGGTCAACTGAAGATTATTGAAATTGTTTTGTATGCTGATACAAAAAATACGTATACTATTCTATATTGGCATAGAATATATAACCATACGAATTTTAATCATAACTAAACATGAATTAAGTTTATTTTCACAAAATAAAAAGGGAAAACAACAAGTTAGAACTAGAACAATCAATAAATGTAGGAGAGTCCGGGAAAAAATCAGGTACCTAAAGTTTGCAGCTAATTTGGAAGTGTAAATGAAAAGAAATGAAAATCATAGAACAAAAAGTAATTTTTCAATCACTTTCAAACTTAACATGAAGTACGAAAAACTCAAAAATTGATAAACTTAATTTTTAAAACAAATATAAATGTAAAAAATCGTGTGTAATAAAATCCTAATAGAGTATTCACATGTCTTTTACATTATGGTTGACTAAGTTCACAAGTAAGCACGGATTCACCATCGTAGTTTTTTATCTTGACACATAGGCCTGCACTTTACACTCAATTCATGAAACTCAATCATTTAAGATTGAATGCAATTCAAACAAACTGCGTCTTCATATTCGACGATTTCACCCTCTTTCTCTACTTTTGTCTTTTACTTTCTTGATTTAAGTCCTTTTCCCGCAGTTTTTCTCTAACAGTTTTCTCCTTGTTCTATTATCTTTAACTTGTGTAGTCTTCTGATATTTTTCTACTAATTCATTCAGCTGTGCCTTATAAAATGTTGAAATAAAAAATGCAGTTTTGCCTCTCTTCCTTGCTATTCCTTTCTGTCCTTGCTTTATTTTGGAAATTGACATGGCATTTTCCGGGAAAGGGCTGGAAAATTTGACAGACTAGAGTTATTGATACAAACATTATAGACATTTAAGACAACTGAGGTATACATTCTGGACAGGTGGTTTTTGTGAGGGATCAATGGAAAAGAATCAGTAGAAGTGTGCTTATATTTTCATTGATCAACGTCCTGTGTCCATTGATTTATAATATATAGTGGTTTACAGGGGTACAGCATGCTAAACACACATCCCGTCCCGCCTCAAACACATTTCGTAAAAAAAATGAAACATCACCACAGCCGACATTTTTTCTCAATTGTGTTAAAAGTACTCTAAAACGCGTAGGATTAAACGCTAGAGAAAAATATATGAAAGGCGACTACCTTGTTTCAAAAATTGTAGATTATACTAGTACACACGACGTCTCTATGGTCCCTGTGGATGCCTCCCCCACTGGGTTCCGGTCTAAATTGGGTGGCACTTCCCGGCCGTCCATACAGTTACCTTACACCTTTCTGGTAGGTCGGACGGTCTGGGTCTCAACAACAACAACACGACGTCTCTATGGTTTTGAAAAACGACGTCATCTATGAAGGGTATTAAAAAAGCCGTATTAAGTGATGTACAGTGTGTGAATACAGTTTCCAAAAGTTCCAGCCAACTCCATTGCCCCCTATGGGAAATAAACGCCCTACAAGATCCATTAGAAGGAAAATTAAATAAGAAGTTAAAACTTCAATAAATTTAAAAATATTTAAATAATATGAATTACAATTGAAAATATGCAGACACGCTCAAGTTATAAGTCAGATGTCAATTTATGTTGGAACTTTATTCCGAAATTGTAGAAAATTCAAAATAGTCCGTATGCGACCTGCGGACCGGGACCATCCTGAAGAAGTACAGTCATAAAATAAAATAAAATATGCAGGACATATATAATACAAGTCTTTACAAATACAAAAGTAACGCTCAGATGCTCTACAGTAATATTAATGAAATTTTCAGAAACTCTGTTCAGCGCATATTCACATCCAGCAGCAAATTTATACATACTGGCTAGCCAATGCTATCTGAAGGGTATGGATAACCCACTATTTGTTTTGTCCTAACTACTACGCACAGCTGCCGCATCTTTCGATGCAGCTCACTGGACATGCATTCACTCAATTGACTTTCAACTGTTAAGCAAAATCACACATTATAAGAATATATATTTTAAAATATTACCGAAGAATATAGTTGGTCCCAATATTCTTTCTTTCTTTTTTTGTAGTCATTCTATGCGGAGATGTTATGTTGTCCACCTACCTAATGTTATCCGTTTTAGGTATAACTAAGGGATGCCCAAATGGCTGCTTTTGAAAAAATTCACATATATACTTTCAGGCCATAAATAAAATTAAATGAAATTTATAGTTGAAATGACACTATGAATGTCAAAATGAAATCCGTGCCGAAAAGTGATTTCATATTTCCTATTTTTCCTTAGTAATCATCGGAAATAGTGACTAGAAATCAAACCATCTGTTTAAAAATCCCCCTCACATTTTTATTTTTATTGCAAATATCACTATTTCAATGCATTACAAAAACCTCCGAATGTTCAAGATTGGAGTGGGAAAATGTGGGCGTGGTCATGCACAAATTGATACATGTCTCGGCTATTCACACTTAAAAATTTTAGATATATTTTAAATAATGCTTTATATTATTGAACATAATTGTTAGGATTTCCAATTTGTTTAATTCATTATAGGAATTTGGGCTACCCTAATTCTAGCCTGCTGGACCCCTATGCAAAAGTAATGTATAAGACACCCTTTACTTATTAGAAAGTATATACGATATCCTCCAGGAGTTCAGTCTGAAACAGTATATCGTGCACAATCATTAATTTCTGCACCGATCTAATCCAAATTTCACTTGTAATTACTCTGATGAGATATTTACTCGTACAAACTTTTATTAAAAAAATATTTACGTGTAGGGTTTTAATTCCCCCTTAATTTGCTACGGCGGAATCCATTACACTACTCTAACCAAAAGCATAGTGTTCAGCGATATTACTGAATTTGTGTTTGTTCATTTTAGTCTAACACACGATTACTGTTCGATTACAGGACAAATCTCTATTCATCTGTGGGGAGAACATTCGCCCATTGTGTACGGGTCTAAACCACATAATTTTTAAAGGGAAGCATATATCCAAATGATTTTTAGATTATCAGTAATTATACAGAAAGTGATAGGAAACTCGAGAAAGAATTCGCTCTCTATTGGTATTTTTTATTATCTGTTTACATATGAATATAGAGAAAATTATATAGCTTAGCATAACATTTTCCGTACATAAAACGGACAAATACTTGATGTTATTCAAAAAATGTAAAATGATGTTAAAATAAATGTTAGAATAAATTTTAATTATCTTTCAAAACATTTTAACTAAAAGAGTAGTTAACACCGTCGCCATTGTTTGGCGTATTTCGCGGCCCTCGAGTTATTTCGACTGCATAAAATATAAAAATATGCAATTTGGTTATTTATAGAAGAAAGTTGGGGAAACATGCTGAAATAAACCGTATTTCGATTTAAACATTAGTTCAACAAATATTTAACGTCAAAGTCAAACAAATATTTTTTGAGATCCTAGTCCGTATCCTGGATAGACAAGCAATAGCAGGAAGGCGAACTTTTGCAGGCATGTACCTACATAGTTGAATTTTTGCAGGATGGAGCGCGTTATCAATTTTTTATTTATTTTATGAGTTACTATATTTTTATGCATTTTGGAAGTCAAAATTTTGTTTAGTATTTCGCGTCCCACAAGTTTCTTTGTCTCGTACACGTTATAGAGTCGGTAGCAAACTGAAATTGAAAGGACAGTCAAATCATCGTTCAGATTAGATGGCGCCACCAATACATCCGAAGCCTTTCGACAACGCAACAACGTTATGCAACATCATACTTACATTATTACTAAAGTGGTGTAAAGTACACCATTTGCCTAACAATGTGATATATTACACGTCACAAAAGTGATGGCAAACTGAAAATGAAACAATTGAATGACACCATCATTGAAGGTTAGATGGTGTTACCATTACATCCGCTTACGTTTGAGAAAATGACAACATTAAGAGAATTGATGGTGTACAAAACACCAGCGGCATTAGATAAGGGTTAATAGAAAGATTTACCTTTTAAACCTTACTGAAAACTTGATAACATATTTGGAATTGACCTTCTTATCAATTTTACTTATATTGAGATAAGCTTGTAGTTATGCAGCAAACGATAATGACGTGCGTAAATAATTCTTATTCGATAAATTTTAAAGAATAATTTACCGGACCATAAACATATAATATAAATAACGAAATATAAATGTTTTAGTATAAATGTAAAAGAAAAGAAAAATAATTATCACTCAGTTCAATGGTTATTCATTTACTCTGAGATAATCTAATAAATATATCAAAATCAATTAAATACTTATTTTGTTTAACTTCCAGAAAAATAAACAAGTAAAATAAAATAAAAGTTACTCTAACAAAGTATGTATCATTTTAAACAGAATGTATTCATTGTATATTGTTTTAGAAACATGACTATGCAATTCGTTGGTCATAAGAAGTGTGCAAGATTAGGTATTAACGTATCGTTCATAATATGTACGAACTAGCGGATTGGAAATAGAGCCCAAATTACCAATGTTAAAAGAGATATTTTTTTGGAAAAATTGGTAATACGAACCCCCACTTTGTTCTTTGTAAAGTACATTTTAAGCTAATTTCACTCGTTTTGGTAATGGTTGTTCACATATGCTAATCAGCTATGGCCACAATAGGAGGAATAATTTTTAGAATATTTACAGTAACCTCCATAATGCGATTACTAAAAAAAGTGAAAACAGCTGCTTTTTTTAAAGTGTTTTTTAAAGTTTATTATAGACCCCTATGAAATAGTCACAGTTTATTCGTCAAAAATGAACTTTATTGTTGAAAAACATAAATTATTTACAAAAGTCGCAAATATAAATTTCTGCCTCGGCTCCAGCACATTCATGGTGTGCCCATAATTCACACATCACACATATGACCCATAGTTCTCCATTTCAATCATCAGTAAAAGCTGAGTCACACTGGGGTTCAGAGGAGTGGGGAGTAGAGTCACCTCTTCCCCGCTGAGTCTCCTTTCCAGCTGATTTCCAGCTGTTTTCCATTTTATCCATATTACCAGCAACACCATGTTGAAAATGTCACATCATACTGCCAAACCTAACTAAAAAGTTGAAGTCTGGTTTCTTCATATTATCGTCTAACTAGTGTAGTTCAAGGTATGACATCGAAATCTACGCATTGTGCAACATAAATACTCATAAAACTTGTATATCACTTACCTAGCTAAATGTTCGCAAATAGAAAGAAACTGCCAACGCTCACATCACAAATGTTCCTTCAATAATGCAAGGCAATGGCGATCTCTTATAACAGGAAGGGTGATTAGAGTTGATTTACCAAGCCGCCAACAGAGTGGGCTTCGTTCCGGCCGAGGCACCGAGGGGATCCATAACACCTGCAGGTTCCAGATTACCACCTTTCTCTCTACTTTGTCTAAACTATAGAATTTGAAATTAAAAATATTTATCTTTCTCTAGATACATCAGCCTTAGGAAAGGCCTTTAGTATCCAATTAAATAAATTAAAGAAGAGGTGGCCACCAGTGTTCACATTAGTCCTCTCTACCATAACGTGACTATGGGCGAATGAATAAAAGTGATTCCAGCGCTCCTGGCGGGGAAAAGACATGTTAGGATAATGAACACGGCAACAAAACCCGATTAACAATAAAAGCCATACACAAAGAGATATTGTCTAGTAAAAGTAATCGAAAACAAGAATGACTGAAACACGTATATGGAAGGTGCAAGACATAATTAATCAGTTGCTAGGCTCGCAGCCACGTTGATCTGTAGTTTTCAAACAAACATGCCCTGTAGCTTTTAGTTTCTTTCTTAATTTTGAGACATAACATTGGTGACTAGTGGCTATTTACAATTAATTAATCTAGTTAATTTTAGAAAACATGCCAAGAACGAGATTGAAAATAACACACAGTTACAAACGTATCCTCTGGAATCGCGGTGTGCACTCCGGATACAAAAATGGGCCCACATTTCTGGATAACTAAACCCGTTTATTCACAAGCACAAAGTAAACAGGAAAAATATACAATTAAATAGCATCCAAATTCTTCACTAGTTTCACAAAATAACTGATTTTATTCACAGAATATTGACGAAAGTAATTTCACAAAACAGACGCTATTATTCTCAAAATAACTCCGACTGAGTGATGATTCCTTTTATAGACTCTATTAAAACGTCTGGAAATTTCCCCTATCACGTATAATAAGTGTTATTTGGAGTTGATTCTCGAAGATTCGAGAAGACACCAAATGTCATCAAAATGGCGATAAATCACTAAATTTGGCAGTTCTTCGTACTCGGAATTCCGGCAGTCCTGGGCCAACTTCATGCATACGTCATGGCTTACAATGACTTGCCTCTCCGGAAGTTTTACTTGCCTCTCCGGAAGAAAGTGAATATCACGTTTTCGCAACATTAATAAATTCGGCGATTAATGAAAACATGTGAGGAAAGAGGAAAGGGAATAATTAACAATGCTGGTTTAAATCATTACAAAAACAATTTGAATATAAAAAATTAATTCCATTTAAATAAAATACCCTAACAACTTAATTGAACTTTTGTTGTGTTTTGCCTGAAAATTCAAAGAATTTGTGTTGTGGTTGAAAATCCTAGGTAGAATAAATACTGTGGACATTGCGAATTGTTAAAGGCGACAGAAAAGGAACACAAAATTTTGGTGTACACATTACTAACATTTATTTATACAAAAATAACACCCCAACCCATAAAATAGGCCCCACAAGCGAAAATTATCAAATTCTTTAAGACATATTTGCACAGTACTTCTGATAGAAAGAAGTTTATTAGTCCTTGGGACCCGTCAGTTCTCGTTTTATTACCTGATTCTTGAAAAGTGTTCTTAAAATAGTGGCACGGACTTGAAACAGACTGTGATCGGAACATGGAATGTAAAAGGAATATATTTTAGAACTTCAGGCTTCCATTATGTTTGCCGATGTCCCAAGGGAAGGTCGAGATCGTTGGCTTCCGCTCCACTACTCATCGGAACGATAAAGGTCCCTGAGCAGGCAGAGAACATAGTCATCCGCGAAAATCTCTATCCTCGGCTTTTTCTCCTTGTCTATAAGTTATAAATTTATCATTATTCTTCATCAGAGATGCAAATTTCTTCAGTGGCCTCCACGTCATGCAAGATCGTGCCCGAACTGCAAGCTGTCCCGAGGATGTTAACCACTGTCCGTTCATCTTCTTCCTTGAGGTCTTCAACGAAACAGTCTCTCAACGCATGGAGGAGTTGGCGAGACAAAGAGCATTTTTCGCCATAGAACCAAATGTATCACCGAAGTAAAAAGCAGCATAACGGAGCATGACGTTAACATAGCAAGCAAATAGCCACGCTATTAAACTTTTCCTTACGGCGGTACAACAGTTGTACCACAGGAAATCTCTTCTTCTAGAACGGCGCTGGTTCAACTGCTGTACCAGTCTTTCTCACCCCTATTTTTCTGGGAAAGGAGGAGAGCACCTGATGTATCCAGTTGAGTGCCTTGAAGAATGCCTGCAACCCTTCCTTCAAGTTTCTCCTAACTGAAGGGGGAACGAGTTACGAACAAAAGACAAGGTCATTGAAGGTGTTTATTTAGAGGGGTGGATTTTTCATTTATTTTGCCCTTCTGGAGTTGAAAAAATGGATTCTTGGAGAGGAATCCCGGTAATCTCTCCAGATGGATTCAAGCTCACTTGTGATGCAAGACACTTTACGGATGAACTTACATGCATGAACGTGATTTCGGCTAAAAATAATTGCGTTTGCCGAAAAGAGTGAAATAATTTTAATACAGAAGTTTTTTTCGGCATTGCAAAAAATATGATTTGAAAAAAATATTATGCAAAAAAGTGCTTGCAAAAATATGATTAATTTTTAAAAACGGGAAAAACATTAACACGACGAAAACGCAATACAACATTAACATAATAAGGAATTTTGAAAGAAAAACGTGGAAACAAAATGAATTTTATAATGAAATTTGAGAATTTTAAGTTTGGGTAAACATCAGGACAACGCCACAATAATGTTAAACCTTGCAGAATGTTTCACGAGGCTTATCAAACATTGACAATGACTTATATCAATCTGTTAGATAAAATACCGTCCTGTCCTGAGCATGCAATTACTATAAATTGTATAATTTCTGATAATGACAAAAATTCGCAAATAACCATATTGTGACAAATAATTGCTTTCTGTAATAATTTTGTTGGTAATTTTTTATTTTCACCCTTTAGTTATACAGTACCATTTTTTATTTCATATTTTGTTTCTTTTTAACTAAAATGAAATATTGGCCAATTCGAATATCTATAATAGAATTGCATTTGTAATATTTCACTGTATGTCATATGACTTGCAGGATTTATGATATTCTATTGCATCTTTATTTAATATTTTATCACCATGAAACTATGTCACAATATTATGACAATCTCTCTTTTCATAGAAACTCGGTGAACATCGTTCTGTCATCCGATTTATGGATTAACGTTAATGAAGTATGACATTTGAATATATTGCTTATACACAGGAAAGTCATTTTCTAAGACGTGTATAAATCTATGTCAGAAACAGAAATTCGTATTATACAATTGAAGTTCGTATTATATTAGTTGTATATATAAATATCGTTCTATATTATAATGATTACGTTTTATTCATGCACTATATTTAGAAATATATTGCAAAAAATCTGCATACTAGAATTTTGCATATAAAAAGAAAAATATAGGGATATTGCATCTTTAACATGAAAAAATTTGACTTTAGTTTGGAATTTTCATGTCAATCAACTATTTGAAATAAATGCTTAAATTTCCAAAGCTGAAAGGAAAAGAATCCCGGGATCTTTAATACCAGAATAGCTGTGATGGGTCATGGGAGTCTCTTATGCATCTAAATTTGCACACGCCCCACTTGACAAGTTCCCCGAACTCCTTTCAAAACCGAAGGCTTTCCGCATTCCTGCCGGTGGGCATACCGACTTTGAGGTATATGAGTTTCAAAAACATTACCTTTAATTAGATGAGAAATATGATAGGCTTGTAGTGCCTTAAGGAGTTTAAAATCGATCTCCTTGAACTTCGCAAAGCTGTAGTCCAAATAGATAGAACTTCCATCTTATATAGTTTTAATATACTATTTACTCAAGGTAGAATTAGATCTTTCTTAGGTATTCACGGTCCTCCTCGTTAGCAGCCCTTTTACCTCTTGATTGATCCTGACGCCGCTACTCACGACTCAAAGTTGTGTTCTTTAGGACACTGATAACACTTTTTACTTCCCTTTTCCTTTGTTGTAGCAATTTTAGATTAGATTATTCCAAATCTGCGACTTTTGTAAGTTGTTTGAGGCAATGGCTCAATGTGACCCCAAAGGGCACCTCTTTCCCTTTTCTTTTTTGATTTTATGAAAAATCCTATTTTATTAAATTATTTTTTAAATCCCTATGACTCCGTATACTTTGGAGATTAAAGGCAACTTTTTATTTGTCCCATAGACTCTTCTTAACAACTGTCCTTGCATCCTTGAGATACTTCAGAGATTTTTCCCTTCCCCTTCCCTTCCCTTTCCCAAGACTTCACTTCCCCTTTGCAAACGTCGCTTCCGAAACCGTTATAAAATAGACAACACACCGTTCAAAGACGGAAAACAAGGGTCCACTACATTACACATATTTCCATTAAAGTAAAAAAATAAATATGAAGAAATTGTTCATCAAATTTGGTTGTCCACCGAAGCCCGTTTGAATACCGTTTTCCATTATTTCCGATGGTGTCAGGAGGACAAGTATGCGAAATATGTTTGGTTGCTAAAACTCGATTTCTTTAAAATTATGCTTCAACATAAAATGAATTTAAACTAATTGGAATAAAAAAGTTTCGAAATGATTTGGAACATTGTCTAATCAATGTACTGAATTTCTTATGTCTGGATTGCTTAGATTTTTCCTTAAGTAACCGACAAATGAACAGATAGAGTCTATCTGCCCATTGTCGGTTGCCTTCACTTCACATCAGTTCTAAAGCCGTCAGAGCGAAGTGAAGTTTTTGCTGTTTGCATTAAATAATTTGTTTGTGTTAACGCTATATTTCTTTCGGCCTTGGCTAGAGCCGCATGCGACTCGCGAGCCGCAGTTTGGCCAAGTGATAAAAGATGATGTCTATAGCTTTGTCTATCTGATAGACAGCGACATATACATCATATTTTATTATGTTTCAATCAATTGTAGATTTTTTTTCAAAAAGGTAAAACATTAATTTTCGTCTAGCTAAACAGTGAAAATGTAATGCTGGCGCCTGGCTAGATATAATTTAATTTCCCAGAAATAGATAATTTAATTACCTAGAAGACGTCATTGGTGAAATATAATTTCAGGACAGCCACGTAAGGAGCGGCCCAAATGTAAATCGCCATGTCCTGGCCTCCTGACTGAAAGCGCAAATCGTCCGTAGCCAGCCGCAGAAGTGAGGAACGGACCAGAAAAGAAATCTGCTGCATCGTAGCCGAAAGGGAGAACTTTCATATTTTACTCTGCCAATAATTACCAGAATTGCACATGATCTAGAGACGATGATGGACCTGATACATCTGATACCCAGACGAATATATAATCCAGCACTACGTGAGTGGCGGAACATCCACAAAGAACCAAAAAGAAGCCACTGAATGCAGTATGTGCAAGAGTGGAGTGGAGGGATACGTTACTGAATATGTAGGAATAAACAAAGGGATAATGTACCTCATCAGAAATTTTATGTTTTGGTCAGATGCTACTTAAAAGTAGCAACATTGTTAAATTTAACGGTGCCATATACTCGTCCCTAACTTTGATAAATGAAAAAAAAATAATAAAGAAAATAATAAATTGTTTGATTGAGATATGAATAGATACTGACCTCACCAGTAATAAAATTCCTTTTTACAAATGATTGCAGAATTAAAGGTGAGTTTACGAACAGCAGACTGTGTCCTATATGTTTAATCAAAGAAAAGTAAATATATCATAATTTTTACGTTCCCAAACATTTATTGCCGCAATTAATTTAAGTGATATTTTATTTTTGAAATTTCCAAACTTTATTGCAAGCAAGATATTCTATTTTGGCATGGATCAACGTAAAAAATATTGCTTCTAATTTAAAAATTGTATCAGTCCTACTTATATTGCAGAGATGCTAAAAACATTTGTTCTCTTTTATCGAAAACTCGAATTCGAATATTTGACCCAGTAACAATACTTTCCTTGCACATTACGCAATGCACGTAGGGAAAGTAAGATATTTCCGTGCTGTTACCAGAAGAAAATATATTACAATTTCATTCAAGCAATAATTCTGTATATTCATAGAACCCAGCTTAAAGGTTGATGCCCACTGAGATGACAATTAATTTGCAGATAATATCCAAGGTTCAGTTTGCTCTTTTTACCGCTTTTCAGTATGGAATAGCTGATAACTACAAAATCTTATCAGAATCAAGTTAACAAGTGATTTATCTACCAAATTTTGTGTAATTTCGGCTATTTGTTTTTCATCTAGAGTGCATACAGGTAATTTTTAAGGGTCAATTAAAAAAATAGCAGGTTCTTTTATACCGAATCGTACCAAAATTTAATCAACATTAGGGTCACCCACAAGGGACTGTTCTACAAAATTTTATGAAATCCTGTCAATTAGTTTCCTAGTTAGAGTGGATACAAAATAGGTGCAAGACACACACATTCACACAGGCGAATATATTTTTTCGTGTTCTAGAGGTCCTAAAAAGTGTAATTCCGTCGAAAACTCGAGTTGCGATTTTTAACACGATTCCAATACGTTCCATATGCACTACCATGTATGGTAGGGAAGGTAAAATCCGTTAAATATTTTTAAGGATATAGTTTAACGCCGCATGGATGAGTTTTCAGATCCAATTGTTCTGTAAAGAAGTCCTTTCAGACAATTATACAATTATGCAAAATGTGAATTGGCTAAGGTAAACATGCTCTTTAATAACGAGCCTACCTACTTTGACTATAATGAAAACAAATCTTTTGAGAGAACGTTCTTCCATTTTGTGAATTAGTTGATTATTTATATTTCGTGGATTTATTGCACCCACGCAGCGGTTGTATTTATCCTTAGTTCTGGATGTTAAAAAGCCATCCTTAAAAAGTGAAAAATTGTAAAATTTACCGCTAGCTGCGAACAACTAGTATATATTGAAACATGCATTAAATATAGATTAGAAGAAAAATTAAATACAAAAAGTTAAAACTTCAATAAATTTAAGAGTTTTTTTTTTAAATATGAATTACAATTGAAAACATGCAGACATGCTCAACTTAACAAGTCACGCTTAAATTGTATCAATTTGTGTTAGAACTTCATTCTGAAATTGTCGAAACTCAAATAACTAAGTTTGTTTATTCTAATAGCGTGCTGAGATCATGGGTTTTAAAAATATTACATAGCCCAGATGCGGCCTGCGGACCGGGAGCATCCTCTAAACGTTCAGCCGTAAATTAATATATGCAATATATACTAGTATAATAAAGATCTTTACAAAATGAATGAGAAGTAGCTCTCACATGCCCTACAGTAATACTAGTGAAATTTTCAGCAACACTGCACTGTAGGTATTTACACCCCGCAATATGTCTACTCATAAATAACCAATGATGTCTCAAATGTATGAATAACCCATATTTGTTTATCTATTTCACACTGCTACGACCTCGTTTAACGCAGATTACTGGGTTAAGATTTCATGCATATAACTAAATATTGCAAAGTAAAATCATACTTTATGATTATATATACTTTAAATTATTACCAGTAACAGTATATGGTCTCAATATTATTTAATTTTTAATTTTTGCTGTCACACTCTATGGGGAGATGTTATGTTAATCGTTTACCTAATGTTATCTGTTTTAGGTATAACTAAGGTCCGTCCAAATAGCTGCTCTTGAAAAAATTTACCTCTGTCCTTTCCGACTATAAGTAATATAAAATGAAATTTTTGCTTGAAATGGCAGAAATAACGTCAATATGAAATCCGTGCCGAAAAGTTTTTTCAGTTTTCGTATTTTTCTTTGGTCACCTTCGGAAATAGTGATTAGGAATGAAGCCATCTGTTTAAAAATTTCCCTCGCGCTTTTATTTTTATTGCAAATATCACAATTTCAATGCATTAAAAAAACTCCGAATGCTCACGATGGCATTGGGAATATTTGGGCTTGGTCATACACAAATTGATACATGTCTCTGCTATTCACACAATTAAATATTGTAGATATATTTTAAATAATGCTTTTTGTATTTATATAAACAAAATTGTCAAGATTTTCGATTTGATTAATTTCTTATAGAGATATGGCTGCCCTAATTCTAGCCTGATGGGCTCCTATGCAAAAGTAATGTACGGAACAACCTTTAAAATTATTAAAGGTTCATATCCACTGCTTCCACAAGTTGATCCTGAACCAGTATATCGTTAATAATTCATGAAGTTCTTCACAGATTAACTCCAAATTTGGCTTGTAATTACTGTAATGAGCTATTTAGTTGTATAAACTATAATAAGACAAATGCGTACATGTAGGGCTTTTATTTTCCTCTAAATTCATGCAACAGAATTCTCTTATACAATCAAGACCAGAAGCATGGTAATCAACGATACTACTTTGTTTATCCTCGTACTTTATTCACCCATTACGTTGGGTCCAAACCACATAACTTTTAGAGGACAACGTATATCCCAATTATTTATAGATTAGTCCAGTGGTTCTTAACCTTTTTAAGCCGCGACCCAAATTTGAGAAATATGTTCATGTCGTGACCCAAAAAAAAGTCAAAATTTTTTCATTGCTTTATTTTAGATCGTATTTTTAAAAAATCTTCAATCCTACGATGATGATTTTTTTTAACTTACAAATTTTTTATTTATTTTTTTTAATAATAAAGATAAACAAAAGTACTTTTCGATCCAAGGAAAATTTAATTAATAATCAAGTGTTTTTAATAATTTTTATTGACCAAATTAAAATATATTTATAACTTTTTGAAAATAATTGACATTTTAACTTATTCCTAAAAAAAAAGAAATATCAATACATATGTTAAGTCTTTTAAATTTTAAATGCAAGTCATACAGTTTTAATGAGAACCTTGTGCTTGAATACATTTTGAAAGATCTTCAAACCTCGGTTGAATGCTTGTCAAGGAGCAACTTATATCTATTTCAGGATTTAACTTGTTCCGGTAATTGTTTTTGATTACACACAGAGCCGAAAAACCAGCCTCACACATATATGTTGTTGAAAAGGGCAATAATACTTTTAGGGCTTCTTTAACAATTATTGGCTTTTCGGTTTTTAATTTTAACCAGAAAGCACATAAAGATTCAGTGTTTTTGTAGAAATTGTATCGAAGTGCTTGGTCACTTTGTATTTCTATTAATTGTTCTTGAAATTGATTAATATTAACAAATTCCTCATGCAAATCACTTACATCAAAATTAAATGGCATTCGAACCCAATTATATTTGAAAACATCGTCTGCAGGGAAATATCGATCAAAGTCTGCTATTAGTTTTTCTAAATGATTAATAATAATTTTCTGTATTTCAAAATCTGTGATATCAATATTATTGTCTTCAACAAGTAAATTAAGAGTCGGGAATGAAGCAAGTTTCTTTACTTCAACCTTATTTCTCCATAATTTGAGTTTATTTTTAAAACATGCAATTTTTTCAGTTAATTCAATAATAGTATGATTACGTCCTTGCATAGACGTATTTAGATTATTTATTTCAAATAAAATATCTGACAAATAAGCAACTTGAGTAATCCACTTCAACTCGGAGAATTTAGATGCTAATGGGTGTTTCTTTTCTCTCAAAAATAATTCGACTTCTGTCCGTAATGATAATACTCTTTGAACAACTTTGCCCTGGGACAGCCATCTAACTTCAGAATAATATAATAAATGTTCGTATTCTGCACCAAATTCGAAACACAGTTCGCGGAAAATTCTACAGTTAAGAGCTCTTGATTTGATAAAATTGACTACCGCAACAATTTCATCCAAAACGATACATAATTCGGGTGATAATTTTTTTGAAGCAAGATTTTGTCTATGTAACAAACAATGAATCGATATAATTTGTGGATTCATTTGTTTTGCTCTTGTCGAAAATCCCTTTTGAGATGCTGTCATGGCAGCTGCACCGTCGGTGCAAATACTGAAACACTGATTCCAATTTAATCCTTCTTCTTTAAAAAACGAATCGACCATAAGAAAAATATCTTCACCTCTAGTTGTTGTTGACATTGGTTTGCAAAATAAAATGTCCTCCTGTATATCTGTTAAACCTGGATACCGCACGTAAACCATGAGTTGAGCATCTTTACTTACATCTGTCGTTTCATCCAGTTGAATACTAAATAAACCAGCAATTTTTATAGCAGAAATAAGTTGATTCTTAATATCAGATGACATATCATTAATTCGTAAACGAATTGTATCATTTGATAATGGTATCTTTTGTAATTTCTTTGAACTTTCATCTCCGCACATGATACGTGCCATGTCAATGGCAGCAGGTTTTATAAGTTTTTCAGCAATATTATGGGGTTTCTTTTGTCTTGCAATATGCCAAGCCACATGAAAAGAAGCAAGTGTAGCTTGTTTGGCAGAATTTATAAAACCACTACTACTTGGTGCATCCAAACGCTGTCTTTTTAAATGGGCTTCTTTTCTTTCGAAAAAAGTACGATCTTTTCCCTCAAAGGAAAAATTTTTATGTTTTGCTGTTATACACGTTTCAATGTTATTACACGTTTCACTGTTATTCACAACACAGAACGCAGAAACGAGTTTTTGACAGAGAGCTTACTGAGTCTGCGCGCACGCAAAGCAATGGCGTGCGTATTACCAACACCTCCTAGAAGAGAAAGCCTCAGGACAGGAATTGGACGTCACTTCCGGAAGGCCATTCGCGAAGAGCGGTAAAACCGAAACATTGTATTAGGGAATAACTCTTCTAGGAGGTGTTGGTATTACTTATTATTTGGTGTATTACTAACTTTTTTGGTTCGACTCAGCGCAACCCAAGAAATATGCTTCGCGACCCAATTTTGGGTCGCGACCCATAGGTTAAGAACCGCTGGATTAGTCAATAATACTATAGAAAGTAATAAGTAACCTGAGAAAGGTTTTACTCTTCAAGTGGTATTTTTCTTTTATCTGCGTGCATATGAATATAGAGAAACATATATCGCTTAGTACAACATTTTTCATGCATGAAACAGACAAATATATAATTTTTTCAAAAAATGTAAAATGATAAAATGTATGGTAGAATAAATTTTAATCTCTTAATATTTAAAAAGTAGCTGACGCAGTCGCCATTGTTTGATAGATTTCGCCTACCTCGTGTCCCTCTGCCAAAGTACTGCAAAAACTGTAGCATGTAGAAAAGGGAATTTTGTGCATTTACAGAAGGATGTTGGGGAAACACGCTGAATTATACCTTTTTTCGCTTTGAACTTTAGTTTAACGGATATTTAATGGCAAAGTCAAAGGAAGTATTTTTGAGATGTTCCTGTCTTAAACAGACTATCAATAACATAATTTCGATTTCGTGCAGGGATATACCTACATAATTGAATTTTTTTAAGACGGATAATTTTTTTAACTTTGATTTATTTTTATGCCCTTTGGAAGTGAACATTTTTCTTCAGTTATTCGCGTCCCTCACGATTTTTTATCATATACATGTCAAAAAGTCGGTGAAATAGCAGCCAAATGATAACACCGTTTCAGGATAGATGGCGCCACCAATACAGCGGTTATCTCTTGACAACGCTGCAGCGTTATGCAACCTTAATACTTACAATTTTACTAAAATTAGTGAAGAATATACCATTGGCAAAACAGTGGATAATATATGTATGTATTACAGGGAATGTAAAAATCCGTTAAACATTCTGAAGGATATAGTTTAATGCGGAATAGCTGAGTTCTCCGGTCCAAATATTTTATAAGAAAAGGAAAAAAAGCCATTCTGAAAATTGTACGAAATATGAAAGCTGTATGAGAAATAGGCTCTTTAATAACGACAGGCCTGTCTAATATGACTATGATATAAATAGCCCTTTTGAGAGCACGATGTTACTTTTTGTGAATTTGTTGATCATTTACATTTCGTTGATTTCTTGCACTCTCGCAGAGGTTGTATCTATTGTTCGATTTGCCAGCTACAAAAGCCATCCCTAAGAGGTGAAATCTTGCAAAAGCTTACGCTAGCTGGAAGTAACAAGTATATATAGAAACATGCTTTAAATATATTAGAAAGAATATTTAATAAAAAGTTAAAACTTCAATATAATTTATGAATATTTTAGAAATATGAATTACAATTAAAAACATGCTAACAAGCCCAAGTTAAAAGGTACCCTTAAATGTTGTCAATAATATTAGAACTTCATTTAGAAATTGTAATTTATTCAAATAATTAAGTTTTTTATTTATTTAAATACCGTGCTGAGTTCACTGGTTTTAAGTTCCCAGTCCAGGTGCGGCCTGCGAACCGAACCACCCTGCAAATGTATAGCCATACACTAATTAATATATTCGGTATATTTATAATACATGTCTTTACAAAATGAAAGATAAGTTCATCTCAATTACCCTACAGTAATATTGGTAACATTTTCCACAAACCTACATAATACATTTTCTTATCATGCATGATGTTCACTAACAGTCAGCAGTGCTATCTGAAAAAGGTGTGCAATCAAACCTGTTTTTTTTTGTGCGGTCTTTTTTTGTGCGATTTTTTATTTGTGCGATTTTTTTTGTGCGGTATATGAAAATTTCAATAAAATTGGAACATAATTGACGAAGTTATCAATAAAAAAAATTAGGTTTGATCGGTCATTTAGTTTTTTCGGTTTTTGATATGTATTTCATCACATTACATAGGTATTGCGTCAGCCAATTACATTACATATGTATTGAATTCTATAATCGCATAATTTAATTGTTGAACGCACAAGAATTTCCATGTAAATAAATGAAATGTGCAATAGCATATTGCGATGGAATTCAAAATGCATTGATCGGAAATAAACATTGAAGGACATCTGCATTGTGTTAGTTCGGGTTTTCCTGAAACGGACTGCTTGTCTCGTTAGGCCGCTGAGTTGGTGTTTTGCTAATGAGATAGTTGGCAACTAGTCTCATGCTTTGTTTTGTTTGTTTTAACGAGTAGGTAGAAGAAGTTTACTTGAAGGGAGCAAAGAGTAGTTTTTTTTTATTTGTCTCTGATCTGCGCAAGTGACAAGTCCGCTAAATAAAGTGATTTAATGAAAAATAATATTACGTGTGTTTTAATTTTTAAATCTAATAATTATTGACGTCCTTCAAAGTGCTTTCACATTCCTGACTACTTTTTAATTGTGTTGCGAAAACTATTTTTTTTAGCTACTCGTGAAGATTTGTGCGATTTTTTTTATGCGTTTTCTTTTATGCGGCCCCTATCCATCGCACAAAAACAGGTTTGAGTATATAATAATCAACTACTACTATATGTTTCGACTTACCTATTGCAAATGGCTGTTGTGTTGCCTCATTCGACTCAACTTGCAGGATGTAAATTATGGTTATTTGCAATTCGGTTTCATGCACAATTATACAGGGTGTTTCAAAATAATTGACCCGATTTCAAATGACTTTAATTTTGAAACTTGCAAACCTACATTGAAAAGTTATACATGAAATTAAAGGGAAAATGTCTAAGTTTTATCTACAAATGTTCGATGTGACCTCTTTTAGTTGCACGAATAACGTCAAGGCGATACTCAAATTCTCGATAAACTTGATCCAGCATATCCTGTGTTACCATCGTCACAGCTACATTAATGCGGTTTTGAGGTCATGCAGGTTTATGGGTGCAGGTTGTACGAACACAGTATCCTTTATGTATTCCCCCTCCCTCCCCCCCCATAAAATAAAATCACTTGCCGTCAGATCCGGGAATCTGGGAGGCTAATTCGTTAATGCCAAAACTGTATGTCAATCACGCCCAATCCAACGCTGAGGAAGAACTTTGTTAAGGTGACGACGAACGTTCAAATTCCATTGAGGCGGCGCATCATCTTGTTGGAAAATGTAATCAGTGGAATCTTCCTTTAATTACTGAAATAACCAGATATGTAGCATATCCAGGGAGGTATCTCCAGTTACTGTACTTTCGGAAAAAAACAAAGGCCCATAAATATTTGTTCGAGACATGGCACAGAAAACGTTAACTTTGGGTGAATCGCGCATATGTTCAATTACTGTATGCAGGTTTTCAGTGCCCCATATTCTAAGATTGTGATGGTTTACTTCGCCATTTACATGAAAAGACGCTTCGTCACTAAGATCAATTGAGCAAAAATGTCCTCATCCCCCTTAATCACTTGAATAAAATGGCAGAAGTTTAGTTTTTTAACACTTTACAACAAAGTTGAAAAGTGTTTATGACTTTGTTCATTCTGTCTGTCTGTCTGTCTGTCTGTCTGTCTGTCTGTCCGTTAGCACGATAACTGCCGTAAAAATGAGTTTATCAAAATGAAATTTTAGTATGTTGTTCAGACGGTCTGTAGGACCTATGGGAATATAAATAAATAATATCACCCAATTAGTTTTTTATTGAACCCGGGTTGAAAAAATGAAATACATTGAACCCTATGGGACCTAATTTTTCAAACATTTTTTAAGTAAATTTAAAATTCACCAATTGCTTCGAAATTTTTAGGAAATATTCACATTATCCCATAGAATATATAAAAAAAAATTCAGTAAAATATGTTAAGTAGTTTTTTAATTAAAAAAATTATTTAATATAGGGAAAAAACAAATTCAATTAAATTCTGACTTTGGGATATCTTCCAGAAAGAAAAGAGAGAGATATTATATAATAAATATCTCTCCATTTGTTTAAACGTTTTGCATATGGGAGTGGCTTCATATTTTAAAATAAATTTGGTAGATAACAATTTTTCATTTTTTTAAAATTTTATATAACTCTTCATGATAAATTTAATTGATGGCATTTTAAATGCACTTTCCTACGTCCTAGAGAGTTAAAATTTGGTACACAGCTTAAATTTGTTGAACATTTTATTCGACAAAAATTTGATGGATCTTTAAATATAGATCATACATTTTTTTCGAAATGGCCTGAAAATAATCCCCGTTCACTTCTATAAATCATTGGTGTAATATTGTTAAAAATTCTGATGTGGACAGCACATGTCTTTCCCTGCAGACTCATATTCGTTCTCTTTATTTATTCAATGATAATTTGAGTTTATCTGCACAACATAAGTATTTTAAATGACATTGAATTTGCACGTTAAACTTAAATTAAGTTCTCATTTGATAGCTGAACTTATTGTCAAAGGTGGCGTAGCGAAAACGCGAAAAAACTAGAATATCTCAAGAACGGCTAGTCCTAGAGTAATGGGGTTAGTCATATTCTTTTTGTTGTCAAAAATCATATATAAAATAGGAATTTAATTGATATAATTGAGCACACGTAGTCTTTTATTTTTATATATAACGATTTTTGCTGGCCATTTCGCAAAAATAGCCCGTTCCTTTTTCCCGAATCGTAGTAGAATAACCTACAAATGATTTATATACAAAATTTTGTTAAATTTGGTATATAAATCACTTGTAGGTTATTGAAATATTATACTCCAAATTTTGTTAAATTTGGTTCATTAGTTTTTAGCTAGAGTGGATAAAGGCAATTTCTGCGGCCATTTCGCAAAGAAGGCAGATTCTTTTATTACGAATCGTACTATAATCTAATGAACATCAGGATTTCCCACAAAAAACATACCTACCAAATTGTATGAAATTCGGTCCATTAGTTTTTCAATTAGAGTGGATGTAATATCCACACAGACACACAGAAACATACACAGATACACCCTTACACACACAGACGTCTTCCTAAAAGTATTTTTTTCGTGTTCTAGAAGTCCCAAAACGTGTAGTTACTTTGAAAATTCGAGTTCCGATCTTCGGCACGATTCCAATACTTTGAGTACATACACATACACATATATATTATCTGTGTATTATCTGTGTATCTAAATTCCGTGCCTATGCAATTACAATAGTTGTGATTTTAAATGATCCCTAAACTTTTATTATTTCTTCAAGGAAGCCTAATTTTAACATATGCAGAATGCAAATATCTCAAGCGATTGTAAGATGAATTACATAAGAATTGCTGAATTTTTTTCACACAAAATTATTTAGCTCTGGAGTCTGGAATACAAGTTATATGAATGAAATATTCATTGATTTTGCATAAAGAATCAGATGATTTATATTTCGATACAGTTTTAAATATTTAAGTATAATAAATTACTGTAGTACTGTGATAATGTAAAAGATATTACCACTGAATGAATCACATTTTAGAAATTTTTAAATGAAATTACATTTCAGTTGGAAAGTGTTTCATAATCAATGCTTATGCATGATTGATCTTTCTTGTTTAGCTTATCGTCTGGCTTTATAACTTGCACGGATCTGGGACTTGTATGGCTTCATAAGCAATTTTTGCCTCAAAGTACGTCAAATAGTCGACACAGAAATTTCTAGTTCTAGACTGGCGAGTCCTATAACTTCGTTGGGCTACTTATGAAAAATTATCTGATCCTTTTTGACATTTTCTTCAGATAGACACAGACGTCCTGTGATGTTGCCTTTGCACACACTTCCTGTTTGCTCGAATTGCTGATACCATCTGCGCATGTTCTTAACACATGGCGGTTCAATTATCTAACGTCGACGGAGCTGACGTTGAACGGGAATTACTGATATATATTTTGAAAACTGCAGCACGCAAAAAACTTTCTGCTGCGCAGTCGACATTTTCGAAAACAGCTGTTTACTGTCTATTGCGAAACCACTAACGTACCAGAACGTAACATTATAAAACTTGGAAATTTCTTCTTTCAAGTGATATAGTATATTAATTTAATATAAGATTAATTGTAACAAAATGACAGACATTTGAAATCGGGTCAATCATTTTGAAACACCCTGTATATTATTAAAAATATATTTCTGTATTATTACCGGTGACTGTGGATGATTTCATTGTCATTTCATTCTTAGTTTTTCGCAGTCATAATCTATGGAGATGTTATTCGTTTTTGTATAACTGAGGGCTGGTAAATGGCTACTGCTGAAAAAAATTACCTCTGTCCTTTCGAGTTATAAATTAAAAAAAATGAGACTTGAATTGCAGAACTAATGTAAAGAGTGGGTCACCCCAGTGTTTAGAGCGCAGGGATTGCATCCGGATGGCCCAAGTTCGATTATATCAATATATATTAAATTCATATATATTAAAAAAGTGCTTTAAATATAGATTAGAAGGGAAAGTAAAAATTAAAACATAAATACATTTTATAAAAATTTTAAAATTTTGAATTGCAATAAAAAACATGCCAACACACCCAAGTTAAAAGTTGCGATTAAATGCTGTCCATGTATTTCATAACTTCAATGTAGTAGAATATTTAATTGTAGAATATAGACGACTATAGTAGAATTGTAGAGTATTTAATAGCGTGCTCAGTTCAAGTGTTTAAAAATTATTTCGTAGTCCTTGTGCGGACTGCGGATAGGCATCATGCTGCAAAAGTACAGCCATATACTAATGCAGGCTGTATATAATAAAGGTCATTACAAAGCTGAATGTTAAATAGCGCTCAGTTGCCTTAGAGGTAATATGGGTGAAATTTCAAGCCACCCTGCTCTGTGGATATTCACGTCTTGTAACGCCTTTACTCATCGATAGCCAGTACCTTCTGAAGATGATGAATAAACCCACTACTTGTTTTGTTCTATCTATTTCAAACCGCTGCTTCCTCATTCGAAGCAGTTTGCTGGAGGGATCACTTAACAAATTTTCGATAACAGTAATGCAAATTTATAAATTATTAAAATAAATATTTAAAAAAAATACCGGTAACTGTAGATGGTCCCAATTTTTTTTTCTATAATGGTAACATTGTTCTATTTTTTAAATAGAACAATGTTACCCATTTTAGCTATGACTAACGACTGTCCAAATGACTGCTCTTGAGAACATTTACCTTTGTCCTTGTCTTCTTTGGACATATATGTAAAAAAAATTCCAGTTGGTAAAAATTGCAACACCGTAGGGGATTCACTAGAATTAATGAAATGCATTACACAAACTACCTGCATTGATACAAATAATGGATTAAATTTACAAAGCAGAAAAAAAAACCAATTATCTCACAATTAGATTACCTACAATTCTAAGCAACTGGGATCATCCAAGATGTCCAATGGCGCCCCAATCTATCACGCTTAGCTTTCGTCCAGTATGACGTTGGATAACGCACTCCGAAAAGTGGCGTTCACAGTTATAACATCTAATGTGGATACGGCCTTTACAGTATTCCAAATTAAAGCAAGATTCATAGGAATAGACGACACTGGCTTGCCAATCGGCAAGCCAGTGTCTATGTTAATCAGCACATTGTAGTCGCAGGCGTAGATGGTTTTGAGTCAGGGAAATCATGTAAAAAGGAATTCTTGCAAGCAGTCCACGGTGCAGCAGACGGGCGCGGTAGCCCATTGGTTAGCGCGCTGGAGTTGCACTCGGTAGGCCCGGGTTCGATTCCAGCCACTGCCAAAACTGCCGCCGTGTTCATGCGGAGTACGATCACGTTAAACATGTGGGTCCGAAAGTCCTTCCGAGAGGTTGGTGGTAGGGGAAGGAGGGTATGGTCCCTGTGGATGCCTCCCCCACTGGGTTCCGGTCTAAATTGGGTGGCACTTCCCGACCGTCCAAACAGTTACCTTACACCTTTCTGGTAGGTCGGACGGTCTGGGTTTCAACAACAACAACGGTGCAGCAGACTCCGACGAATTGCTAGAACAGACAATGACACACCTGTAGCGGCGCTCCAACGTTCTGACAACTGGTCAGATGAAGCTTGTCATTAGTACCATGCGGCTGGTCCAGTGCTTAAGTCCAGTGCTACCACACTCGCATCATTTCCATGGCACTGCCCACCATATAAGCTGCTATATGTCCCTGTTCAAAGACCGCAAGTTTCTCATAGCCGCTCTCTGTTATCGTAGAGACACAGTAACTGCTCATCAAACGTTTACCGCTGGCAGACAACCATGTGAGATTTTCAACGTCCCCCTACAGCTCTTATTTATGTGGCTAAAACAGCAGTTCAGAGGGCGCTGCTCAGCCCAGACATGCGCAGCGACTCTGATATTCTAATCAATTGCAGTATACACCATAATTTGCATTTTCTGTAAGCTTCAGATCAATCGCGTGATTCTTTCATGATGTTGCCAATTTTTACAAACTTGAAGTTTGTTAAAATATCGACATTAGAAACACGTTTCCAAAATATTTCAATATATTAAATTATCGGAATTAGAGTTAGCTTTTCAAAATAGTTTGACATTTTAAAATATTGAAATTATATTTCAAATTACAATTATATTTCGAAAACAGAAAATATGGTTCGAATTTAAATGTTATATCCCTATAGGCTTTTAATGGGATATTTACACATTACGACTTAATTTCTTCCAAAATGCTTATATTTTTAGTAATGCCTTGATTTCTTCCAGAGATACTCCAACCAGAGATGTTAATCGTATAAAAGTATGCCAGTCATGGATTATCATCATGGGGAGTTAACAGCTAAACCGTTTAGTTTTTGAGATATAAGGATTACAAAATTGAAGAAAGAAAATTTTTCTTTCTTATTGAACTTCACAAGGCGATCCTTTAAGAACTATAGCTGTGTAATACTTTTGTAAAAACACATTATTAATCTTAAAACTGAATTTTCTACTCAATGTTTTTGTCGCCTAATCTTTACATTATATGGTTTAGAAGATGTGTGGAGAGAAAGTAGACAGAGTAAAGTGAATACTCAATCGGACAAAATATTTTTACCTTTATTTATTTTTGGAAAATAAGTTTAATATATGAAAATATTGAAATTATTTATATTCATAAATGGTAACGAATTTTTGACAAAATCATTAAAATTGATGGAATTTATATCTAGTAGATACGGAGATGTAAGTGTCAGAAATGTTTATATTTTTCGTAACGCTCCGATTTCAGCAAATGATACCCCAACCATAGATGCCATCATCCACATCAAAATGCGTCAGTCATGGATTACAGATAGCATATTCGTTTATGAACTGTTTGTAGAAGATTTTCACTTCTCTGTATATAAATCTCCATCTGTATATGAAACTGGTGAGATCTGTAAAACATCTGTTTATTTTTTCCCTCAGTTTCTTTATAATTTATGTTGACGTTATATTAATATCGTCTGACTGGTTCCGTTATGCAGGCTAATAAACGAGCGAAGTAATTAATGTCTGCGGTTCTGCATGGCGACAGGATAAGTTTCGGATCGCGAGCGGGAAAGTGGGAGGCTGTGTAAAATCTGGGTGATAGTCTGTTTGATAGTTTGGTTGAAGTTTGGTTGGAAGTGGAAAATAGCTAAGAGTCGAGTCGATGTGGAACTAAACAGGGAAGAAAGTGGAAGTCTGTAGAGCAGTGTGTTAAATAATTGGCTTGTGCAATCAATGCTTCTGTCTATATTAAGTTACGCAGCTACCTGCTGTACTTAGAGTGAGTGCAGAATAAATGTGTGTATTTTAACTTTCTGGATCAGCGTGTTATTTTATCCATTACTATCAAAGTTTAGAGTAGTGTCACTTTTACTTGACATATTTATTTAATCACACAGCCCAAGCCAAAAAATTTATTTACAATGGAGACAAGAAAGTCATCAGGACTTCAAAATCGCACCCGATTGCGGTAATAGTATGACACACTTCATCTGAGTTAAAGACACATCCTTTATAAACTCTATTTTTGTCTAAAACTGCATCACTTTTTGAGACAAAACTTTGTTCAACCACACCTATTATTTTTTTTTAATTATGTGACTTTATATTGCTACTTCATATCCTCTGGAATTGTGGGAGTACAGGCAGGAACATGAATAAGTCATAATTTATGGATAACTAAACATGTTTAATCACAAACACAAAGTAAACAGGATCAATATACAATCAAACAGCACTTGAATGCTCCACTAACTTCACAAAATAATTTATATTAATCTCAAAACATTGACAAAAGTAATTTCCAAAATAGCTGCTACTATTCTAGAAACACTGACAAAAATCACAATCTAATGCTCCAGCTCGTATCTTGAAAACTCGGCAACTGAACTCAACTGGAGTGATGAGTCCTTCTATAGTCTCTCTATAGATACTTCTAAAAATCTCTCCTATCACGGGGAATAATCGTTATTTGGAGATGCTTCTCGCAGATTCGGGAAGTTGCAAAACATCGCCAACTCTGGAAACCCTTATACTGACTGGAAATCCTGACAACCGTAGGCTGACGTTATACTTACGTCATTGACTGGCCACGACATGATGCTTTTTCCTCGAGGTCTTTAAAGTAGGCCGAAGGGCAGGCGCGGTGAGGCTGTATTATGCATTCGAAACAATATTATAATGATATAACTGTAATGGCTATTAGACAATATTATATATATAAAAATATGAAAGATATTTTATGAAGTATACATATTTTCTTACATGGTTTCAGAAAGTAATCTAAAATATTTCACTATCGTTCGAAAATATTATTTCAATTAAATGTTTTTAGAAGCAAGTAATTTCTAATACCCTTTTAAGAATGATTAAATTTTAATAAATATGCTCAAACTACCTACGCACCTATTTTTTTATCTTTTTCCAAAATCTACTAGTTATACATTAAATTCATTGACACATTAAAGGTGTATATGTATATTAAATAATTACAATTACATATTTCAATATTCTTCCTCTCTTAAAATGATATGGAATCACGTTTATTTAAAATCAATGTTACGTATTGAATTTCTAAAAAGGCTTAGAAAAAAAAAATCCTAACGATTGCGAATGTTTTTTTATTATTATTATTTTAAAGTAAAATGAAGATTCAATGAAAAATAAATTTTAATGTATTTTTTAAAACTAGCTGAAATGTCGGGTTTTGATCAGATTACCCAGTTTTTACCGGAATTGCATAATAAAAGCTTGGAATCAAGTTTTATATTATTTGAAAATATCAAACATGTAATACAAAAAAAATACTTTTACACACCCGTTTTAAATATGCAGATATACTATTAATCGATATGTCAATAGATATACCAATAGATAGCTCAATTGCCTAAGTAATAGATAGAAATAGGCTAAAATAATAATAGATAGAAATAGATCAATAGATAGAAATAAGCTACCAATGTTCCATGGGAGTTTTCCTTGCTTCAGCATTGTATGTAATTCTTAATGAATCTAATATAACCAGGGTGTTCCACAAAGGATTCCCTAACTTTGAAATGAAACAACTTGCAATTGGTGATGGTAGGGGAATCTATCTCAGAAATTCCATGTCGCTCCTAGAACTGCGTCTTAATGTCAGATAACTTAGGTGTTTGAGTTTCAAATCTAATTCACAGAATTTCAAATTGAAGTTCATTAGTCCAATAGGACTTCAATAAACATTTATATACATGACAATAGATGCCTTCGGCAGTACTGTCTTCAAGTATATATTTCGTTTCAATATGCTAAATAGGATTTAATCATGATATTATCAAATATGCCCTGTAACTATTTAGTGTATGTTCATATGTACCATAAAAATGCAATTAAAATTATAGACATTTTTTATATAAATGGATTTTTTTTATAAATGGAATTAAAATGTTGTTTCCGTGGATTTGGGTCTGTATTTTATATGATAAAATAGTTACTCTGAAAATAGGGTTATTTTTAGTTAATACTAAAATTCAAGCCAATCCTTCTTCTTCTTCGACCCGGAGAGTCCGTTCTACTCAAAGGTGTAAGGTCTCGGCTTGGACGGCCGGGACACTGCCACCCATTTTTGACCGGAACCCAGTGGGAGAGGCATCCACAGGGATCTTAACCGCCTTCCCCTACCACCAACCCTGCCGGTACTCTGCGTGGACACAGGGACAGTTAGATAGAACCAGGATTCAAACTAGTCCGAGTGCAATCTTCTAGCACAAAGAACTATATGCTATCTCACACCGAAGGCAGGCTTTATGAATTATAGTAGTTTCCCAAAAACGCTAAAACAGTTTATTTATGGTGCTGCCAGATTAGGAGTTGCAAACTTTTGAGAGCCCTACAAGATGTATTGGTTTGATTTTAATCTACAAAATGTACTCAGCGTTGTCTGAAAGAGATAAGTTGAATTTATTGATCTAAAAAAATAGTAAAAAAAAATATTCATATGAGGTAAAAGTATATAATCCACGGGTGCAGCGGCTACATCGCAAAGACGTTCCGGTTAAAAGAATTATAAGTAATCTACGGATGGGTTTAGGAAAGTATTATGTTTCCCTTTTGTTAATGTAGTGTGTGATATACATATTTAGGGACTGCTTTTAAATATTAAATTTTAAATTGCAATAAAAAATCGGGTAGAAAATAACGCACGATAAATATGTTTTTTTTTTTATTTCAGGAAAACTCGTATTTTAATCGTGTGCATTACATTCAAAATTTGCTTGAAAGTTAAATTTCCGATCTTTCTGATGGTATCATGAAGAAAACTCCGTGATAAAATTTTCATTCAATAAAAACCTACTTGTGGGAATATCACCCAAAATTGTTGTCCGGTTAAATGACATAAAAATGACTAAAACGTTAATTCGAGAAAAAATTACAAAGTTATACACCTATTCGGGTCCTGAAGTACCTGTGTATCAAATTCCATGTACCACGCTTACAATTCTTGTTACAGAACGCACGGACAGACAGACTCATAGAAATATTCCTTAGTTAAGTGAGATGAATGGTTCGAACTATAATAAATGTGCTTTGCTGTTTTAGGTCTGGTGATCTTTGGTCTGGGTATCCCGCTGAAATTGGAGTAATACCTAAATTTTAAACACTTTGAACTCTTATAACTCTGAATTTAATATATATTCTATATATCCTCATTTTGTCAAAATATAGTACCATTTTTAATATTTTGAACATTTTTTTAAAAATATAAATGCTTATTCCGAGAGAGTTTTCGCTTTACTCAGCTTATTCTTACTCAATGTACCTTCTAACTTTCAAAATAGATATAAACAATAAGTTACGAATGTGTTCAATAGAAAATTCTTATCCAAACCAATAATTTATTTATGCCTTTACAGTTTTTGAGCAATCATATTGTCTATTTAAAAATAGATTGAAAATTCTCTGCTGTTAAAGTAAATAAAGCTTATATCTCGAAAACTATAAATATACACTCTATAATAAAAAAATCGACTCACCAAGAAGGATTCGTCCGATTGTGATAAAAATTGGTGGATGTGAAGAGCATATGTAAAAAAGAGACGATTAAAATTTCTGAACAATTTAATGATTTAGAGTTTGACCGTATACAAAGGGAAGAAGTCAATGAGGCATTGGTCCACCTCTGGTCTGGATGCAAGATGTCACCCGGCGGGCATAGACTGATAAAATTGACGGATGGTGTCCTGCGAAATGTCGTGCCAAATTGTCTCCAACTATCGGGCTAAATCTTCAACATGCCGTAATGGTTGCAATCGCCTTCCCATAACGTCCCAAATGTGTTCTATGGGAGAGAGATCAGGAGACCTAGCTGGCCAAGGAAGTGTTGGCAAGACAGAAGACAATTCATAGCAGCACGTGCCGTGTGCGGCCGGGCATTATCTTGTTGAAAAGTAAGTCCGGGGTATCGCAAAAGATCGGTAACGTAACCGGTCGTAGAATGTTGTCTATGTACCGCTGTGCTGTCAGTGTGCCAGAAATGACTACCAAAGACGTAAGATATCCGCAGTCAAAATGCAACAAAATTTTGACCACAGATTCAGAATCGCTCCTTATATACACCTGCTGAATGCGCAGTTCTGATGCGAGGGGGGCTCCCACTATTTATTCATTGGACACCGATTTTTATCCATTTGCATGTTCGTTAAAATGTCTTTACATACGGAATTTCATTACAATCGGACAACTTGTTCTGGATGCGTGGATTTTTTTGTTATAGAGTATATATAAAGAGTAAGTAGTTTATTCCTTTAAAATATTTAAAAATATATAAATTATTGATTTTTAGGAATTAAAATCTTATCACAATGTAATTTCATCATGTTATAGCAAAGCATTTTACCTGAGATATAATCACATTCTACACCTCAACATTCTAGGGAGATGCCCAGTGATTCAGTGTTGTCTTTTATTATACATGAGTACAATGAGAGCGAAATCAGATAAATTTTTTGGTGAGTTTCTCTTAGATTAAATCTATTAAACTTCATTTCAATAGGTGAACTTTATTATTTGTGTTGAGAACTGTTTCCGGGTATAAGTTTAATGTTATTTAAATTGTAAATATAGCAGAACTAAAATGAGTATGTACTGTTTGTTAAAAAGTATTCAAAATTCATATATTCGTAATAAAGAGTGAAACTACTCTGTTTTAAGGCAAACGTTTACTATTTATTCTTCTTAAAGAAGATACATCTTCTACACATAGAGCGGTGGCGTATTTTCAAAGAAATAAGTGACATTTGGTATCCCTATGGATGAAAAGGGAAAGAAAATTGGAATAATATGTTCATCTGGGCCGTTGTTATGCAGAAGATATTGAGAATTGCCTCTGGTTTATAAGGATGGTATTTCCAGGAGCAGAATAGAAAAAAAATAGCTTTCAATGAAACAATCAGTTTGACTTCCCATACATACATAATACATGTGTAGTAAATATGTTATGGCGCGGTCAAAATTTATACTTTAAATATTTGAAAATAAAACATGTTTTGAGCGCTCTTGAACACAAATCGACTGGTTATGAGACTGGCTGAGAATGTGTTTGGGTGTGTATGTGAACAATATTATCTTTAACAAACTATGATATTCAAACGAAATTTATATTTGATTATTACAATTAGTGTAAATGTACTATTTAAGAACCACCACTGCTTTATAATGTAATATATCAAATAATAATAATGAACCATGTTCAGAAAATTATTGTTTTATATATATAACTGTACTCTACAAAATGAATGAAACTTTGAGAACGATTGGCTGTACTTATTCCGAGGTAGTGTTTTTAAACGATTTATGTAAGAAATAGATAGAATGTAAATTATATGATCATCACATGAATTTTTATATATATTAATTTTGTGCCTTACTCTTCTACAATTTAAATCATTGAATTCATATATATTTGCTTCGTGATATTACAATTGATAGTTAAACATTAGAGAACATTTTTATTTTCCTAATTATTTAATTTTACTTAGCAATTTTTTGGTTATATTAGCGTTAAATCGTTAAAATTCTGCTAAACGGGCAACTTTGTCTAAACGGTTTACCTTAGCTCAAAGCAACAGATTGGATGGGATTTCTCATGAAAAATTACACGGAAAACAATTATTTGCTAAATATACATATGCATAATTTATCCTTTTTTCAATATTTTTTTAATCTTTTTCAAGCCATGATATAAAAAATCTAGTTTAATGTTGTAATTCGTATGACAATCTAATGGATACCGGAATAAAACACCAATTGCATAATTAATGAAAACTTTTGATCAGTTCATGAAGTATGGTTGATACACGCGTATATAACATTTAGATGGCACGGATAACCACACCAGATTCTAAATAATATATCTGATGTAGGCAGCACATGACCTTCATTACTGACTCGAATTGATTTTCTTTTTATTTCTCTTATTATTCATTAAAAAGTGTTCAATTGCCCAAAATAACACCTAATTATTTAAATAACACTGGATTTGTACTTTTAACTCAATTTTTATTTTATTTGGAAAAATGGATCGTATTCTGATATACGACGTAAAGAAAATGCGAAATATCTCTAATATTTCGAGAACAAGGCTAGTCCTAGAGGAGTGAGGTTGGTCTTGGTCTTTTCATGGTCAAAAATTTCGTATAAAACAAACAATTAATGTACAAGTTTGAGCAATGTGATTTTTATTTTATTTTGTCAGGATTTTGTAGGACATTTCGCAAGAAAAGACAGGTTCTGCTTTTCCGATTCATACCAAAATCTAATAAGCACCAGAGTAACTCACAAGTAACTTATCTACCAAATTTTGTAAAATTTGACTAATGAGATTTTCATCTAGAGTTCATAGATACGACTTTTGCGAGCCATTTCGCAAAACTACAGGTTCTCTTATCCCGAATTTTACCAAAATCTAATCAGCACTAGAGTCATACACATGTTGGGTTGCTTTAGAATTTAGGTAATTTGGAGGTTTGAAAATTTACTTTTATTTCTTTTTCCCTGGCTCAATGTTCTTAATTTGGTAATATTTAAATAATATTTATTGGCTTTTCATTTATTCTTTAATTAGAATATTTTTAATCTTCTAAATTAATTTTCTTTATAATATTCTTAGTTAAAAATGTTCCATTCCTTAAATTAATATTACTTTTGATTTGTAAATTTTAAAAATTATTTATTTATTTGATTCCCCTTAAAATTCCTTTTAATTTGATGTCTCATTTTCCTATTTTGGTTAGAAATTCCGTTTGTTCTACAGTTTCAAGTTATTTCCATGTCTCACTGCAATTCAAAAATTTCAGTTGCGGCCATTTTCGGAATTCTGTTTTGCGGGCTTTTTACTGCGATTAAATGCGCCACCTAAGCGTTTTCGCGCCTCTGGAATTCGTGATTTATTTTAATTGGTTCGCGTTTTTACGGATCGTCTGCTCTAGGAATTATGAGTATTATTTTGGCAATTCTAATTTCGGTAAGCGAATTTTAATTGCTGCTGTTTATCTAAACTCCGCGTTTTTGCCGCACGTATAAATACGCGCGTAGAACTTTTCAGTTTCAGTTTTTTGTTGAAATCCTTCGTTGTGGTTAGCGCGAGAAGCGCGTTGTTTATTTTCGAATGTAACTTATGTTCCACGCGAGTTTTTAATGGAACGTTAAGTTCCTCGCGTTATTCTTTTTTTTCATTAGTTGTTTTAATTTAAATTATGCATTTTTCAAGCTTTTTCGCGTAATTCGCGACGTAACTCTCCAGAAAAGTGTATGGTGAAATTCCTTTTGCGAGTTATGTGAATGAAGCGTCTGACGATGACGTCCGAGTATTGAGAAAATCCTAGCGTTCCAGATGTGGTTGTTAGGCCTCTGCTGATGTTTTTCAAAAGTGCTGAATCCTCTCCTGTTTCAAGTTTGGTGATTTCCCGAAAACCAGTTTTTTCCAAAATCTGTGCAGCTTCAATGATTGGAACTTTCCCCCTGTCTGGCGGCCCATCCGGGTGAATACTGATGTTTTATTTAAACCCTTAATTTCTTTAATTCTGAATATGATTTCTCAATATTTTTTTTAATGTATTTAATTAAATTTTATTCTGTAAAATTAAAATTCTAAAACTTTATTCTGAGAGCAAATTTCTAAACCTTCATAATTTTTTAAGAGCCTGGGTAAAATTCTACAATTCTTTAAATTTAATATTTTTGTTAATGATTTTCTGATGGAATTTAAAGTAGATTGTTTTGAGTAAAGTTTTTATGCTAATTCCTTAATTTTAACTAAGTTGAAAAAATTCTAAAATTCTAATGTATAAAATTCTAATGTTAATTCTTCCTGAGTTGCCTGCCTGTGAGCAGTGTTTTTGTATTTGTTTATTTGAATTAATTTGAAGTACTATTTAATAAACTAATTTTCTTTAAACTAAATATTATGTCTTCATTTATCTTTTTTAAACACAGCAGGTTTTTTTCAATCTGTCAAACACAACAGTAGTTTTGGTGCCGTGTACCAGTCTAGAAATTGCTCTCATGTTTTATAATATTTATTAGTAGCATTAAACTTTCAATTGTATTGCAATTATGGATGATGTTAGAGAAAGTAACTGTATGTATATTTCTGTATTTGGGTCAGATGAAACTGGAGATGGCTCTAAAGATAAGCCTTTTGAAACTTTATTAAATGCAATGTTCTCTGTTGGTAAAGAGCCATTTCCTTCATTTCTCACAAATTCAAACGATGGTAAAGATTGGGATTTAATTCCCAGAAGTCAGGTTGCTAGTACCAAAAAAACTTGGTTATCCTTATTGGAAAGAAATTTACCTTCTAAAATAAACATTGAGGCAACCTCTGATAATGTAAATTCTGTTGGTAACAAAAATATTGATTCAAATGTTAATAGTAAACAATATGACTTAAATGAACAGGGATTAAAAATAGATTCTTCTAAATGTAATGTAATGAGTAATTTTAAAACAGTCTCTTCAATAGGAGACTTTTTAGATTCAATCCCAGTATTTTCAGGAGAGGAATCTGGCCTCCCATGAGAGGATTACATAGATAGGATTAAAATGCTAGCCGACCATGCAAATTGGTCAGAGTTAGACAAGGTCTTGGTTTTAAAGTTAAAACTGTCAGGCATAGCTGCAAGATTTATTAGAGATAATCCTAAGTTAAAAGAAGAGAAATCTTTCTCTCAAATTCTTAAAGCTTTACGCGACAGATTTTCCTCAATAGAATGTTTACACAGTAACTTGAGAGCATTTTTGCAAAGTTATCAGAGACCAAATGAATCTGTGCGTCAGTTTGCTGCCAGAGTTGAGGCTTCCTCATATAAAACCGTTTCACCTGCCTTACTGAATGACAGAGTGGCAAACCAGCAAAGACTTGATGTCTTGTGCTCGGTTTTCATTGAAGGCTTGAAGCCTCATTTCAAACGGCTAATCCTACCTCAAAACCACAAGAGTTTTGACTCTGCAAAAAGGCATGCTGTGGCAGAGGAAGAGGTGTGGAGCAAGCAACATGGGGATGACCCCCAATACGTTATGAGTCTTGGAGAATCTGAAAATAAGCAGCTCCATGATGAGCTTAAGAGAAATAAAATGGAGGTAGAGAACCTCACTAAAAGCCTTGCTGAGTTGCAAACTCAGATTAACACCAAACCACAGCTGCCTCAAACTAGAGTAACAAAGGATAGCCGAAGGTGTTTTTCATGTGGTCTATTAGGTCACATAAGTGTGGATTGTAGGAAATTTCCTCAATCACACAGGTTCAACAGAAATTCTAGGTCTCTGCCTACTCGAATGTATCAACAACCTTTTTCTTTTCCACAACCTACACAAAACTATCCATATAATTATTTTCCACAACAAACGCAGAGATTTCAACAACCTACTCAATTTTTTTACCATCAGCCAAATCAAAGCTTTCAGCCTGACATAAATGAAACTAAACCTAAAATGAGTTACAACACTTTTTATACACGTAGGAGTGATAAAAATGACAGTGAAAAACAGAATTTAAACTAAGTAAGGGTGAAGGGAGTTTTCACTCCAACTTACCTTCTGAAGCCCTTGGGGTGTTACCTGTGATGAAAAATTCAAATTTGATTTCATTACAGAATTTGTCTCTACCAGTGATTTCTGGTATGATAAATAATGTTGATATTCCTATACTTATTGATTCTGGTGCTTCTATTAATGTGTTGTTTACAAATGTATTATCTCATTTAAATATACCTGACAGTCAATTAACTAAATGTAATATAAATTTAAAAGGCATCTCTAGTGATATTATAAAAGTTTCCAGGAAATTGAATATTAATTTAAATTTAAATAACAAAATATTTAATGTTGATTTTTATATTATGGACTGTGATTCTTGTAATTATTCAGCAATACTTGGTGTGAAATTTTTAAAGGGTTATAAGATGTCAATAGATTTTAGTAATAATGTTTTATACAATAATATTGTAACTGTGCCATTTGCAATTAAGGATGAATCTGTACCATTTTCATTATCTAATGCAACTCAATTCTTTAATAATTATGAAATTAACAGAGAAAATACTTTGAATTCTGAAAAATATAGGGATAATTTGTGCTATGCACTAAGGAAATACACAATTCCTCCTCTATCGGAGGCTTTCATACAACTAAAATTAAAAGAGATTGTTAAATTTAATTCACCTACTGTGATGATTGAGCCTTTAAACAACAGTAAAATTCTGGTCGCTAGATCAGTAAATAATGTATCTAGATCTAATATATATAATGTAAAAATATTGAATTTGTCAACTGATGAGTTGCACATAAATAAGCATTCAAATTTAGCAAAAATTGTTCCTATCACAGTAGTATCTTCCTTTTCAGTTAACAATATTACTGAGTCAAGTGCAGAGAGTGGTGATAATTTTGATGTTTGGGGAGGAAATTTTGATCTTTCACACTTAGACTATAATGAAAAAAGACAAATAGAGAGTTTAATTAATGATTATAAACATATTTTTGCTAATTCTATTCCAGATTTAAAGCGGTGTGATACAGTTTTTCATAACATTAACTTAAAAGATGATATTCCTGTTAAACAGAAACCTTATAGAGTTCCTTATCATGTAAGAGATGAATTAGATAGACAAATTAATGAACTTCTTGAAAATGACATTATACAAGAAAGTGATTCACCATTCTCCGCACCTGTACTGTTTGTTAAAAAGGCAGATGGAACATTAAGATTAGTAACAGATTTTAGAAAATTAAATGATAAAACTATTGATGATATTTTTCCACTGCCAAATATCACTGAATTGATTGATAGTTTAAATGGTGCGAAATATTTTTCTACATTAGACTTAACATCTGGATTTTATCAAATGAAATTGCACCCAGATGACACACACAAATGTGGCTTTTCTACACCTTTTGGCCACTATGAATGGAAAAGAGTCCCTTTTGGTTTGAAAAATGCCCCCAGCTCCTTTCAACGACTTATGTCCATCGTCCTAGCTAAGCTTTCCCCTTTACAAATTTCTATTTACATAGATGATATTGTTATTGCATCTAGAACCTTTGAGGAACACTTAATGAAATTAAAGGTAGTATTTGATAGATTATCTCAACATAAATTATGTTTAAAGCCAAGTAAATGCAATTTTTTTAAATCTTCAATAAATTATTTAGGTTTTCAAGTTTCTGAAGGTATTGTCCAACCTGACCCCTCAAATTTAAAAACTGTTAAAAATTTTCAAAAACCCACCTCTAAAAAACAAATTCGCCAATTTTTAGGATTAACTGGCTTCTACAGAAAATTTATTGAAAATTACTCCTTAAAAGCTCTTCCCTTAACTAATTTAACTAAGCAAAATATTAAATTCTCTTGGACCCCTGAAGCAGAAAATTCTTATCAAACCTTAAAATCCGAATTACTTAAAGAACCCATTTTACATCTCCCTGATTTTTCAAAACCGTTTTCGGTATGTACCGATGCATCGAATCTTGCTCTTGGAGCAGTTCTCTGTCAAGAAGGAGAGGATGGATTTTTGCACCCTATTGCTTATGCTAGTAAAAAACTAAAAGATGCAGAAATAAACTATAGCACAGTCGAGAAAGAGACTTTAGGAGTTGTCTGGGCAACATCCTATTTTAAGCAATACCTTTTGGGAAAACATTTTACTGTTTATTGTGATCAGGCCTCCCTTTCAAATGTTTTAAAATTAAAAGACCCCACTTCTAGGATAGCACGGTGGATAATGTCCATGACCCAGTTTAATTACAAAATTATTCATAAACCTGGTCGCCTAAATTTAACAGCTGATTATCTATCTAGATGTGTAAATAATGTAACAGTAAACACTATAGACCTGGATGTTGATACTAACCTTCTTTTAAGAGTACGTAATTCTCAAAATTCTGACCCTAATTGTATAAGAATTGGCTCATGCTTAGATAAAAATATTGACCCATTCCCTAAAAATTTAATGTTTTTCTTAAAAGATGATGTATTATATTGTACTAATAGAAAACCTAAATTAAAATATCAAAGAAAAGAGCGTATTGTTGTTCCACAAAATTTGATCTCTGATATTCTAAATTATTGTCATGATTCGATCACTGCAGGACATGGTGGTTTTAGAAGGACTTTAAGGAAAATTCAGCAACACTTTTATTGGCCTAGGATGTATGTTCAAATTTTAAATTATGTTAAGAGTTGTCCTGATTGTTTACAGAAAAGAGGATTTAAACAAAAACAAAAAGCTCCTTTACAGAGGTTTCCAAATTCTACTTACCCTATGGAAAGAATAGCTATGGATTGTATTGGCCCCATGCCTCTAACTTACTCTGGCAATAAGTACATACTGGTGATTACGGACTATTTTACTCGTTGGCCAGAAGCTTATGCTATCCCCAATATTAAATCTGAAACTATTTTAAATTGTTTAGAAAACTTCTTTTCTCTTCATGGTGTGCCAAAACACATTATCACTGACAAAGATTCTAATTTCATTTCGAATGCTGCCATGAAGTTGTATGAAAAATTAGGTATTGAAAAGCATACCACTACTAGCTATCACCCACAATCAGATGGAGTTTGCGAGCGTTTAAACAGTAAAATAATTAACACACTTAGTCATTTAGTGTCTGAAACACAAGAGGATTGGGATCGATATTTATCTTTTGCCTTGCTGGCCCACCGAACTTCAATCCATTCCTCGACTGGTGAGTCTCCAGCTAATCTTCTCTATGGTAGAGAATTAATTTTGCCACATCATCTTCTTTTTAATTTAAATGAACAAAATTTTACCACTGTTAGTGACTATAGTCAGGATTTGGCAATTCGTATGAAAAAATCTTTTGAAATAGTAAAGAAGAACTTACTTAAAGCAGCTAAAACACAAGAGACATACAGAAATAAGTCTGCTGTTATAAAAGATATAAAAGTTGGAGATTTAGTATATTTATACATTCCTGTTTTTCCAAGAGGACATTGTAAGAAACTCTCCAAACTTAATAAAGGTCCTTTTAAAGTTATACAAAAAACATCTAATGTAAACTTTAAAATTCAACATGCAAATGACACACAAAATATTCAGTTGGTGCACATTGACAGATTAACAAAAATTCCAGAAAGAGATTCTGTGTTCTTTTCTTCTGCACAATCTGATAATTCAGCAAGTAATACATCTCATGAGAATGATATAATTCCAACACAAAGATATAATTTACGACAAAGGAAAAACTAGAATGACATTTTTTTTATTTTATTGTTGCGCAACATAATTTTTTTTAAGTGTATAATTTTTATATGTGTGTATTTTGTTATTGGTACATTGCAAAATGCTGCAAACTGGATTTAATTGATTTAAAGGAGATGATTTTGAAATAAAATTTGTTATTGTTGTTATTGATATTACAGATTACTGCAGGATTAGATAATGATTGAGAAAAGATTAATTTGGATAATATGAATTGATTATATTTATAGATAGAGATATATTGTTACTTATTTGTTGTTATTGAGAGTGCAGATTTCTGCAAATATTTAATTACGTGGTCCATGACGTAAGTTCTGATCACATATGTTGATATTTTTTTTTGGTATATATTTGATGTCGGTAAAAGTATTAGAGTTCTGCAAAGATAAAAGGGCAGTGTATATAAGATAACTTCAGAATACAGATGATATTGTTTGGTTTTGAATGGACATGAATAGATACTTGTGTCTTTGAAATTTTAGAATATCATTGTTGCTTATTGATAATAATTGTTATGGTGTCAATTGTCATTTGACACTTCTATTGAAATTTTATTTATTTTATACAACTTATGTACATTGTTTTACTTTTTTAGATCACTCTATTTACACATTTTTTTTTCTCTTTCCAGCTGGTATTTATATTTTGTAGTAGAAGTGAGAGTTGTTTCTCATTGGTTATTCAAGGTACCTTTTCAAAATTCAATGTTTCGATTCTTTGAAAACTATTTGGCTGGTCCAATGTTTTCTTAAAAATTTATTTTTATTTATAGCTAATGAGAATCAAGGTCAAATCCTCTACCTTTACTTTTGTCTACACAAATTTAGTGATCTGATGTACAAAAATTTATTCATTATATAATTCTTGTTTTAGTCTATAGTTTGTTAACAAACTGCTTATTCCGAAATAGAGGTTGAATTCGGATAAAAATTGCTATACTTAAATTGGTAACTTCTGATAGATATTTTATTTTTATTATCAAAAATTTTTCATTTTTCAAATGAAAAATTTTTGGGGGATAGGTGGAAGGAATGTGTTGGGTTGCTTTAGAATTTAGGTAATTTGGAGGTTTGAAAATTTACTTTTATTTCTTTTTCCCTGGCTCAATATTCTTAATTTGGTAATATTTAAATAATATTTATTGGCTTTTCATTTATTCTTTAATTAGAATATTTTTAATCTTCTAAATTAATTTTCTTTATAATATTCTTAGTTAAAAATGTTCCATTCCTTAAATTAATATTACTTTTGATTTGTAAATTTTAAAAATTATTTATTTATTTGATTCCCCTTAAAATTCCCTTTAATTTGATGTCTCATTTTCCCATTTTGGTTAGAAATTCCGTTTGTTCTACAGTTTCAAGTTATTTCCATGTCTCACTGCAATTCAAAAATTTCAGTTGCGGCCATTTTCGGAATTCTGTTTTGCGGGCTTTTTACTGCGATTAAATGCGCCACCTAAGCGTTTTCGCGCCTCTGGAATTCGTGATTTATTTTAATTGGTTCGCGTTTTTACGGATCGTCTGCTCTAGGAATTATGAGTATTATTTTGGCAATTCTAATTTCGGTAAGGGAATTTTAATTGCTGCTGTTTATCTAAACTCCGCGTTTTTGCCGCACGTATAAATACGCGCGTAGAACTTTTCAGTTTCAGTTTTTTGTTGAAATCCTTCGTTGTGGTTAGCGCGAGAAGCGCGTTGTTTATTTTCGAATGTAACTTATGTTCCACGCGAGTTTTTAATGGAACGTTAAGTTCCTCGCGTTATTCTTTTTTTTCATTAGTTGTTTTAATTTAAATTATGCATTTTTCAAGCTTTTTCGCGTAATTCGCGACGTAACTCTCCAGAAAAGTGTATGGTGAAATTCCTTTTGCGAGTTATGTGAATGAAGCGTCTGACGATGACGTCCGAGTATTGAGAAAATCCTATCGTTCCAGATGTGGTTGTTAGGCCTCTGCTGATGTTTTTCAAAAGTGCTGAATCCTCTCCTGTTTCAAGTTTGGTGATTTCCCGAAAACCAGTTTTTTCCAAAATCTGTGCAGCTTCAATGATTGGAACTTTCCCCCTGTCTGGCGGCCCATCCGGGTGAATACTGATGTTTTATTTAAACCCTTAATTTCTTTAATTCTGAATATGATTTCTCAATATTTTTTTTTAATGTATTTAATTAAATTTTATTCTGTAAAATTAAAATTCTAAAACTTTATTCTGAGAGCAAATTTCTAAACCTTCATAAGTTTTTAAGAGCCTGGGTAAAATTCTAAAATTCTTTAAATTTAATATTTTTGTTAATGATTTTCTGATGGAATTTAAAGTAGATTGTTTTGAGTAAAGTTTTTATGCTAATTCCTTAATTTTAACTAAGTTGAAAAAATTCTAAAATTCTAATGTCTAAAATTCTAATGTTAATTCTTCCTGAGTTGCCTGCCTGTGAGCAGTGTTTTTGTATTTGTTTATTTGAATTAATTTGAAGTACTATTTAATAAACTAATTTTCTTTAAACTAAATATTATGTCTTCATTTATCTTTTTTAAACACAGCAGGTTTTTTTCTATCTGTCAAACACAACACACACATGGCCTGAAAAATTCTATGAAATTTGGTCACTTAGTTTATGAGTTAGAGTGGAAGCATACATTGCAGAGACAGACAGACAGACACACGGACTCAGACGTCAAGCTAAAATTCGTCTTTTCGTGCTTTAGAGCTCCCACAACGTGTAGATCAGTCGAAAACTCGAGTTGCGCTTTTCGACATGACTGCAATACTTGCCCTGTACATTACCATGTATTTCAGGGAAAGTAAAAATAACCTCACCTCTGCAGATAGTTGAATATACTGATATCCACAAAATTTGTAAATATGACAAAAACTCAATTTTGAACACTCGACTCTGTAGCAATTATTTTCCTGTGCATAGCATATTATGTATTATAGAGAAAGTAAAATTGTGTTAATTGTTACGAACGAAATAGTTTAACATTGCATATCTGAGTTCTCAGGCCCATGGCTTTTACTTCTATCCTTTCAGGTCATTGAGATGTAAGAAGAGAAATAAGAGTCATTTAGAAAATTGTACGAAATGTGGATGGGGTTATAATCTTTGGGATTGTATTCTTTGGATTCTATCCCTTTAATATCTGCAGACCTTTTGTGCTTCCTTTTCGTGTATTTGCACCTCGCTGATTTCTTGCACCCGTGTAACGAGTGTATCTATAGTTAGTTGTGGCTGAAACAATGACATCCCTAAGAAGTGAAATCTTGTAAAATTTTTCGCTAGTTGCGAGCGACTGGTATATATTGAAACATAATTTAAATACAGATTAGAAAAAAAATCAAATACAGAGTTACTTAATAAATATTGAAAATATTTTAGAAATATAAATTACAATTCAAAACGTGCCATCATGCGCATGTTAAAAGATGCCCTTAAATGTTGTTAATTTTTGTTAGAACTTCAGTCAGAAATTGCTGAAAATTTAAATAATTAAGTTTGTTTAATTTTTATTTTATTTAATAGCGTGCTGAGTTAATGGTCTTTAAGATTATTTCATAGTCCAAGGGTGGGCTGTGGACACGGATGCATCTGGACCATCCTTCAAAAGTACAGTCATATGCTAATATGTATATGCAGCATATATACAATAAATTGCTTTATAAAATGAAAGCTAAGTTGAACTCACTTTCCCAACAGTAATATTGGTGAAATTTCAACAACTCAGCATAGTGGGCCTTTATGTTATGCAACACATTTAATCACAGAAGTCTGAAGAAAATGGGTAATCCAATACTATCGGTGCTGTTCTATCAATTTCAAACCTCTGCGTCTCCTCACGACGAGGTTACAGGACAAGGATAAAGTAATTAAAGACACACTGTGAACTAAAGCCATACTTTATTAAGATATATATATATTTTAAATATTACCGGAAACTGTAGATGGTAAATAAATTATTTATTTTTTCATTTTTTGCTGTCATACTCTATGGGAAATTTTTATGTTATCCATTTATCTAATGTTATCCGTTTTAGGTAAAACTAAGGGCTGTCTAAGTAGTTGTTTTCCCAGATAATTTAGATCTGTCCTTTCAGGCTATAAATAAAACAAAATGAAATTTATACTTGAAATGGCAGAATTAATATCAATATAATATCCGTGCCGAAAATGTATTTCACTTTTCATATATTTCCTTGGGCACCTTCGGAAATAGTGATTAGGTATGGAGCCATCTGTTTAAAAATACACCTCACACTTTTATTTTTATTGCAAATATCACTATTTCAATGCATTAAGAAAACTCATAATGTTCACGATGGGAGTGGGAAAATGTAAGCGTTGTTATACACAAATTGATACATGTCTTAGCTATTTACACTTAAATATGGTAGATATATTTTAAATAATGCTTTTTTCATCTAAATGAACATAATTGTCAGGATTTTCGATTTGATTAATTTCTTATAAGAGGTAGTACTGACCTAATTCTAGTTTGATGAGTTCAATTGCGAAAGTAATGTACGAAACAAACTTAAAAAAATATTAGAGATGTATATGCACTGCCCTCCAAAAGTTAATCCTGAAAGAGTATATCGTTCAAAACTCTTGAAGTTCATACCCGATCTACTCCAAATTTGGCTTGTAATTACACTAATGAGCTACTTAGCTGTACAAACTTTAATTGGACAACATGTGCATATGTAGGACTTTTATTCCTCTAAATTAATACGACATAATTCATTACACTACCGTGACAAGAAGCATGGTAGAGAAGACGATACTAGATTAATTCCTCGTTTTCTTAATCAAACACACGATTACTACCAAGTACTGGGCATATCTAGATTCATGTGTAGAGAGAATATTCACCCATTTTGTTTGGGTTCAAACCACGTACCTTTTAGAGGGAAGTGTATATCCAAATTACACGTAAATTTATCAATAATTATGCAGAAAGTAATAAGAAACTCGAGAAAGGTTTTACTCTCCTATTGGTATTTATTTATTTGTTTGCATACTACTGTCAACCATACTACTTTATTATCCTCGTTCTTTTAGTCAAACACACGATTACTGACCGATTACAGGCAGATCTCGATTTATCTGTCGAGAGAATATTCATCCATTGTGTTTGGATCCAAACCACATAACTTTTAGAGGGCAGCGTATATCCAAAATATTTATGGATTAATTAATAATGCTACACAAAGTGATAAGAGACTCGAAAAAGGTTTTACTCACCAAGTGGCATTTTTTTATATGCGTGCATATGAAAAGCGCGCATATGCGTGCTTTACATACTTGTTTTATATGCGCGCATATGCGTGCATATATAAAGAAACTTATATCGCTTAAAATAACATTTTCCATGCATAAAACAGACCAATAAATACTTTTATTCTGTGGTTCAACAAACAGGAAACTTAAGGTTAGCTTGCAGACTTATTGACTTGTTTATAATTACCATGACCGTAATATCGTAAATCGTGACACTCGTAAACACATTGCGTTGTTTGCCGCTTAAACCTACCATATTTACCTTTAGTGCGAGTACTGGAATTGAATATATATAAACATAATGTTACTCAATTAATTGCACCTTTTTAACTTTAAATAAAATCATTTATTAACAACATTTGAGTAATTATTATCTTTATTACAATAATTATTATATTATTCGTGAAGGAGTTTGAAAATGTGAGACAAAATAAATTCTATTATCAAGTGGCCTAAGACCTGCTACAGTATTCGGAAAGCACACACCTCCAATTTCGTCTTTGGCCATTGATCACAACTCTTACATCAGAGTATATCGTACTGGTACCAAATCAAGGTGTGGTACTATTATTCGTACTGGAGTCGATCTCATCTGCCCTTTGAAGTTCTGTATATCAGTATATTTCGTTAACATCAAAAGGAATCGGGCGTTGATGTTATGACAGGACATTTCTCTGGAATTGCTGTCTATAAATTCGCACTCATTGCTCCTGAATCTCGTGTAGAAGTCGTGTATATCATCTGTAGAACCTTTTGGTTACCGCCTATTTCTGCCTGCAGTTTCACCCGCCTCTCCGGCTTCATTGGTAGACCTCAGGACCTTGCGAGCAGACATCTTCCATATTTGATAACATGGTTAACTAATCTCGTGGCTTCACCTTAGCCTCCTATGTTTATGGCTTAATTGACCTCGAAGGTCAGGGTACCATAAACCTGGCGTCCATGAGTCTGATGCCATTGTTAAATTTTACAGCCCTAATAAATATTGAACATAAAACTGTCTCACATATTCCTGGATTCACATATCTATTCCTGGCCTCACATATTCTAAAAATGTAAAATGATAAAATAAGAATAAATATAGAATAAAATTAGAATAAAAGTAGAATAAATTTCAATGATCTCTCAATATTATAAAAAAGTAGCTGACGCCGTAGTCATTGTTTGATGGATTTCGTTTTCCTCATGTTTCATTGTCTCCTACTGCAAAATCTGTAGCATGTAGAAAATGAAATTTTGTACATTTGCAGAAGAATGTCGCGGAAACACGCTGAAGTAAACCGTTTTCTATTTAAAGTTGGTTTAACAGGTATTTAACACCAAAGTCAAAGGAAGTATTTTTGAGACGTTCGTGTTTTGAATAGATAATAAGTAGTAGAATTATGACTTTTCGTAGGCATTTAACTACATAGTTGAAATTTTGAAGGACGGATCGATTTTTAAATTTAGATTTATTTTAGGAGTTATTCTATTTTTATGCACTTTCGAAGTGAACATTTTTCTTTAGTATTTCGCGTCTTTTAAGATTCTCTATCTCATTTACGTCAAAAAGTTGGTGGCAAACTGACGTTTAAAGAACAGCCAAAGGATAGCATCGTTTTAGGCTAGATGGCACCACTGGAAATACCCCACTCGGGTTCTTTGTCGATGGTTGATGTTACTTGATACACGTGTATTTTGCTGTTCGTTCTTTCTTTGTTTTGCGTTGCTTTTCGTATCGGTCAGTCCCAGTCGCCTCATTCTGCACTTCCTTAAACATTCTTACTTACCGTTATAAGGTGTCGGACTTTTGCAGTGAATAAATACATCATTCTGAACTAAAAGGTATGTATATTTGAGTAGATGCGAAATAATATAGTTTTCAAAATCGGCCGTTTTCACTAGATTTAGCTGACAAATTTTAACAATGTTTATAACAACAACAAACGTTGTTAATGTAATATCAATTTGAAATTAATTATTTTGTTTTATTTTATTATTTTGTGGTAATTTTTGCTCCTGCAAAAGGAATAACGGATACTTGGTTAAAAACTGGAAAAGTAAAAATAAAAATACTGCAGTGACGGAAAACGAAAGTTATTCGACAAACTAACCCATTTCTCTGCCTTCAACATCCGGAATTCCCACTTCTGTATCACATAAAACTACAGGTGGACTACATGGCGCTGATAAACAAATTTCTTCGAACGAAAGTATTCCTAATAAGGCGTTTAAAGAATTCCCCACTTGGTTTTACATTGCAACTAGACGAGTCTACTGATATTGATAATTTAGCCATATTACTTGTACTTGTGCGGTATGTTTCTGACTCGATTGTTCATGAGAGATATGCTTATTTGTACACCTCTTCGAGGCAGAACAACAGGTGAACAAATTTTTGAAACGATCAATACTTATATGAAAGTACATGACTTACCTTGGAATTTATGTTTCCACATGTGTACTGATGGAACAAAGTCCTTGTTCGGCGCAAATAAGAGTGCAATATCGCGAATAAAGGCCATTGCCCCTGACATACAACAATCCCATTGTTACCTGCATCGCCATACTCTTGCTGTCAAACGAATGCCAAATGAATTGAAAATAGCACTCGATAATGTAGTTAAAATTGTCAATTTCATCAAATCAAGGGAATTAAATTCCCAGTTATTTACACTACTTTGCGAAGAATTATCCAGTTTGCATAAAACATTGCTTTTACACACGGAGGTTCGTTGGTAATCCCGGGGAAAAGTTTATTTTATGAATTGAAGGATGAGATAAGATTTTTTTTTATTTGAACGGAAACATGAATACGCAAATAAGTTGAACGATGAAAATTGGATGCAAAGTATGGCGTATCTTGCCGATATTTATTCCCGTTTAAATGAAATTCATATTTCACTCCAAGGAGCAAAAACACATATTTTCAAAATTCACAGCAAAATTGAGGCAGTGATTTTAAAGCTAAATCTTTGGGAAAATTATGTAAAGAGAAATGACGTGCAATGTTTTGAGAAGCAAAACGATTTTTTGGTTTCAAACGAGCTTAATCTTAATGAAACTGTCCAGAAGTTCATTATCGAACATTTATCGAATTTGCAGGAAAGTTTCAGAGAATATTTTCCGACTCCCAAACAGTCATATAACTGGGTTCAAAATCCATTTCTGCAAGTCGAAGATGCTGATCTATCGCCGATGGAAAGAGAAGAGCTGATTGATATATCCATGGATTCGACTTTAAAAATGCAATTTGAACAAGAAGAACTATTGGGTTTTTAGCTGAAAGTTTACAAAGAATACCCGGAAGTGTCTGATCGAGCAGTAAAAATTCTTATGCCCTTTGTTACTACCTATCTTTGCGAACGATCTTTTTCGAGTTATTTCAGCGCTAAAGCTAAATACAGGAACAAGTTAGATGCAGAATTTGAGATGCATTTGCAAATAACAACAATTAAGCCTGATTTTCAAAAGTTGTGTAGCAAGAAGCAAGCGCATTCAAGTCATTAAATTTAGTTACTTCTAGTATTACTTCTGAATTAGATATATTCCGAATTTTGTATTTTCTTGCATTTATGCCTACAAATGTGCTTGTATGTTTCACTGCAGTGGCGGCTTTTTAGAGCCAGCAAATTCTTCTCAGCTGTATTCAATAAAGAATCTGAATAACATGTTTTTAATAATTTATTTTTGTATTTAGTATTTGGTTTTATGATTATAATGGTCAAAATTAATTTGCAGTCTTCGGTAGTTAATTTTTGTAAATGTAGACTCAAAACTTTTTTGCGGAGAGAGGGGGAACCGAGATTTTTTGTTACGTCACTATGCTGACTAGAGCTCCTCTACTACAGGCTGACTTATCAAGCATATTGAAGCCCATACAGTTCCATACTACAATTACAGAAATTATAAATTAAGTGTTTCAAATAAATACTTTTTTTAAAAAAATAAGTTTCAATTCGAATATTGTAGAATTTAGCTCGCACAAATATTCTCCATTACCGGGTATCCAATTATTTATTAGTCATTGTTTTCTTCTTTCTTCGTTTCTAGGAAAGCGAAATAGCCTAAAACCCTTTCTGGAATGATTAGAGCAGTTCGGTGCAGAACAACCACTCATAACTATTTCAATTATACTTCTTAAAGTGAAAATACGAATAAATTTAATGCTAATAAACTGCGCTTCCAGCTAAGGTGGGCTTCAATATGCTTGATGAGTCAGCTCGTATATAGAGGAGCCTTACTGCTTACGGGGCATATTTTTTATACTAAGGTTCCAAAAAAAAAATTTAAGCGTAGGGTTCCGAAGGCGTTAGAAGTTTGAAGATCACAGTTCTAGAGTGATATTGGGGAAATTTCAGCAACCCAGTAGAGTGTATAGTCACTTCCAAAAACACGTTTGCTCGTAGTTACCCAATGCTGTCAGAAAGGACAGATGCCCCACTATTTGTTTCATCCTACCTATTTCAAATCGCTGTCGTCTTGTTCGATGTAGCTTGATGGATTCCAACTTCTGCTAACTTATAACTCTAATTAAGCTAAATCATACATTATCAAGATACATATTTTTAAATATTACCGATGAATATAGATAGTTCCAATATTATTTCTTTTCTAATTTTTCGAAATAATATTCTATGGGGAGAAATAATAATGTCATCCCTTTTAGCTGTAACTAAGGGCTGTCCAACAGACTGCTCTTGAGAACATATACTTCTGGCATTGGCTTCTTTAGATATTTGCAAAATAAACTGTTTGTAAAAATTGCGACACCGTGAAGGAATTATCAGAATTGAATGAAATTTATTCCACAAATGGCCTGTATTGTTACAAATAAACGATTAAATTTACGATACAGATAAAAATAATTTTATATAAAAATATTAAGATAAAAAAAAAGTATTGCATATCGAAAACCAGTATTTGGGGTAGCCATCACACGTTCCAATATGTGTTTCTATAGGACGTATCATCGAATCAAATGGATTTTGAATTTGTACCTGTAAAAGAATATCCCAGATTGCTTTTATCCGAATCCAAAGTTCAACTGTATTAGCTATGGGACGAGCTTCACGTGCGAAACAACAGCCGACGAAATCCCAGATATGTTTAACAGGTGAAATATCCGGTGAACAGGCTGGCCATGAAAGAAGATGTATTTGTAGTGCTGAAAAGAAGCCTTGAACATTCCTTGCAACATATGGAGGGGTATTGTCCTGTGGAAATACAGATCTAGAAACGCATTGAATGTAGGGTACGACTTCGGGCTCCATAAATTCTCTGATGTACCGGTTGCTGTTGAGATTGCAATCAATTCTTACCAGTCGAGATCATCCAAGATATCCAATGACGCACAAGACCATCACGCTTTGCGTTCATCCAGTATGGCGTTGGATAACGCATTCCGGAAGGTGGCATTTACCGATATAGCATCTAACATGCATACGGCTATTACAGTATACCAAATTAATGCGGGATTCATCAGAAAAGAAAACTTATTGGCCAATCGGCACTCCAGGGTCTAAGTTGATGAGCTCATTGCAACTACAAGCGTCAATGGTTTGCTTTAGGGGATACTGTACAAAGAAATTATTGCACGCAGCACACTGTGCAGTAGACTCCGACCAGTTGTTGATGCAGACAAAGACAGACTTGTCTCAGTGCTCGAATGTTCTGCTAGCTGTCGAAACGAAGCTGCACACTCCATCACTGCCATGCGGATGAGATGTCTATTATCTCTTGCTGACGTTGAATTTATTCGTCCATTGCTGGTTTTGTTATACGTAATGGCCATGGCATCGCGCTCCATACGATCTGTTATTGCAATATAAGAAATAACCAATTCACGAAGACCGATCTTTCGACTCTATAACTCCATGGTGTATTACTCCGTGGAGATCACATTCCACTAAAAATAGTAGGTGCTGCCATTTGAAAATGTCGAAACTGTGTCACTGTAACCCTAACTGTGCGAGCAGGACTGTTATTTTTTCACATCATTCTTAAATGCATACCTTAAAATACCTGCAGCCAAAAATAGGGGCTCATATATCGGCAATTTTTTTTAATCACCCTGTATGTCAGTCATGGGTTATCATTAAGTATAGCTAACAACTAGCCAGTTTAGTTTTTGAGATATAAGCAACTTTAAGAGCGGAAAATGTTCTACCTTCTTGAATTTGACAAGGTGATTTCTTAGAAAATATAGCTTTGTATAAGGTTTGTAACAGCTTTGTAAAAACAAATTATTAATTTTGAAACTGGATTTCCAACTCAAGGTTTTTGTCGCCTGATTGTTACATAGTTTAGAAGATATGTGGAATGAAAGTAAACAAAGTGAAGCGAAAACTCGCTCGGACAAATTGTTTTACTTTCTGTTTTCGAAAAGAGAATCAAAATATTAAAAAATTGAAATTATTTATATTCATAAATGGTATCATATTTTTGACAAGTGAAATTGTTTCTGAAATGCTTATATTTTTCGTAACGCTCCGATTTCAGTCAGAGATACCCCAACCATAGGTGCCATGGACATCAAAATGTATCAGTGATGGATTACAGATTTCAGATTCGTCTATGAATTGTTGGTAGAAGACTTTCACTTATCTGTTTATGAAACCCCCTCTGTATATGAAACTAGTGATATCTGTAAACTTTGCTTAAATCCCCCTCAGTTGCTTTGTAATTTAGTATGTTCACTTTACATTAACAAAATCTCGCTGGTTCGGTTATATAGATGATCGTCGAGCCAAGAACATCTGCAATCGTACATGGCGACAGGATAAGTTTCGGATTGCAGGTGTAAAAGTGTGGCTCTGTATAATCTGGGTTGTAGTTTGGTTGATATGTCGACTGCAGTTAGGTTGGGAGTGGAAAGTAGCTAGGAGTCGAATCGAGGTGTGAATTAGCAAGAATGAAACTACCAGGGTGTGGAATAGGCACTAGAATTGATACTACTAAGATCATAAGGGTCTTATACTAGTGGTTGTCCAAGACAATGTTTAGATGACCTAAGAAGAAGTTGGGTAAGCATCAGCGATTGGGTAAGCTCTTTCATTGATAACTTAAAGTTGTTATGTTACCAGACCCGTCTGCATTAATTATCGGCTGTATTAAATAATGGGCATGTGCAATACAGGTTGTTTTGTGTCTGTATATATTTAGTTACGTAGCCAGCTGCTGCATTTTGTATGAGTACACACTAAATGTGTTTAATTTAACTTCCTGTATTAGTGTGTTATTGCTCCTGGTCGTAAGGCCCTTTTGAATCCATTACTACTAAAGTTTAGAGTTATGTCACATTTACTTGACATATCTATTTAATGACGCAACCAAAGTCAAAAAATCCATTTACAATAGAGCCTAGAAAGGCATCAGAACTTCACTAAAGCACCCGGTCACAGTAGTTGTGTCGAGAACCCAGACCACTCGATTGACCCGAGATCTTACAGTAGCAGTTAGGGCTTACAATAGCAGTGACACGGTAGTAGTGTCGAAAGCCCAGGACGACCGACTCGTCCGAAGACATGAGTAGGAAGATGGACGTCCGGGAGAAACGGTAGTAGTGTGACCTATTTCATTTTAGTTAAAGGCACGTTCTTTACAAACTCTGTATTTGCATGAAATCCATACTTTTTTTATATAAAACTTTGTTCAATCACACGTATCATTTGGTTTGATTACGTGATTTTCTAATATAATGATATATGTGTATTATTGGCCATTAGACAATATTATACATATAGATATATGAAAAATATTTTATAATATATATTCATATTGTCCTCCATAGATACAGGAATTATTTTAAAATATTTCATTGTCTTTTGAAAATACTATTTAAATTGAATATTCTTTTAGTTGCAAATCTGCGAAGTAATTAGTAAAACGTGAGCTCCTTTAAGAATAATTAAATTCTAATAGCTACGCTCAATCTACCTAAGCACCTATTTTTTCTTTTCTAAAATCTGATAATTATATATTAAATTATTTCACATATTTAAGATGTAGGTACATATTAAAGAATTATAATTTCTTATTTCAGTATTTTTCTATCTTATAATGATATGAAATCAGTTTCAATTAAAATCAATGTTTCGTATTTAACTTTTAAAGAGCTACAGAAATAAAAATTTAATGATTGGACGTTTTTTATTATTTTAAAATGAAATAGGATGTCAATGAAAAATAAATTAGATTATTCAAGTTTTAACCACAATTGAATATTAAAAGCTTAAAAATTTAGTTGCACGATATTTGAAAATATCAAGCAAACATATTACACAAAATATCAATTTACACACCCTTGTTAAAAGTGCAGATATACTATTAATTGATATATCAATATATATCAATAGGTATATCAATTGTCGAGAAATAGGCTACCATTGTGACATGAAAGATATTTCCTTGGTGCAGCATTGAAGGAAATTCTTAATGTATCTGTATAAGAGTCTATAAGGGAAAATCTAAGCGTCTTACGGTTGTAAAGTTTGGTCCTCAGGTATTTTAGAACCCGGAAAAATGCACCTTGGTGAGTTTTAAAAAAAAAACATTTAACAAATTTTAAGTTTTTTTTTTTTAATTTTTTAGCTTTGTACCGGATTCAGAATAAAGCCACTGGATTCACATCACAGAACATATATTATGTATACGTATTTATACTTTTAAATACATATTTTCATTCATTTTAACGGACGTAACTTCTTTCCGCACACATCTTGCTTTTTCCTCCGAAAGAGACTGCCCTCTCTGCTCTTCGTCTTCTGCGCACATCAAGTTCTCGTTCTTTGTTGAAGTCGCTTACGCTACAACGTTAAATTTTTTAAATTTAATTTTTAAATTAACTTACTTTATTATTTTAATTTTAACTCACATTTTTAAAATTAGTTTTTCAGTTGTTTTATATTTTAGCTTGCACGATTTTGAGAGATTTTTACAAAAATCTGCTCCATAGTATCCCAAAATGTCATTGTAACATTTCATATAATTATTATTTCTATACAGTTTTTACAGTTTTGTATATCTGCCTCTATATGTTAAGAGTTTCCATTTTAACACCAACGAACGATCTAAAAAATTATCTTTTGATCATGTACCTTGAAACACAGATATATATATATATATATACACTCACGAACAATGAAAGTTGCGCACAAAGAAGAAAGCACGATACAACAGCGAAATGAGGTATATAGCTAGCAGGCGGGCTGATATACAAATGATCCCAGTCTGGTGTGTTTATACATGACCGTACACCCGTGATTGGCGCTGCAACCATGAGCCAGCGGTCTTATAAACCGGCGTGCAGTCGACGCCCCATCAATACGAGAAGCTTCGGCTGACGCAAGTAAGAGTACGGAGTGAAAAAATGGTGGGAATATGAGAGAAGCATCTATATATCAACGAAGGACATCGAGAGAGGTCTGATCATCGGGCTGAAAAGCGCAGGGTGTTCAGCGCTCCGAATAGCTCGTCACGTGGATCGTTCGGACTATACCGCCCGACGGTGCTGAGAACACTGGTCGCGGGACGCCACTCAGACACGGAGGACTGGCTCTATACCACGAGTAGAGGATTGAATGATCGTGCGGCAGGCATCTATAGAGCCCACGGCGAACCGATCCGCAATATAGGCACACGTAGCGGCTCCTGTATGCCCACGAACCATATCTAGACGCCTGAAGGAAACGAATCTGCTATCCCAGTGTCCCTTATGTGTGTTGCCGTTAACACAGGAACATCGGCGGCTCCGGTTGCAGTGTTGCCAGTCCAGAGAAACGTAGAACGCCACATATTGGCGATGTGTGGTGTTTAGCTATGAGTGCCGCTTCGTGTTGGGGACCAATGATCAGAGTGTTCGGGTGTGGAGGTCCCCTGCACAACTCCACAATCTTAACCTTGCTATCTGGCGCTACACCAGCACCACTGCAGGCATCATGGGCAGGGGAGCCATAGCCTGCGACAGCCGATCCACTCTAGTAGTGGTACCTCGAACATTGACGGGCCAGCGATACGTGGATGAGATTCTACGACCCCATGTGCTCCCATTCGTTGCTGAGATTCTAGGTACGCAATTCCAAAAGGATAATGTCCGACCGCAGGCGGATCGGGTCGCACAGGCCAGCCTGAGTCATGTCCAAACACTTCCATGGCCTGCCCGTTCCCCAGACCTGTCTCCTATCGAAAATGTGTAGTACCAGTTGATACGCCAGCTGCCTCGTTGCCTCAATCTTCGGGATTTGGAACGTAACGTCCAACAGGTGTGGACTCCTCTGCCACAGGACAACATCAGACGTCTATTCGACACCATGCTGGACAGTATTGCTGCTTGTATCGCAGCACGAAGCAGTGCGACACGCTATTGAGGATGACCAGTCTATGTACCACAGCTCCCTCAGTACTTGTTCTGCTGCGCTGTTTTTGTGATCATGTATATCATTCATCTGTATCCTTCCATCAATAAAATTTCAGTTCCATCCTATGCTTCCTTCTTAGTACGGGTATATATATATATATATATATATATATATATATATATATATATATATATATGTATATATACAGGATCTTTCAAAAGTCCGTATAAACTTCAAAAAATTATTAAAAATCGAAAAATCATCATACTGTACCATAAGTATTGTCAGGACGGGGGGGGGAGTTGACGTGAAAACATTTTGTAGTTAAAAAATCACCTATAGGTGGCGCTTACCCGTATACATCTTCCAGAAGTATGCAAATGAGGTTGTTAAAAAAGAACTATAGTGCTCTGTAGACTCTTAATTTGATTCATTAGTAAACGGTGCACAGAAAAAGTCTTTGCGAGATTGTTAACTTTGATCAAGAAAGCCTTGTTAGTGAAGCTGTATTACGTGACCGGCGAATCAGCATCAGATGCTTTGCGAAAATTCTCAATTAAGAAAAATCTAGAGAAAGGAAAAAGGTCCTATCAAATGTTCAGGCTTACTTAGGCTTGTCACACGATTTGACACGTACAGTAAGTTATTTTAGTTGTCTTTCCAATGCGTCCAGCGCCACCTATATGTGATTTTTTAAACTACAAATTTTTTTCACGTCAAAAAAAAACCCATCCTAGCAATAATTATGGTACAAACCGCACCTCAATGCGATGATTTTTCGAATTTTAATAAATTTTAAAATTTATAATGACTTTTGAAAGACCTTGTATATATATAGTGTTTTGAAGACGTAATCTATCTTACATAATTAAAGATGCATGTCTGTGTGTTTGTGCACTTTGTAGCTAGAAATCTAAGCATTGTAATGCCATGAAATTTTGTGGTTTTACCTACACTTGCCAAGACCCGGAAATGAACGCTTTGACTAGATTTTTTATAATGCGAATTAGTTTTAAGTTATTTCATGTTTAGCACGCTTTTGAGCGATTTTCACACAGGTCGGTTCTTTAGTGTCCCAAAATATCATTGTAGAATTTCCATCTAATATCATTGAAAATATTGATAAACCATCTTACAAACAACATTTTATCAGAATTCATAAGTTTAATACACTTATATATGTAAAAAATATATATACTTGTGGGTTTAAGACGTACTCTATCTTCTATCTTGCATAATACATTTATATGTTTGTGCAGTTCGTAGCTGGAAATTTAAACGTCGTACGGTTACGATACTTAGTACGCAGATACTTCAGGATCCAAGACGATGCATCTCGGGGTGATTTTGTTTGCTGAAGCTGTTGTAATAAACGGATATATTATTAACACGGTCTGTGATTTTTGTTACTAACAGCGAATTCTCAAACAAAAGAATGTTTTATCAATACGCCCCTTTACAGCAAAATAAATAAATATATATACTGCTACATGGTCGTACACACTGCCATGTCGATCACTCATCTTATATCCCAGACAACGGCGCGAATATTTTAATACATTGTACGAAATTGCATTAATAATGCATTGTACGAAATTGCATTAATAATGCATTGTACGAAATTGCATTAATAATGCATTGTTCGAAATTGCATTAATAATGCATTGTACGAAAAGTAATGTTATATTATTTTGCAATATCAGAAATTCCATGTCACTCCTAGAACTGCGTCTTAATGTCAGGTTTCTTTTGTGTTTGAATTACAAATCTGATTCACAGAATTTCAAATTGAAATTCATTATTCCAATAGGACTTAACATAGCCAGGAATAAATATTTATATACCTGACAATAGATACCGTAGCCTGTACTGTTTTCAAGTATATATTTGGTTTCAATATGCTGAACAGGAGTTAGGCATGATATTATCAAACGTGCACTGTACCAATGTTTTATATATGCATATGCACTATAACAATATCAATGATATCATAGACAGTTCTTATAAACGAAATTAATTGGTAATTTCCGTGGATTTGGTTCTGTATTTTATATAACAAAATAGATAGACACTGCGCAATAGGGTTATTTTTATTTAATACTGAAATTGAACCAAGCCTTCTGCTTCTTCGGCTCTGACCGTCCGACCTACTGAAATGTGTAAGGTATCGGTTTGAATGGCCGGTACAGTGCCACCAAATGTAGATTGGAACCCAGTGGGGGAGGTATCCACAGAGATCGTGCCCACCTTCCCCTAGCACTAAACTTGCTCGTAATTTGCTTGGACGCGTGAACTGTTTGAGTAAAGCCGATAATCGAACTAGGGTCGTCAGAGTGCAATCCTCGAGCGCTAAGTACTAGGGTGTCCCACACCGAAGCCAGGATTTATGATTAATTGTAGCATCCCAAAAACATAAACAGTTTCTTTATGGTGCTGCCAGATTAGGAGTTGCAAACTTCTGAGAACCCCTACGAGATGTATTAGTTATTTTTTTAAACTACAAAATGAACTCATCGTTGCCTGAGAGGGATAAATTGAATGTATTGATCTAAAAAAAATAGTGAAAAAAATATTTATGTAAAGTAAAAGTATACAATCCGTCGTACTGACAACCGATGCAACCGCTTCAGGGCAAAAAACATTCTGGTTAAAACAAATATAATTATTCTACGGATGGGTTGATAGAATTATTAAATTTTTCTGTTTTCTTGTGTAGTATGTGATATATTTAGGAACTGCTTTTAAATTATAAACTTTCAATTGCATGTCATTTCTTTTTAAATTGCAATATAAAGTCCTGTAGATAAAAACGTACGAAAAATATATATTTTTTTTATTCACGAAAACTCGTCTATTCATCACCTGCATCCCATTCAAAATTTGTTTGAAAGAAAAATTTCCGATCTTTCTGATGATGTCAAGAAGGAAACTCCGTGATAAAAATTCATTCGTTAGGAATCTAACTTGTGTGAATATCGCCCAAAATCGTTGTAAATATGGTTAAAACATAAAATGACTAAAAAACGTTATTCAAGGAAAAAATAACAAAGTTGTACACCTATTTGGGTCCGTTTCTCGTTAGATCACCGAAGTCAGGCAGCATCGGGCGCGGCTAGTACTTGGGTGGGTGACCACCTGGGAACACCGCGTGCTGTTGGCACATTTCGGGCGCGGTAGCCCAGTGATTTGCGCCCTGGATTTGCACGCTGCCACATCTGCTGCCGTGTTCATGCGATCACGTGTGCGATCACGTTAAACGTGTGGGTCTGTAAGTCCTTCCTAGAGGTTGGTGGTAGGGGAAGGAGGGTACGGTCCCTGTGGGTGCCTCCCCCTCTGGGTTCCGGTCTAAATTGGGTGCCACTCCCGGTTGTACAAACAGTTACCTTACACCTTTCTGGTAGATCGGACGGTCTGGGTCTCAACAACAACAACCTATTTGGGTCCAGAAGTAGCTAGGTATCACATTTCATGTCCCTGGATTTTCAGCTGAAATTGGAGTAACACCAATATTTTATACACTTTGAACTCTTATATCTCTGAATGTAATAGATACTATATTTATCCTTATCTTGTCTGAAATATAGTACCACTTTTTATATTTTGAACTATTTTTTTAACAAAAAATATAAATGCTCTTTTCGAGCGAGTTTTCTTTCCACCTTGCTTATTTTTACTCAAAATATCTTTTCATCAATCCGCAAATCTCGATTCATTTGTGGAGATAACATTTGCCCATTGTGTTTGTGTCGAAACCAGGTAATTTTTAGAAAGAAGTGTATACCCAAATTATATATAGATTTATTAATAATTATACAGACAGTGATAAGAAACTCGAGAAAGATTTTGCTCCACTATTATTATTTTTTTCTCTGCTTACATATTAATATAGAGAAAATTATATCGCTTTGTATAACATTTGTCCTGTATTAAACGGACAAATACATAATGTTTTTCTGAAAATGTAAAATGATAATGTGATTGAATATGATGATTGAAATAAACGGTTTTCCGATTTAAATTTTATTTTAACAGATATTTGACGTCAAAGGAAGTATTTGAGATGCTATGTTCCTGTCCTGAACAGACTATTAATAGCAGAAATACAGCTTTTTGCAGGCATCTATCTAATTGAAAGTTTGCAGTTTGAATCATTTTTTAATTTAGATATTTTAGAAGTTATTCCATTTTATACACTTTGGAAGCGAAATTTTTTCTTCAGTATTTCGTGTGTCTCAAGATTATTTATCTCATATACGTCGAAAAGTAGGTGGCAAACTGATATTGAAAGATCAAGTAAGTAAACCATGACATCATTTTAGGTCAGATGGCGCCACCTTGGCAACCTTTTGACAAAGCTACATTGTTATGCAACATCATACTTACAATGCTACTAAAATAGTGAAAAATACACCATCGAAACAATGTTATATATGCATGTATTGTAGGGAACGTAAAAATCCGTTAAATATTGTGAAGGAATAGTTTAATGCTGCAAAGCTGAGTTCTCGGATCCAAATGTGTTATAAGGAAAGGTAAAAAGCCATTCAAAAAATTGTACGAAATATGGATGCTGTTATGGAAATAGGACCTTTAATAAGAGGAGGTCTGTCTAATTTGTCTATGATAAAAATAGCCCTTTGGAGAGGACGATATCCTTTTTTGTGAGTTTGTTGATCATTTACATTTCGCTTATGTAAATGTTCAACCAAAGCTGACTAAAGATAGTTGAGCAGCCAAAACTAACGATAGATACTCCCACAGCGGTAGTTCCTATCGTTAGATTTGGGTGCTAAAACAGCCATTCCTAAGAGATGAAATCTTGCTTAATTTTTCGGTAGCTGGAAGCAAATAGTATATATAAAAGCATGCTTCATAGATTAGCAAGAAAATTAAATAAAATGTTAAAACTTAATGAATTTAATGAATATTTTAAAATATGAATTACAGTTGAAAGCATGCCAACTTGCCAACAAGCCCTAAACGTCACGCTTAAATGTTCTCAATTATGTTAGAACTTCATCTTAGAAATTTTAGAAAATTCAAATAATAAAATTCAAATACGTTTGATTTAAATAAGTTGATTTAAATAACGTGCTGAATTTACTGTTTTTAAAATTATTTTATAGACCTGCGGAGCGGGACGACCCTGTAAAAGTGCAACCATCAACTTATATATGCAGGATATATGAAGGTATTTACAACATGAATGTGAAGTACCGCTCAATTGTCCTTCCAGTAATATTGGTAAAATGTTCAGCAAGACTGCACAATATATTTTCATATCATACAACATATTCACTCATAGCCAACCAATATTAAAAAAAAATCTTTAAATATAAATTAGAAAGGAATGTAAAAAGTTAAAATATAAATAAATGTTATGAATATTTAAAAAAAATGAAATACAATTAAAAGTATGCGAACACGACCAAGTTAAAATTCACGCTTAAACGTTGCCTATGTATGTGAGAACTTCATTCAGAAATTGTAGAAAATTCAAATATTCAGTTTTTCAATTTTAATTGCTTCCTGAGTTCACGTAATTTAATATTATTTCGTAGTCCAGCTGCGGCGTGTGGATAGATGCCATCCTGCAAGAGTAGAGCCATATACTAACGTATGATGCATATCTATGATAAAGGTATTTACAAAATGAAATTGAAGTAGCAGTCTATTGCCCAAATAGTAATATTGGGGAAATATCAGCAACCCAGCACAGTGTCAAAAAACACGTTTACCCGTAGCTAGCCAATGCTGTCTAAAAAACATAGATAACCCATACTTTATTTTTTCTTCCTGCCTATTTCAAATCGCTGCCGCCTTGTTCGACGTAGCTTACTGGAATAGCATTCAACAAACTATTTACTACTTTACAGTATTCAAGCTAAATTATAATTAAGAAATTTATTCTATAATATTACCGGTGACTATATATAGTCCCAATATTATTTCTTTTTTAATTTCCGCAATTATATTCTATGGGGAGATAAGATAATGTCATTTATTTCAGCTGTGACTAAGGGCTGTCCAACAGGTTGCTCATGAGATCATATACTCCTGGCAGTGTCTTTTTTAGATATTTCCAAAATAATCTGTTTGTAAAAATTGCGACACGGTGAATGAATTATCAGAATTGAATGAAATGTATTCCACAAATGGCCTGTATTGATTCAAATAAACGATTATATTTACGATAAAGATAAAAAATAATTTTATATAAAAATATTAAGATAAAATAATATTGCATATCGAAAGCCCAGTATTTGGTGAAGCCGCCACATATTTCACCACACATGTTTCTGTAGGACGAAGCATCGAATCAAATAGATTTTGAATTTGTACCTGTGGAAGAACATTCTAGATTGCTTTTATCCGATTCCAAAGTTCAGCTGTATTGGCCACGGGGCGAGCTTCACGTGCAAGACATCAGCCGACGAAATCCCAGATATGCTTATCAGTTGAAATATCCTGTGAACAGGCAGGCTAAGAAAGAAGCTGTATCAGTTGTGCTGAAAAGAAGCCTTGAACATTCCTTGCAACATGCAAACGGGCATTGTCCTGTAGAAATACGGTTCTAGAAACGTATTGCATGTAGGGTACAACTTCGGGCACCATAACTTCTCTGATGTATCGACTGCTGTTGAGATTACAATCAATTCTTACCAGCTGAGATCGTCCAAGATATCCAATGGCGCACTAGACCATCACGCTTGACTTTCATCCAGGATGATGTTGGATAATGCATTCCTGTAGGTGGCGTTCATCACAATAGCATTTAACATGCATACGGTCATCACAGTATACCAAGTTCAATAGGATTCTTCGGAAAAGAAGACGTATTGGCCAATCGGCACGCCAGTGTCTAAGTTGATGAGCTCATTGCAACTGCAGGCGTCAATGGTTTTGCGTCAGGGCTATCTTGTGCAAAGAAATTCTTGCACGCAGCACACTGTGCAGCAGACTCCGACCAGTTGTTGATGCTGACACGCCTGTCTCAGTGCTCGGATGTTGTGCTAACTGCTGAGAAGAAGCTGTACAGCCCATCACTGCCATGTGGATGAGATGCCTATTATCCCGTGATGTTGAATTTCTTTGTCCACTGCCGGATTTGTTAGTCGAACGGTTCTCTTCAATTCCACTGCTTCTACATTCGCATTATTTTCATGGCATTGCGCTCTGTCCGAGTCGTTATTGCAATATAAGAAATAACCAATTCACGAAGGCCGATCGTTCGACTCCGTAACTCCATGATGTATTACTCCGTGAAGATCACATCCCAATAACAAAAAAATAGGTGTTGCCTGTTGTGTATTTACTCCGAGGAATAAGGCATAAGACACTCTCAGAACTCAGCTACCTTTATTCACACACCTTACTCACAAGTGCAGCGTATTTATAGCTGCCTTCATAGAAGAATTCAGTCTCGCATACTAGGCTGACGTCATTTCGGTGACATAATATATATTTCCATATAGCACATAGTAGTATATTCATAGTAGTATAGTTTGCATATAGCACACTCCTCCATCCTCAATTATCGTTCTCAGGGGTTACATGTAATAGTGCAGTGTATCAGGAGGTTTCTGGATTCTCACGGATTGTAGTAATGGTATTTCTGGTATCACCGATGCAATGAATTCCTTTAGTTCGACTGGGGCTCCTGGACTTGGAATTAGGCTTTCCGATTCCGGACCAGGAGTCTCAACGAGCTTTGGTACGGTTGGCGAAGTAGGAGCCTTTATCTTCTTAGAAGTCTCGTCCAAATATGTCCTGTTTGATGCTGCAGGGGCTTTGAAATTTTCAGAAATATCCTCCATTGTAGGAACCAGATCAGGTCTCTCCATATGTCCCATCTCTTCCGGAGAATACGTACACTCTTTACGTAATTGGCCAGCATGCCTCCCCCAGATCTCGTTCCCTACATAAGTACTGTAAGATAAATAAGCATCTTTATTAATCACTGTTCCCAATTTCCATTTTTCCCTCCTGGAATAATTTCTTGTTGCCACTCTCGGTCTCTTTTAATTTCGCAATAATTAAGTTCCTTTCTATTTTTTCATGCATGCTGTGCAATTCATTACGTAGTTTTGAATATCTATATCTATTCACTGCCAATAAGAATAACTTCTAGCTATTTGTTTCATTTTTACAATACCTGGATGGCTTGTATGTAATTCTTTCAGTACTTGCGTCCTATATTTTTGTGGAATGTAAACTTGATCTGAACGCAAGATACAATCCTGTTGAAATGAAAATTCAGTTTATTTCCCCTTCCAATGGATGGGGTAAATTGCTTCCGATTTGTAAGCAACTGTATAATTGTATTAGTTGAGGATCAGATTCAGTGACTTGGGCAATATATTTTCCCGTTATAGGAAATATTTCAATTTAACCTATGTTAAAAGAGTCGGCTTCTGCGAAATCATTTTTCACGATCGGTAAAGGTATTCAAGATAAAGCATCTACATTTCCGTGAATCTTTGTATTACGATATTGTATTGTATATTTAAAAGGCTACAAGAATAATGCATAATGCACCATCCTATTTTCTGATAAAACTGGTAAGCTATGATTAGGTGCAAAAATTGAAGTCAATGATTTCCGGTCTGTAACAAGATGAAAATGTCGACCAAATAAATATAGATAAAATTCATTTACTCCTCATACAATACTAAGTGCCTTCTTATCTATTTGGGAATACTTTTGTTCTGTCTTGTTTAAATACTTGATGTAAATATCATTGGTCTCTCAGTACCATCTGACATAATGTGACTAAAGATTCCCGTGGCCCCGACAACAGATGAATCTGTTTGTAGTACTAATGGTAATTTGGGATCATTATGTGCTAAAATCCTATCTGATGGAATTACTTTTTTTATTGCAGTATATACTTCCTTGCGTGATTTTGTCCAGGTTTATTTTTTTTTCTTTTTCGCAATAGATTATTCAGCGGGTCAGCTACTTTCGAAAGGTTTAGAAAGAACTTGGCGTAATAAGTAATTAACCTCAAAAAACTTTTCATTTCGGAAACAGTTTTGGGTTCTGGAGCTTTCAAAATGACCTCTACTTTTTCTTTAGTTTTATGAATTCCAAACTGATCAGTTATATAACCACAATATTGAATCGAATTTTGGAAAAATTCACTTGCATCCTTATTTACTTTTAGGCCATTCTTTTCTAATCTTTTAAGTAATTCCACTGGACGGTCTAAATGTTTATCATCGTTTGTTCCAGTTATTTTAATGTCATCTAAAAATACATAAACTTCATATATCCCAGCTAAAAGTTGTTCCATTCTTCTCTGCCATACTGCTGAAGCCAAGGCTATAACATAATTCATCCTTTATATCAAAATAACACTTTATGAGTGTTTATGGTTAGCAAGTAGCGATCCCGCTCATCCACATTCCTCCCGCTAATTGGGCTAAATATCTTCAATTCTGTGCAAGGGATATTGATCGAATTTCAATAAGGGATTAATTGAAATACTGTAGTCACCACAAATTATTACTCTCCCATTAGATGTTACTACTGGAACTATAGGTTCAGCCCAGTCACTTTGAGTTATGGGTTCAATAATATTTTCTTTAACCAACCTGTCCACACAGTTTTTGTTAAATTCGTTCTTTTAGTGACTATGGAACTGATCTAGGTTTAAAAAATTTCGGTTGAGAATTTTCTTAAACTTCTAATCGACATGTAAAATTTTATAAGTATTCGATTCCTGAAGTAAATACATCGGAATGCTTTTGAAACAGGGCATTAAGCTTTTCCTTCCGTGTACCGTTACTATTTAAACATTTAATTTCAGGCCAATCTATTTGAAAATTTTGTAACCAATCTCTTCTGAAATCAGCAGTCACGTTTTCCCTAACTAAATAAATGTGTTCTTTGAACTTCATATCAGAAGGTTTCCTCGGTGTGGCAAGGTTCTTCAGTATTTTATAAGTAGAGACACCCATCGGACTGAGCAGCGCTGCAACTTTTAATTCTTCTTTAACTTCCTTCACTCGGAACGATGCTTCTATCCTTTCAATATACGACGGAAATTTTCTTCTGTGCAACAATAAGTATCGAACTGGGCCGTGGCCATCCTCGTCGACACTCTTGTTGAAACCCAGACCGTCCGACCTACCAGAAAGGTGTAAGGTAACTGTTTGGACGGTCGGGAAGTGCCACCCAATTTAGACCGGAACCGAGTGGGGGAGGCATCCACAGGGACCGTACCCTCCTTCCCCTACCACCAACCTCTCGGAAGGACTTTCGGACCCACATGTTTAACGTGATCGTACTCCGCATGAACACGGGTCGACACTCTTGTGTATTTACACCGAGGAATAAGGCATAAGACACTCTCAGAACTCAAGTACCTTTATTCACAAACCTTACTTACAAGTGCAGCGTATTTATAGCTGCCTTCATAGAATAGTTCTGTCCCACATACTAGGCTGACATCATTTCGGTGACATAATATATTTGCATATGCTATTATGTAGATTTGAAAATTTCGAAATTGTGTCACTGTAACCCTAACTGTGAGAGCAGAACTGTTGTGTTTTCACACCATTCTTAAACGTATAGCTTAAAATACCTGCAGCCAAGATTTATTTACTTTTCCTTGAGCTGTGTGATCGCTAGGAGCTCATGTATCGGCATTTTTTTTTATAATCACCCTGTATGCCAGTCATGGATTATGATTAAGAATATATAACAGCTAACCAATTTAGTTTCTGGGATATAAGCATTACAACTTTAAGAACGTAAAATGTTCTACCTTCTTGAATTTGACAAGGTGATTTCTTAGAAACTATAGCTTTGCACAAACTTTGTAAAAACAAATTATTAATTTTGAAACTGGACTTTAACTCAAAGTTTTGTCCCCTGATTGTTACATTACATAGTTTAAAATATATGTGGAATGAAAGTAAACAAAATGAAACGAATACTCGCTCGGACAAAGAGTTTTACTTTTTTTTTCAAAAAAAGAATCAAAATATTAAAATATTAAAATTATTTATATTCATAAATAGTATTGTATTTTTGACAAGTAAAATTGTTTCTGAAATGTTTAAATTTTTTGTAACGCTTCGAATTCAGTCAGATATATCCCAACCACCGACATCAAAATGTATTAGTAATGGATTACAGATGACAGATTCGTCTATGAACTGTTGGTAGAAGACTTTCACTTATATGTTTATGAAACTCCAACTGTATATGAAACTTATGAGATCTGTATAAGCTTTGCTTATTCCCCCCGTCAGTTGCGTTATAATTTATGTTGACCTTATATCAACAAATTCTGATTGGTTCGGTTATGTAGATGAATCGTCGAGCCAAGTATATCTGCAGTCGTATATGGCGACAAGATAAGTTTCAAATCTCAAGTGAAAAAGGCAGAGGCTGTGTTTAATACGGGTTGTTGTTTGGTTGATAGTTCGTCTTCAGTTCGGTTGGAAGTGGAAAGTAGCTAGGAGTCGAATCGAGGTTTGAATTAGCAAGGAAAATACTGCCTGGATTTGGAACAGACACTAGAATGGACACTATGATCATAAGTATTATTACTGGTTGGCCAAGACAGTGTTTAGATGTCCTAAGAAGAAGTTGGGTAAGTATCAAAGCTCTTCCACTGAAAACTTATAGATAGTATGTCACCAGGCCCGTCTCCATAATTGATCGGTTGTATTAAATAATGGGCATGTGCAATACAGGTTGTTTTGTGTCTGTATATATTTTGTCACGTAGCCAGCTGCTGCATTTTGAATGAGTACACACTAAATGTGCTTAATTTAACTTCCTGTATTAGTGCGTTATTGCTCCTGGTTGTAAGGCCCTTTTGAATACATTAGTACTCAAGTTTAGAGTTATGCCATTTTACTTGACATATCTATTTAATCACGCAACCAAAGTCAAAAAATTCATTTACAATGGAGCCAAGAAAGGCATCAGAACTTCACAATGGCACCCTATCACGCTAGAAGTGTGATCTACGTCATCTTAGTTAAAGGCACTTTCTTCATCAACTCTATATTTGCATGAAATCCATTTTTTGAGACAAAACTTTGTTCAATCACACGTATCATTTGGTCTGATTATGTGACGTTATAATATAATGATATATGAGTACTATTGGCGATTAGAAAATATTATACATATAGATATATGAAAAATATTTTATAATGTATCCATATTGTCTTCCATGGATACAGGAAATATTTTAAAATATTTCAATCCTTTGAAAAGACTATTTTAATTAAGTATTCCTTTAGTTGCAAATATACGAAGTGATTATTAAACCGTGAGCTCCTTTAAAAATAATTAAATTCTAATAAATATGCTCAAGCTACCTAAGCACCTATATTTTTCTTTTCCAAAATCTGATAATTATAGATAAAATGAATTGACACATTTAAGATGTAAGTACATATTAAAGAATTATAATTTCATATTTCAGTATTTTTCTAACTTATAATGATATTAAATCAGTTTTAATTAAAATCGATATTTCGTATTTAATTTATTCTTATTTAACCCGATCAAGGTCGTAGTGTAACCACTTCATCTTAGTTAAAAGCACGTTCTTTACAAACTCTATATTTGAATAAAATCCATCATTTTTTGAGACAAAACTTTGTTCAATCACACGTATAATTTGGTCTGATTATGTGACTTTATAATATAATATATGTGTATATTTGGCCACTAGGCTATATTATACATATAGATATATGACAAATATTTTATAATGTAAACATATTGTCTTCGATGGATACAGGAAATAATTTAAAATATTTCATTAAAAGACTATTTAAATTAAATACTCTTTAAGTTGCATATCTGTGAAGTAATTAGTAAAACGTGAGCTCCTTTAATAATAATTAAATTCTAATAAATATGCTCAAGCTACCTAAGCACATATTTTTTATTTTCCATAATCTGATAATTATATAGTAAATTAATTGACACATTTAAGATGTAGGTACATATTAAAGAATTCTAATTTCATATTTCAGTACTTTTCTATCTTATAATGATATGGAATCAGTTTTAATTAAAATCAATGTTTCGTAATTAATTTCCAAAAGAGCTATAGAAAAACATTCCTAACGATTGGAAGTTTTTATTTTTTAAAAATAAATTAAGATGTCAATGAAAATTAAATTTGATTACCCAAGTTTTAAGCGCAATTGAATATTAAAAGCCTAAAAATTTAGTTGCACTATATTTAAAATATCAAACAAACATATTATACAAAAATCAATTTACACACAATTTTAAAAGGTGCAGATATACTATTGATCGAAATATCAATGCATATACCAATAGGTAGATAGATAAATCAATTGTCGAGAAATAAGCTAACATTGTGACATGGGAAATATATTTCCTAGGAGCAGCAGTGAAGGTAATTCTTAATGCATCTATATAAGAGTCTGTAATGGGAAATCTGAACGTCGTACGGTCGTAAAATTTGGTCCCCAGGAATTTTAGGACACGGAGAGATACACCTTGGTGAGATTTTTTTTAAAAAACATTTAAAAAAATTTAAAATATTTTTTTTAATTTTTAGCTTTGTACCGGATTCAGAATAAAGCCACTGGATTCACATCACAGAACATTTATTATACAAACGTATTTACACATTTAAATACAGATTTTCACTCATTGTGCCGGGCGTGACATCTTTCCGTGCATTCCATTTTATTTTTAACTTATATTTTTTAAATTAGTTTTTCAGTTATTTTAAATTTTAGCACGATTTTGAGAGATTTTCACAAAAATCGGTTCCATAGTGTCCCAAAATATCATCGTAGCATTTCATATAATTGTTATCTCACAGTTCATACAGTTTTGCATAATTGCCAACATATGTCAAGAATTTCCATTTTAACACCATCGGAGCGATCGAAAAATTATCTTTTGATCATATACTTTGAAGCATATATATATATATATATATATATATATATATATGCAGTAGTTAATTCTCATTCATATTATATACCAAAAAGGAACACTTAAAATTTACAATTCAAGTATGAAAGATAGCAAAAGAATAAAAGAAATGCTAAATAGGGATCATTAATGTCTAGGGGGATTGTGACCCCTATTCCTGGTTAAAGCGTGCTTTCATTCCTAGGATACACTCCCAGTAACAGTGATCGCACGAAGCAGTTCCAAAATCATGTGCAGGGGAAAAACAGAATCCCAAAGGAAACACAATCCAGGATTCAAAAACCAAGAAAGCCAAAAAAGGCTCGAAAAGAGAATCAACCATTATGGTTAGAACGCCAAATACGGCTCGAAAAGGGAATCAACCATCATGGAACGAGAGTTTTAGAACGATGTTCCAGAAATCCAAATGGAGTTTCTTTCTATACAGGGTCGTCGGAAGTTTCTTTCGAATCAGGGTCGTCAGAGTACAATCGTCGGGCGTTACGCACTCGGGTATCCCACAACGAAGCAAGGATGTATGAGTATTTGTAGTTTTCCCAAAACGTTAAAACAGTTTATTTATGGTTGGTGCTGTCAGATTTTAAGTTGCAAACTTCTGAGAACTCTACGAGATGTATAAGTTTTATTTTAAACTATAAAATGTACTCATAGTTGCTTGAGAGAGATAAGTTGAATTTATTGATCTAAAACAATAGTAAAAAAATATTTATGTAAAGTAAAAATATACACTCTGTCGCACGGCTGCAACGGCTTCATGGTAAAAAAAAAATCCAGTTAAAAAATTATAATTAATCTACGAATGGGTTGATTAAATTATTACTTTTTTATTTCTTATATTGTAGTATATGATATATTTAGGAGCTGCTTTTAAATTATGAACTTCCATTTGCATGCCATTTTTACTTTCCTTGTATACATAATGTATAAGGAAAGTATTGTGAAGGGGTCGAAAATTCAAATTCGAGTTTTCGACGGGAGAGCACGTTTCAAGCATCCCTGATCACTAATCAAACATTTTTGAAGTGATGTATGTGTGTGTAAAAGTATGTGTGTTTGGTTTGGGTATGTGTGTGTGTGTGTATGTGTGTGTGTGTGTCAGTGAGCCTAAGGAGACGATAACTGACGAACGAATAGACCGATTCGAACCAAATTTAGTACAAAAATCACAATCCGGAAACGCTGGAAGCCTATTGTTTTTATACGCAATCGAATGTTCAGAAGCCCCCTAAATTTCCGAATAAAATTTTGAAAAAATCGTCAAAAAATCAAAACCACTAATAAAGTTACGCAAATAGACATTTCTTATGTAATTTTGTATTAGAAAAGGATTAGCATAAATTTTAGAACGCTAACACAAACCGTTCTCGAGATATTTCACATTTTTCAAAAAAATTATCAAAAAGTCATATAAAATAAAAAAAATATTTCTTATTGAGAAACATTTTTCATATGTAATCACTTTTCATATGTAATACCATACGATAAATTGGGTGACATCATTCTTGTGGATCTAGCTAGTGTCATTCATGGAAACATATACTTTGAGTAATACTTTTGTATTTGAACGCCAATAGTCATTTGTCTGCTGTAAGAATAACTTATTTCTTCATCTATAACACTTGGCGAGATTTTGACGACGAAATTGGCAGAATGTCGCCAACTTGGCGACTTTTTGAAATGTTGCCAAATTAACGAAAATCTCGCCAATTGTATAAAAATGACGCTAATTCAATGAAAATGACTACTAATTGTTGAAAATTCAATATCTTGGAAAAAATATTAGTATCTACTATAAGTAAAACATATTTTTTTACTGTAAAAGTAGTAAATTCATTACATTATATAAGGAAAGTCATGTGTTGCAGTATCGTTTTTCATGAATGGAACGAGCTAGATCCACGAGAATGATGTCACTAAATTTATCGCATGGTATTACACATGAAAAGTGAACATGATTCTCAATAAGAATTTTATTTTTATTTTATGTAACTTTTTGATAATTTTTTTTAAACATGTGCAATATCTCGAGAACGGTTCATCTTAGCGTTCCAAAATTTATGTCTTTCGTTTTCTAATGAAAAATTACATAAGAAATATCTATTTGCGTAACTTTATTAGCGGTTTTGATTTTTTGACGATTTTTTTAAAATTTTACTCGAAAATTTAGGGGGGTTCTGATCATTCGTTTGCGGATAAAAGCAATAGGCTTCCAGTGTTTACTGATTGTTATTTTTGGATCTAAATTGCGTTCGAATCGGTCCATTTGTTCGTCAGTTATCGTCTCCAAAGACTGACTGACACACACACACACACACACAGACACACACACAGACATCACTTCAAAAATGTGTGATTCATGATCAGGGATGCTTGAAACTTGCTCTCCCGTCGAAAACTTGAATTGGAATTTTCGACCCCGTCACAATACTTTCCTTATACATTATTGTATATAAGGAAAGTATTAAATACTGTCAAACCTCCATATGTCGAATTTAAAGGGAGTAAAAATAAAATTCGAGATATCAAAAATTCAAGATATCGAAAATTTGGAAAATTTGGGAATTCATAAAAGAATATATATATACTAGTCCTATAGGCCAACGGCCGTACCGTGCTGAAAACACCGGTTCTCGTTAGATCACCGAAGTCAAGCAGCATCGGGCGCGGTTAATACTTGGTGGGTGACCACCTCGGAACACCGCGTGCTGTTGGCCATCTCGGGTGCGGTATCCCCGTGGTTTGCGCGCTAGATTTGCACGCTACCACAAATGCCGCCGTGTTCATGCGGAGTACGATCACGTTAAACATGTGGGTCCGTAAGTCCTTCCGAGAGGTTGGTGGTAGGGCAAGGAGGGTACGGTCCCTGTGGATGCCTCCCCCACTGGGTTCCGGTCTAAATTGGGTGGCACTTCCCGGCCGTCCATACAGTTACCTTACACCTTTCTGGTAGGCCGGACGGTCTGGGTCTCAACAACAACATACTAGTCCTATACTTTACACATTTTAAAAAAATCACTTACTTTATCTTGCAGACAGACAATTAAGTATTACCCAAGAAAATGCTGACAACAAATAAAGCGAAGCTTGAAATGATTGGATACACATTTAATTTAATACTATGTTCGTACATACATTATTAAAATTTAAGCTTGCATTTATTTACTTTGCAAAATAGTCATCTATGACAGTTTGTTTACAGGTACTGAATCCTTCAATCTATCCCATTTTCTAAATGAGCTTAATTTTGTGCCGATAGTTTACCTTAAAACTGAATAATACCTTGGTCCAAAGGCTGTAACTTATACACACTTATACACTAAGGTTGTAACCAAACACAACTATACATATATGTATATATGTATAGTTGTGTTTGGTGGCATGAAATGAATTTCGGCACATTATTATGCGCTGTACAGTTGTCCAAGAAGAGAATAATATCGTGTTTTCAACGGGACATTTTTCTGTCTAGTTCCTTCAACCAATGAGTGAACATTTCGGCAGTCATCCAAGCCTTTTAGTTCGCAAAACAAGTCATTGGAAGGCATGAAATGAATTTTCACGGATATTAATTTCGGCACGTTATTATGCGCTGTACAGTTGTCCAAGAAGAGAATAATATCGCGTTTTCAACGGGACATTTTTCTGTCTAGTTCCTTCAACCAATGAGTGAACCTTTCGGCAGTCATTCTAGCCTTTTAGTTCGCAAAACAAGTCATTGGAAGGCATGAAATGAATTTTCACGGATATTAATTTCGGCACGTTATTATGCGCTGTACAGTTGTCCAAGAAGAGAATAATATCGCGTTTTCAACGGGACATTTTTCTGTCTAGTTCCTTCAACCAATGAGTGAACCTTTCGGCAGTCATCCAGGCCTTTTAGTTCGCAAAACAAGTCATTGGATGGCATGAAATGAATTTTCACGGATATTAATTTCGGCACGTTATTATGCGCTGTACAGTTGTCCAAGAAGAGAATAATATCGCGTTTTCAACGGGACATTTTTCTGTCTAGTTCCTTCAACCAATGAGTGAACCTTTCGGCAGTCATCCAGGCCTTTTAGTTCGCAAAACAAGTCATTGGAAGGCATGAAATGAATTTTCACGGATATTAATTTCGGCACGTTATTATGCGCTGTACAGTTGTCCAAGAAGAGAATAATATCGCGTTTTCAACGGGACATTTTTCTGTCTAGTTCCTTCAACCAATGAGTGAACCTTTCGGCAGTCATCCAGGCCTTTTAGTTCGCAAAACAAGTCATTGGAAGGCATGAAATGAATTTTCACGGATATTAATTTCGGCACGTTATTATGCGCTGTACGGTTGTCCAAGAAGAGAATAATATCGCGTTTTCAACGGGACATTTTTCTGTCTAGTTCCTTCAACCAATGAGTGAACCTTTCGGCAGTCATCCAGGCCTTTTAGTTCGCAAAACAAGTCATTGGAAGGCATGAAATGAATTTTCACGGATATTAATTTCGGCACGTTATTATGCGCTGTACAGTTGTCCAAGAAGAGAATAATATGGCGTTTTCAACGGGACATTTTTCTGTCTAGTTCCTTCAACCAATGAGTGAACCTTTCGGCAGTCATCCAGGCATTTTAGTTCGCAAAACAAGTCATTGGAAGGCATGAAATGAATTTTCACGGATATTAAATTCGGCACGTTATTATGTGCTGTACAGTTGTCCAAGAAGAGAATAATATCGCGTTTTCAACGGGACATTTTTCTGTCTAGTTCCTTCAAGCAATGAGTGAACCTTTCGGCAGTCATCCAGGCCTTTTAGTTCGCAAAACAAGTCATTGGAAGGCATGAAATGAATTTTCACGGATATTAATTTCGGCACGTTATTATGCGCTGTACAGTTGTCCAAGAAGAGAATAATATCGCGTTTTCAACGGGACATTTTTCTGTCTAGTTCCTTCAACCAATGAGTGAACCTTTCGGCAGTCATCCAGGCCGTTTAGTTCGCAAAACAAGTCATTGGAAGGCATGAAATGAATTTTCACGGATATTAATTTCGGCACGTTATTATGCGCTGTACAGTTGTCCAAGAAGAGAATAATATCGCGTTTTCAACGGGACATTTTTCTGTCTGGTTCCTTCAACCAATGAGTGAACCTTTCGGCAGTCATCCAGGCCTTTTAGTTCGCAAAACAAGTCATTGGAAGGCATGAAATGGATTTTCACGGATATTAATTTCGGCACGTTATTATGCGCTGTACAGTTGTCCAAGAAGAGAATAATATCGCGTTTTCAACGGGACATTTTTCTGTCTAGTTCCTTCAACCAATGAGTGAACCTTTCGGCAGTCATCCAGGCCTTTTAGTTCGCAAAACAAGTCATTGGAAGGCATGAAATGAATTTTCACGGATATTAATTTCGGCACGTTATTATGCGCTGTACAGTTGTCCAAGAAGAGAATAATATCGCGTTTTCAACGGGACATTTTTCTGTCTAGTTCCTTCAACCAATGAGTGAACCTTTCGGCAGTCATCCAGGCCTTTTAGTTCGCAAAACAAGTCATTGGAAGGCATGAAATGAATTTTCACGGATATTAATTTCGGCACGTTATTATGCGCTGTACAGTTGTCCAAGAAGAGAATAATATCGCGTTTTCAACGGGACATTTTTCTGTCTAGTTCCTTCAACCAATGAGTGAACCTTTCGGCAGTCATCCAGGCCTTTTAGTTCGCAAAACAAGTCATTGGAAGGCATGAAATGAATTTTCACGGATATTAATTTCGGCACGTTATTATGCGCTGTACAGTTGTCCAAGAAGAGAATAATATCGCGTTTTCAACGGGACATTTTTCTGTCTAGTTCCTTCAACCAATGAGTGAACCTTTCGGCAGTCATCCAGGCCTTTTAGTTCGCAAAACAAGTCATTGGAAGGCATGAAATGAATTTTCACGGATATTAATTTCGGCACGTTATTATGCGCTGTACAGTTGTCCAAGAAGAGAATAATATGGCGTTTTCAACGGGACATTTTTCTGTCTAGTTCCTTCAACCAATGAGTGAACCTTTCGGCAGTCATCCAGGCATTTTAGTTCGCAAAACAAGTCATTGGAAGGCATGAAATGAATTTTCACGGATATTAAATTCGGCACGTTATTATGTGCTGTACAGTTGTCCAAGAAGAGAATAATATCGCGTTTTCAACGGGACATTTTTCTGTCTAGTTCCTTCAACCAATGAGTGAACCTTTCGGCAGTCATCCAGGCCTTTTAGTTCGCAAAACAAGTCATTGGAAGGCATGAAATGAATTTTCACGGATATTAATTTCGGCACGTTATTATACGCTGTACAGTTGTCCAAGAAGAGAATAATATCGCGTTTTCAACGGGACATTTTTCTGTCTAGTTCCTTCAACCAATGAGTGAACCTTTCGGCAGTCATCCAGGCCGTTTAGTTCGCAAAACAAGTCATTGGAAGGCATGAAATGAATTTTCACGGATATTAATTTCGGCACGTTATTATGCGCTGTACAGTTGTCCAAGAAGAGAATAATATCGCGTTTTCAACGGGACATTTTTCTGTCTAGTTCCTTCAACCAATGAGTGAACCTTTCGGCAGTCATCCAGGCCTTTTAGTTCGCAAAACAAGTCATTGGAAGGCATGAAATGGATTTTCACGGATATTAATTTCGGCACGTTATTATGCGCTGTACAGTTGTCCAAGAAGAGAATAATATCGCGTTTTCAACGGGACATTTTTCTGTCTAGTTCCTTCAACCAATGAGTGAACCTTTCGGCAGTCATCCAGGCCTTTTAGTTCGCAAAACAAGTCATTGGAAGGCATGAAATGAATTTTCACGGATATTAATTTCGGCACGTTATTATGCGCTGTACAGTTGTCCAAGAAGAGAATAATATCGCGTTTTCAACGGGACATTTTTCTGTCTAGTTCCTTCAACCAATGAGTGAACCTTTCGGCAGTCATCCAGGCCTTTTAGTTCGCAAAACAAGTCATTGGAAGGCATGAAATGAATTTTCACGGATATTAATTTCGGCACGTTATTATGCGCTGTACAGTTGTCCAAGAAGAGAATAATATCGCGTTTTCAACGGGACATTTTTCTGTCTAGTTCCTTCAACCAATGAGTGAACCTTTCGGCAGTCATCCAGGCCTTTTAGTTCGCAAAACAAGTCATTGGAAGGCATGAAATGAATTTTCACGGATATTAATTTCGGCACGTTATTATGCGCTGTACAGTTGTCCAAGAAGAGAATAATATCGCGTTTTCAACGGGACATTTTTCTGTCTAGTTCCTTCAACCAATGAGTGAACCTTTCGGCAGTCATCCAGGCCTTTTAGTTCGCAAAACAAGTCATTGGAAGGCATGAAATGAATTTTCACGGATATTAATTTCGGCACGTTATTATGCGCTGTACAGTTGTCCAAGAAGAGAATAATATCGCGTTTTCAACGGGACATTTTTCTGTCTAGTTCCTTCAACCAATGAGTGAACCTTTCGGCAGTCATCCAGGCCTTTTAGTTCGCAAAACAAGTCATTGGAAGGCATGAAATGAATTTTCACGGATATTAATTTCGGCACGTTATTATGCGCTGTACAGTTGTCCAAGAAGAGAATAATATCGCGTTTTCAACGGGACATTTTTCTGTCTAGTTCCTTCAACCAATGAGTGAACCTTTCGGCAGTCATCCAGGCCTTTTAGTTCGCAAAACAAGTCATTGGAAGGCATGAAATGAATTTTCACGGATATTAATTTCGGCACGTTATTATGCGCTGTACAGTTGTCCAAGAAGAGAATAATATCGCGTTTTCAACGGGACATTTTTCTGTCTAGTTCCTTCAACCAATGAGTGAACCTTTCGGCAGTCATCCAGGCCTTTTAGTTCGCAAAATAAGTCATTGGAAGGCATGAAATGAATTTTCACGGATATTAATTTCGGCACGTTATTATGCGCTGCACAGTTTTCCAAGAAGAGAATAATATCGCGTTTTCAACGGGACATTTTTCTGTCTAGTTCCTTCAACCAATGAGTGAACCTTTCGGCAGTCATCCAGGCCTTTTAGTTCGCAAAACAAGTCATTGGAAGGCATGAAATGAATTTTCACGGATATTAATTTCGGCACGTTATTATGCGCTGTACAGTTGTCCAAGAAGAGAATAATATCGCGTTTTCAACGGGACATTTTTCTGTCTAGTTCCTTCAACCAATGAGTGAACCTTTCGGCAGTCATCCAGGCCTTTTAGTTCGCAAAACAAGTCATTGGAAGGCATGAAATGAATTTTCACGGATATTAATTTCGGCACGTTATTATGCGCTGTACAGTTGTCCAAGAAGAGAATAATATCGCGTTTTCAACGGGACATTTTTCTGTCTAGTTCCTTCAACCAATGAGTGAACCTTTCGGCAGTCATCCAGGCCTTTTAGTTCGCAAAACAAGTCATTGGAAGGCATGAAATGAATTTTCACGGATATTAATTTCGGCACGTTATTATGCGCTGTACAGTTGTCCAAGAAGAGAATAATATCGCGTTTTCAACGGGACATTTTTCTGTCTAGTTCCTTCAACCAATGAGTGAACCTTTCGGCAGTCATCCAGGCCTTTTAGTTCGCAAAACAAGTCATTGGAAGGCATGAAATGAATTTTCACGGATATTAAATTCGGCACGTTATTATGCGCTGCACAGTTTTCCAAGAAGAGAATAATATCGCGTTTTCAACGGGACATTTTTCTGTCTAGTTCCTTCAACCAATGAGTGAACCTTTCGGCAGTCATCCAGGCCTTTTAGTTCGCAAAACAAGTCATTGGAAGGCATGAAATGAATTTTCACGGATATTAATTTCGGCACGTTATTATGCGCTGTACAGTTGTCCAAGAAGAGAATAATATCGCGTTTTCAACGGGACATTTTTCTGTCTAGTTCCTTCAACCAATGAGTGAACCTTTCGGCAGTCATCCAGGCCTTTTAGTTCGCAAAACAAGTCATTGGAAGGCATGAAATGAATTTTCACGGATATTAATTTCGGCACGTTATTATGCGCTGTACAGTTGTCCAAGAAGAGAATAATATCGCGTTTTCAACGGGACATTTTTCTGTCTAGTTCCTTCAACCAATGAGTGAACCTTTCGGCAGTCATCCAGGCCTTTTAGTTCGCAAAACAAGTCATTGGAAGGCATGAAATGAATTTTCACGGATATTAATTTCGGCACGTTATTATGCGCTGTACAGTTGTCCAAGAAGAGAATAATATCGCGTTTTCAACGGGACATTTTTCTGTCTAGTTCCTTCAACCAATGAGTGAACCTTTCGGCAGTCATCCAGGCCTTTTAGTTCGCAAAACAAGTCATTGGAAGGCATGAAATGAATTTTCACGGATATTAATTTCGGCACGTTATTATGCGCTGTACAGTTGTCCAAGAAGAGAATAATATCGCGTTTTCAACGGGACATTTTTCTGTCTAGTTCCTTCAACCAATGAGTGAACCTTTCGGCAGTCATCCAGGCCTTTTAGTTCGCAAAACAAGTCATTGGAAGGCATGAAATGAATTTTCACGGATATTAATTTCGGCACGTTATTATGCGCTGTACAGTTGTCCAAGAAGAGAATAATATCGCGTTTTCAACGGGACATTTTTCTGTCTAGTTCCTTCAACCAATGAGTGAACCTTTCGGCAGTCATCCAGGCCTTTTAGTTCGCAAAACAAGTCATTGGAAGGCATGAAATGAATTTTCACGGATATTAATTTCGGCACGTTATTATGCGCTGTACAGTTGTCCAAGAAGAGAATAATATCGCGTTTTCAACGGGACATTTTTCTGTCTAGTTCCTTCACCAATGAGTGAACCTTTCGGCAGTCATCCAGGCCTTTTAGTTCGCAAAACAAGTCATTGGAAGGCATGAAATGAATTTTCACGGATATTAATTTCGGCACGTTATTATGCGCTGTACAGTTGTCCAAGAAGAGAATAATATCGCGTTTTCAACTGGACATTTTTCTGTCTAGTTCCTTCAACCAATGAGTGAACCTTTCGGCAGTCATCCAGGCCTTTTAGTTCGCAAAACAAGTCATTGGAAGGCATGAAATGAATTTTCACGGATATTAATTTCGGCACGATATTATGCGCTGTACAGTTGTCCAAGAAGAGAATAATATCGCGTTTTCAACGGGACATTTTTCTGTCTAGTTCCTTTAACCAATGAGTGAACCTTTCGGCAGTCATCTAGGCCTTTTAGTTCGCAAAACAAGTCATTGGAAGGCATGAAATGAATTTTCACGGATATTAATTTCGGCACGTTATTATGCGCTGTACAGTTGTCCAAGAAGAGAATAATATCGCGTTTTCAACGGGACATTTTTCTGTCTAGTTCCTTCAACCAATGAGTGAACCTTTCGGCAGTCATCCAGGCCTTTTAGTTCGCAAAACAAGTCATTGGAAGGCATGAAATGAATTTTCACGGATATTAATTTCGGCACGTTATTATGCGCTGTACAGTTGTCCAAGAAGAGAATAATATCGCGTTTTCAACGGGACATTTTTCTGTCTAGTTCCTTCAACCAATGAGTGAACCTTTCGGCAGTCATCCAGGCCTTTTAGTTCGCAAAACAAGTCATTGGAAGGCATGAAATGAATTTTCACGGATATTAATTTCGGCACGTTATTATGCGCTGTACAGTTGTCCAAGAAGAGAATAATATCGCGTTTTCAACGGGACATTTTTCTGTCTAGTTCCTTGAACCAATGAGTGAACCTTTCGGCAGTCATCCAGGCCTTTTAGTTCGCAAAACAAGTCATTGGAAGGCATGAAATGAATTTTCACGGACATTAATTTCGGCACGTTATTATGCGCTGTACAGTTGTCCAAGAAGAGAATAATATCGCGTTTTCAACGGGACATTTTTCTGTCTAGTTCCTTCAACCAATGAGTGAACCTTTCGGCAGTCATCCAGGCCTTTTAGTTCGCAAAACAAGTCATTGGAAGGCATGAAATGAATTTTCACGGATATTAATTTCGGCACGTTATTATGCGCTGTACAGTTGTCCAAGAAGAGAATAATATCGCGTTTTCAACGGGACATTTTTCTGTCTAGTTCCTTCAACCAATGAGTGAACCTTTCGGCAGTCATCCAGGCCTTTTAGTTCGCAAAACAAGTCATTGGAAGGCATGAAATGAATTTTCACGGATATTAATTTCGGCACGTTATTATGCGCTGTACAGTTGTCCAAGAAGAGAATAATATCGCGTTTTCAACGGGACATTTTTCTGTCTAGTTCCTTCAACCAATGAGTGAACCTTTCGGCAGTCATCCAGGCCTTTTAGTTCGCAAAACAAGTCATTGGAAGGCATGAAATGAATTTTCACGGATATTAATTTCGGCACGTTATTATGCGCTGTACAGTTGTCCAAGAAGAGAATAATATCGCGTTTTCAACGGGACATTTTTCTGTCTAGTTCCTTCAACCAATGAGTGAACCTTTCGGCAGTCATCCAGGCCTTTTAGTTCGCAAAACAAGTCATTGGAAGGCATGAAATGAATTTTCACGGATATTAATTTCGGCACGTTATTATGCGCTGTACAGTTGTCCAAGAAGAGAATAATATCGCGTTTTCAACGGGACATTTTTCTGTCTAGTTCCTTGAACCAATGAGTGAACCTTTCGGCAGTCATCCAGGCCTTTTAGTTCGCAAAACAAGTCATTGGAAGGCATGAAATGAATTTTCACGGACATTAATTTCGGCACGTTATTATGCGCTGTACAGTTGTCCAAGAAGAGAATAATATCGCGTTTTCAACGGGACATTTTTCTGTCTAGTTCCTTCAACCAATGAGTGAACCTTTCGGCAGTCATCCAGGCCTTTTAGTTCGCAAAACAAGTCATTGGAAGGCATGAAATGAATTTTCACGGATATTAATTTCGGCACGTTATTATGCGCTGTACAGTTGTCCAAGAAGAGAATAATATCGCGTTTTCAACGGGACATTTTTCTGTCTAGTTCCTTCAACCAATGAGTGAACCTTTCGGCAGTCATCCAGGCCTTTTAGTTCGCAAAACAAGTCATTGGAAGGCATGAAATGAATTTTCACGGATATTAATTTCGGCACGTTATTATGCGCTGTACAGTTGTCCAAGAAGAGAATAATATCGCGTTTTCAACGGGACATTTTTCTGTCTAGTTCCTTCAACCAATGAGTGAACCTTTCGGCAGTCATCCAGGCCTTTTAGTTCGCAAAACAAGTCATTGGAAGGCATGAAATGAATTTTCACGGATATTAATTTCGGCACGTTATTATGCGCTGTACAGTTGTCCAAGAAGAGAATAATATCGCGTTTTCAACGGGACATTTTTCTGTCTAGTTCCTTCAACCAATGAGTGAACCTTTCGGCAGTCATCCAGGCCTTTTAGTTCGCAAAACAAGTCATTGGAAGGCATGAAATGAATTTTCACGGATATTAATTTCGGCACGTTATTATGCGCTGTACAGTTGTCCAAGAAGAGAATAATATCGCGTTTTCAACGGGACATTTTTCTGTCTAGTTCCTTCAACCAATGAGTGAACCTTTCGGCAGTCATCCAGGCCTTTTAGTTCGCAAAACAAGTCATTGGAAGGCATGAAATGAATTTTCACGGATATTAATTTCGGCACGTTATTATGCGCTGTACAGTTGTCCAAGAAGAGAATAATATCGCGTTTTCAACGGGACATTTTTCTGTCTAGTTCCTTCACCAATGAGTGAACCTTTCGGCAGTCAAACAGGCCTTTTAGTTCGCAAAACAAGTCATTGGAAGGCATGAAATGAATTTTCACGGATATTAATTTCGGCACGTTATTATGCGCTGTACAGTTGTCCAAGAAGAGAATAATATCGCGTTTTCAACTGGACATTTTTCTGTCTAGTTCCTTCAACCAATGAGTGAACCTTTCGGCAGTCATCCAGGCCTTTTAGTTCGCAAAACAAGTCATTGGAAGGCATGAAATGAATTTTCACGGATATTAATTTCGGCACGATATTATGCGCTGTACAGTTGTCCAAGAAGAGAATAATATCGCGTTTTCAACGGGACATTTTTCTGTCTAGTTCCTTTAACCAATGAGTGAACCTTTCGGCAGTCATCTAGGCCTTTTAGTTCGCAAAACAAGTCATTGGAAGGCATGAAATGAATTTTCACGGATATTAATTTCGGCACGTTATTATGCGCTGTACAGTTGTCCAAGAAGAGAATAATATCGCGTTTTCAACGGGACATTTTTCTGTCTAGTTCCTTCAACCAATGAGTGAACCTTTCGGCAGTCATCCAGGCCTTTTAGTTCGCAAAACAAGTCATTGGAAGGCATGAAATGAATTTTCACGGATATTAATTTCGGCACGTTATTATGCGCTGTACAGTTGTCCAAGAAGAGAATAATATCGCGTTTTCAACGGGACATTTTTCTGTCTAGTTCCTTCAACCAATGAGTGAACCTTTCGGCAGTCATCCAGGCCTTTTAGTTCGCAAAACAAGTCATTGGAAGGCATGAAATGAATTTTCACGGATATTAATTTCGGCACGTTATTATGCGCTGTACAGTTGTCCAAGAAGAGAATAATATCGCGTTTTCAACGGGACATTTTTCTGTCTAGTTCCTTCAACCAATGAGTGAACCTTTCGGCAGTCATCCAGGCCTTTTAGTTCGCAAAACAAGTCATTGGAAGGCATGAAATGAATTTTCACGGACATTAATTTCGGCACGTTATTATGCGCTGTACAGTTGTCCAAGAAGAGAATAATATCGCGTTTTCAACGGGACATTTTTCTGTCTAGTTCCTTCAACCAATGAGTGAACCTTTCGGCAGTCATCCAGGCCTTTTAGTTCGCAAAACAAGTCATTGGAAGGCATGAAATGAATTTTCACGGATATTAATTTCGGCACGTTATTATGCGCTGTACAGTTGTCCAAGAAGAGAATAATATCGCGTTTTCAACGGGACATTTTTCTGTCTAGTTCCTTCAACCAATGAGTGAACCTTTCGGCAGTCATCCAGGCCTTTTAGTTCGCAAAACAAGTCATTGGAAGGCATGAAATGAATTTTCACGGATATTAATTTCGGCACGTTATTATGCGCTGTACAGTTGTCCAAGAAGAGAATAATATCGCGTTTTCAACGGGACATTTTTCTGTCTAGTTCCTTCAACCAATGAGTGAACCTTTCGGCAGTCATCCAGGCCTTTTAGTTCGCAAATCAAGTCATTGGAAGGCATGAAATGAATTTTCACGGATATTAATTTCGGCACGTTATTATGCGCTGTACAGTTGTCCAAGAAGAGAATAATATCGCGTTTTCAACGGGACATTTTTCTGTCTAGTTCCTTCAACCAATGAGTGAACCTTTCGGCAGTCATCCAGGCCTTTTAGTTCGCAAAACAAGTCATTGGAAGGCATGAAATGAATTTTCACGGATATTAATTTCGGCACGTTATTATGCGCTGTACAGTTGTCCAAGAAGAGAATAATATCGCGTTTTCAACGGGACATTTTTCTGTCTAGTTCCTTCAACCAATGAGTGAACCTTTCGGCAGTCATCCAGGCCTTTTAGTTCGCAAAACAAGTCATTGGAAGGCATGAAATGAATTTTCACGGATATTAATTTCGGCACGTTATTATGCGCTGTACAGTTGTCCAAGAAGAGAATAATATCGCGTTTTCAACGGGACATTTTTCTGTCTAGTTCCTTCAACCAATGAGTGAACCTTTCGGCAGTCATCCAGGCCTTTTAGTTCGCAAAACAAGTCATTGGAAGGCATGAAATGAATTTTCACGGATATTAATTTCGGCACGTTATTATGCGCTGTACAGTTGTCCAAGAAGAGAATAATATCGCGTTTTCAACGGGACATTTTTCTGTCTAGTTCCTTCAACCAATGAGTGAACCTTTCGGCAGTCATCCAGGCCTTTTAGTTCGCAAAACAAGTCATTGGAAGGCATGAAATGAATTTTCACGGATATTAATTTCGGCACGTTATTATGCGCTGTACAGTTGTCCAAGAAGAGAATAATATCGCGTTTTCAACGGGACATTTTTCTGTCTAGTTCCTTCAACCAATGAGTGAACCTTTCGGCAGTCATCCAGGCCTTTTAGTTCGCAAAACAAGTCATTGGAAGGCATGAAATGAATTTTCACGGATATTAATTTCGGCACGTTATTATGCGCTGTACAGTTGTCCAAGAAGAGAATAATATCGCGTTTTCAACGGGACATTTTTCTGTCTAGTTCCTTCAACCAATGAGTGAACCTTTCGGCAGTCATCCAGGCCTTTTAGTTCGCAAAACAAGTCATTGGAAGGCATGAAATGAATTTTCACGGATATTAATTTCGGCACGTTATTATGCGCTGTACAGTTGTCCAAGAAGAGAATAATATCGCGTTTTCAACGGGACATTTTTCTGTCTAGTTCCTTCAACCAATGAGTGAACCTTTCGGCAGTCATCCAGGCCTTTTAGTTCGCAAAACAAGTCATTGGAAGGCATGAAATGAATTTTCACGGATATTAATTTCGGCACGTTATTATGCGCTGTACAGTTGTCCAAGAAGAGAATAATATCGCGTTTTCAACGGGACATTTTTCTGTCTAGTTCCTTCAACCAATGAGTGAACCTTTCGGCAGTCATCCAGGCCTTTTAGTTCGCAAAACAAGTCATTGGAAGGCATGAAATGAATTTTCACGGATATTAATTTCGGCACGTTATTATGCGCTGCACAGTTTTCCAAGAAGAGAATAATATCGCGTTTTCAACGGGACATTTTTCTGTCTAGTTCCTTCAACCAATGAGTGAACCTTTCGGCAGTCATCCAGGCCTTTTAGTTCGCAAAACAAGTCATTGGAAGGCATGAAATGAATTTTCACGGATATTAATTTCGGCACGTTATTATGCGCTGTACAGTTGTCCAAGAAGAGAATAATATCGCGTTTTCAACGGGACATTTTTCTGTCTAGTTCCTTCAACCAATGAGTGAACCTTTCGGCAGTCATCCAGGCCTTTTAGTTCGCAAAACAAGTCATTGGAAGGCATGAAATGAATTTTCACGGATATTAATTTCGGCACGTTATTATGCGCTGTACAGTTGTCCAAGAAGAGAATAATATCGCGTTTTCAACGGGACATTTTTCTGTCTAGTTCCTTCAACCAATGAGTGAACCTTTCGGCAGTCATCCAGGCCTTTTAGTTCGCAAAACAAGTCATTGGAAGGCATGAAATGAATTTTCACGGATATTAATTTCGGCACGTTATTATGCGCTGTACAGTTGTCCAAGAAGAGAATAATATCGCGTTTTCAACGGGACATTTTTCTGTCTAGTTCCTTCAACCAATGAGTGAACCTTTCGGCAGTCATCCAGGCCTTTTAGTTCGCAAAACAAGTCATTGGAAGGCATGAAATGAATTTTCACGGATATTAAATTCGGCACGTTATTATGCGCTGCACAGTTTTCCAAGAAGAGAATAATATCGCGTTTTCAACGGGACATTTTTCTGTCTAGTTCCTTCAACCAATGAGTGAACCTTTCGGCAGTCATCCAGGCCTTTTAGTTCGCAAAACAAGTCATTGGAAGGCATGAAATGAATTTTCACGGATATTAATTTCGGCACGTTATTATGCGCTGTACAGTTGTCCAAGAAGAGAATAATATCGCGTTTTCAACGGGACATTTTTCTGTCTAGTTCCTTCAACCAATGAGTGAACCTTTCGGCAGTCATCCAGGCCTTTTAGTTCGCAAAACAAGTCATTGGAAGGCATGAAATGAATTTTCACGGATATTAATTTCGGCACGTTATTATGCGCTGTACAGTTGTCCAAGAAGAGAATAATATCGCGTTTTCAACGGGACATTTTTCTGTCTAGTTCCTTCAACCAATGAGTGAACCTTTCGGCAGTCATCCAGGCCTTTTAGTTCGCAAAACAAGTCATTGGAAGGCATGAAATGAATTTTCACGGATATTAATTTCGGCACGTTATTATGCGCTGTACAGTTGTCCAAGAAGAGAATAATATCGCGTTTTCAACGGGACATTTTTCTGTCTAGTTCCTTCAACCAATGAGTGAACCTTTCGGCAGTCATCCAGGCCTTTTAGTTCGCAAAACAAGTCATTGGAAGGCATGAAATGAATTTTCACGGATATTAATTTCGGCACGTTATTATGCGCTGTACAGTTGTCCAAGAAGAGAATAATATCGCGTTTTCAACGGGACATTTTTCTGTCTAGTTCCTTCAACCAATGAGTGAACCTTTCGGCAGTCATCCAGGCCTTTTAGTTCGCAAAACAAGTCATTGGAAGGCATGAAATGAATTTTCACGGATATTAATTTCGGCACGTTATTATGCGCTGTACAGTTGTCCAAGAAGAGAATAATATCGCGTTTTCAACGGGACATTTTTCTGTCTAGTTCCTTCAACCAATGAGTGAACCTTTCGGCAGTCATCCAGGCCTTTTAGTTCGCAAAACAAGTCATTGGAAGGCATGAAATGAATTTTCACGGATATTAATTTCGGCACGTTATTATGCGCTGTACAGTTGTCCAAGAAGAGAATAATATCGCGTTTTCAACGGGACATTTTTCTGTCTAGTTCCTTCACCAATGAGTGAACCTTTCGGCAGTCATCCAGGCCTTTTAGTTCGCAAAACAAGTCATTGGAAGGCATGAAATGAATTTTCACGGATATTAATTTCGGCACGTTATTATGCGCTGTACAGTTGTCCAAGAAGAGAATAATATCGCGTTTTCAACTGGACATTTTTCTGTCTAGTTCCTTCAACCAATGAGTGAACCTTTCGGCAGTCATCCAGGCCTTTTAGTTCGCAAAACAAGTCATTGGAAGGCATGAAATGAATTTTCACGGATATTAATTTCGGCACGATATTATGCGCTGTACAGTTGTCCAAGAAGAGAATAATATCGCGTTTTCAACGGGACATTTTTCTGTCTAGTTCCTTTAACCAATGAGTGAACCTTTCGGCAGTCATCTAGGCCTTTTAGTTCGCAAAACAAGTCATTGGAAGGCATGAAATGAATTTTCACGGATATTAATTTCGGCACGTTATTATGCGCTGTACAGTTGTCCAAGAAGAGAATAATATCGCGTTTTCAACGGGACATTTTTCTGTCTAGTTCCTTCAACCAATGAGTGAACCTTTCGGCAGTCATCCAGGCCTTTTAGTTCGCAAAACAAGTCATTGGAAGGCATGAAATGAATTTTCACGGATATTAATTTCGGCACGTTATTATGCGCTGTACAGTTGTCCAAGAAGAGAATAATATCGCGTTTTCAACGGGACATTTTTCTGTCTAGTTCCTTCAACCAATGAGTGAACCTTTCGGCAGTCATCCAGGCCTTTTAGTTCGCAAAACAGTCATTGGAAGGCATGAAATGAATTTTCACGGATATTAATTTCGGCACGTTATTATGCGCTGTACAGTTGTCCAAGAAGAGAATAATATCGCGTTTTCAACGGGACATTTTTCTGTCTAGTTCCTTCAACCAATGAGTGAACCTTTCGGCAGTCATCCAGGCCTTTTAGTTCGCAAAACAAGTCATTGGAAGGCATGAAATGAATTTTCACGGACATTAATTTCGGCACGTTATTATGCGCTGTACAGTTGTCCAAGAAGAGAATAATATCGCGTTTTCAACGGGACATTTTTCTGTCTAGTTCCTTCAACCAATGAGTGAACCTTTCGGCAGTCATCCAGGCCTTTTAGTTCGCAAAACAAGTCATTGGAAGGCATGAAATGAATTTTCACGGATATTAATTTCGGCACGTTATTATGCGCTGTACAGTTGTCCAAGAAGAGAATAATATCGCGTTTTCAACGGGACATTTTTCTGTCTAGTTCCTTCAACCAATGAGTGACCTTTCGGCAGTCATCCAGGCCTTTTAGTTCGCAAAACAAGTCATTGGAAGGCATGAAATGAATTTTCACGGATATTAATTTCGGCACGTTATTATGCGCTGTACAGTTGTCCAAGAAGAGAATAATATCGCGTTTTCAACGGGACATTTTTCTGTCTAGTTCCTTCAACCAATGAGTGAACCTTTCGGCAGTCATCCAGGCCTTTTAGTTCGCAAAACAAGTCATTGGAAGGCATGAAATGAATTTTCACGGATATTAATTTCGGCACGTTATTATGCGCTGTACAGTTGTCCAAGAAGAGAATAATATCGCGTTTTCAACGGGACATTTTTCTGTCTAGTTCCTTCAACCAATGAGTGAACCTTTCGGCAGTCATCCAGGCCTTTTAGTTCGCAAAACAAGTCATTGGAAGGCATGAAATGAATTTTCACGGATATTAATTTCGGCACGTTATTATGCGCTGTACAGTTGTCCAAGAAGAGAATAATATCGCGTTTTCAACGGGACATTTTTCTGTCTAGTTCCTTCAACCAATGAGTGAACCTTTCGGCAGTCATCCAGGCCTTTTAGTTCGCAAAACAAGTCATTGGAAGGCATGAAATGAATTTTCACGGATATTAATTTCGGCACGTTATTATGCGCTGTACAGTTGTCCAAGAAGAGAATAATATCGCGTTTTCAACGGGACATTTTTCTGTCTAGTTCCTTCACCAATGAGTGAACCTTTCGGCAGTCAAACAGGCCTTTTAGTTCGCAAAACAAGTCATTGGAAGGCATGAAATGAATTTTCACGGATATTAATTTCGGCACGTTATTATGCGCTGTACAGTTGTCCAAGAAGAGAATAATATCGCGTTTTCAACTGGACATTTTTCTGTCTAGTTCCTTCAACCAATGAGTGAACCTTTCGGCAGTCATCCAGGCCTTTTAGTTCGCAAAACAAGTCATTGGAAGGCATGAAATGAATTTTCACGGATATTAATTTCGGCACGATATTATGCGCTGTACAGTTGTCCAAGAAGAGAATAATATCGCGTTTTCAACGGGACATTTTTCTGTCTAGTTCCTTTAACCAATGAGTGAACCTTTCGGCAGTCATCTAGGCCTTTTAGTTCGCAAAACAAGTCATTGGAAGGCATGAAATGAATTTTCACGGATATTAATTTCGGCACGTTATTATGCGCTGTACAGTTGTCCAAGAAGAGAATAATATCGCGTTTTCAACGGGACATTTTTCTGTCTAGTTCCTTCAACCAATGAGTGAACCTTTCGGCAGTCATCCAGGCCTTTTAGTTCGCAAAACAAGTCATTGGAAGGCATGAAATGAATTTTCACGGATATTAATTTCGGCACGTTATTATGCGCTGTACAGTTGTCCAAGAAGAGAATAATATCGCGTTTTCAACGGGACATTTTTCTGTCTAGTTCCTTCAACCAATGAGTGAACCTTTCGGCAGTCATCCAGGCCTTTTAGTTCGCAAAACAAGTCATTGGAAGGCATGAAATGAATTTTCACGGATATTAATTTCGGCACGTTATTATGCGCTGTACAGTTGTCCAAGAAGAGAATAATATCGCGTTTTCAACGGGACATTTTTCTGTCTAGTTCCTTCAACCAATGAGTGAACCTTTCGGCAGTCATCCAGGCCTTTTAGTTCGCAAAACAAGTCATTGGAAGGCATGAAATGAATTTTCACGGACATTAATTTCGGCACGTTATTATGCGCTGTACAGTTGTCCAAGAAGAGAATAATATCGCGTTTTCAACGGGACATTTTTCTGTCTAGTTCCTTCAACCAATGAGTGAACCTTTCGGCAGTCATCCAGGCCTTTTAGTTCGCAAAACAAGTCATTGGAAGGCATGAAATGAATTTTCACGGATATTAATTTCGGCACGTTATTATGCGCTGTACAGTTGTCCAAGAAGAGAATAATATCGCGTTTTCAACGGGACATTTTTCTGTCTAGTTCCTTCAACCAATGAGTGAACCTTTCGGCAGTCATCCAGGCCTTTTAGTTCGCAAAACAAGTCATTGGAAGGCATGAAATGAATTTTCACGGATATTAATTTCGGCACGTTATTATGCGCTGTACAGTTGTCCAAGAAGAGAATAATATCGCGTTTTCAACGGGACATTTTTCTGTCTAGTTCCTTCAACCAATGAGTGAACCTTTCGGCAGTCATCCAGGCCTTTTAGTTCGCAAATCAAGTCATTGGAAGGCATGAAATGAATTTTCACGGATATTAATTTCGGCACGTTATTATGCGCTGTACAGTTGTCCAAGAAGAGAATAATATCGCGTTTTCAACGGGACATTTTTCTGTCTAGTTCCTTCAACCAATGAGTGAACCTTTCGGCAGTCATCCAGGCCTTTTAGTTCGCAAAACAAGTCATTGGAAGGCATGAAATGAATTTTCACGGATATTAATTTCGGCACGTTATTATGCGCTGTACAGTTGTCCAAGAAGAGAATAATATCGCGTTTTCAACGGGACATTTTTCTGTCTAGTTCCTTCAACCAATGAGTGAACCTTTCGGCAGTCATCCAGGCCTTTTAGTTCGCAAAACAAGTCATTGGAAGGCATGAAATGAATTTTCACGGATATTAATTTCGGCACGTTATTATGCGCTGTACAGTTGTCCAAGAAGAGAATAATATCGCGTTTTCAACGGGACATTTTTCTGTCTAGTTCCTTCAACCAATGAGTGAACCTTTCGGCAGTCATCCAGGCCTTTTAGTTCGCAAAACAAGTCATTGGAAGGCATGAAATGAATTTTCACGGATATTAAATTCGGCACGTTATTATGCGCTGTACAGTTGTCCAAGAAGATAATAATATCGCGTTTTCAACGGGACATTTTTCTGTCTAGTTCCTTCAACCAATGAGTGAACCTTTCGGCAGTCATCCAGGCCTTTTAGTTCGCAAAACAAGTCATTGGAAGGCATGAAATGAATTTTCACGGATATTAATTTCGGCACGTTATTATGCGCTGTACAGTTGTCCAAGAAGAGAATAATATCGCGTTTTCAACGGGACATTTTTCTGTCTAGTTCCTTCAACCAATGAGTGAACCTTTCGGCAGTCATCCAGGCCTTTTAGTTCGCAAAACAAGTCATTGGAAGGCATGAAATGAATTTTCACGGATATTAATTTCGGCACGTTATTATGCGCTGTACAGTTGTCCAAGAAGATAATAATATCGCGTTTTCAACGGGACATTTTTCTGTCTAGTTCCTTCAACCAATGAGTGAACCTTTCGGCAGTCATCGAGGCCTTTTAGTTCGCAAAACAATTCATTGGAAGGCATGAAATGAATTTTCACGGATATTAATTTCGGCACGTTATTATGCGCTGTACAGTTGTCCAAGAAGAGAATAATATCGCGTTTTCAACGGGACATTTTTCTGTCTAGTTCCTTCAACCAATGAGTGAACCTTTCGGCAGTCATCCAGGCCTTTTAGTTCGCAAAACAAGTCATTGGAAGGCATGAAATGAATTTTCACGGATATTAATTTCGGCACGTTATTATGCGCTGTACAGTTGTCCAAGAAGATAATAATATCGCGTTTTCAACGGGACATTTTTCTGTCTAGTTCCTTCAACCAATGAGTGAACCTTTCGGCAGTCATCCAGGCCTTTTAGTTCGCAAAACAAGTCATTGGAAGGCATGAAATGAATTTTCACGGATATTAATTTCGGCACGTTATTATGCGCTGTACAGTTGTCCAAGAAGAGAATAATATCGCGTTTTCAAAGGGACATTTTTCTGTCTAGTTCCTTCAACCAATGAGTGAACCTTTCGGCAGTCATCCAGGCCTTTTAGTTCGCAAAACAAGTCATTGGAAGGCATGAAATGAATTTTCACGGATATTAAATTCGGCACGTTATTATGCGCTGTACAGTTGTCCAAGAAGATAATAATATCGCGTTTTCAACGGGACATTTTTCTGTCTAGTTCCTTCAACCAATGAGTGAACCTTTCGGCAGTCATCCAGGCCTTTTAGTTCGCAAAACAAGTCATTGGAAGGCATGAAATGAATTTTCACGGATATTAATTTCGGCACGTTATTATGCGCTGTACAGTTGTCCAAGAAGAGAATAATATCGCGTTTTCAACGGGACATTTTTCTGTCTAGTTCCTTCAACCAATGAGTGAACCTTTCGGCAGTCATCCAAGCCTTTTAGTTCGCAAAACAAGTCATTGGAAGGCATGAAATGAATTTTCACGGATATTAATTTCGGCACGTTATTATGCGTTGTACAGTTGTCCAAGAAGAGAATAATATCGCGTTTTCAACGGGACATTTTTCTGTCTAGTTCCTTCAACCAATGAGTGAACCTTTCGGCAGTCATCCAAGCCTTTTAGTTCGCAAAACAAGTCATTGGAAGGCATGAAATGAATTTTCACGGATATTAATTTCGGCACGTTATTATGCGCTGTACAGTTGTCCAAGAAGAGAATAATATCGCGTTTTCAACGGGACATTTTTCTGTCTAGTTCCTTCAACCAATGAGTGAACCTTTCGGCAGTCATCCAGGCCTTTTAGTTCGCAAAACAAGTCATTGGAAGGCATGAAATGAATTTTCACGGATATTAAATTCGGCACGTTATTATGCGCTGTACAGTTGTCCAAGTAGATAATAATATCGCGTTTTCAACGGGACATTTTTCTGTCTAGTTCCTTCAACCAATGAGTGAACCTTTCGGCAGTCATACAGGCCTTTTAGTTCGCAAAACAAGTCATTGGAAGGCATGAAATGAATTTTCACGGATATTAATTTCGGCACGTTATTATGCGCTGTACAGTTGTCCAAGAAGAGAATAATATCGCGTTTTCAACGGGACATTTTCTGTCTAGTTCCTTCAACCAATGAGTGAACCTTTCGGCAGTCATCCAAGCCTTTTAGTTCGCAAAACAAGTCATTGGAAGGCATGAAATGAATTTTCACGGATATTAATTTCGGCACGTTATTATGCGTTGTACAGTTGTCCAAGAAGAGAATAATATCGCGTTTTCAACGGGACATTTTTCTGTCTAGTTCCTTCAACCAATGAGTGAACCTTTCGGCAGTCATCCAAGCCTTTTAGTTCGCAAAACAAGTCATTGGAAGGCATGAAATGAATTTTCACGGATATTAATTTCGGCACGTTATTATGCGCTGTACAGTTGTCCAAGAAGAGAATAATATCGCGTTTTCAACGGGACATTTTTCTGTCTAGTTCCTTCAACCAATGAGTGAACCTTTCGGCAGTCATCCAAGCCTTTTAGTTCGCAAAACAAGTCATTGGAAGGCATGAAATGAATTTTCACGGATATTAAATTCGGCACGTTATTATGCGCTGTACAGTTGTCCAAGAAGAGAATAATATCGCGTTTTCAACGGGACATTTTTCTGTCTAGTTCCTTCAACCAATGAGTGAACCTTTCGGCAGTCATCCAGGCCTTTTAGTTCGCAAAACAAGTCATTGAAAGGCATGAAATGAATTTTCACGGATATTAATTTCGGCACGTTATTATGCGCTGTACAGTTGTCCAAGAAGAGAATAATATCGCGTTTTCAACGGGACATTTTCTGTCTAGTTCCTTCAACCAATGAGTGAACCTTTCGGCAGTCATCCAGGCCTTTTAGTTCGCAAAACAAGTCATTGGAAGGCATGAAATGAATTTTCACGGATATTAATTTCGGCACGTTATTATGCGCTGTACAGTTGTCCAAGAAGAGAATAATATCGCGTTTTCAACGGGACATTTTTCTGTCTAGTTCCTTCAACCAATGAGTGAACCTTTCGGCAGTCATCCAGGCCTTTTAGTTCGCAAAACAAGTCATTGGAAGGCATGAAATGAATTTTCACGGATATTAATTTCGGCACGTTATTATGCGCTGTACAGTTGTCCAAGAAGAGAATAATATCGCGTTTTCAACGGGACATTTTTCTGTATAGTTCCTTCAACCAATGAGTGAACCTTTCGGCAGTCATCCAGGCCTTTTAGTTCGCAAAACAAGTCATTGGAAGGCATGAAATGAATTTTCACGGATATTAACTTCGGCACGTTATTATGCGCTGTACAGTTGTCCAAGAAGAGAATAATATCGCGTTTTCAACGGGACATTTTTCTGTCTAGTTCCTTCAACCAATGAGTGAACCTTTCGGCAGTCATCCAGGCCTTTTAGTTCGCAAAACAAGTCATTGGAAGGCATGAAATGAATTTTCACGGATATTAATTTCGGCACGTTATTATGCGCTGTACAGTTGTCCAAGAAGAGAATAATATCGCGTTTTCAACGGGACATTTTTCTGTCTATTTCCTTCAACCAATGAGTGAACCTTTCGGCAGTCATCCAGGCCTTTTAGTTCGCAAAACAAGTCATTGGAAGGCATGAAATGAATTTTCACGGATATTAATTTCGGCACGTTATTATGCGCTGTACAGTTGTCCAAGAAGAGAATAATATCGCGTTTTCAACGGGACATTTTTCTGTCTAGTTCCTTCAACCAATGAGTGAACCTTTCGGCAGTCATCCAGGCCTTTTAGTTCGCAAAACAAGTCATTGGAAGGCATGAAATGAATTTTCACGGATATTAATTTCGGCACGTTATTATGCGCTGTACAGTTGTCCAAGAAGAGAATAATATCGCGTTTTCAACGGGACATTTTTCTGTCTAGTTCCTTCAACCAATGAGTGAACCTTTCGGCAGTCATCCAGGCCTTTTAGTTTGCAAAACAAGTCATTGGAAGGCATGAAATGAATTTTCACGGATATTAATTTCGGCACGTTATTATGCGCTGTACAGTTGTCCAAGAAGAGAATAATATCGCGTTTTCAACGGGACATTTTTCTGTCTAGTTCCTTCAACCAATGAGTGAACCTTTCGGCAGTCATCCAGGCCTTTTAGTTCGCAAAACAAGTCATTGGAAGGCATGAAATGAATTTTCACGGATATTAATTTCGGCACGTTATTATGCGCTGTACAGTTGTCCAAGAAGAGAATAATATCGCGTTTTCAACGGGACATTTTTCTGTCTAGTTCCTTCAACCAATGAGTGAACCTTTCGGCAGTCATCCAGGCCTTTTAGTTCGCAAAACAAGTCATTGGAAGGCATGAAATGAATTTTCACGGATATTAAATTCGGCACGTTATTATGCGCTGTACAGTTGTCCAAGAAGATAATAATATCGCGTTTTCAACGGGACATTTTTCTGTCTAGTTCCTTCAACCAATGAGTGAACCTTTCGGCAGTCATCCAGGCCTTTTAGTTCGCAAAACAAGTCATTGGAAGGCATGAAATGAATTTTCACGGATATTAATTTCGGCACGTTATTATGCGCTGTACAGTTGTCCAAGAAGAGAATAATATCGCGTTTTCAACGGGACATTTTTCTGTCTAGTTCCTTCAACCAATGAGTGAACCTTTCGGCAGTCATCCAGGCCTTTTAGTTCGCAAAACAAGTCATTGGAAGGCATGAAATGAATTTTCACGGATATTAATTTCGGCACGTTATTATGCGCTGTACAGTTGTCCAAGAAGATAATAATATCGCGTTTTCAACGGGACATTTTTCTGTCTAGTTCCTTCAACCAATGAGTGAACCTTTCGGCAGTCATCGAGGCCTTTTAGTTCGCAAAACAATTCATTGGAAGGCATGAAATGAATTTTCACGGATATTAATTTCGGCACGTTATTATGCGCTGTACAGTTGTCCAAGAAGAGAATAATATCGCGTTTTCAACGGGACATTTTTCTGTCTAGTTCCTTCAACCAATGAGTGAACCTTTCGGCAGTCATCCAGGCCTTTTAGTTCGCAAAACAAGTCATTGGAAGGCATGAAATGAATTTTCACGGATATTAATTTCGGCACGTTATTATGCGCTGTACAGTTGTCCAAGAAGATAATAATATCGCGTTTTCAACGGGACATTTTTCTGTCTAGTTCCTTCAACCAATGAGTGAACCTTTCGGCAGTCATCCAGGCCTTTTAGTTCGCAAAACAAGTCATTGGAAGGCATGAAATGAATTTTCACGGATATTAATTTCGGCACGTTATTATGCGCTGTACAGTTGTCCAAGAAGAGAATAATATCGCGTTTTCAAAGGGACATTTTTCTGTCTAGTTCCTTCAACCAATGAGTGAACCTTTCGGCAGTCATCCAGGCCTTTTAGTTCGCAAAACAAGTCATTGGAAGGCATGAAATGAATTTTCACGGATATTAAATTCGGCACGTTATTATGCGCTGTACAGTTGTCCAAGAAGATAATAATATCGCGTTTTCAACGGGACATTTTTCTGTCTAGTTCCTTCAACCAATGAGTGAACCTTTCGGCAGTCATCCAGGCCTTTTAGTTCGCAAAACAAGTCATTGGAAGGCATGAAATGAATTTTCACGGATATTAAATTCGGCACGTTATTATGCGCTGTACAGTTGTCCAAGAAGATAATAATATCGCGTTTTCAACGGGACATTTTTCTGTCTAGTTCCTTCAACCAATGAGTGAACCTTTCGGCAGTCATCCAGGCCTTTTAGTTCGCAAAACAAGTCATTGGAAGGCATGAAATGAATTTTCACGGATATTAATTTCGGCACGTTATTATGCGCTGTACAGTTGTCCAAGAAGAGAATAATATCGCGTTTTCAACGGGACATTTTTCTGTCTAGTTCCTTCAACCAATGAGTGAACCTTTCGGCAGTCATCCAAGCCTTTTAGTTCGCAAAACAAGTCATTGGAAGGCATGAAATGAATTTTCACGGATATTAATTTCGGCACGTTATTATGCGTTGTACAGTTATCCAAGAAGAGAATAATATCGCGTTTTCAACGGGACATTTTTCTGTCTAGTTCCTTCAACCAATGAGTGAACCTTTAGGCAGTCATCCAAGCCTTTTAGTTCGCAAAACAAGTCATTGGAAGGCATGAAATGAATTTTCACGGATATTAATTTCGGCACGTTATTATGCGCTGTACAGTTGTCCAAGAAGAGAATAATATCGCGTTTTCAACGGGACATTTTTCTGTCTAGTTCCTTCAACCAATGAGTGAACCTTTCGGCAGTCATCCAGGCTTTTAGTTCGCAAAACAAGTCATTGGAAGGCATGAAATGAATTTTCACGGATATTAAATTCGGCACGTTATTATGCGCTGTACAGTTGTCCAAGTAGATAATAATATCGCGTTTTCAACGGGACATTTTTCTGTCTAGTTCCTTCAACCAATGAGTGAACCTTTCGGCAGTCATACAGGCCTTTTAGTTCGCAAAACAAGTCATTGGAAGGCATGAAATGAATTTTCACGGATATTAATTTCGGCACGTTATTATGCGCTGTACAGTTGTCCAAGAAGAGAATAATATCGCGTTTTCAACGGGACATTTTCTGTCTAGTTCCTTCAACCAATGAGTGAACCTTTCGGCAGTCATCCAAGCCTTTTAGTTCGCAAAACAAGTCATTGGAAGGCATGAAATGAATTTTCACGGATATTAATTTCGGCACGTTATTATGCGTTGTACAGTTGTCCAAGAAGAGAATAATATCGCGTTTTCAACGGGACATTTTTCTGTCTAGTTCCTTCAACCAATGAGTGAACCTTTCGGCAGTCATCCAAGCCTTTTAGTTCGCAAAACAAGTCATTGGAAGGCATGAAATGAATTTTCACGGATATTAATTTCGGCACGTTATTATGCGCTGTACAGTTGTCCAAGAAGAGAATAATATCGCGTTTTCAACGGGACCTTTTTTTGTCTAGTTCCTTCAACCAATGAGTGAACCTTTCGGCAGTCATCCAAGCCTTTTAGTTCGCAAAACAAGTCATTGGAAGGCATGAAATGAATTTTCACGGATATTAAATTCGGCACGTTATTATGCGCTGTACAGTTGTCCAAGAAGAGAATAATATCGCGTTTTCAACGGGACATTTTTCTGTCTAGTTCCTTCAACCAATGAGTGAACCTTTCGGCAGTCATCCAGGCCTTTTAGTTCGCAAAACAAGTCATTGAAAGGCATGAAATGAATTTTCACGGATATTAATTTCGGCACGTTATTATGCGCTGTACAGTTGTCCAAGAAGAGAATAATATCGCGTTTTCAACGGGACATTTTCTGTCTAGTTCCTTCAACCAATGAGTGAACCTTTCGGCAGTCATCCAGGCCTTTTAGTTCGCAAAACAAGTCATTGGAAGGCATGAAATGAATTTTCACGGATATTAATTTCGGCACGTTATTATGCGCTGTACAGTTGTCCAAGAAGAGAATAATATCGCGTTTTCAACGGGACATTTTTCTGTCTAGTTCCTTCAACCAATGAGTGAACCTTTCGGCAGTCATCCAGGCCTTTTAGTTCGCAAAACAAGTCATTGGAAGGCATGAAATGAATTTTCACGGATATTAATTTCGGCACGTTATTATGCGCTGTACAGTTGTCCAAGAAGAGAATAATATCGCGTTTTCAACGGGACATTTTTCTGTATAGTTCCTTCAACCAATGAGTGAACCTTTCGGCAGTCATCCAGGCCTTTTAGTTCGCAAAACAAGTCATTGGAAGGCATGAAATGAATTTTCACGGATATTAACTTCGGCACGTTATTATGCGCTGTACAGTTGTCCAAGAAGAGAATAATATCGCGTTTTCAACGGGACATTTTTCTGTCTAGTTCCTTCAACCAATGAGTGAACCTTTCGGCAGTCATCCAGGCCTTTTAGTTCGCAAAACAAGTCATTGGAAGGCATGAAATGAATTTTCACGGATATTAATTTCGGCACGTTATTATGCGCTGTACAGTTGTCCAAGAAGAGAATAATATCGCGTTTTCAACGGGACATTTTTCTGTCTATTTCCTTCAACCAATGAGTGAACCTTTCGGCAGTCATCCAGGCCTTTTAGTTCGCAAAACAAGTCATTGGAAGGCATGAAATGAATTTTCACGGATATTAATTTCGGCACGTTATTATGCGCTGTACAGTTGTCCAAGAAGAGAATAATATCGCGTTTTCAACGGGACATTTTTCTGTCTAGTTCCTTCAACCAATGAGTGAACCTTTCGGCAGTCATCCAGGCCTTTTAGTTCGCAAAACAAGTCATTGGAAGGCATGAAATGAATTTTCACGGATATTAATTTCGGCACGTTATTATGCGCTGTACAGTTGTCCAAGAAGAGAATAATATCGCGTTTTCAACGGGACATTTTTCTGTCTAGTTCCTTCAACCAATGAGTGAACCTTTCGGCAGTCATCCAGGCCTTTTAGTTCGCAAAACAAGTCATTGGAAGGCATGAAATGAATTTTCACGGATATTAATTTCGGCACGTTATTATGCGCTGTACAGTTGTCCAAGAAGAGAATAATATCGCGTTTTCAACGGGACATTTTTCTGTCTAGTTCCTTCAACCAATGAGTGAACCTTTCGGCAGTCATCCAGGCCTTTTAGTTCGCAAAACAAGTCATTGGAAGGCATGAAATGAATTTTCACGGATATTAATTTCGGCACGTTATTATGCGCTGTACAGTTGTCCAAGAAGAGAATAATATCGCGTTTTCAACGGGACATTTTTCTGTCTAGTTCCTTCAACCAATGAGTGAACCTTTCGGCAGTCATCCAGGCCTTTTAGTTCGCAAAACAAGTCATTGGAAGGCATGAAATGAATTTTCACGGATATTAAATTCGGCACGTTATTATGCGCTGTACAGTTGTCCAAGAAGATAATAATATCGCGTTTTCAACGGGACATTTTTCTGTCTAGTTCCTTCAACCAATGAGTGAACCTTTCGGCAGTCATCCAGGCCTTTTAGTTCGCAAAACAAGTCATTGGAAGGCATGAAATGAATTTTCACGGATATTAATTTCGGCACGTTATTATGCGCTGTACAGTTGTCCAAGAAGAGAATAATATCGCGTTTTCAACGGGACATTTTTCTGTCTAGTTCCTTCAACCAATGAGTGAACCTTTCGGCAGTCATCCAGGCCTTTTAGTTCGCAAAACAAGTCATTGGAAGGCATGAAATGAATTTTCACGGATATTAATTTCGGCACGTTATTATGCGCTGTACAGTTGTCCAAGAAGATAATAATATCGCGTTTTCAACGGGACATTTTTCTGTCTAGTTCCTTCAACCAATGAGTGAACCTTTCGGCAGTCATCGAGGCCTTTTAGTTCGCAAAACAATTCATTGGAAGGCATGAAATGAATTTTCACGGATATTAATTTCGGCACGTTATTATGCGCTGTACAGTTGTCCAAGAAGAGAATAATATCGCGTTTTCAACGGGACATTTTTCTGTCTAGTTCCTTCAACCAATGAGTGAACCTTTCGGCAGTCATCCAGGCCTTTTAGTTCGCAAAACAAGTCATTGGAAGGCATGAAATGAATTTTCACGGATATTAATTTCGGCACGTTATTATGCGCTGTACAGTTGTCCAAGAAGATAATAATATCGCGTTTTCAACGGGACATTTTTCTGTCTAGTTCCTTCAACCAATGAGTGAACCTTTCGGCAGTCATCCAGGCCTTTTAGTTCGCAAAACAAGTCATTGGAAGGCATGAAATGAATTTTCACGGATATTAATTTCGGCACGTTATTATGCGCTGTACAGTTGTCCAAGAAGAGAATAATATCGCGTTTTCAAAGGGACATTTTTCTGTCTAGTTCCTTCAACCAATGAGTGAACCTTTCGGCAGTCATCCAGGCCTTTTAGTTCGCAAAACAAGTCATTGGAAGGCATGAAATGAATTTTCACGGATATTAAATTCGGCACGTTATTATGCGCTGTACAGTTGTCCAAGAAGATAATAATATCGCGTTTTCAACGGGACATTTTTCTGTCTAGTTCCTTCAACCAATGAGTGAACCTTTCGGCAGTCATCCAGGCCTTTTAGTTCGCAAAACAAGTCATTGGAAGGCATGAAATGAATTTTCACGGATATTAATTTCGGCACGTTATTATGCGCTGTACAGTTGTCCAAGAAGAGAATAATATCGCGTTTTCAACGGGACATTTTTCTGTCTAGTTCCTTCAACCAATGAGTGAACCTTTCGGCAGTCATCCAAGCCTTTTAGTTCGCAAAACAAGTCATTGGAAGGCATGAAATGAATTTTCACGGATATTAATTTCGGCACGTTATTATGCGTTGTACAGTTGTCCAAGAAGAGAATAATATCGCGTTTTCAACGGGACATTTTTCTGTCTAGTTCCTTCAACCAATGAGTGAACCTTTCGGCAGTCATCCAAGCCTTTTAGTTCGCAAAACAAGTCATTGGAAGGCATGAAATGAATTTTCACGGATATTAATTTCGGCACGTTATTATGCGCTGTACAGTTGTCCAAGAAGAGAATAATATCGCGTTTTCAACGGGACATTTTTCTGTCTAGTTCCTTCAACCAATGAGTGAACCTTTCGGCAGTCATCCAGGCCTTTTAGTTCGCAAAACAAGTCATTGGAAGGCATGAAATGAATTTTCACGGATATTAAATTCGGCACGTTATTATGCGCTGTACAGTTGTCCAAGTAGATAATAATATCGCGTTTTCAACGGGACATTTTTCTGTCTAGTTCCTTCAACCAATGAGTGAACCTTTCGGCAGTCATACAGGCCTTTTAGTTCGCAAAACAAGTCATTGGAAGGCATGAAATGAATTTTCACGGATATTAATTTCGGCACGTTATTATGCGCTGTACAGTTGTCCAAGAAGAGAATAATATCGCGTTTTCAACGGGACATTTTCTGTCTAGTTCCTTCAACCAATGAGTGAACCTTTCGGCAGTCATCCAAGCCTTTTAGTTCGCAAAACAAGTCATTGGAAGGCATGAAATGAATTTTCACGGATATTAATTTCGGCACGTTATTATGCGTTGTACAGTTGTCCAAGAAGAGAATAATATCGCGTTTTCAACGGGACATTTTTCTGTCTAGTTCCTTCAACCAATGAGTGAACCTTTCGGCAGTCATCCAAGCCTTTTAGTTCGCAAAACAAGTCATTGGAAGGCATGAAATGAATTTTCACGGATATTAATTTCGGCACGTTATTATGCGCTGTACAGTTGTCCAAGAAGAGAATAATATCGCGTTTTCAACGGGACATTTTTCTGTCTAGTTCCTTCAACCAATGAGTGAACCTTTCGGCAGTCATCCAAGCCTTTTAGTTCGCAAAACAAGTCATTGGAAGGCATGAAATGAATTTTCACGGATATTAAATTCGGCACGTTATTATGCGCTGTACAGTTGTCCAAGAAGAGAATAATATCGCGTTTTCAACGGGACATTTTTCTGTCTAGTTCCTTCAACCAATGAGTGAACCTTTCGGCAGTCATCCAGGCCTTTTAGTTCGCAAAACAAGTCATTGAAAGGCATGAAATGAATTTTCACGGATATTAATTTCGGCACGTTATTATGCGCTGTACAGTTGTCCAAGAAGAGAATAATATCGCGTTTTCAACGGGACATTTTCTGTCTAGTTCCTTCAACCAATGAGTGAACCTTTCGGCAGTCATCCAGGCCTTTTAGTTCGCAAAACAAGTCATTGGAAGGCATGAAATGAATTTTCACGGATATTAATTTCGGCACGTTATTATGCGCTGTACAGTTGTCCAAGAAGAGAATAATATCGCGTTTTCAACGGGACATTTTTCTGTCTAGTTCCTTCAACCAATGAGTGAACCTTTCGGCAGTCATCCAGGCCTTTTAGTTCGCAAAACAAGTCATTGGAAGGCATGAAATGAATTTTCACGGATATTAATTTCGGCACGTTATTATGCGCTGTACAGTTGTCCAAGAAGAGAATAATATCGCGTTTTCAACGGGACATTTTTCTGTATAGTTCCTTCAACCAATGAGTGAACCTTTCGGCAGTCATCCAGGCCTTTTAGTTCGCAAAACAAGTCATTGGAAGGCATGAAATGAATTTTCACGGATATTAACTTCGGCACGTTATTATGCGCTGTACAGTTGTCCAAGAAGAGAATAATATCGCGTTTTCAACGGGACATTTTTCTGTCTAGTTCCTTCAACCAATGAGTGAACCTTTCGGCAGTCATCCAGGCCTTTTAGTTCGCAAAACAAGTCATTGGAAGGCATGAAATGAATTTTCACGGATATTAATTTCGGCACGTTATTATGCGCTGTACAGTTGTCCAAGAAGAGAATAATATCGCGTTTTCAACGGGACATTTTTCTGTCTATTTCCTTCAACCAATGAGTGAACCTTTCGGCAGTCATCCAGGCCTTTTAGTTCGCAAAACAAGTCATTGGAAGGCATGAAATGAATTTTCACGGATATTAATTTCGGCACGTTATTATGCGCTGTACAGTTGTCCAAGAAGAGAATAATATCGCGTTTTCAACGGGACATTTTTCTGTCTAGTTCCTTCAACCAATGAGTGAACCTTTCGGCAGTCATCCAGGCCTTTTAGTTCGCAAAACAAGTCATTGGAAGGCATGAAATGAATTTTCACGGATATTAATTTCGGCACGTTATTATGCGCTGTACAGTTGTCCAAGAAGAGAATAATATCGCGTTTTCAACGGGACATTTTTCTGTCTAGTTCCTTCAACCAATGAGTGAACCTTTCGGCAGTCATCCAGGCCTTTTAGTTCGCAAAACAAGTCATTGGAAGGCATGAAATGAATTTTCACGGATATTAATTTCGGCACGTTATTATGCGCTGTACAGTTGTCCAAGAAGAGAATAATATCGCGTTTTCAACGGGACATTTTTCTGTCTAGTTCCTTCAACCAATGAGTGAACCTTTCGGCAGTCATCCAGGCCTTTTAGTTCGCAAAACAAGTCATTGGAAGGCATGAAATGAATTTTCACGGATATTAATTTCGGCACGTTATTATGCGCTGTACAGTTGTCCAAGAAGAGAATAATATCGCGTTTTCAACGGGACATTTTTCTGTCTAGTTCCTTCAACCAATGAGTGAACCTTTCGGCAGTCATCCAGGCCTTTTAGTTCGCAAAACAAGTCATTGGAAGGCATGAAATGAATTTTCACGGATATTAAATTCGGCACGTTATTATGCGCTGTACAGTTGTCCAAGAAGATAATAATATCGCGTTTTCAACGGGACATTTTTCTGTCTAGTTTCTTCAACCAATGAGTGAACATTTCGGCAGTCATCCAAGCATTTTAGTTCGCAAAACTTGTCAGTGAAGAAGATTTCATTCCTGAAAAACAACGGGGTTTTGCAGATTCACCTATAAGAGGTTTGAGCCTTTCTGAACCATCCATATGAGTGCAAAATAGCACAGTTAATCTTTCTTTGCTCCTTTTCCCGACACGACATGCTTTATCTGCATTAAACACATTTTTTGGATCGTTTTTTTTTCCAAATGAAAAGATGAAAATGGTAAGATGATCCAAATGGTAAAATGAAAAAATTCGAGATATCGAGAGTTTGATTAGAAAAATTTCGAGATATTGAGAGTTTGATTAGAAAAATTTCGAGTTAAAGAGTTTGTTTTACATTCGTGTTATACCGTGCGTGAAGGGAGCTGAAAATATTTCGAGATATCGAAAATTTAGAGGTACTCAGGTTCGACATATCGAGATTCACCTGAATAAACAATAAGCTACAATGGTGTTCAAATTATTTTCCTAAATCCATAATTTGTCTGTGCAGAGCCTTTGCAGTTTTTGAGCAATTATTTAGTCTAATTAAAGTAGATTGAAAATTCTATGCTTTTAAATTTAAGCTTATATCTCAAAAATCAAAATAGCTATAAAGAGTAAGCGAGTCAGAATACCCTTTAAAATGCTTTAAAAATATATATCTTATCGGTTTTCCGGCATCCTTTTCTTATGGTAATGTAACACACACACACACACACACACACACACACACACACACACACACACACACACACACACACACACACACACACACACACACACACACACACACACACACACACTCACACACACACACACACAGACATCACCTCAAAAATGTTCTATTCGTGATCAGGTATGCTAGAAGCGTGTTCTTCCATCGTAAACTCGAATTCGAATTTTCGACCTCATTACAATACTTTCCTTATGCATTATACTATGTATAGAAGGTAAGAAAAAATCTGATGTGGGCAGCACATGACTTTCGCTACAAGTTTCAAGCATCGCTGAACAAGATATCAAACATTATTAAGATGATGCCTGTGTCTGTGTGCTGTGGAGACGATGTCTTACGAGAGAAAGGAGCAATTGGGACAAAATTTGGTTCAAAATTTACTATCCGTGAATACTGGAAGCCTATTGTTTTTATTCGCAATCGAATGTAAAGACCCCCCTCCCAAATTTTCGAATTAAATTCTGAAAAAGTCATCAAAATTTCAAAACTTTTAATAAACTGTCGTAAATAGACATTTTTATGTAATTGTTAGTTAGAAATTGATCCACATAAATTTCAGAAATCTAGCATGAACAGTTTTCTAGATATTGCATATGTTAAAAAAACATCTAATGTGGGCAACACATGACTTTCCTTATATAATGCAATGAATTTATTACTTTTACAGTTAAAAATAATGGTATTCTTATAGTAGATACTTATATTCTTTCCAAGATATTGAATTTTCTTCAATTAGTCGTCATTTTCATTGATTTAGCGTCATTTTTATCCATTTGGCGAGATTTTTGTTAATTTGGTAACAATTAAAAATGTCGACAACTTGGCGATATTCCGCCAACTTCGTCGCGAAAATCTCGCCAAACATTATGGGCCGAGAAATAAGTTATTCTTACAGCAGATAAATGACTATCGGCGTTCAAATACAAAAATATTACTCAAAGTATATTTTTTCCTGAATGGAACGAGCTAGTTCCACGAGAATGATGTCACCAAATTTATCGCATGGTATTACATATGAAAAGTGAACATGTTTCTCAATAAGAAATATATTTTTTTTCATTTTATATGACTTTTTGATAATTTTTTTTGAAAAATGTACAATATCTCAAGAACGGTTCATGTTAGCGTTCTAAAATGTATGTCAATCATTTATAATGAAAAATTACATAAGAAATGTCTATTTGCGTAACTTTATTAGCGGTTTTCATTTTTTGACAATTTTTTCAAAATTTCACTCGAAAATTTAGGGGGTCTGAACATTCGATTGCGTATAAAAACAATAGGCTTCCAGTGTTTACAGATTGTGATTTTTGTACCAAATTTCGTTTGAATTGTCCATTCGTTCGTCAGTTATCGTCTCCACAGACTCACTGACACACACACACACGCACACGCACACACACACACACACACACACACACATACTTTCACACACACACACACACACACACACACACACACACACATACTTTCACACACACACAGACAACACTTCAAAAATGTTAGATTCATGATCAGGGATACTTGAAACGTGCTCTCCAGTCAAAAACTCGAATTCGAATTTTCGACCCCATCACAATATCTTTACAATAAGGAAAGTAATAAAATTGTCAAAAAAGTTTATAAATTAAAAAAATATTATCTATTGTGAAATATGCTCACTTTTCATAAGTAATATCACAATAGTTAATATTTTTTATTTTATCAAATGCACTCATACATTCTTATGACTCGCATAAATTTGGTGACATCATTTTCGTGGATCTGAGAAAATATACTTTTTGCAATACTTTTGTACTTGGACGTCACTAGTCATTTATCTGTGGTAAGAATAACTTATTTCTCCGTCCATAAAGCTTACATATTTTGGCGGAATATCGCCAACTTAGTGATTTTTTAAAATGTTGCCAAATTAAAGAAAATGTCGCCAAATTGATAAAAATGAAGACTAGATAATGAAAGTTCAATATATTGGTTTAGACTATAAGAACAGACGATAAGAATAGGCTATAAGAATAGACTATAAGAATAACCCATTTATCCGCCAGTCCGTCCGTCCATCTATAACGCTTGACGAGAAATGTAGATGGACGTCGCCAACTTTGCGACTATTTTAAATGTTGTTGAAGAGACAAAATTGTAGCCAAAATGATAAAAGTGACATTAAATTGGAAGTAATAATTCGCAATTTCTGATATTATTCATATGACGCAAACACTTTTTAGTATATAAGGAAATACTCCTCTCTCCGTTTGTCTGTAACATTTTGTGATGCATTTGGCGAATTTAACGAATAATTTAGCAAAGTCTCGCCAAATTGGCGATATGTCGCCCCAAATTGACGAAAATGTCTTCAAAATTGCAAAAATGACACTAAATTATTGAAAATGACTCTTAATTGATGAATTGATTATTAAATATTTTAATATATGGACTATATATATATCGCTTATTGAGGATGTTATCAATATTGAAAATTGATTATTTCGAGTTGCGTGACATATAAAGTTAATTGAGTTCTTTGAAATAATTTTACATGTTGTCATCCGGAAAATTGCCAAATGTACAATTCAACGTTAAAAACACGATAGCGTGGATATTATACATTATTTTTTGACTGTAAAAGGAGCAAATTCATTGCATTATGTAAGGGAAGTCATCTGCTGCCCACATCAGATTTTTTTACATTGAAATAATAAAATATACCGATTATTAGAAGTTTTTTTTTACCTCTTTTAGAAATTAAAGATAAAACATTCATTTTATTTAAAGATAAATCCATATAATTTTAAGATAAAAAAAAATATTGAAAAAAGAAATTGTAATTCTTTAATATATACCTACATTTGAAAGTGTCCATTAACTTAATATATAACTATCAGATTTTGAAAAAGATAAAATGTGTGCTGAAAAAAGTAGCTTGAACATATTTATTAGAATTTAATTATTCTTAAAAGGACTCACGTTTTACTAATTACTTCGAAGATATTGATCTAACAAGATATTTATTAAATATCTTTTCAAAGGACAGTGAAACATTTTAAATTATTTTCTGAATCCTTGTAAGACAATATGTATACATCATAAAAAAATTTTCATATTTTTATATATATTATATTGTATAATAGCCATTACAGATATCATTATATTATGGTTGTGAACTCGTAATATTCCCTCACTGCGCTTGTCCTTTCGCCTCCTTCGAAGACCTGGCGGAAAAAGTATCTTGACGTAGACAGTCCATGACGTAAGCATGACGTGAGTTTTGCGTTGTCAGGATTTCGAGTCGGGATAAGGGTTCACAGATTTGGCGGTATTTGGCAACTACGCGAATCTTCGAGAAGCATTTGCAAATGACGATTATTCTACATGACAGGAGAGATTTCTAGAAGTGTATATAGAGAAAATATACAAGAACTCATCACTCCGTTGAAGTTCAGTTGACGAGTTGACAAGGTACGAGATACATGGGATTGCGATTTTTGCCAGTGTTTCGAGAATAGTAGCAGATGTTTTGGAAATTACTTCTGTCAATATTTTGATAGTAATATCAGTTATTTTGTGAAAATAGTTCAGCACTTAATTGTTGTTTGATTGTATATTGCTCCTGTGTACTTTGTGCTCGTGAATAAACATGTTTAGTTATTCCGAAATTCGAAATCATTCTTGTTTTCTGCATGCACATCCACGATTTCAGAAGACATCCTGTAATAATATAAAGTTACATAATTAAACCAAATAATAGGTGTCGCAGCAAATGAATGATGGAGTTTTATACAAGTATAGAGTTTGTAGAGGACGAGTTTTCAACTCAGATAAAGTGGCCACACTATTAAATTGCTGTTAGCACATTTCGGGCGCGGTAGCCCGGTGGTTTGCGCACTGGATTTGCACTTTGCCACAGCTGCTGCCGTGTTCATGCGGAGTACGATCACGTTAAACATGTGCGTCCGTAAGTCCTTCCGAGTTGTTGGTGGTAGGGGAATGAAGGCACGGTCCCTGTGGATGCCTCCGCCACTGGGTTCAGGTTTAAATTGGGTGGCACTTCTAGGCCGTCCAAACGGTTACCTTACACCTTTATGGTAGGTCGGACGGTCTGAGTCTTAGCAACAATAACAACACTATTAAATTGATCATGTATCATTGTGAAATTCTGCTGCATTTCTAGACTCAATTGTAAATGAATTTCATGACGTTGGTTGCGTGATTAAATAGATATGTCAAGTAAACCTCACACTACTCTAAACTTTGATAGTTATGGATACAAAAAGGCCTTACGGTCAGTGGCAATAACACACTGATGCAGGACGTTAAATTAACACATTTATTTTGAACTAACTCAAAATAAAGCATTTGGTTGCATAACTTAATGTAGACAGAAATAATACAACCAGTGTTTCACAAGCCAATTATTTAACACACTGATCTACAGACATTCACTTTCCTCCCTGTTTAGTCACACATCCACTCGACTCCTAGCTATTTTCCCCGTCCAACCGAACTTCAACCAAATTATCAAACAGACTACCACCAAGATTTTACGCAGCCTCTCGCTTTCTCACTCGAGATCCAAAACTCATCCTGTCGCCATGCAGGACCGCAGATATTACTTCCCTCGATGGTTAACCTACTTAACCGAACCAGTCAGACGGTGTTAATATAAAGTCAACATAAATTATAGCGAAACTGAGAGAAAAAATAACCAAAGTTTATATAGATTTCACGAGTTTCATATACAAAGGGATATTCATATGCAGATAGGAATAACTAAAAATCTCCTTCCAACAGTTCTTAGACGAATCTGCCATCTGTAATCCATGGCTGACATATTTTTATGTGAATGGAATCAATGGTTCGGGTACCACTGGCTGAAATCGGAGCGTTACGAAAAATATAAACATTTCTGACACATACATTTCTGTATCTAATAAATGTAAATGCAAACAATTTACTTGTTTTGTCAAATACACGGTACCATTTATGAATATAAATTATTTCAATATTATAATTTTTTTTGAAATTATTTTCCAAAAAAAATAAAAGAAAAACTACTTTGTCCGAGTGAGTATTCGCTTCACTTAATTTATTTTATTCCGCATATCTTCTAAACTGTATAATATAAATATTAGGCTACAAAAACGTTGAGTAGAAAATCCAGTTTCAAGATGAATAACTTGTTTTTACAAGTATATTACAAAGCTTATATTACAAAGCTATAGTATCTAAAAAATCGCCTTGTCAAGTTCAAGAAAATAGGACATTTCCCTTTCTTCAAGTTTGCAATGCAGCTATCTAAACCACTATACGGGTTAACTGTTATCTATCCTTGTTGATATTCTGTGACTGACAAATTTTTATATGAATAACATCTATGGTTGGATCATCTCTGGATGAAAATAAGGCATTATGAAAAATGTGACACTATAAAGTAATCACGCGAATTTGCTGAAACTTACAGCAAATGCAAATTAAGGTGTGCTATGCAAATGGTTATAATTTCAGAGTCACCTCGCATGCTTAAGCTGAGAACCTCTCCCTTACCCTCAGAACAACTGTTTTAGCCGTATATATAGAGAATTGTAACTGGCCGTCTAAAATAGTATATGGTTGTCTGCCAGCGGTACACGTTTCATGAGAAATCACTATGCCTCTACAAGGAGCCATATGAGCACACGGATCCATATGAGCACACGGAGCCATATGAGCAAGTTACGGATTCGAAACATCAGTTATAATGCAGTTGCAGCTCGTATGTAGCTGTTTGATTCGATGTCATGTCGTATAGAAGCCCATATTTCAGCGCGTGGTGGTTTCACCAAATACTGGTTTTCGATATGCAATATATTTTTCTTTGTTTTGTAAATTTAATCGTTTATTGTATCAACACAGGTTATTTGTGGAATATATGTCATTGAATTCTGATTATTCGTTCATGGTGTTGCAATTTTTACAAACAGGAGTTCATTTTGCATATGTGTGATGAAGATAAAAGCAGAGGTAAATGTTCTTAAAACTAGCCTTTTGGACAGCCCTTAGTTATTTATCTATATCTATAACGAATGACATTATTCTATCTCCCCATAGAAAATGACTGAAATAAATAAAAAAAAATAATATTGAGACTATCTACAACCATCGATAATATTTTAAAATAAATATCTTGATAATGTATGATTTTGCTTAACCGTTGTTGTGGCATCAATGAAGTCTGAATCCAGCAAGCTGCTTCCAATAAGGCAGCAGCGTTTTGATATAGGTTGAACAAAAAAAATAGAGGGTTATCCATTCTTTTTAGACAACATTCGCTAGCTACGAGTAAACGTGTCTCTGGTCGTAAATATACATCATGCGGTGTTGCTCATATTTCCCCAATTCTACTCTAAGGCAATTGAGTGCTATTTCGATTTTGTAAGGACCTTTATTATATATATGCAGTATATATTAGTATTTGACTATACCTTTGCAGGATGGTCCCTATTCGCAGGCCGCGTCTGGATAACGAAATAGTATTAAAACACGTGAATTCAGTACGCTATTAAAATTTTATGAATGAGGTTCTTATATACATTGACAACATTTAATCGTGCCTTTTAACTTGGGTGTGTTAGAGTATTTTTTTTAAATATTCATAAAATTTATTTATGTTTTAACTTTTTACTTTTTTCACTAATTTATATTTAAATATTTTTTTAATATGTATGGATTTAACATATTTTAATATAATCGATCTTAGGCCATCCAAGTGCAATCCCTGCACTCTAACCACAGGGATGTTCCACCTCTGATGTTAGTTCTGTAATTTCAAATCTAAATTTTATTTTATTATATTTATAGTCTGAAAGGACAGAGGTAAATTTTCTCAACAATAGCCATTTGGACAGGTCTAAGTTATACCAAACACATAATAACATCTCCCAATTGAGTTTGACTGTGAAAAAGTAAAATTAAATAATAAAGTGACCACCCATTTTATCCGGTAATCCACTAGAAATAACACTTCACTCAATAAGTCTCCAGTCTGACACACATATGGCAACACTGTTGACAGACCCATATGATTTCTGGATAGTACCAACCTTCAAACGATACGTGTCAGAATTTCATGATATTTTGACAATTAGTTTACAGGTTACAGTGGTTTCAGTGACCCCAGTTTTGTGATTTTTAAAACAATGGATAAAAAAATTTCGTGTGTTGGTTAAATACTGTTGTTCGATGGGGAAAAATACTTTTGAAGTTAAACAGTGGCTTGATAAGCGTTATGGAGAAGATTCTGCACCAGGGAAATCAACTATTCTTGACTGGCATGCTGAATTTATACGCGGTCGAACAAAAACCGATGATGCTGAACTCTCTGGTCGCCCAAAATCGGCAGTTGTTCCGGAAAACATAAAAAAAGTCCACAAAATAGTTTTGAAACACCGTAAAGTGAAGTTGCGTGAGATAGCTGACACCAGATATCAGAAGGTAGTGTGTTTACAATTTTACACGAAAATTTGAGCATGCGTAAGTTGCTTTCGAAGATAATTTAAATGCAATAATAATTTAAATGTTGCAGAGATAATTTACATGCAATAGGAACAAGAAATATCAATCATGCATATAGCATTGATTATGAAACCCTTTCCAACTTCAATGCAATTTCATTTAAACATCCCTAAGATGCGATACATTCCTCGGTAATATTTTTAAAATTATTACAATACTACATTAATTTATTATATTTGAAAACTTAAAACTTCATCAAAACAAATGAACTTCATTCAAATGACGGCATTGAAATGTAACTTGCTTGATTTACACATATATAAAATGCGATACATTCCTTGGTAATGTTTTTAAAATTATCATAATACTACAATAATTTATTATATTTGGAAATTTAATTGAAAACAATTGTTATTTATTAAAATGAGGACATCGAAATATACCTAGCATGGCTCTCTCTATAAAAGCAGCATTTCATTTATAACCATTTTCCCATTCATTTCATTCATCACTATACTAAAATAAATTATTTTATTTAAAAACTTAAAACCATGGAGGAACAAGTAATTAAACTCTATGCTTAAAACTTCATCGAAAAAAAATCTTCCTTCTCTCTGTAAAATCAATAAATACAGTCATATCAGCTATGCAGGCTCCATGAGCTAAATAATTTTGTGTTAAAGAAATGCAGCAATTCTTATACAATTCATTCTACATATTTTGCTGTTTACGTTTTCCATAAGTGAAAAATAGGCATCGTTGCAGAAATAATCAAATTTGGATGATCATTTAAACTCAAATATATTGTAATTGTGTTGTTTCAGTATGTAGATGCACAGAATTTAAGCAAACATAAAGCTGTTTTAGGACAGATACAACACTAAATATGAATTAAAAAGAACTTTTAAAATTACAATTTTGACACAAGATGGGTGCTTTCCGAGAGGTTGGTGGTAGGGGAAGGAGGGTACGGTCCCTGTGGATGCCTCCCCCACTGGGTTCCGGTCTAAATTGGGTGGCACTTCCCGGCCGTCCATACAGTTACCTTACACCTTTCTGGTAGGTCGGACGGTCTGGGTCTCAACAACAACAACAAGATGGGTGCTATATTTTATTTTGAAATGAGCCACGTGATCTCCTCATATAATGATCATGTGATCGCTTCATATAAGAGGTGAAATTATTACTTTAATTTTTATTTAAAAAACTACTGAATATATTTTGCTGAAAGTTTTTTTATATATGTTATGGAATAATTTGAGTATTTCCTAAAACTTTCGAAGCAATTTGTGAATTTTAATTCCGCATAAAAATGTTTGAAAAATTAGGTCCCATGGGGTTCAATGTATTTCATTTTTTCAACCCGGGTTCAATCCAAAACAAATTGGGTGATAATATTCATTTATATTCCTATAGGTCCCACAGACCATCTGAACAATATTATAACATTTCATTTTGATTAAGTCATTTTTACAGCAGTTATCGTGCTAACGGGCAGACAGACAGAGAGACAGAATGAACAAAGTCATAAACACTTTTCAACTTTGTTATAAAGTGTTAAAAAACCATGCAAATCTGTTCTAAATTAAATGTTAAAAGAAATTTTAGCGTAAATAAAACAACAATGCATTTCAACTTTACTATAATGGTTTTTGGTTTGGGCAATCCGATAAGTTGTTATTATTCTTTATCTCAAACGTTTTATCGGTTATTGCGAATATCCGCTATAACAAATATGATGTCCTGTTCCTTGTGACTACGCCATATGGGGGTTCCAATGTATTTAAATTTATCAAACATTATATGATTTTAAAATCTGGTGTGCGTGACTTGTACATCCCTTTATTCGCTCCATAGCATATAACCGCATTTAATCATTATAGATCTGCATCGTTTTGTGAAGTTACGGCGAAATCTGATGACACGTTATTGCACACTTTTGCTGCACAATCCAGTCTATATAATTATTTATTTATAATTGGAACACAAGCTTTTATTAATGAAGCAGTTCATTTGAATATGGATCCCATAATTCAAATCCGGAAATGAGCATTTCCGTTCGTGTAGGAACAGCATCGTGCACTGTTAAACCTACATCTATGCATAGTGTCAGGAATACTATATGTCCATTTATAAGGGCCCTTTGTATATAACAGCTATGTGTATATAGCGCTAAATAGGAATGTATAAGAGAAAGTGTTATGGTAGAAATACTAAGCGGTCGATTTAGCAACTGAGAAACATATATGTGAATATTACTTGCAATATTTCTTTGACGAAAGCAGCCATATGTTAGTAAGGTGACAATAATTATTTCAAGGACGTTTTAAGCCCCATTCGTTACGCCAAAAGGACATATCGCGCTCTTAATAACCATTAAAAACGAACTGCGACAAGGCAGAGCTAGAACACCCAATGCAAGCATTTGTAAACTGTTAGATTCGCTTTGGGTGTTCTAGTTCTTTGAATTTTTCATTTCCAGCATTGTCGATGTTCATTCTTAGTGATTGTTAAGAGCATATATGTAGTACTTTTTGCCTGAGGAAAGGGCTGAAATAACCCTTGAAACAATTGTAGTCTCGTAACTGACATATATTTTAATAATAACAATAATCCAAAGAAATGAAATTGCATAATACATGAATATCACCTCCTAAAAGATTAATCCTACAGAAGGAAGTAGACAAGGTAATTTCAGTAGCCAAACAAAACATATGTACAATCGCAGATGGAAAAGTTACACCAAATCAATATATCATAACACTTAAAAAGATTAACATGGGCAATAAAATACGTAAGAATATCGTCAGGATCCTGCTCTTACTGTCACACGCTACACGGCCCGACAACAGGAAGTTATAGTCTGAGGTGCCATTTCGTTTGATAGCCGGAACCATTTGAAAGTCTTCCGTGGCACCATCACAGCACAGCGGTATGCTGACATTCTACGGCCCGTTGTACTGCCATTTCTTTCGCGACACACCGGGCTAAATTTTCATCAAGATAATGCCAAACCGCACACGGCATGCCTCTCTATTGAGTATCTGCGTGGTTACGACACACTTCCTTGAATAGCCAGATCCCCAGATCTCTCGCCTATTGAGCACATTGGGGCTGAGATGGGGCGTCGCTTGCGTCCATCCCAGAATGCAGATGAATGAATTAGCTCACCAGGTGGAGACCATTTGGAACGACATCCCTCAGAACACCATCCGGCAACTTTATGCATCAATGTCACGTCGGGTAACAGTTTGTATCAAGGCCAGAGGTGGACCAACGCCATATTGACGTTCTCATTTTATGTAAATCTTGCAGTGCAATAAATCATCCAATTGTTCTGAAATTCTAATTATTTCTTTTTCTGTACATCCACATTACATGTACCATATTTTGCTTCATTTGGATAAAACTTTCTTGCTGCGTCGATTTTTTTGTCTTAGAGTGTATTTCAAAGTGACCTAATTTGAATACTTACCAACGTAGAAGGATATCCTTTTATCTTTATGTTTGGTATTTTTGTTGCTGACAATTTCAATGATGTAGTTATTTAGGCAAATTCAAAATAGAAAAAATCACTTTTAGTACGTACAGCTCAAACTGCTGCGACCATAATTTACCTGTTGAAACATTGTTTAAAGCGCATCATGTTTTGAAGTTTTGTTCACAACACAAAATTCATCGTGTCGGCCGGTTTCGAAGACAAGAAAGAGTTCCTCTTTGTTAGGACAAACCCGAAGCGTAAACTTTACTGCATGGAGTAAGATCGACAGCTGGTGTTAGAACATCAATTGTGACTAAGCAGGAGTTGCTATCTGCGAGACAAGAAAATAGAGCTAAATCCATGGAGAAAGAAATTACTATTAGGTCTCTAACTGTAAAATACAGAAGAAGAATGTTGAAGTCCCAGGCCGGCCAACTCATCTGAGAATTCGAGGAGATGTTTATGCGACCGGGAAGGATCGAAGAGGAATGAGTAACATATGATTCAAAGTACGTTTTCGATGAATAAAACTGCATAAATATGTGTTCTATTAAATTATAAAAGGCAACTAACCGAGTTTTGAATTTACATGCGCCGCCGAAACCAACTGTAAAAGTTGCAGGCTCTATATAAATACGAAAAATATATAGAACTGAAAATAAAGGAGCTGGAAATGAAGGAACTGGAAATAAATGGACCAAAATGGTTTTGGAAGCTAAATTTATTTATTTAATTTGTATTGATTTAGAATATACTGCTCCTTTGAACATTCATGTTTCTTTTAACATGCTATTCTATTTCTATTTTGAATTTCCTTGAATAACCATATTTTTACTTTCCCTGCAATACATGGTAATGTATATGGAAAGTACTGGAATCATGACGAAAATCGCAAATCGAGTTTTAGACGGATCTACACGTTTCGAGACCTCTAGAATACGAAAGAACCATTTTTATCGTGACTTCTGGGTGTGTGTCTGTCTGTGTGTCTGTCTGTCTGCCTGTCTGTGCAGATTTTGTATCCATGCCAACTAAAAAACTAATGGACCGAATTTCATAAAATTTGGTAGGTAAGTCACTTGTGAGAGAGTCTGATGCTGATTAGTTTTGGGTACGATTCGGGATAAGAGAACCCGCCTTTTTGCGAAATGGCCCGCAAAAACTTGTACCCACTCTAGCTGAAAACTAATGGACCGAATTTCACTAAAGTCTCTAGATAAGTCACTTGTTGGTCACTCTGGTGCTAATTAGATTTTGGCCCGAAAAAAATGACCTGCCTTTTTGTTTTGCAAAATGACCCGCAAAAATCGTCAACATCTAAAATTAAAAACTACGTCTGCTCAAATATATCAATTAAATGCTTGTTTAATACGTAATTTTTAACGACGAAAAGAATAAGACCAGCCCCATTGCACTAGGGCTAGCCGTTCTTGAGATATTTTAGTTTTTTCGTATTTTCTCTACGCCACCTTTGAAAATACGTCCAGGTAATAAATGAGAACGAAAATTCAATTAAAAGTGAATTAAATTTAATTAAAATAAATAGAACGTGAATATAAGTCTGCAGGGAAAGTCATGTGCTGCCCACATCAGATTTTTGAAATCGTAAACAATAAAAATGCTAAACATAATGTTAAAAAGACAAGTCACTGCGTCAGTAGATATTCATATTAGGTCACTTTGAAATATTATATGCACACTCATGTAATTTAATAAATCATCTTAAAGTTGACGCAACATGTCGTTAAATTAAATTTCCACTATCTAGATATCCACAACTGGATATTTACGAAATGGAATTCTCCTTAACTGAATCGTAATCTAAATGTTGATGTGATTGGGACTTTCCAAGAAATGGTTGAAAAGCTCATGTGTCAAAAGCCATTTTATGAGCGTTGCCAAAATATTTAATTTGTATGAAATTATGACAAACTTTGTTTTAAATATACGCATGGGATTTAAAGCCGTACGTATTAATGCAATTATTATCTGAAACAACTTTCGGATCTGCAGGGTATTTAAAAAAATCTGATGTGGGCAACACATGACTTTCCTTATATAATGCAATGAATTTACTACTTTTAAAGTAAAAAAAAATAAGTTTTTCTTATAATAGATATTTATATTCTTTCTAAGATATTGAATTTTCGACAATTAGTCGTCATTTTTATCCATTTGGAGAGGTTTTCGTTAATTTGGCAACATTTCAAAAATTCGCCAAGTTGGCGATATTCCGCCAAATTCATCGCCAAAATATCGCCAAGCGTTATAGATGGAGAAATAAGTTATTCTTATAGCTTATAAATGACTATTGGCGTTCAAATATAAAATTATTACTCAAAGTATCTTTCATAAATAAAAGGAGCTAGATCCTCAAGAATGATGTCACCAAATTTATCACATGATATTACATATGAAAAGTGAACATGTTTCTCAACAGTTAATGTATTTTTTTAATTTATGGGATTTTTTGATAAATTTATTTAGAAAATATGCAATATCTCGAGTACGGTTTAATCTAGCGCTTTAAAATATATGTCAATCGTTTTCTGAGGAAAAATTACATAAGAAATGCCTATTTGCGTAACTTTATTAAAGGTTTTGATGTTCTGATGATTTTTTCAAAATTTTTCTCGAAAATTTAGGTGGATTCTGAACATTCGATTACGTTTAAAAACAATAGTCTTCCAGTATTCAAGGATTGCGATTTTTGTGCGTGAGGTATCGTCTCCACAGTCTCACTGACACACACACACACACACACACACACACAGAGTGAGAGAGAGCGAGACATCACTTTAAAAATGTTTGATTCGTGATCAGGGATGCTTGAAACGTGCTCTCCCGTCGAAAACTCGAATTTGAATTTTCGACCCCATCATAATACTTTCCTTATACATTATATATATAAGGAAAGTAATAATGATGAGAGGTTTACTTTTTATCAGTTAGTATTAGACTCATACTTTCGATTAGAAAATTGTTTTGGATAATTAGACAAGTTTGTCCAAAGTATTTTCAAACTTAGGGGTTGTATTTATATAAAAATGCAATTTTTGTTCAAAAGTAGCATATTGACAACCAAAACATTACAAAATAAACATTTAATATAATTACAACTAAATTTATATTAAGACTACAATTTTGAGTGATATTTGCATATTAGGGATTTTAGGGTAAGGAATTTTACAATCCTGAGATCCCAGGGATTAAGAATTTCGGTTTACTTTATTTAAAAGGAGCCATATTTTATACTCTTATGTTTTAATTTATTTATCTATGAATTTCACATGTATTTATATGATAATATTACGTGGATGCCTCAGCGTAAAAAATATATCGTTACAAAGGAATTAAGATTATTGATATTTCTATAAAATTAAACAATAATATAGTTTGGTAATTTTACTAGTTTGTAATGAACACTGACCATGTTCATGAAAAATAGGTGAACAATAATGGACCATCTGATTTAGCTTGCTTTAAGTCAAACATTAAAAATCTCTGAAATAATTTATCAATTAGCTTTACATTTAATGTGCATGTGTTTTGACATATTTTTGGAAAATGTAATTAGCGTATTTGAATAAATTACATATAAAACGTATCCCTAATATTGTAAATGTATGTCACGTAAAAAATGCATTTTATCTACTATGAGTTTTATTATAACAAAGACAAAGAGAAGCAAATTTAACAAACTAAATATTGCTTTTGACACATAAAAACGATTTAAAGTAATTTTTTCCGTCATTATAGTATTACAATTGTATATTATCAGGTTTTATACACTTAGCCTCTAAATTACAACATTATAAAATAGTAAAACATTTGACAATATACCAGGTCGTTAGAAATAAAGTATCCATGTTTAGAGTACAATAGGGAACAAATCAGTGGCCATCAGATCACTAAAACCGTGTGGTCTTTACGTCAATTATATTACGCTAATTGCATACGCTAATTACATTTTCCATACATTTCAGAACATGGGATAACGAACGACTCAAGAAAAAATGAGTTCCAAAAATGACCGATAGGGGAAGAGATTTCGGGCGCTGCGAACAGTCCAAGCGTTCCATTTGTAACATGTTCCACATGCAATAATTAGCACTAGAACGACGGAAGCGGTCATTTTGACCGCGTAATTGCTTTAAGAGACGATTTCTTCAAAACGGCTAATCCCAGGTCATTGAAATTTTATGACTTTTCTTATTTTCTAAAATTATTGAAAACACAGAAGAAAATTATTCAACGTTTTATAATAAGAGAACAAATCAATGATCTATTTTTCTATACCGATCAACGATTTTTCTATGGCGGTCAAATTAACTGCTGCTCGTCGTTTTAGGTAGTTCAAAATATCCCTCGTTCTCGTGTTAAATTGGCATTTCTGTGTTTATGACTATTATCAGTATCTATCGGACGTTTATACCACCTACAATTCGTAATTCATAGGTATCACGTATACAACGCCGTTTTAATGAATTATGTTTTCACTAGGGACTGTTAGCAGAGCCATCTCTCCCCCTACCGGTCATTTTTGGAACTTTTTCTTTTTTCTGCGTCAGTCGTTTCCCCATGTTCAGAAATACATGCCATGCATTTGGCGTTCTTATGAACACTGGTTTTCCTCTACTGTGGTCTGAACAAGAATACTTTAATTCTAACCACCCTGTACATTTATTGATTATTGAATACATTCAAGAAAAAATTTATGAAGGAGAGATAATTCTTAAGAGAGATAAAGAGAGATAAAGAGAGACAAAGAGATATAAAGAGAGACAAAGAGAGATAAAGAGAGACTTCACTGCAAGTAATGTGGCAAACGACATGTACAGTTCGTTTTCGACTTATTTTGTAGCGTCATATCAATTTTCGGAAAACCGAAAATATCATCATCAGAACCGGAAGTAAAAATCCTTAATGGACCTTCTAACCTCCCCCCCCCCCCGTTTCCAAAATTCTATGCTGCCCGATGCTATCAGTCGTCATCTAAGTTTTATCTATAGCCAATAATTTAAATTATAAGTTGAAAGAAAAATTCAACGTTTGTTGTCAGAATTGAAATCTCTAAAACCAGAAGTGTAAATCCTTAATGAGCCACCAAATCCCTTAGGAACTCGATGCTGATATGCATATCGGTCATCATATACGGTATATCTATCAGACAATCATGAGAAATAGATGTTTCAAGGAAAATTTTTGATACAGTACAGGAATAGTTCAGGTCAGGTTTCCAGATACTTCAGCGATATTTTTTAATTCGAATTTGCTTAATAGTTAGTTACTTAGGATAGTTTACTTAGGATAGTTAGTTACTTATAGTTGGTTGAATTCTATAGTTAGTTTCTATAGAATTCAACCAAAATTTCGCCATTTTCAAATTAATTTTATCGAGCATATGATTTTTCGAGGGCAGGAGATATGATACATCCGTCGGTAAAAAAACAATTGTGGCATGTGCCTTAACAAGAATTGTGGTTCCAAATGCAAATATCTAACTTTTTAATTTTAGAGATATCATTTTGATTTTTAAAATGAACGATTATTTCATTACAAAAGTTTTATGTTAGAGAAGTTTTATGTTAAGAATGTTAACTTTTGAAGATGCCATTTAAAATTTTAAATGTACTTCCTTGGCGATTTCCTTTTCTTTTTTTGAAAATTGAATCACATCCACTGGTGTACCGATAAATGCGAAATTGTCGCTCATGTATGAATGTGCAATGCTCGGAGGTTTTTCCCCTATGTAATTTTTATTTCCTTTCATGGTTGGTATGTTTGCAAATGCTGTATTTTTTAATTTAATTAAATGGTATTATATTTATCATTTAAGGGCGCTTATATAGAGATTTATTTGTACCTACCCGTAAGTGAAGGTTATCTATTAGGACGACCGGGAAGTGCCACTCGATTTAGACCGGAATCCAGTGGGAGCAGAACCCGAAAGAACTGCACCCTACTTTGCCTATCACCAATCTATTGGAAGGATTTACGGACCTTACATATTTAACGTTCCCGTACTCCGCGTGTGCTCGGTGGTAGTTTGGGCAGAGGCGGGAGTTAATCTCGGGTCAACATATTACACATTGAGTGTAATCCCTGCGCTGTGTTAACCCTGTGTTAACCATTGAGCTGATCCACCCTTTATTTAGCAGCCAACGGCCTTACCGTGCTGAAAACACCGGTTCTCGTTAGATCACCGAAGTCAAGCAACATCGGGCGCGGTTAGTACTTGGGACGGTGACCACCTGGGAACACCGCGTGCAGTTGGCACACTTCGGGCGCGGTAGCCCGGTGGTTTGCTCACTGGATTTGCACGCTGCCACAACTGCCGCCGTGTTCATGCGGAGTACGATCACGTTAAACATGTGGATCCGTAAGTCCTTCCGAGAGGTTGGTGGTAAGGGAAGGAGGCTACGGTCACTGTGGATGCCTCCCCCACTGGGTTCCGGCCTAAATTGGGTGGCACTTCCCGGCACTCCAAACGGTTACCTTGCACCTTTCTGGTAGGTAGGACGGTCTAGGTCTCAACAACAACAACCCTTTATACAGCGGTTTGAATTTTAAATTCCGGAAACGCTAAGTATTTATGAAAGTTCTTGTTTTATATGTAAAATGAGTAATATGCCCTGAATGTTCATGTTATAGCTGCAAAATTATGTTATGAACATTGTATTGATAAATTAAGCACAGATTACTGAATTATCATGATTGACTGGGCCTCTAATTTTTAATAAATTATTTCAACTGTTTATGGTATAAATTGTGGTTTTATTCTCTTTTGAAATCAATGGGGTTTCAATATTTATGGCTTGTGATAATCGTAGAAAATTTCATTTGATTCTCCCCTTTCTGTCTTCAGATATTATGTTTACAGTCTATCACACGCGCACAGACCTACTTACACATACTCTGATACGTTCGATTTGAGATCAAAGATACTCAGCGCGTATAAATCTAAACAATCTTCAATTACAAGTTCTGGCTCCGCCATCAAACTTTCCTCAAACACACGCGAAGTGACTGTAATTGTGCTTCTTGAATTTAGGACATCTTATCATAAATTGCGAACTAACCCAGATATACCAGCTTTATAACACAACCCAGCCAGCCCCACAATGCATTTCGAATCCAAATAAGGGATGACGTACGGCACGTGACTTCAGGTTCAATTAATAATGTCCGAAAATGACTCTTTACAGTTCGTGAAGCATGCAACGCGCATTACGGAACTATCTGTCACGTAGAATACAGGATTATGGAGAATATATCGAATTATTAAAATCCTTAAAGACAAATATTTTGAGATGTAGAATTGCAGAAATGGGCCAATACAGAGTAGATGTGAAAATTTATGACGGTTGTATATCAGAATATATAGATATTAGAATAACTTGCAGGGTCTGTGAATAAATATTTAGGCTCATGAAATGAGCTTGCGGCAAAATTGCGTTTGGTGAATTTAAATTAATTTAACTGTTTATTGTTTGATAAACATAGAAAAACACTTAAAGAAAAATTCTGATCTAACCTGTGCATTGATATCTATACATATCGTGGTGAATTTGTAAAGAACGTTGCTGTCCCAACCGGGAATCGAACCCTGGATCTCCGAACTGGCCAGTCGACGCTCTACGTTGAGCAACTGGGACGAATTTGCAAGCTCTTATTATCGAATTGGACTCTGCATTTTTCACCCACTAATGTCAGATTGGTTGGCAACTTACAAGCTGACTGATCACCTCCTGCTATTTTTATATCAAGTTAGCCTCCTGTGACTACCATTTTTACCTATGTTATTATCGTATGTGGTCGTTATCCTCTCAATTTGAAATCGGCGCTCAATCTTCCAGAGTCCACTAAATCTTTACTACTCGTACTAGGATCATTTTTAGCTCTCCGATATTTTTGCACTAACCTACAGGGTTGATTTGTTCGGGCGACATTGTCAAGAGCCTTGCTGTCCCAACCTGGAATCGAACGCTGAATCTCCAAAGTGGCCAGCCGACGCTCTACCATTGAGCTACTGGGATGAAATTGCAAGCTCTTATTGTTGAAGTGGACTCTTCACTTTACTTTAAAATTTGTATAAAATATTTGTTTAAATTTCCATGTGTACATGCATTCCAGCAGAAAATGAAGAAAATATAAAACCCCATAAATAAAATATAATTAGTCAGTGTCGAAAAATATGCTGGATCTATATTATTAAGCATGGTACTGGACAGAAAGCAATAGAGATGGAAATAAAAAACCGTAGATGGAAACGGACTGGACATGTCTTAAAAATGCCACAGCATAGCATCCCTGCTGTAACACTTACTTGGGCGCCCGAGGGAAAAATATCTGGGGATCGCCTCAATCTGAATTGGAGGAGATAAACAGACCAAGATAGAAAGCTCGTAGGATGGGCGAGATGGTCAGAAGGAAGGACTGCGGCACAGTATCGACCAGAGTGGCGACGCAATCCGAAGACCTTATGTGTCACAAGGCACGATGCGTGATGATGATGATGATTTGATTATTAAGCGCTTTCGGAAACGTGAAATTAACTCCTCAAAATAAACAAAGTAATCGTAACACTATAGATAAGAAATCGTTTGTCAATATATAGTTGCATCATGCAACCGTAGAGAAAAATTATTGTAAAATGCAAATTTAAATAAAAATGCAAAGAAAAAAAAGGCAAATGTGTTCCACACTTTCCAAGTGAATGAAATTAGGATGTTCCTAATATTAAACCAAATAGGGTGTACAAATAGGATATACAAATGGGATATTCAAATATAATTACACGAATGATCAATGAAGGTTTCAAAAAGTACATAAGCAACCGCATCAACTAACTAAAATTCACTGGAGTATGGCTCAGCACTCGACTTTCTCATACTAGAATCAGTTGTGTTCTGTTTTTTTTTTCAATTTTTACAAGGATAATTTTGAAGAATAGAATTGGGGGTTTAAATTATTACAACGGTAGCGTGTTACCCTTCACTTTAAAAGTTTTGGAAAAATCTTTAGATTAATTCCATACTTGACAATGTACCTCCAATGGGGTAACTTATCGCCAAAGAGGGCTAACGTGACAAACAAAAAAAAATTGTATTGCGGCTATTTTTTACAACAATGATTCTAACTATTAAGTCTCCTAATCATGGAGTTATTAATAATCTCTTTTATAAATGATTATGTCAAATTTTGTCTTATGCTGGCACTTCAAAATAGCATAAAATTTTGATTAAATTTTGAAGTTTTCGCTCAAATTTCACAAAACACTATCTAGTTCTATATTTTTATAATAAAGGCGGACATGAAGTTTCATGAAAACCCATTAACATTTGCGGCTTCTATCCTATAAATAATAAATCGACCACATACAGATAGAAAAATCTGATGTGGGCAGCACATGACTTTTCCTGCGGACTTATATTTACGTTCTCTTTATTTTAATTAAATTAAATTAACTTTTAAATTAATTTTTTTCCCGTTTGGTAACTGTTATTTTTTGTCAAAGGTAGCGTAGAAAAAATACGAAAAAACTAAAATATATCGTGAACGACTAGTCCTGGTGTAATGGGGTTGGTTTTATTCTATTCTTCGTTAAACATTACGTATAAATCAATCATTTAATGGATATATTTCAGCATACGTAGTTTTTATTTTAGATTTTGACAATTTTTGAAGGTAATTTCGCAAAAAAGGCAGGTTATTTTTTTTCGAATCGTTCCAAAATCTAATAAGCACCAGAATGACCCACAAGCGATTTATCTACCGAATTTTGTAAAATTCGGACCATAAGTTTTTCAGCTAGAGTGGATACGGGCGATTTTTGCGGGCCATTTTGAAAAATAACGCGGGTTCTTTTATCCCTAATCGTACCCAAAACTAATCAGCACCAGATTCGCTCACAAGTGACTTACCTACCAAATTTTATGAAATTTGGTCCATTAGTTTTTTAGTTAGAGTGGATGCAAAATCTGCACAGACAGATAGACACACAGACAGACACACAGACACACAGACAGACATACAGACACACAGACATCCACAGACGTCACGCTAAAATAGTTTTTTCGTATTCTAGAGGTCTTTAAACGTGTAGATCCGAAACTCGATCAAAAACTCGAGTTGAGTATTTCGACCTGATTCTAACACTTTCCCTATACATCACCGTGTATTGCAGGGAAAGTAAAAATTCCATAATATTTATGTTTTACAAAGGCAGAAATGTTTTACAAAGGCAATGTTTCTGTGCTGAAAAAAGTGAAAAAAAGAAGTCACTCGCTTTTGCTTTACTGTTCGCCAGAGTGAAAAAGTTGGTGACCAGTGGCGACTGGGCGACCGTATTTTTCGAGCCCTGGTTAGAGTGGGTACAAAATCGACACAGACAGACAGACAGACAGACACACACACACACACACACACACACACACACACACACACACACACACACACACACACACACACACACACACACACACACACAGGCGTCCCGCTGAAAATGGTTTTATCGTATTCTAGAGGTTCCCAAACGTGTAGATCCGTCGAAAACTCGAGTTGCGGTTTTCGGTATGATTCCAATACTCTCCCTATACATTACAATGTATTGCAGGGAAAGTAAAAACAGACATACATATATCACTCCAAAAATAGTCAAAACATACTCAGGAGATCTTAAAATATATATTGACACCTAAATCTCGAATTCGAAAATATACACGAAAACAATACTTTCTCTAAACTGTATTACGTTGTATGAGAAGGTAAAACTTGCACAAAAATTAATGCAACAATACTGACTTATAAAATACTACGAGATTTTGTAGTATAGCAAAATCTATATAAATAAATATCTTTAGAAGGTAAATGACGTACAATCATCCAAACTTTTAAAACGTTATTTAAATTTAAAGTAACCAATACATGAAATATTACAAAAATTAAAAATGTAGATAAGTAAATAATGTAAAAATGTATTGCCGAAAACTATGCAAAATTATGAAGAATATAAAATATCCAGTAAGTAAATGGTTTCGAAATTTATATGATAAGTTTCTTCAACTAATGGTCAACAATCGAGAAAAAGTATTGTATTCGTAAACATTTTAGAGTTCAAGATTTCGTGGGATAAATTAAAACGTTTATTTGACGATAAATAACGTAGATCTGTCTTGAAATCGATCGATACCACTAATTTTGTTTTCTATGCTGTTTTTTACGAAGTTGCTTTATTACGTTAGTATCAGTTTTTGAGCAATATGTATTAATTGAAAAAATTGGAATGAAGCACTGTGAAAAATACCAGTGAGAAAGCATTTCATAATCAAGAAGAATATCGCAAATTGTATAGAAAACAACGTTTATTCGACGAAATCTTGAACTGCAAAATTTACGTGAAAACTGTACTGTCTTGCCCTGATTGTATGAAAGCGTAAAAATCTAAACGAAGTAAGAGTGACAAGAACTTCAACACCAAATAAGGGTGACAACAACTTTAACAACGAATACCAGTGACAACAACTTTAACAACGAATAATAGTGACAACAACTTTAACAACGAATGAGATTGACAATAACTTTAAATATATATCCGAGAAAAGTTTTATTTCGAAATGAGAGAAACGCTTTTCAATTAAAACCGCGTTTTTAAATTAATTTTGCAAAACAGTTCAAAACAATAAAAGTTAAAAATAGTTCTTAGCAGGAGCTCTCTTGAGGTTGCATATAACCGGCATCCTTTTCATTTATTGGAAGTATTCAATTATTCACTCGACAAAAAACCTTTGAAAGAATGAAAGCCATTTATCACAATTAAGGATGAAGCTAACAAGGTGTTGATGGGCATAAAAAGAGCTATTTTAGGATGATTTGATGTAATACATGAGTTCAACATTAGGAGATTATAATAAACTTAAGATGACCAGTGTGTGTTTTCAATATTGTAAAGCGTATACACGTTTAAAATATATATTTCAAGTAAATAAATAAAATATATCTTTGTAGAAATTTGAAATTTGTTTCCATTGATATAAAAAATATACTACTTTTCATTATACTTTTAAAATATACTTTTCATTGATATAAAAAATATAATAAACACAGAAATTATTGCAATGAAAATTAAAAATCCGAATTCGAATTTTTGACGGATTTACTCAGTTTGAGAAACCCGAATTGAACATTTCTGGAGGGGCTTACATATGCATATGTGCGTGTGTATGTGCGTGAGTGCCACTATGTGTATTTGCATCTGTATTAGCATTTGTGTGTGTGTGTTTGTGGACACATTATCTCAAAAAATAATTGAACGAGTTGATTGAAATTCGATATATTTATCGCAATCTGTTAATAATGAGACGTTATTGATTAGGAAAGCGGTTGAGCAGTTTAAAAATCCGGATAGTCAATCATATTCCATAAGCTGTCACTTTACAGGAGAAGGGTGTATAATGTTGTCATTTTAAGAAAAAATTAGTGTTTAAAAATACCTATCAATTAATAAATAATAATAATATTAACCAATATTATCATTTATGTAGATTTATATAATTGCATGAACGAATTTCATTATTGATTATTTGTGGGATAAGAAGTAATTTAATAGTCCTATCAAATGTCCATTTTACACGAGAAAGTGCTGTCCACTGTATGAAATAAAACAAAATCTGATGTGGGCAGCATATGACTTTTATTATATAATGCAATGAATTCACTTCTTTAACAGTAAAAAAATAGATTATTTTTATAGTAGTTATTTATATTATTTCCAAGATATTGGATGAGTCGTCATTTTCCATGTCGTCATCATCAATGAGTCGTCATTGATTTAGCGTCATTTTTATCAATTTGGCGAGATTTTCGTTAATTTAGCAACATTTAAAAAAGTCGCCAAGTTGGCGAGAATCCACCAAATTCGTCGTCAAAATCTCGCCAAGCGTTATGGACGAAGAAATAAGTTATTCTTACAGCAGATAAATGAATATTGGCTTTCAAATACAAAAGTATTACTCAAAGCATCTTTTTGCATGAATGGAACGAGTTAGATCCACGGAAATGATGTCACCAAACGTACCGCATGGAATTACATATGAAAAGTGAACATGTTTCTCAATAGGAAATATTTTTTTAACACTTTGCAACAAAGTTGAAAAGTTTTTAAAACTTTGTTCATTATGTCTGTCTGTCTGTCTCTAATTCATTCATTCTGTCTGTCTGTCCATTAGCACGATAACTGCGGTAAAAATGACTTAATCAAAATGACATTTTAGTATGTTGTTCAGAAGGTCTGTAGGACCTATGGGAATGTAAATGAATAATATCACCCAATTAGTTTTGGATTGAACCCGGGTTGAAAAAAAGAAATACATTGATCCTTATGGGACCTAATTTTTCAAACATTTTTTAAGCGGATTTAAAATTCACAAATTGCTTCGAAAATTTTAGGTAACATTCAAATTGTTCCATAAAATATATAAAACAAAAATCAGCAAAATATATTTAGTAGTTTTTGAAATAAAAATTAAAATAATAATTACACCTCTTATATGAAGCGATCACATGAAGATGATATGAAAAGATCACGTGACCCATTTCCAAATGATATATGGCATCTATCTTGTCTCAAAATCGTGATTTTTTAAGTTCTTTTTAATTCATATTGAGTGTTGTATTCGTCCTAAAACCGCTTTATTTTTGCTCAAATTCTGTGCATCTACATACTGAAACAACGCAATTACAAAATATTTGAGTTTAACTGAGCATCCAAATTTGATTATTTCTACAACGAAGCCTATTTTTCACTTATGTAAAATGTAAACAGCAAAATATGTAGAATGAGTTGTATAAGAATTGCTATATTTCTTTAACGCAAAATTATTTAGCTCATGGAGTCTGCATAGCTGATATGAATGAAATATTCATTGATTTTACAGAGAGAAGGACGATTTTTTTCGGTGAAGTTTTAAGCATAGAGTTTAATTCATTGTAGCTCCATGGTCTTAATTTTTAAATAAAATGAATTATTGTAGTATTATGATGAATGAAATAAATGGGAAAATATGTATGAATGAAATGCTGCTTTTATAGAAAGAGACAGGCGTGTTATTTTTTCTATGACGTCATTTGAATGAATTTCAGTTGTTTTCGATGAAGTTTTCAAATATAATAAATTATCTTAGTATTATGATAATTTTGAAAATATTACCGAGGAATGTATTGCATTTTAAAGATGTTTAAACCAGGCAATTTAAATTCCAATGCCGTCATTTGAATGAAGTACATTTTTTTCGATGAAAGTTTAAGTTTTCAAATACAATAAATTAATGTCGTATCGTGATAAGTTTTAAACTATTACCGAGGGATGTGTTGCATTTTAAAGATGCTTAAATAAAATTGCATTGAAGTTGGAAAGTGTTTCATTATCAATGCTTTAAGCATGGTTGATCTTTCTTGCTTACACTTATAATTTTACCAAATGTATCTACATGTTTTGGGATCTGCCGTCTAAAATAATATTAATTTCTGAAAAATTGTTTTACATCATTTAAGATAGGTGGCAGCACATTGAAGATGAAGATAGAGTCCTTTTATAATAACCATTTATTGTAATATCTATATGTAAGTCATTTATTATATTACCTAAGATGGACTCTAAATAAAAAAAATCTGATGTGGGCAGCATATGACTTTCCTTGTATAATGTAATGGATTTACTAGTTTTACAGTCAAAAAATAATGTATAAGATCCACGCACTGTGTTCTTATTATTGAATTGTACATTTGGCGAATTTCCGGATGACAACATGTAAAACTATTTCAAATATTCAATTAACATATACTTCGCACAACTCTAAATAAGCAATCATCAATATTGATAGCATCCTCATTACGCGATATAGTCCATATATTAAAATACTTTAATAATTACTTCATCAATTAAGTGTAATTTTCATTAATTTATTGTCATTTTTTCAATTCTGACGACATTTTTGTCAATCTAGGGGGAAATATCGCCCATTTGGCAATACTTTGCTAAAATATCCATTCGTTAAGTTTATCAAATGCTTCACCAAGTGTTAGGGACAAACTGAAAGAAGGTTATTACTTATATACTAGAAGGTATGTCCGTCATATGACAGAAATCAGAATTTGCGAGACATTACTGCCCATTTGGCTTGATTTGTATCAATTTTGCGACAGTTTTGTCATTTTAGCAACATTTAAACTAGTCGCCAAGTTGGCGACGTTCCGTTAAATCTCTCGCCAAGAGTTAACGTCCTTTCCAAGATATTAAACTTTCGTCATCTAGTCATCATTTTTTATTGATTTAATGTCATTTTTATCAATTTAGCAACATTTAAATAGTCGCCAAGTTGGCAACATTTCGCCCAAATCTTACCAAGCGTTATAGATGGAGAAATAAGTTATTCTTGTAGCAAATAAATGAAAATTGGTGTACAAATACAAAAGTATTACCTAAAGTACCTTTTCTCATGAATGGAACTAGTTAGATCCGCGAAAATGATGTCAACAAATTTATCGCATGAAATTACTTATGAAAAGCGAACATATTTCACAATAGGTAATATTTTTTTTTATTTTATATATTTTTTTCATAATTTTTTTTTAAATGTGCAATATCTCAAGAACGGTTCAGGCTAGCGTTCTAAAATTTATATCAATCGTTTTCTAATGAAAAATTACATACGAAATTGCTATTTACGTAATCTTTATGAAAGGCTTTAATTCTTTTATGAGTTTTCCAAAATTTCACTCGAAAATTTAAGGGGGTTCTGAACATCCGATTGCGTATAAAAACAATAGGCTTTCAATATTCATGGATTGTAATTTTTGTACCGAATTTTGTTCGAATCGCTCCACTCGTTCGCCAGTTATCGTCTCCACGCACACACACACACACACACGCACACACACACACACACACACACACATCATCATCTCAAAAATGTCTGATTCGTGCTGAGGGATGCTTGAAACTTTCTCTTCCGTCGGAAACTCGAGTTCGAATTTTCGACCCTGTTACAATACCTTCCTTATACATTATATGTATATAAGGAAAGTAAAAATAGCATATAGCCTCCCTTCCCCCTTATTCAAAATGCGTCTTGATAAATACCACTAATATTTTGACTTCAATTTTACAAGGAATATAAGAAATTGATGTCATGTGACTATCCTTATCATATTGTTTACTTTTAATTTAGACAACTAAAGATAATATATTTGTTAAAACATACAAAATATACCATTTAAAAATATACAGGTGATATGTTTTTATCATATTATACATTTCAAGAATATCTAAGGCATTCCTTATGTAGTACTTGTACAAAACATATGAATCAAATCTATGACTTTTACTGCAAGCTGAAAAATTTTGTTTTCCCCGTAATTAATAAACGAAATTCAGGACGATAAAAATCAATTGGTTACTTATAATTACTACTTGAATTCAGACTAAATCAAATGTCATACTCAGTAGAAATTGTGACTTTACGCATAATCAGTAATACACTCAATCAGAACGTAAAATGCTGTCAAGTTTGACTTCAAAGTGATATTCTCCCCAGTCAATAAAGTAAACTTATTCTTTCTTTAGAACTGTAGTTTAGTAATTCAGTAAGTTCAATAATTGGACTAATTATTAAATTCCTTGTGGATGCGGCTTATCATATATTGGTCAAGCTAAAGGTGTCTTAATGTACTGCTGCTGTCTTAATGTACTGTTGGAAGAACAATTGTGTCAAAACCAAGAAATTAATAAATCTTCAATCGTCAATCATCGTTGAATGACTGACTAGTCGTTGGTTTAATTTTGACTTTCCGCACAATCAACAATAAACTCGATCAGAACGTAAAATGCGGTCAAGTTTGCCTTCAAAGTGATATTCTCCCCTGTCAATAAAATAAACTTATTTTATAGTTTAGTACTGTAATGAAACGTAAAACGGCCACCATTTGTAGTGAAAAGGAAATGGCGCCGGGAAGATTCTTATGAGAAGAATAAGATTGCACAAGTAACTGGAGCGCGATCGCTGCGGGCGGTTTCTCTCGGGCATCGGAGAAGATGGGAGATCCGCGCTGATTGTGACAAGGGTATCAATACATTGTATACAGCGATTGGAGCTGATGGTGGCGTGATGATAGTAGAAGTGAAGCAATGATGACTCAAACCCTTTAAATTTACCTTTTTCTTTATTTGATGAGAAATTACCATGTTCCAAATCATATACATCAAGAATTATTAGACATCGAATTTATTGACGAGGATACTTGAAATTACACTTGGATTTCCGACATTACAGAACATATTCGTCGAATACAACGGCGAATCCGATAGTGGTTTGCGCCGGTTAGACATCTCAAAATAATCAATTTATGATGAACAAATCTCGTGACTCTTTGAAATTACATTAAAACGCGACTTAAATAATTTACTTCATTATTAATTTAATTTTAGATACATTCAATTAAAATATATTCTGTTCTTTGCCCCGGGGGCAAGAACACGTCCGACTGCTAGGGAATTACATCGCCAACTAAAACTAATCACCAAAAACAGATATAAGCATCTTTAATGTTATTACGCGTTCATGACGCAATGAAAAAGAGTTCTAATGTAAAAGAATATGAAATGCGAATACGAAGTACATGTACTAAAGCGCGTGCCAAATTACTACGCCAAGGTTTACCGAAACTGGCGTTAAAGATCAAAAAGGGCCGAATACAGAAATGGCGCTTTATCAATTTGGAATAAATTTCTAAGAACAAGTTTTAGAATCGAAAGTAAATTAGAATTTGCGGGAAGTTAAATTTTGAAATAAAATAATTATTAAACGAGGTCAAGCATTTCACAACATATCCCCGCCGCAAACGAGGATTTGTTCTGGTACAGAACAAAGACTAACCAAAAAAATATTCCAAAAATGCCTAAAAATAAAGCGGTGACATAAAAAAACCAACAATATCTTGGAGAAAAAATATGCCACAAAAAATTTCAACGAAAAAATTTAGGATCTGTTATGCAAATAGGATTGTCAAATGCAATCAATTCTCATTTCCAAAATAAGTGTATTTCTCAACCCAGAAATTCAACGAAAACAAGGACAGACGTGAGAAATTTGATTCATACAACACTACATTTGCTTCCCATTCATACACACTTTTTCACTAAAGAAGTCCTTACATGCTAGATAAAAGATAAGGGGGTTGAGTTTTTAAATTTTCCTCAATGTGTTTCAATTCAAAAATTAAAAATCTAGTCACTACTGCATATCAGATGGTCATGAACATGGCGTAAAAAAAAATTAATTTAGAATAACCTACGCGAGTGAGATGTCTTAAAATAAAAAAATACAATATATAAAAATCACAATATTTCATTCATACTAACATTTTTCTGAACTTTCACCAATCTTCAATCATTATCATACATTCGATTTGAAAATTTACCCAATAAAATTTACATATTTACAATATCACATTTAATAATATCAATACGAAATAAACATTTAAAATAACTGTGTTCAAAAAAAAATAAATACACAAATTATATACATTTTAAATTATTAGCAAAATTGTAAACAAAAAAAAATCACTCTTTTATACAATTATTAACAAGTTTTTTTTTTTTAATTAGCATATGTATGAGAGATCTAGCGAGTATGAGCTTTCGACGCTCTCAGCATGACGATTTCTTGCTTTCTGGGCTATTTTGCCGCAGATGAGGACTTTCAATAACTCCGCTCTTGAAATTGGCGAGTGCCTCTGAAAAAAATATTGCAATTTCCTGAGAATATTCCGTGCCTCTTTGACATTGGATGCAGTCAAAAATTATGTGGGCATTCATACGGATGCTCGGATGACTCGATTTGAGCACTAATTGTAGACCTACCTTTCTTTTCTAGGTCGACATAATACACTTTATTTATTTCTTGACTCAATCAATACTTAAAAAACATATGGGAATCGACGTCCCGGGAAAATATATTCAACAGCATATAATTTTACTTAACACAATATTTTACTTTCATACTTATGCGTTGACTGAAAAAGGAATACATATACACACAGACTCGGGAATCGACGTCCCAAAGTCGAAAGAACACTTGTTTCTTGAATTTTCCCTTTTTTTTTTTTTTTTTCTCTGCAGGCATTGGAGTTGGTACAATTGTAGAAGCAATGCCGCAACTTGACACTTCTGATGTAATTACACAGGGTAGAACTCTGTGAGTCATCTTTGTAGACTTGAATGAACTCAGCACCAGGTATAGGCTCTCAGTTTGTGCACCACAGGATCAAATAAGCCATTCTTGCAGGCTTGCATGGTCAGGCACCAATTGTAATGAAACGAAAAACGGCCACCATTTGTAGTGAAAAGGAAATGGCGCCGGGAAGATTCTTATGAGAAGAATAAGATTGCACAAGTAACTGGAGCGCGATCGCTGCGGGCGGTTTCTCTCGGGCATCGGAGAAGATGGGAGATCCGCGCTGATTGTGACAAGGGTATCAATACATTGTATACAGCGATTGGAGCTGATGGTGGCGTGATGATAGTAGAAGTGAAGCAATGATGACTCAAACCCTTTAAATTTACCTTTTTCTTTATTTGATGAGAAATTACCATGTTCCAAATCATATACATCAAGAATTATTAGACATCGAATTTATTGACGAGGATACTTGAAATTACACTTGGATTTCCGACATTACAGAACATATTCGTCGAATACAACGGCGAATCCGATAGTGGTTTGCGCCGGTTAGACATCTCAAAATAATCAATTTATGATGAACAAATCTCGTGACTCTTTGAAATTACATTAAAACGCGACTTAAATAATTTACTTCATTATTAATTTAATTTTAGATACATTCAATTAAAATATATTCTGTTCTTTGCCCCGGGGGCAAGAACACGTCCGACTGCTAGGGAATTACATCGCCAACTAAAACTAATCACCAAAAACAGATATAAGCATCTTTAATGTTATTACGCGTTCATGACGCAATGAAAAAGAGTTCTAATGTAAAAGAATATGAAATGCGAATACGAAGTACATGTACTAAAGCGCGTGCCAAATTACTACGCCAAGGTTTACCGAAACTGGCGTTAAAGATCAAAAAGGGCCGAATACAGAAATGGCGCTTTATCAATTTGGAATAAATTTCTAAGAACAAGTTTTAGAATCGAAAGTAAATTAGAATTTGCGGGAAGTTAAATTTTGAAATAAAATAATTATTAAACGAGGTCAAGCATTTCACAACAGTACTTCAGTAAGTTCAACAATTGGACTAATTATTAAATCCCTTGTGGGTGCGGTTTATCATATATTGGTCAAACTAAAGGTGTCTTAATGTACTGCTTGGAAGAATATAACAATTGTGTCAAAAATAAGAAATTAATAAATCTTCAATCGTCAATCATTGTTGAATGACCAGTAGCTGGTTTAATTTTGACTTTACGCACAATCAACAATAAACTCGATCAGAACGTAAAATGCGGTCAAGTTTGCCTTCAAAGTGATATTCTCCCCTGTCAATAAAATAAACTTATTTTATAGTTTAGTACTTCAGTAAGTTCAACAATTGGACTAATTATTAAATCCCTTGTGGGTGCGGCTTATCATATATTGGTCAAACTAAAGGTGTCTTAATGTACTGCTTGGAAGAATATAACAATTGTGTCAAAAATAAGAAATTAATAAATCTTCAATCGTCAATCATTGTTGAATGACCAGTCGCTGGTTTAATTTTGAGTTTACGCACAATAAACAATAAACTCGATCAGAACGTAAAATGCTGTCAAGTTTGCCTTCAAAGTGATATTATCCCCTGTCAATAAAATAAACTTATTTTTTCTTCAGAACTATAGTTTAGTAATTCAGTAAGTTCAAGAATTGGACTAATTATTAAATTCCTTGTGGGGGCGGCTTATCATATATTGGTCAAACTAAAGGTGTCTTAAGAGTTATGGCATGTTCATGTCTAATTTTTGTTTCTTAGATTAGCTTTCTTTCTACAAAATTAATATGCTCTGCATTCTATTTATTTTTTCTTATTTGCTTTTCTAGTTCATATTTCTTTGATTTTCTATTTTGTCACATTTCATTTTATTTCCTCACACTAATTGGCGCTACTATATCAAGTTCTATATTTGAGCCTTTTCTTATTTGACAAGCTTAATCAACTCTTATCTGAACGTTCTGGTCCAAGTTTGTTGCATTGATAATTGGAACCCACGTTCTTATATGTTTACTTATTATCATTTGCCTTGCCTTTTATGTTGTGATCTAGTATATCACAAATATAGTCCTAGTTACTCAATTCTGTTTAGATATATTATACTAACTGCAAAGAAAATGTACATGGTTATAATTTCTGAAAGGAAGCGCTACTATCTCGACAGTGTCAATTAGTTTCTGGTGAAATTCTATGTACCAATGGTGAGAATGTTCAGTATTTCTTAATTTTCAGCATTTTAGATCAGATCATTGCAATATTTCGGGATCAGCGATGTTAAAAAAGGATTCGATTTAACTTTACATAAAGTCGAATTGTAAATATATATATATATATATATATATACAAGATTCATATGGAAAAATGAGGGAAATGACCAAATGCAAGGCATAAAATGGTAGAGGGGGATGGCGACCCCTCTTTCCTGTTTAAAAGACTGCTTTTATGCCCAGGCAACACTCACGGTACCAATGCCATGCAGAAGTCATACTTCCGTATATGTGTCAAATCAAAAACACTCGAAAAAGTGCAGAGTAAACAAATAGGAATCAACCAGGATTGCAAGGGAAGGAAAAGAAGGGAAATGCAGCAAATGCCAGAGTGCCTTATATATAAAAGCAATTTACGCGTGCGTAATACGTTATTTTTACTTTCATCGTTCTATACCTCTGCCATATCCCTTAAATAAGCATTTTCTCCCTTTTTTGTATTAAATAGGGAATTATAATAACATGTCAGAAAGCCAACTGGATAATTCTGTTTTATTGCCTCCTTCATAATATTCCTATTATGTATGATGCAATCTGACTTGAAAGTATTAATGCGTTGATTTCTTTTGAGGTGACCTATGACGACATTTCTGAAGATGTTTTTGGTCAAATTGGAACTCCAATCTATAATATGATTGATTTCCATATTGAAATTATTTCTCTTGTCATATAAGACGGTATAAGTACCATATCTACTGTCATGTTTTAGTGTGATATCTAGAAAATCAACACTATCATCCTCCTTACTTTTATTCTCAATCAATTCCAGTTCTTTTGGATAAAAAGTAAAATCAAATTGGGGTGTATTCTTATATTGCCCAACAAGGACATCGTCAACATAACGAAAGTATGGCATTTCGTGTAGTATATGAGTGCCATTTTCAAATTTATTCAAGTATAGATCGGCGAGCAGGGATGAACAACCCCCTCCCATGGGAATACCCTTCACCTGTTGAAAATAGCTGGTGCCATCAAATATCAATAATGCCAATCTGGAGAATAATTGGATAACTGTGGAAATAATTTTAATTTTTTATGTTTACTATGCTTTATATATATATATATATATATATATATATATATATATATATATATATATATATATATATATATATATATATATATATATATATATATATATATATATATATATATATATATATATATATATATATATATATATATATATATATATATATATATATATATATATATATATATATATATATATATATATATATATATATATATATATATATATATATATATATATATATATATATATATATATATATATATATATATATATATATATATATATATATATATATATATATATATATGTATATATAAACTCAAAAGACAATAACCCTGAAAACCTTACGATCATGATGAAAACAAGAACGAAAGGAAAACATACGGGCTAGGTGCAATAAAATGGCCAATGAGGGATAGTGACCTCATTTAAGTCCCGGTTACCAGCCGGCTGCGCGGTCGCGACACCACTCCCGGAAGCCTGCACGCATCCGTAGTTAACCTCGTTGTGACCACGAATAATGAACATGAAAGATCCAAAATGTCCAAAATGTTCATTGCTTAGCAGACCGGAGAAAGAAATTAACCGAAATTCTCGATTTGTATGCTCTTGGTTGATAATTAACAGAGAATCAGAAAATAAAGTCATTAAAAATATTTTTGTTAGAATTTAAAGATATATATCCATATCTTTCAGTCAGTTTCAGTGAATATTATACTACTAGCGGAATACCCATTGAAAATCTACAGTCTCGTAATAAGCACTCCCTGAATATTGCCATTTTTTGAATAATTCGCGTTTCACATTTATTCGGAAAATCGAATATTTTAGTGTGCAGAACCCCCTAAAGAAGAAAATATTGGAAAATTTAAATTCGCACGTCTTCCTTTCGAACTATCTACCTTTGCACTATATTAAAGTCTCTATCTCATCCGAAAGCATGCTATTTTATCATCTGCCCTTTCGAACGTTTTGCTATGGAACACACCCATAAATGAACATTTTTGAAAAACTCTGGTCGTGTTGGGTTTTTTATCAGATGGTTGGTCCATATATCAAATATTAAGCCTCTATCACATTTAAAAGGAAGCGTATCTCACTTATTCCGAAAATCGATCATATTGGCGTTCATCACCAACTAAAGTAGCAAATATTGGAAATTTGAAATTTGCACATTTTCCTTCATTCAAACTATCTGCCAGTACACCAAACTTGATGTCTCTATCCTATTGTGGAGCATGTTTTTCTAACACTTTATATTTCGAACGTTTTTCTGTGTTGCACCCCCTTAAATGATCATTTTTGAAAAACCGTAATAATCTTAGGATTTTTATCAAATGATTAGCAAATATACTAAATTTCAAGCTTCCATTACACTCTAAAGGAAGCGTTTTTCAGTTCGTGAAATCGAATATTTTAGTGTGGGGCACCCCCCTACATTAGCAAATGTTGGAAAACTGAAATTTCAAACTTTCTTCCTTTCCAACTATCTATCCGTATACCAAATTTGAAGACTCTAACTCATCGCGAAGCATGCTGTTTCTATCATTTTACCCTTCGAATGTTTTTATGTGGAGTACCCACCCCCTTTAAATATACATTTTTGAAAAACCTGATTCTTCTTGGTTTTTCTATTAAATGATTCGCCCATATACCAAATATCAAGCCTCTATCACATTCTAAAAAGGGAATTTCTACTTCATTCATAAAATCGAACATTTTTGCGTGCTACACCCCCCTAAAGAATAAAATATCGGAAAACTGAAATTGAACACTTTTAAACTATCTACCTCTACACCAAATTTCAAATCTCTATCTCATCCCGAAGTATGTTTTCTTATCAATTCACCTTTCGAACATTTTCCTTTAGAGCACCCCCTTAAACGAAAGTTTTTGAATAACTATATTCGTCTTGGGTGTTTTCATCAAATGATTAGTCTATATACCTAATTTCAAGTCTCTATCAAATTTTTAAGGAGCCGTTTCTCATTTATTCGATAAATCGAAAATTTTGGTGTGAGGCACCCCTTAAATAGAAAATAATGGCAATCTGAAATTGCACACTTTCGTCCTTTCGAACGATTTACCCATACACCAAATTTGAAGTCTCTATCTCGTGGCAAAGTATACTTTCCTATCATTTCACTTTTCGAATGTTTTGGGGTGAAACACCCCCTCTAGAGAGGGTTTTCAAAAAATTCGATTTTTCCAGGGGGTTTTAACAAACGACCGAGCCGTGTACCAAATTGCAAGTCTCTATCTATTCGGGAAGTGCCTAAAAAGGCGTGACAGGCGGGCAGACAGACAGACGGCCACTTGGCAATTAGTATATATAGATATTTTTCAATATAAGTGCTTCACTACCCAGACAAAGTACGATATAAACAGTTAATTTGGGATACATTTACTAAAATTTTCAGACCCAAATTATAAAATGCACGAATTTCATACTTATACAGAAATATATTCACAGATAACTTTCTAACTTTGAAAAAGTATATAATATTCAAGTCGTGTTCATTGACGTACTTTGAAAGAAAATTAGGATTTCAAAAGATGCATAATCACACCTAATTTTCTTGTTTGCATTCGCGAAGCAAAAATGTTTCACCAAAAGTTATCCGTTTGTTCCCTTTGTTGACAGAAAGGAGCATTTAAAGAGAAAAAAAATAAAAGAACAAACAAATTTAGATATCAGAGGAAATATCATATTCATAGTTTATCTTGCCAAGAATACTAATTTGTTGGAAATTGCAACGGAATGAAGTGTCATTTGTATAAATCGCGAAGTTGTTTGTCAAATACCATTTCATTGACTCCATTCTGAAAGAATCATAGATCATTTGCTTAGCATAGTTTATCAGAATGCGAGTGAAATGGATAAAATGTGAAGAGAAATGCCAAGTGAGATAGGAAAATAGAATAATAAGTCTTGTAATGCACGTTCAAATAATATATATATATATATATATATATATATATACACACATATATATATATATATATATATATATATATATATATATATATATATATATATATATATATATATATATATATATAATATTTCTAGAAGCAAACAATTTAATTTTAACTCAAGCAAATTTATTATTTAAAAAAAAACAGTTTTACCTTAATTTAAAATTAAAACTTAGAATTAATTTAAAATTAAAACTTAGAATTAATTTAAAATTAAAACTTTTAATTTAAAACTAAAATCCTTAAAACTTAGAAACATAACACGAAGTTACAAATGAAGTAAACTGCCACGCTGCTTAGCAACATTTGAACAGTATTTAATCCATAAGGTATGAAACAGAACGGAAAGAACAAGAAAAGGAATAGTACCAAAAGTTGGCCGAGGGGGGTTGTGACCCCCTTACCCCGGTTCAGCATGCTTTACGCCATGGCCACACTCCCGGATGCAGGTACCATTCCGTATCTAGGTCATTATGTCCAAGAAAATCTATATAGGAGACGAAAAAACCAAGATCGCTGAAACTAAGCACGAAATACTTATAAACAGGACCTCAATTTACACCCGAATGTATGCTTTGTTCGACACAAATCTTCTATATACAGTACCATGTCATCAACTCAAATATGACCGTGAACGAGAATAATCAGCGGTTGCAGTTATACCGTAAAAAGATGACTCAATTACGTTCAAAATGTTACGTTTTGAACGTAATTGAGTCATCGTTATATATATATATATATATATATATATATATATATCCTCCTAGAGACATCCTACATATTTGTTGTCTTAACCTACAGGGTGGATTTGTTCAGGTGCCATGCTAAAGAATCTCGCTGTCCTAACCCGGAATCGAATTATTGATATTTGTCCTGCCCAGTCGAAGCTGTATCTTTAGTACTTGTACGGAATTGCAAGCACTTGTCGTCAATGTGGACTCTATAGGTTTAATTTGCAATTTCACGGTTTATTGTTGTTGATTTCGATTCGTAAATGAAATTAGAAATTAAAATTATTCTACATAAAATGCTTGTATAATAATAACCGTAAAGTTATACAAAGAGAAACCAACATAGCACGCATGAATATAAGATGAATCGACTTAAAATGTTGTCAATTACTATAAATTATCATTTTTTTCCTAACACAAAACGGAAAAATAATGTCTAATCACTCATTGCACAGATGCCAAGTAACCAAAGTTTGCATTTCCCTGCGATTTTGAAATTTTTCGGTGGTATATTTTCCATCGGCAACTGATGGGTGGTCCCCAGAAGGTTTAAAAAAGATGTACTTTTAAATACATGTCTGTATTTCAAAAAGTACTGTAAGAAATTAACTTAAACATTGCACACAAAGTTTTTCGATAGTGATCAATCGATTGTTGTCAAAATTTTCCAACCTTCCTATTCATATTTAATTTCAAATACGATTTTCATAATTAATAATTAATATTAAAATATTTCTAATGTTAAAGGTGCTGCTTATTTTGCTTGGGTTTGCCTTTTGCTGTAGTACCCATTTAACATTAGAATCTCGAGATCTGAAGCAGATATATAACAGCCAACGACTTGAGAAAAATACGAGTATTTTATATGAATTTGGAGTGCTTTGACATGGAAACTTGGAATCTGTAATCAAAAGTGGGTTTGCCATTTAAAAAAATCAACTTGAAGCAAAATTTAATATGAAGATGACCCATTATGCAAATTAATTTTTCATTTATTTATAGAAGACATTATAACGAGTCTACATAAGTGTTTTTACTGTGCAACCAAAGAGCCAGGATACTGAGCAGTGTTCAGATTTTTTATTGGCCGACTGTATATTCTTGTTACATTGCTCTTAATCCATAACTCTGAAAACTTTTATTGTGAGGATCTCGTAAGAATGTTACGAAGAAAGTATATGAAATTTAAAGCTAGAGATTATTAATTTTTTGAAAAACACAGTGCGTGGGAGGGCTAATAATGCTTGGATGTTGAGTAGATAATGTAATTTTCATCTAAACCAGCTTAGTTTCAATTTAACAAATAATGGCATAACATGCGCATAATGATTACACAAGCAAAGATATGTCATGCAGTATATTTTTTTTGCAGAAACAAAAAAATCAGGAAGGAATCAACAGAAAAAATAATTTTTTGATGTTCTTTGTTCTTAATTTATAGGACATATCAATAAGAAAAATTAAATTAACTGAAGTGTGGCTGAACTCGACTTTATCATGCTAGAATTATTTTCTTTTTCAAATGTTATAGAAAAAAATAAAAAATCGGTCTCGTGGGTTCAAATTGTTACAACTATAGCTTATTACCCTTCACTTTAAAGGGCTTGAAAAAATTTTCCGATTGATATCATACTTGACAATGTACCCCCGTGGGGGGTAACTTCACCCCAAAGGAAGAATAATGACGTCACGAACAAAATGAGTTATATCGCGGCTATTTTTCACAACAATGATTGAAATTATACCGTTTCGTGGTTATTGATCCATAAATAAAATATTTTATGTAAGATTATGTCAAAATTTGACCTATGCTGCCATGTTAGGAAATATAAAATTTCGAATACATCTCGAAGTTTTCGGTGGAATTAATCAAAATTCTATCTAGCTCTAGATTTTTTGATAACAAAGCCGGATATAAAGTTATATGAAAATCCGTTAATACTCGTGTCTGCTATAGTATACACAAAAAATCGACACACATACAGTAGGCCGGCAGACCGACAGGAAGACATAACTTAAGACAAAAATAGTCAATACATGTTCAGGAGATTCTAAAACATATATTGGCATCAAAATCTTGAAATAAAAAATTATCGTAAAAACAATACTTTCTCAATACTATGAGAAAGTCGAAATTCTTCTGACTTTATTTCATTTCTAAATATACAGCGATTGATTCAAATGCTACATAATGGCTCAAACTGGTCTATTTTGTCTGATTTTATTAGTATTAAATTTTTATATACACTTTGCAGAAAATCGTCATTAAACAGGTGTTTCAATTTAAGGTTAATAAGCCCGGTAATCCAGATAAAATATTCCAGAATATTTCATGGTGGTATTGTAGAAGATGTGATAAGTTTTCCTAATAGCTATGTATGTATAAAATGTGAAATAATAACCTCAGTGCCCATTACAAAATACCCTGAATTTTCTCAACCAATACAGTGAAATTATTTCTTCTAAATATTTACCAACTGTTTCCTCTGCTAAAAGAAATGGATAATATCCTAAAAGATTTAAAGCTAAGGAAATCTGATGTAAATAGAAGAAAATATAATATTTATGTTTTAGTCTTCCAAGAATACTAATGCTTTAGAAATTGCTTTGGAATGAAGTGACATTTGAATAAATCGTCATGTTGTTTGTCAGAACTCCTTTTAGTCAAATTCATTTGAGCAGAATAGCAAATATTTTGCTTGATATAGTATTAGGAGATCCCAATTTAAAACGAACAATGACAAATTGCAACATTAAACTCTTAAACTGAAAGTAATATAAGTAAACTGAATTTTTATGTATTAAATTCAATAAAAATGAAGAGTATATTTTACGAAATAATTATGAAATCAGTTAGGATAAAAATACTAGATTTTTCAATTAAAATACAAAACGCAGCCATTTTGTAAGAAACACTTTTCTATCAAAATAAAGCTGATTTGTATATAAAGTGTGAAGTATGGCTCAACTCGTCGTTCTCATACCGATATTTATATCTGTAGTAATTTTTCTTTTAATTTTACATGAAAAATTTTGAAAAATTAGTATCATGTGTCTATATGGTACTGACCGTGATTTTCTCCGTCATGTTTCCGATTTCATTCCATAGCAACTTCTAGCACGATGATCAAATAATCTACTGCTAATTAAAAGATGAAATTAAGGAAAGAAAAGTGTTAGTTAAATATATTGGCTTCTTACATTAACTAAAGCAATTTCCATTAAATACACTAACAACATTACCTTTTTAAAACCCACAACAGACATTATAGTAACCGCTAGACATCCAAGGTCGAGCCCACATCAGCCGGTCTGAGCAACGGATATCTGGAAGTTGCAACAAATTCAAATTGTTAGTCATTTATGTATAAATAACAAAACATAAGAAAAATACCTTTAATATATTTATTACAAGGATTTACCTTCAAGAAGCGCTTACTCAAAAATCTGATGTGGGCAGATATAACTTTCCTTTTATATAATGGAATGAATTTACTAGTTTTACAGTAAAATATGATGCACGGCGCTGTGTTTTTATCGTCGAATTGTACATTTGGCGATTTTCCGAATGACAACATGTAAAACAATGTCAAAATACCCAATTAACTTATACTTCGCGAACCTCTAAATAAAGAGGCATCAACATTGATAGTATCCTCAATAAGCGATATAGTTCATACATTAAAATAACTTAATAATTACGTCATCGATTAGGCGTAATTTTCATTAACTTAACGTCATTTCTGCAATTTTGACGATATTTTTGTCAATCTGGGGCGAAATATCGCGAAGATGGAAATACTTTACTAAATTATTCGCTAAGTTTGTCAAATGCATCACCAAGTGCTGCAGACAAACGGAGAGAAGAGTATTTCTTATATACTAGAAGGTATGCCCGTCATATGACGGAAATCAGAATTTGCGAGACATTATTTCTCATTTCGCGTCATTTTCAACAATTTGGCGAATTTTTTGTCATTTTAGCAACATTTAAAATAGTCGCCAAGTTGGCGACGTCGCGCTATATTTCTCGCCAAACGTTACGGACGGACGGAGAAATGGGTTATTCTTATAGTCTACGCTTATGTTCTTTCCAAGATATAATAATGCAGAATATAATAATGTTACCTTTATTCCGTACGAGTAGTATCTCTCATCTCCTCTTTCTTATGTCTACGATATACCAGAGAAAGTTACAATCCATGGGAGTAAAATTATTTTAATCTGTGTCCTTAAACTTTAATCAAAGCATGACACCTTAGAATTTCTTTTGATATAAGGAATTCAGCTGGATCAATGATGTGTAATGTTGCCGTAAAATCTTAGAGATTAACTAAATAACCAAATTTGCTGTGAGAATGCAGTTGAATACCAAACTTGTATTTAGGAATATAAATATTACTGTTATATGGATTCCTAAAACAAAATTTTTCGTTAAAGTAATTTATATTTATTTCACTTGTCAATCCTAGTGAAATATTCTAAACGATATGTAGAATAAAGGAATATTAATTTGAAAAATGAAGGAAAATATCATAGTTTTATCGTGCCGCGGATACAAATGTATTAATACTTTTATTGAAATGAAGCGGCAGTATTAAATAAAATCACAAAGTTTTCCGTTTATTTCTATCAGTTTAAATCTGAAAGAAATATGAAGCAATCTGTTGATGTAGCTTCATTATGAAGTGATAAAAAGTATATAAAAATTGCTTCACTAAAATAGTGATGCTCCTCTTCAAGCAACGGTTACTGGAGCTCAAGCAACGCTTTTAGAGCTCAATATGTAAGGCGCTGGTTGCGACAAAGGTGGGGCATGCAAATCCTTTCCTCAGCATCATTGCATACTGACACCCGTACGATGTTGTCAACTAGAGACAAAATTCTAAGAAAAGTTCGCCTGCTGTAAATGTTATACTAAAATCATGGCTGTGTTTCACAAAATACATTATTCTCCAGTCGATTTCCTTTTAATCTCGGTTTGTACAATCCACGGGATTCACTGGCATTCTTTACAATGGTGACAGTTACCAAGAGAGGATGCTTTCTAAAAATAGCAGAGCAATGAGGACGTCGAACAGACCTGGAGATACTTACACAACAGAAAATTATGATTTAAACCATAAGTTCTCAACTTTTTTTTGCTCATCGCCCAATTTGAGAATATTTTTTTTTCCTAATGCTCCTCCCCAATTTTTTTTAATTGCGAATCTGAAACAGCTATTGCCACGATTATATTTAAACGTGTAATATTATATACTATAGTCGTAAGATAGGATATGGCCCTATCCTATTTCTGAGTTTAAAGAAGACTGTTTCAATGAGAACAATTAAAACACATACTTAATTATATTGAAAAGTAATTTTATTAACATTCAAAAGACATTGAATTTATAACTTATCTAATGAGAAGGTTGAATTTGATGCATTTTAAGGAGTTTGTTAATATCAGGCTCGAATTTACTAAAAAACAACCGTAAGTCGCCGCGTTCAGTAACATGGAGCCAATTTCTCTTTTTAGTTACCAACGTTGCTACAGCACTAAATCCACGTTCAGCTAAATAGGAAGATGGGAATGCTATCAGAAATCGTTGAACAATCGACCATAATCCTGGGTACAGTTGCAAAATCGGCTTCTGCAGCCAAAATTCTTGGTAGCCATTCTTGAATTTAATTTTTAATTCCTCATTTGTCGTCAATTCTATTAGTTCTTCTAACTGGGATGATCCTGCTGTGTTGACATTTGAAAAAGGATCCAAAACCCAGTCTGGTATGTCCAAATTTTAAAATGTCCTGGAATCGTTCCTTGAAATCACTGTGGAGGTTTTCCAAGTGTTGACAGTAAACAAGCAAGTCGTCGTGCTTGAATGATACTGCTGATAAATTTGGGAAGTTATTGAATTCGCGTCTGCCTATATCTTTGTATAATAGCAGTTTGGACACGAAAGCAGCAACGCTATTTTTTTGTCTTAATCAAGTTTAAGTCGTCGCCTTGAAGTTGGAGATTGACATCATTAAATAATTTTTACAGGTCTGTCAAGTACGCAATATCGTTCTTTGATGAGATAAGGTTGTCGCGCAATTCCGTTTCTTTGTTTCCTAGGAACTCTATCACAGACCCAAACATATTGTAAAATCGAGTCAAACAAGTACCTTTTGACAACCAGCGCACTTCTGTGTGAAGCAGCAATCGGTTGAAATCTTCATCATTGGCAATGCAAAGCTGACTAAATAATCTGTCATTCAACGAGTTACTTCTGATTTTATTAACTGCTCTGATAACATATTGCAGTGATGTATGCAGGCGTTCACTCAAATTTTTCGCAACCAAATGCTGGCGAGGAATTACGCAATGCACAGCAAGCACGTCAGGAACTTTATTTTTTAAGCACGCTATGAAGCCTTTGTGACGCCCTGTCATACCCGGTACGCCATTAGTAGCAACTGACAAAATATTATTAAAAATAATTCCCTTTTCGTCACAAAACTTTTCCAGTGTATTAAATATGGTTTCTCCTTTTGTATATGTTTCCAAATTCGTGGCAAAATAGTTCTTGACATATTTTCTCATCTTTGATAAACCTCACGTATGACAATAACAATGCTTCATTGGTTGGTAAAGTGGACTCATCCAGCTGAATTGCAAATTGACAAATCTGCAGATGATTGCACAATGATTCTCAATATTTTCAGCCATCTCATCAATTCGTCTTTGCACAGAACTATTGCTCAAAGGAATTTTTCGGATAATACCTGCAGCTGGTTTAGGGAGCACAGTGGTTATTACTTCATTTACTGCTGGTAAAATTAAATCTTCCCCAATAGTATGTGGTTTGCATGTTTTAGTAATGAACAATGAGATATTGTACAAAGCTCGAAGTCCGTCATCGTCTTGCTTAGAAGCTGATGAAAAAAGTTTTGATACAGTTGGCTGAATTTCGTACTTCTTTTTCATGTCTTGAAGATAGGTCACATCTTTGTCTTTCTTATCCGGGTGTATTTTATTAAAATGATCTTGAAGCCTAGAGGGCTTCATCGCTTCATTTGAAAATGTGTTTTGACAAATAAGGCACATTGGCGATGATGGATTTGTGGGATTTTCGATAAATCCGTACTTAATATAATCCACACTATACTGCCGCCTCTTCTTTTTTGCTTCCGACATGGTTTTTACTTTACAGATACGTGAGTAGTATTAGTGTACTTTTAAAACCCTGTCATCAATTGCGCGCGATAATGCTAATGAAAATAGAATGAACAATCACTGTCTTTATATAGGTTGGAAACATATAACACGCATCGACAGGAATAAGATAAATATGCAGTGACTTGTTTATAACACCCGGCGCTGAAGTAAAGCGCGGGGGCAAGGGTGATGCGGAAGCAGAGTGCGGGTTAGAACGAGCACAGATAATATTGTCGATTCTTGCAGGATTGCAAAAATCAAGTTATTTAATAAAAACTTGTTATAACTGAATTGCTACAAGCATATTTTTTGCTATTTTTTATTAACAGGCGTTTGTTAACTATACCTGTATTTATATATGAGATATTTCACATAAAATTGGAAGATTTGAAAATTTTTAATTCAAATCTAAAATTAAAAATTTTTATGCCATCCAATTTAATGTAGATCTGAATGTAATGGAATCTTTAAGTTCAATTTTCATCCACTTCCCGAACTACCGAAATATGTGAATTTTCGCACACGTGATAAAAACGATTAAAATACATACAATAACAAAAATTAACCAATATTAAAGTTTACTTTAGTACGTGATTAGCATGTTTTTTTTGTCTTTTTTAAACTATATTTTTTTAATCTGCCCACCGCCCCTCCGTACCATCTCAAAGCCCCCTGATTTTCTCTGGGTCTTCTACTGCCCCCCTGAAAGTCTCAAACGCCCACACTGGGGCGTTATCGTCCACGTTGAGAACCTATTATTTAAATAGATACAGTGTCAACTGGGCAGGAGAAATTTGTGGTTCGAATATCTCCTGGTATCTTTTACATAGAGTAATGCAATATCAACTGCTGTATTTCAGAGGGTAAAGGGTTGGCGACGAGTATCAAAGGCCAGTAGTTAAGTGTTCATCCCTGGTCTCGATTATATAACTTCTCAACAAAAAGTGAAATATGAAGACAGAATAATTAATATTGTAATAAATTGAACATGAAATAATATGGTATGGTTTTTTAAGAAGTATAAATTTAAATTAGAAGATTTAAAGCAGCTGCTACTTAATAGATAATTATTGGAACTATAAATACAACCAGGCTTCCATTGCAAAATAATACAGCATCCATATATACATTTAGAGTTTATTTTATACGCTTGATAGCATGGATTTCTTTTTCTGCAATTTCAACAAAAATTATTTTATATACCACAATTTCGCCAACCTGTAAAGTTACCACCAAATTTAATTATACCACGTAGCTGGCTACAAATTTTTTCGAGATTGAGCTCCAGATATGTACACGAGGTGCAAAATCAAGTTCATACGTGTAAAACCATTCTACAGAGAGCGTTCTAACAGTTTTGACTCACTTACATTGCAAATAACTTGTACATGTATAAAGTTACGTGCAATGAGAGCTCGGATCTAACTTTTATAATGTCTTACATAGGCAGATTATGCGAGTACTCTGCTAAAATAGGTTGTCCAATTAACATGACTTATTCTAGAAATATTGTAATAATCGAACAATATAATATTTTTTAATTCCATGACTGTGGCTAATATGCGCAAAAGCATTTTACAAACTCATCAATTATTTATGTTAAACTAAGGAAGAAATACAAAATATATGAATAACGAACGCAAATTAAAAGAAATTAAATGTTCGAGGTCCAAGGCATTTTCATTTCGGGGCACCTGCGAGAAAACTCACGTATCCCCACATCGAAAGTGATAGATATTGAGAAATTGAATATACATATGATGATGTACTATTATTAAAAACTAGATAAATTTCGACCCACAAGTAACAAAATGAAAAAATATATATATGCTTAATGTTTTATCAATAACAAAATATTCCACATAATTATAAAAGAAATATTTCTTACTACACATTTAGGTTTTTTTTACTGAAAACATTCGGTGAAATCAAAAAAGCATTTTTAATGGACGTGCTGTAGAAGTTGTGATCACAACGGTATTATATTACACACGACGAAACGGAAAAAATTAGCATAAAATCGAGCATAGAACAGTAGAAATCTGAATTTCAGTTTTGCATTTGGGAAATAAAAATAGTTCTCGAAAAAATTCTTGTTTGTTTTGATCGTTGACAGCAAACAAATAATACCCTGTAATGTAAGATAAAATCAAAGTACAAACAAACGCGATCAGAGGCGGAAAGATCGTTTTCATCTTTCATCTTGCCAGGAATACTAATGTGCTGAAAATCGTCTCTGAATGTAGTTGCGTTTATATACATCAAACATTAGTTTGTTCAAACACACTAGGCAGTTTAAAGAATATATATTAAAAAAATGGATTGAAGGACTGGGGGGAAGGCGATAATTGAAAAGAAGAATGCAAAATTATCATAGAGATGTTTTATAACTGTTGCCACACAATACAATAATTTTTATTTTTGTGCATCCGCAAGAGGTCGGTTTCCGCGGGTATTCACATTTTACATGGCCACAGAAACCGATAAAACATTACAAAATTTACCTTCCCGTACTTTAATCACAAAAGAATGATTAACAGCATAAACATTATCAACCCACCGATGCGTTCATGCATTTTGCTGGTGCGGTTGCTCTGTTTCTCTTTCCCAATAAAGAATATATTTTGCCTTTGAGAATAGTCTCCAACACTAATAAAGTTTTAATATTGGAGATTAATTTAGATTGCAGATTGGGCGCTGTTTAATATCGCTATGCAAAATTAAGAGCGTTACCATAAAAACATTTATCTCTCGAACAATTTTTTTCAGAAAATTAACCTTACACAATAGTTTGAAATAAATAATCACGTGGTAATATCACGTAGTCTTCAGTAACGTCACGTAATTAAACTCTAATGATGTGCAAAATCTACGGTGCAATGAATTATGATTTGTAAATTGAAATTTTCATTTTAAATTGTAAATTGAGATGAATCATGATTTATTAAATTATTCAAAAATGTTTAAATTGGCATTCCCTCAAATCAAGCTTGTCTATAGAAAGCTATAATATGCAACACATACGCGCATACATTGAAATGGATAGACAGGAATCGCTTCAAAAATGTTTGACTCAAGTACACAGATTCTCCTAATGTTTCTATCAGTCTAAAACTCAAAATCCAATTTCAGCCCTTTACAGTACAGTATTTTGCTTTTACACAATATACTACTTTACAAACGTTAATTAAGAAACAATAAAGATAGTTATATTCCATAGTTAACTTTTTGAAGTCAGTATACAATATCTTTCAGAAAAGCATGATAAACTTAAGAATTACGTTAAATTAAATATATGCGAACTGAAATGATTATAGTTGAAGTCATATCAGTATGTATACTCTCAAAATACACAGCCGATTTTCACTCATTCGTATGAGTTAATAACAGTAGGCAATAGATTCTGAATTTTGCATCTCTAAGATTAAGCCAAGTTATGCTGCTTGGTCTGCTAAACATAAAAATGGCCGCTAAAATACAAGATCACCTCTAGTTTTTGAAATATTTCAAAAAATAATTTTACACATATGCATATTCTATTAAAACCCTGATACAGAAAACATGTCGCTTGTAATGAGATTCCTAAATATACTCTATAACAAAAAAATCGACGCACCAAGAAGGAGTTGTTCGATTGTAATGAAATTTCGTATGCAAAGACATTTTGAGCGAACATGCAAATGAATAAAAATCGGTGTCCAATGAATAAATAGTCGGAGCCCCTCGCATCAGAACTGCGCATTCAGTAGGTGTATATAAGGAGCGATTCTGAATCTGTGGTCAAAATTTTTGTTGCATTTTGACTGCGGATATCTTACGTCTTTGGTAGTCATTTCTGCCACACTGACAGCACAGCGGTACATAGACAACATTCTACGACCGGTTACGTTATCGATCTTTTGCGATACCCCGGACTTACTTTTCAACAAGATAATGCCCGATCGCACACGGCACGTGTTGCTATGAATTGTCTTCAAGCTTGCTCAACACTTCCTTGGCCAGCTAGGTTTCCTGTTCTCTCTCCCATAGAGCATATTTGGGACGTTATGGATAGGAGATTACAACCATCCCGGAATGTTGACGATTTTGCCCGACAGTTGGAGACAATTTGGCAAGACCTTCCGCAGGACACCATTCGTGAACTTTGTCAGTCTATGCCACGCCGGGTGACATCTTGCATCCAGGCCAGAGGTGGACCAACGCCTTATTGACATCCTCCCTTTGTATACGGTCAAACTCTAAATTATTAAATTGTTCTGAAATTTTAATCGTTTCTTTTTCTATGCATAATCTTCACATCCACCAATTTTTATCACAATCGGACAAGTCTCTCTTGGTGCGTCGATGTTTTTATTATAGAGTGTATTTCTCACAAGAGTCCGACAATAGCCTGCTGTATTATCTTTGCAATTATAACCTTATTTTGATGGTTGAAATTTTCTGATGAAATCGTACCCCGTGATCGTCTCTGAGAGCACCGCAGTCAGCCAGGAAAAAATCCAGGCAAGAAAACAAAAAATGTATACACAACAATAATGTACAAACGCCAATATTGGCCTAATATTGGCCCAATATATTAAGCCAATGTTGGACCAATTCTGTCAAAATGTTCACTTTTTCGTATAGGTTCAATATTTCCAATACTGAGTGAAAATATTGATTCAATATTGAATTTCTACTAGTGTTATTAACATATTGCACCCTAGTCTCTCGTAGAACTACAGTATAAAAATGGCCGCTAAAGTACCAAATTAGCTCTAGTTTTTGAAATACTTCAAAAGCAAAGTTTACACATTTGCATATGCATGTCCTATTAAACAATGATACAGAAAACCTGTCGCTTATAAAGAGATTCAAAATATCTCTCACAGAAGTCCGACAATAGTCTGCAGACAGTGCTGCATTCTATTTGCAATTAGAACCATATTTTGATGGTTGAAATTTACTGGTGAAATCGTATCCTCTGATAGTCTCTGTGAGCACCACATTCAGCGAGAAAGAAATCCAGGTAAGAAAGTAAAAAATGTATCTTATTAACTTGTTGCATCCAAGTCTCTCGTAGAGAGTACAAGAGGGTTACTACTAGAGGGTTTCTACAAGCTACTGGTAATTGTTGAACACTGCACATCCGCTGATAGTCTCTGACGGCACCACAGTCAGCGAGAAAGAAATCCGGGTAAGAAAACAAAATATGTATCTTATTAACTTGTTGCATCCTAGTCTCTCGTAGAGAGTACAAGAGGGTTACTACAAGAGGGTTTCTACAAGCTACTGATAATTGCTACTGCACCTCATCCGTATGTTAAAAACTAGAGCTGTCTCCTTCGTTATTTTGAAAACTAATGGGCATCTTAGATTTTAAAGTTCATATTCATGATTTTCATGCCCACGTTAATGAAATAAAGCTACTTTTGTCTTAGAGTTTCTATAAGCTACTGGTAATTGTTGAATACTGCACTTCTGTTGATAGTCTCTGATGGCACCACAGTCAGCGAGAAAGAAATCCGGGTAAGAAAGGAAAATATGTATCTTATGAACTTGTTGCATCCTAGTCTCTCCCAGAGAGTACAAAAGGATTTCTACAAGAGGGTTACTACAAGAGGGTTTCTATAAACTACTGGTAATTGTTACTGCACCTCCTCTGTATGTTAAAAACTAGAGCTGGCTCCACCGTTATTTTGAAAACTAACGGAAATCTTAGATTTTAAAGTTCATATTCGTGCTTTTCATGCCCACGTTAATGAAATAAGGCTACTTTTGTTATGTATGTATTTTATCTGCTGCTCAGTATGATCACAAAAGTAGTCTTCTTTGAAAATATAATATATTCATCTGAATAATATTGTCTCAATTTCTAGAGCAAAATAGTCTATTTTAGGTGCTGTTAAATTGCGCTCCGTTTACATCTTTGAACAGTGTACAAACAGTGAATTATTGAAATTGATCATAATTAAAACGAAATATTAAATAAAATGCAAAGAAAATTATTGTAAAAAAAATATTTGAAATCTTTTACCGGATTTGTGAAGCTTTTTCTTCTTTCGTTCCATATTTTTCATTTAACATATTTCTGTACTTTGATACTTTTGGGAGCTTTAGTGGATTTAAGCCCCCATCATCGTATTAATAACTTGACATCCTGCACAACCAAACAAATGTTTTTCAATGCTATTATTCTTATCAGATGTCCAGAAGTTTTTTGTCTTGTAAAATCTGATGCAGTTTCGGGTTGTAAGCAGATAGTAATTTCGGCTTTTACAAATAAGATATACAATATATAGGACATCTGATATAGAGATGTAAAATCCCATTTTGCTATAAAAAACAAGATGCTAATTTCCTTGTATGAAGGGATTTACAACATTATGTTTAAGATTGAATCTCACCCACTTACGCGAACACTTCCACTTATTTAATTTCCAGACATGTGCGTATTCCTAAGCTCGCCCGATCACATATATCTTTTCCTATACGGACCCCTAACAAAATATAATTATCATACGACCCCTAACATATAAATAGTTACGACACGTTAACACCTTCTAACGAAACCTTTCTTTCCGTAGTGAATTAAACAAGAAATATCAATCTTGCATAAAGTACCGATTATGAAACAATTTCCAACTGAAATGCAATTTTATTGAAACATCTCTAAAATGCGATACATTCAGCGTTGATATATTTTAAATTATCACAGAACTACAACATTTTATTTTATTTGAAAACTTGAAACTTCATCGAAAAAAATGCACTTTATTCAAATAATGTCATCGAAATATAAATCGTCCGGCTCTCTATGTAAAAGAACTGAATATTTCATTTATAAACTTTTATTCCAGAATCGAGAGTCAAATAATTTTGTGTGAAAAAAATTCAGCAATTCATATACAACTCATCTTACATTCACTTTTTTACATTCTGCTATCATTAAAATTAGTGTTTCGTGCTTTTTAACACTTTACAAAACAAAGTTGAAAAGTGTTTATGACTTTGTTCATTCTGTCTGTCTGTCTGTCTGTCTGTCTGTCTGTCTGTCTGTCTGTCTGTCTGTCTGTCTGTCTGTCTGTCTGTATGTCTGTCCGTTAGCACGATAACTGCCGTAAAAATGAGTTTATCAAAATGAAATTTTAGTATGTTGTTCAGACGGTCTGTAGGACCTATGGGAATATAAATAAATAATATCACCCAATTAGTTTTTTATTGAACCCGGGTTGAAAAAATGAAATACATTGAACCCTATGGGACCTAATTTTTCAAACATTTTTTAAGTAAATTTAAAATTCACGAATTGCTTCGAAATTTTTAGGAAATATTCACATTATCCCATAGAATATATAAAAAAAAATTCAGTGAAATATGTTAAGTAGTTTTTTAATTAAAAAAATTATTTAATATAGGAAAAAAACAAATTCAATTAAATTCTGACTTTGGGATATCTTCCAGAAAGAAAAGAGAGAGATATTATATAATAAATATCTCTCCATTTGTTAAAACGTTTTGCATATGGGAGTGGCTTCATATTTTAAAATAATTTGGTAGATAACAATTTTTCATTTTTTTTAAATTTTATATAACTCTTCATGATAAATTTAATTGATGGCATTTTAAATGCACTTTCCTACGTCCTAGAGAGTTAAAATTTGGTACACAGCTTAAATTTGTAGAACATTTTATTCTACAGCAATTTGGTGGATCTTTAAATATAGATCATACATTTTTTTCGAAATGACCCGCAATTAATCCCCGTTCACTTTTATAAATCATTGTTGTAATATTGTTAAAAATTCTGATGTGGACAGCACATGTCTTTCCCTGCAGACTCATATTCGTTCTCTTTATTTATTCAATGATAATTTGAGTTTATCTGCACAACATAAGTATTTTAAATGACATTGAATTTACACTTTAAACTTAAATTTGGTTCTCATTTGATAGCTGGGCTTATTGTCAAAGGTGGCGTAGCGAAAAAACTAGAATATCTCAAGAACGGCTAGTCCTAGAGTAATGGGGTTAGTCTTATTCTTTTTGTTGTCAAAAATCACATATAAAATAGGAATTTAATTGATATAATTGAGCACAAGTAGTCTTTTATTTTTATATATAACGATTTTTGCTTGCCATTTCGCAAAAATAGCCCGTTCCTTTTTCCCGAATCGTAGTAGAATAACCTACAAATGATTTATATACAAAATTTTGTTAAATTTGGTATATAAATCACTTGTAGGTTATTGAAATATTATACTCCAAATTTTGTTAAATTTGGTTCATTAGTTTTTAGCTAGAGTGGATAAAGGCAATTTCTGCGGCCATTTCGCAAAGAAGGCAGATTCTTTTATTACGAATCGTACTATAATCTAATGAACATCAGGATTTCCCACAAAAAACATACCTACCAAATTGTATGAAATTCGGTCCATTAGTTTTTCAATTAGAGTGGATGTAATATCCACACAGACACACAGAAACATACACAGATACACCCTTACACACACAGACGTCTTCCTAAAAGTAGTTTTTTCGTGTTCTAGAAGTCCCAAAACGTGTAGATACTTTGAAAATTCGAGTTCCGATCTTCGGCACGATTCCAATACTTTGAGTACATACACATACACATATATATTATCTGTGTATTATCTGTGTATCTAAATTCCGTGCCTATGCAATTACAATAGTCGTGATTTTAAATGATCCCTAAACTTTTATTATTTCTTCAAGGAAGCCTAATTTTAACATATGCAGAATGCAAATATCTCAAGCGATTGTAAGATGAATTACATAAGAATTGCTGAATTTTTTTCACACAAAATTATTTAGCTCTGGAGTCTGGAATACAAGTTATATGAATGAAATATTCATTGATTTTGCATAAAGAATCAGATGATTTATATTTCGATACAGTTTTAAATATTTAAGTATAATAAATTACTGTAGTACTGTGATAATGTAAAAGATATTACCACTGAATGAATCACATTTTAGAAATTTTTAAATGAAATTACATTTCAGTTGGAAAGTGTTTCATAATCAATGCTTATGCATGATTGATCTTTCTTGTTAATTATCACATTGCTACAATAATTTATTTTACTTGGAAATTTAAAACCATGGGGGTAAAAGTACTTTCTACCTCCATACTTAGAACTTCATCGAAAAAGGTAATGCTAAAAAATCGTCTATTTCTCTATATAAAATCAATGAATATTTCATTCATATCACCTATATTCAAGACTCCAGACCTAAATAAGTTTGCATTGAAAAAATCCAGCAATATACGTTGAAATTAGGCTTCGTTTCAGAAATATCAAATTTTGATAATTATTTAATCTCAAAATTATTGTAATTGCCTTTTCGCATAATATAGATGCATAGAAAAAACTAAAAAATAAAGCGGATTTATGACAGATGCAAGAGTAAATAAAATTTTCAAAGAACTTTAAAAATCACGACTTTTACTCTGGGAAATAAAGATGGATCCCATATTTTATTTTGAAGTGGGTCACGTGATCTGTCCATATTATATGTGTGTAATTGTTATTTTAATTTTTATTTAGAAAAATACCAAACATATTTTGCTGATTTTTTTTTCTATATTTTATGGGATAATTTGAATATTTTCTAAAATTTTCAAAGCAATTTGTGAATAAAATACCATATATTGCTCAATAATGACATATTTTAATGATTTTAAACAGTATATATTGTTTCTAATGCGTAGTATTTCCTCTCTAGAGTCCTTTCTTTTGAGAAACAGATGGAAGAAACACATGTCTCCGCTTTCCCATACCATGCATCTACTGTTGTCAGATGCTGAAGTTCGAGGAGGTTTGCCAGATTATACGATTTATCGCAAATTTGGCAACATGTGGCGACTTTTCAAAGACACGAGAAACCATCGAAATAACCAATCGTCTACGAGATATGAGAGATTTCTAGAAGTTTCCCTGGAAAGTTTATAAAAGGAGCCATCATTCAGTTGGAGTTGCAGTTAACGTGATACAAGCTACATTGAACTGGGAATTTAATCAATGTTTCGAGAATAGTAACAGTTATTTTGTGAAATTGCTTTCGTCAATCTTTTAAGAATAATATCAGTTTTTCTTTTGTAAAATTGCTTTCGTCAATCTTTTAAGAATAATATAATTTTTTTTTTTGTAAATTTGCTTTCGTCAATCTTTTAAGAATAATATCAGTTTTTCTATTGTAAAATTGCTTTCGTCAATCTTTTAAGAATAATATCAGTTTTTCTTTTGTAAAATTGCTTTCGTCAATCTTTTAAGAATAATGTAATTTTTTCTTTTGTGAAATTAGTGGAGCATTTAAGTGTTGTTTGACTGTATATTGCTCCTGTTTACTTTGTTCTTGTAAATAAACGTGTTAGTTATCTAGCAATTTGGACTTTGTATCCTGAGCGTATACCCACGATTCCAGAGGATATGTCGTAACAATATTTTCTAATGATGCTTACTTTTGAGTTAATTCAATATGTAGCATTAGTATGTATATTTATATTCTACACCCGCTGAGTAAGAGGAAATTGTAGGGATAGTACGTGTGACTTGCACCGCTTTTCTTGATAGATATTCTTTTATGAGTAGTTTCAATAAACATTTTACTTTAACTTATGCATTTTAAGTGATCGTGCTTTAATCACAAGTCACGTTTTTGCATCGGTGAAGACATCGGTGAGGTCCCTTGACTTAGAAGTGACGAATGTTGTCGATCTGTTGCGAGTTAATGAAAAACCGTTAGCTCTTTATAACCTTACAAACGCAAAAACTAAAAAAAAACATCCGAAAAATGTAGTTTATGAAACGGGATTTTGGCAAAAGTGTTGACTACTTTTTGTCTCTAAAAACTCTGAAATAATTTGGACCAAATTTGGGTGTTATAATGCATGTATTATCTAGATGTCAACGCAGAAAAAAATCCAAAAATGTATAGAATTTAGCTATAAAATGATATTTTCTCAATAGAAGCAGCTCTGCATAATTAATTTCAAAAACTTATAAAGCGATTTGGACATAATCTGGGTTTTATATTGCATATATTATGCATATTATGTATAAATTAAATTAAAATGTATATAGTTATGTCATAGGCGTTATTCTTCCCATTTGTTTTTCTTGAAGATTTTTGTGAATTCCACAATTTTCTATCTTTGTATTCCTGAATCGCACTAAAATTATTAACGATATATATATATAGATAATAATAACTATATATACAGGTATTTTATGATTCTTCAAAGTTATGTTTTACAAGTATTTTGTTTTAAAATATTAGTTAGTCATAATTCAACTGTTATCAGAATTTAGAGAATCATGTTTCCATTACAATGATAGACTGGACATTGATAGGCGAGTTCACTTTTGTTGCCACTCTTCATCACTAGATAAGAGGTAAAAGCACTCTTAGTAATAAAATTTGCTATAGATCACGGTTTTCAGAATCTCTATATTGACGTAAAATTCAATTATGCCATGCAAGCCGTATTACCTAGGGATCAGAGCAATTCTGAGACTTTCGTGTTCCTCACTGGCAATTCGACCTCTAAGGCAAACTAAGCATGCTAATCGGACATCTGCGGCAAGTTTCAATAGGACAGCTGAAACAAATTTCAATATATACTTCATGTAACAAAAAAATCTGATGTGGGCAACACATGACTTTCCTTATATAATGCAATGCATTTACTACTTTTACAGTTAAAAAAATTTTATTCTTATTGTAGATACTTGTATTCTTTCCAAGATATTGAATTTTCTTCAACTTTATTGTGCCACACAATAAGCACAGTTTCGGCATATAAATGAATGTATAACAGTGGGGAAAGGAACTGCCGAAAAATGAGCTTTAGTTGCGCTTGAGCACTGCTTGGTTCCACTGCTCCAACTCCAACTAGCAACACGCTAACATAAAATCAGTAGTCATAACAAAATAAACAACAGAAAACTAGTAGAAATGCAAGTAACAACAAACAAATATGTATCAGCAAAATTATCAAACTTGCAACAGAAATAACTTTTAAATACTCCTTAAAACTATTTCCGTAGTTCAGTGATTTTAAGAAAGATTTAAAAGAATTCCATAAATAGTTTATATCAGAGGTTAGCGGTTTTATAATACAGGTATTTCTTCTGAAGCTCTCCAATGAGCAAGTTTAAAACTAAGTTTCAAACCAAACAAACTAATATTACATTTGAAGCAAGTTTCAATGTAACGCAAAAGAGCTTCCACTGTCTGAATCTCTTATCCACAGTTAATTTCATTAGAGTACACTGCAAATTTTAAAGGTTGAGAAATAGAAACACATTCGATTTGAAATAATCATTGTCTCTCGGGAATTACAGAACAAGCATTGGTGATATTTCTCTCATTGTGGCGTTTTGCCAACAAGTGAAGATTACAGGTTGATACTATAAAACCAGTGTAAGTATTGCACAATGATGAAAAGAGGACCCAAATCAATGTACGAAAATCTTATCTGTTTCCATCAACTTATTTTTCTTCACCGACAGAATTTTTTATGAAGTTGTATAATATGTATTATAAACGTACACACACACACACATATTATATATATATATATATATATATATATATATATATATTTTTGAAGAAATCAAAATGGAACAAGAAGAACTAAGTACCAAAAGATGGCCAGGGTGTTGTGCCCCCGCTCCTCGGTTAAGCAAGCTTTATGTCATGGAGATACTCCCAGAAGCCGGTACTCAACCAAAAATAATACTTAAATATAAATACAAAAACCAAGAGACCTACGATATTAAATCCATACAGAAAGGAAATAACTATACAATAGACATTACTAAATAAATTAGTCATAAAATCAAGTACTCAAAACTTTCCGTTAAAATACACAACACATACATTAAAACAATAATATTCAATATAAATTAAAAAGAAAAAGTATGTGTCAATTACTGATACAGCTAAAATATTTTACCCTAGAGTTCATGTTATAATTATACACTCAAAACGATCTAACAATCATACCATCACTATAACGTCTTATGTCGAATTACATAATTTCCCATGTACTAAACATTCCTATACCAACCCCTAACATTAACTCAGACCAAAAAATCTTTGAAACAATCCGTTACGGTTATGTTATAAACTATACATAGAATGTCTGATAAAAACCTATTTGGGTAACCTTGCCCCATTACCATTGACAAAAAATTAACGTCGCATAGCAATCTGCTGCGTGATATACTATTCAAACGCCTACTCCGTAAAAGCTGATTAATTATGATATTCAGGAAAATATTTCTGTGAAAAATCGTACTCCATGCTGTAATGAAGTTGATATTTAGACCAAAATCATTTCTTTTGTCATACAATTTAAATTCTGATCTTCCTTTGTTATTAATCTTAATACATTGATCCAAGAAATTCAAGCTGTCATCAGAGTTATGAGGAATCTCAATTACTTTCAAATTCGAAGGATAGAAATAAAAGTCCATTATAAAATCCTTGTTTCCATATACCAAAAGGACATCGTCAACGAATCTAATATATAGGAATTCGTTTAAGAGGTGCGTTCTGTCTTCAAACTTATTCAAACAGATGTTTGCTAAAACAGATGAAAAACCTTCATCGGAATACCGTGTTTCTGTTTGCGAGATTTTATGTGGTTTACTTGTGTGGCCTAAAGCTGACATGCGGTATTAATGCCCGGCACAGTCCCCCGACATTTTGTAGTTGTTCTCTAGGCAGAACGTTAACGTTGCATAAAATAACATTTATTTACAGTAAATTTTACAGCTATATACATCATCATAATACTTTGCAGAGAGATTCTGCGGTAGGCGGATAAGACCTGATTTTTGGAACGTTAAGTTCGAGACAGTCGAACAGAGGTTCATCCGTTCAAGTCGAGATTTCAGGAGGGAGTCTAGTCAAGAATTGATGAAAGTTTTTCTCTGGACTGAATTTTGCATACGCCCCAGAAGAAGTGACCGACCATCTTATTGGCCGTCGTCAGTCTAGGGCTTATTTATGGGGGTGTCCCCCATGCACGCCACGTGTTTTCGATGTACGCCATTGTATTGTTTTTCACACATGCCGGTGACGAAAATTATTGCTTTCAAATGCCAACATACTGTCACCGGTGTTAAAGTTATGTGCAAATCCCTATCGGGAGTCTTCAGAAGTCAGGCGGCCAAAACGGGAAAGGGTATTCGGTTTTCTCAGTTATCAGATGCACAGAGAAAATCCGCGTCTAGTTTGTTTTGGTGCAGGTGGCATAAATGGCGATAGTTAACCGCCACACACTCTCCTCCTTAAAGGTTTCCAGTGAAACCATAACGTTTCGTGAAACGAACACGGCGGTCTAAGCGTGTCGTAATTTTCGGAGGCATTTTTGGCACTATTGAAGCTTGAGTCGTCGAAACCGGTTGGCCGGTTGATGTCGGTGCATGTACTTCATCATCATTCACATAAAATGCCAGTTTAATACTATCAAGTGCAATGTTCACTTTCTTACCTTTGATATCTATTTTAAAAATGTTTATCTTTTCTCTTTAAAATCTGATATGGTTCATCGTATGGAGCTTGTGGAGCTTTAACCGCATCATTACAAACAAAGACATGCGACGCTGTGTGAAGAGCGGGTGGGAAGAAAATTCTCGGTTTCCCATGATGAGAACTGTTGGGGGGACGAAGGTCCCGCATTTCCTCTCTTAGCTGCGCTGTGAAGTCTGAGGGGCCAGTGACTTGAGAGCTATTGGGGAAAAAATCGTCTGGCAGACGCAGCGTTTCTCCGTAGAGAAGCTCAGCTGGCGTTGCACTTATGTCCGGTTTGATTGTAGATCGAAGCCCCAGCAAAACTATTGTCAGTATCTTAGTCGATTGTTTATTTCCGTGTGCTTTTAAGGCTGCTTTCAGCGTCCGGTGAAAAATTTCAATAATTCCATTGCTAGAAGGATGGTAAATAGTTGTGCTTATTCGCCGGACTCCCAAGCACTGTGCTAAAGACTGAAAAAGTCTGGATTCAAATTGTCGGTCTTGATTACTGGTGATTCTAGAAGGAACACTGAATCGAGAAATCCAATGGTCGATCAGAGCTTGTGCCATTGTAGAAGCCGTGATGCCTGGAATTGAGATTGCATCCGGCCATCTTGTGAACCGCGCAATCATAGACAGTACATAAGTCATTCCTTCAGATGGGGCAAGGGGCCCACGAGGTCGATATATATGTGCTCGAACCTCTGAAAAATTTTGGGGAAAAAACCAATAGGTGGTGCAGTGTGTCGTTGAATTTTACCTTTTGACAAGGGATGCATTTGCGCTTCCAATCGTTAATATCCTTATTCATACTTGGCCAGATGAAACGATCGCGGACTAACTTCGAAGTGTTCCTTATACTTAGATGGGATAAATTATGTAAGTTTGAAAAACGTTGAATCTCATAAGCCGCGGTATATAAAGACGCGCCGTACTCGTGGATACGTCGCAAAATAATTCAACCGACACATTTGGAATAGCGATTTAAGTCGATCGAGGATGTTCCTTTTAAAATATCTAGAATCTCCGGATCGTTGCTTTGTAAATCTGCGAGTTCTTCATATACAATTGGACCAGATGCCGTGATCATATTTATGCGGGACATTACGTCGGCTGGCATGTTATTAGTACCTTCTATATGACGTATATCAGTAGTGAATTCCGAGATAAATGCGAGTTGCCGATTTTGGCGAAGCGAGCATTTGTCCAATTTTTGTTAAAATGTGGACGTTAGCGGCGTGTGGTCGGTAAACAGGGTAAAATTTCGCGCTTCCAGCATATGCTTAAAGTACTTGATAGCCCAATACGCAGCTAAAAGTTCTGTGTCGCAAGTACTGTATCTTGTCTTTGCCATGGATAATTTCCGCGAGAAGAAGGCTCGGGGGTTCGATACCCGTATCAAGAACGTGATTCAAAGAACCCCTTATTGCAAAAGGTGATGCGTCGACGTATAAAATTAAATTCGCATCTTTAGCAGGGTGCGCGATTAGCGTTGCCTCAGCTAATTGATTTTTACATGTTACAGATGCTTCCGTAGCTTCATTAGTCCAATTAACTTTTCTCTTATCGTTCTTTCGTGCCCCCTTTAGATACTCATTGAGTGGCTTTTGCGTATGCGCTACATGGGGTAGGTGTCTCCGATAAAAATTCATGATGCCGAGAAATGATCGTAAATCCTTAATTGTTTCAGGTTGCTTGACATCTAATATCGCTTTATTTTATCGGGCAAGGGTTTAGTGCCTTTAGGATTTATGAGATGGCCTAAAAATGATACCTGGGATACTTCCATAACGCATTTAAAATATTTAGGTTAATTCCGTAGTTATCTAGCCGTTGGAATATTTGTTTCAGATGGAGCTCGTACTCATTTTCACTCTCAGAAAAAACCAAAATGTCATCTAAATAAGCAAAACAGAAATTTATATCGCCTAGATTTTCATCTATGAAATGTTGGAAAGTTTGAGCTGCGTTACTGCGTTACATAATCCAAAATTAAGATAGTGAAACTCGTATAGGCCAAATGGTGTCGTTATTGCCGTTTTAGGGAAATCAGGTTCTTAAACTGGAATTGCGTGATATGTGCGAAAAATATCTAGTTTCGAAAATACTCTCTTGCCATTTAGAGCGTTCGAAAAATCTAAAATGTTCCTTATCGGGTAACGGTCAAGTAATAATACCTGAGTCAAACGATGATAGTCTCATACGCAGCGGATTTTGCCGAAACGTTTAGGCACTACGTGGAGAGGTGATGACCAATTCGATTTAGACTGGCGGCAGATTCCGCGCTCTAGCATAAATTCAAATTTCTTCTTTGTAGATTTGTACAGCTTCGGATGTAATCGTCTGGGTTGTGCATAAACCGGTGGCCCTGAAGTTTCTATATAATGTACAGTCTTATGCTTTACATTTTTGAATTTAGGAGTTGGGTTAGCAATATCCAGGTATTGTTGGAAAATTTGGGGGAAACGCGTGTCGCCTGAAATCAATTTGATTTCAGCAACGCTACCTTTCGTTAATTTACCTGGAATGTGCAACTTTGTAATGGAATCTAACAATTTCTTTAGTTTTAGACCAACGAGAAGTCCACATTCTTTCAAAAAATCTGCCCCGATTATGGCTTGGGATACAGACGCGACGACAAATTCCCAGCGAAATGGGCGTCATAGACCTAAATCTAGATCTACTAATTGTGTTCCGAAAGTTTGGATTTTCGAGTTATTTGCCGCGAAAAGTTCAAACGAAGATGGATGAAGTTTTTATTTAGCGATTTTGGTATATTTGGAATGTAGCTACCAGTGTCAATTAAAAACTTGCAATTAGTTTTATGGTCATAAACATAAAGTCTACTAGCAGGATCGATTTTAATTCCCGCTGTCATTCCTATGTTTGGAATAACAGGCTTCACAAGTTTTTATGGTCGACAAATTTGTAAAGGGTACGGCATCTATTTGCTTCTTTACCGAAACGTCTATGGTAGAAGCAAAAATCGTTATACCTTCCTACATCGTTTTCTATGAAATGATTTCTGAAAAAATCGGTCATTTTTACTCGATTTTGTCCGTGGTCTATTATCACGAAATTGATCCCTTGAGTCTGAGCTTGATCTAGATAGGCGCTTGATTTGGGAGGCTAAGTCAACTATCTGCTTCTGCATAATCGATAGCTCCTTTAATGCTAGCATTTTCATTACGCGATGCTAATGCGTATATATTTTTCGAGCTTGCCGTAACTTCGTGTATTTTGTCTGCTAAAATTGCCAATTGGCTTAAATTTCCCGTGCTTGCCGATAGAATTGCGCGGACGTTTGATGGTAAGCGATTTAGCCATAGAGATTTTAAAAAATCCTCGTTCACTTTATCGAGAGCTAATTCTCTCATTTGCCTCAATAATGCGGATGGTTTGTGGTCCCCGAGTTGCAAGTCGGAGTTTTCTCGTCTGCGTTAATTCCGAATCTGAAAATTCTGTAATTAACCTATCTTTTAAGATCCTGAGTTTGTTTTCCTGCGGTGGATTCAAGATTAAATCACTTACATGGGATAATGCCTCCGAGTCTATCGCCTCTACGAGATAGGCATATTTCGTCTCGTCCTTCGTGATATGCGAAATTTGGAACGCATTCTCAACTTGAGCTAGGCATAGGGTTACCTTCTTTTTCCAAAAAGGAGGGATTTTGCATGTAACTCTGTTAATGTGGGGTTGCTCGTCGTTTCCATCCATGTTTAAGATATAGAAATATATATATATATATATATTTATATAATTAAAATACAAAATAAAATAATATAAACAATTTATACACAGGGTTCCCTAAGTATAGTTACTCAAGTCCTCTGGATGAGTCGGACTGTGATAAGGCTTTCACACCTCTGTGTTAAAATTGTATATTAAAGTATTGTTTTATTTCTGTGTGATTGAAAGTGTCAATTTCGAAATGTAAATGTCTTTTCTACATGTTTTCAATTACATTGACTTTTAAGGGAAGTGAACTCTAAAATCGCGAAAGTGTTTATGTTCCAGAAAAATAGTAATAGTTTTGTATTTTCGCTTCTCAGTCGCTAGTTGGGAACTTGCAGGTTTTGCGCACGCGCGCGTTTGAAAAAGGATTTTGGAAGCAGTGTGGAAGGAGTCGTGGAGAAATGTAGACGTGTGTGTTTGATTCGCGTATGATCGCGAATTTTAAGAAAAGGTTGATTAATTTTGAAAGTGGAAGGATGTGATTAAAATATGTAACATAGTTCGACAAGTTGTGCGTAGAGTCGTTTGGCTCGGTTCAGAGATGAGTCACTCGTGTTTTTAAATGAATCAGCCTGGTAGTAATGGAATAATGAGTCTTGTGAAAAGAGAAAATGGTTCTTTCACTGGTCGGCTTGAATCGCTAATAGGGCTAGAGGGAAAGCTCATTTTACAGCGATTTGTATTTGCCTGACTCCTCCTTGTGTCCTAAGGTACGAATCAACCAATCTCCGTAACCAACCAAGATGTCGAATTCCGCCAGCATGATGTTGTGTAGTCAAGTTTCCCGACCATTATGGATTTTGTTCTGCACAAGAATCTCGATGAGTTTATGCCGAGAGTCCATCCTAATATCCTTTCCCATGGTACAGAATTGTAAATGTTATATTTAAAAGAGACGAGGTAAAGTTTTATATATATTTAGTCTTCCACCTAACGAATAGAGTGTTAATTGTCAAATCCTCGTGAGTATCGAGTACCCTACCGAGTGTAACTCTGAGTTATTGCGAGAAATGCTTGTACTCCACTGTTTTCGATCAACTGCCTTGTTATTTCATGTTTAATAAATGTGTTTGATTTCAAAACTTTGTCTTCTCTGTCGAGTATACCAAAACGTTCGCGACAGAATTGGTGCCGTTACTTTTCTCGGTGAGTGGGGAAGAGCTGAGAGAATTAAAATTTTTAAAAATTTTCTTAAGAATTGAAATTTTGAAGGTTAAAAATTACCGTTGTGCTAAAATGAGTGTTTTCTTAAGTAAACAGAGTTCCCATGTTCTGTTTTCGGTATTCTCAAAAACGAGTGTTCTTGGAATTTGATATGTGCCATTTGATAAAAAAAATTGATTTGTTTGCATATTTATGTCATTTGATTTGATAAAAACTGGTTTTATTGTAAATACTGTTTAAGAACATTGCAATTGCATATTGTGTTAAACTATACGAGTATATTTGATTGTTATGCAAAATGGCTCCAATTACTAGAAACAAAAAAGTAAATGTCGGTAAGATGAGTAAAAATTCAAGTAAAAAATTAAATTCCTCCTTGAATTTGTCGCTTGATATTGCTACTGAGTCGGATACTGTTAATTCTAGAAGTAAAGTTAAAAATGTTAGCCACAAAGCTAAATCTAATGAGGAAAATATATCAGATAAATCGCCGGTATGTTTGAATTCTTCTTCTGGCACTTTGCCAAATCAAAACAGTGCTTCATCGGTAAATGATAACATGTTAAAATCATTCCATATTTTCACACCTAAGTTCGCACATCATATTCCAAAATTCTCGGGAAATTCAGAGCTTTCGTTGTCACAGTTTTTGGAAAAGTTAAATTTAGTAGCCACTCATGCAAACTGGAGTGAGTGTGACAAATTAGTTTGTTTGAGATTGAATTTAGAGGGGGAAGCAAATAGATTGATTGAAGAGAATCCAAAGCACAGAAATTGTAAAAATTTGCAGGAAATTATTCACATTTTGAAAGATCATTTTGAAGTGACCGAAAATGTCACTAAAAACATAATTTCACTCGTGAACTTTACACAGAGACCAAATGAGTCGGTTAAACAGTTTTCGATGAGAATCGAAACTGCTTCATTTAAGGTTGTTCCGGAAGATGTAGATTCCGAAAGTGAGAATAAAATCAGGCAAACACTTTTAAAAACTTCATTTATTAATGGTTTATATCCGGAACTAAAAAGATTGGTGTTGTCACAAAACCCTAGAGATTTTTATTCGGCTAGAAAACTTGCAATTCTTGAGGAATCTATTTTAAATGAAAATAATGCTATGTACTTGACTAATCCGGTACTTACAAAAAAAGGTGTTCTCACACCAGAAAAATATGTTCTCACACCAGATCAAAGTGAAAGTATGTCAGATTTAAAAAGAAAAGTGTTAGAACAGGAAAGGGACATTGAATTTCTTAGGGGTAAAATAGAAAAATTTAAGTTTAATTCAGATAAAGTTAACGAAAAGCGTTCACCGCGTCCAAAGTGTGACAAATGTGGTAAATTAGGTCACGTTCAAGAACAGTGTTGGAAAAAGGTTTTTCAAAAAAGAGATGTGTACGGTATAAAATGTAGGAAAATTTATACCAGTCCTGGAACTAGGTATCACCAGGGTGAAAGACACAGAGGGCAAATGTCTGCAAATGAGTGGAAGTATAGAAAGCAAGGAACGCAAAATTATAAAAATAAGGAGTCATATAAATCTTTGCAAAATTCCAAAAATCATTCTTCTGGGAATCAGAGTAGATATCCCATGCACAATTATAATAATAGAAAAACTTTTGATAGGCAAACATCACATTTTGAGGAAAATAATATTTGTCATAATATTACAAATTCTTTGTCATCTTCTTCTATTATAAAAGGAAAATTAGTGAGCAGTGAAGTGTCAATATTGATTGATACGGGTAGTTCAATTAATTTAGTGTATGAGGAAGCTTTAAATACTGTACCCATTGCACATATGTTGCTAACATACAAACCAACAATTTTGCGTAGCTTTAGTTCACAAGATACTAAAGTTGAATGTTTAGCCACTATTTCGCTAAATTTGGGAAAAGAAAGATTCCCTACCGAATTTTTTGTGTTAAAATCACCAGCTCCTATTTCATATAATGTAATCCTTGGTAACAAGTTTTTACATAAACATAATGCTATTATAGATTATAATCACTTCTGTTTTAAGTTTTCAAACTCTTCCATTCCTTTTGTTGGTTATCAATGTACGAATAATTTACTTTCGATTTCAAATCATGAACCGGCAAATGAGTCGGAAATTGCAGACTCAAACCTAAGTAGTGTCGCAAAGCGTATTGCTGTGCCTGACTCGCAGATGAGTAGTGGAAAAAATGTTCGTGTGGTAGAGGACTGTAAACCGAAAGAGTTCCATACGAATGCATGTGCCAAATGCAAAGCAGATCGGGCACCGGTAGTGAATGAGTCTCAGGTCATTCGGGAAGAGTATGTGAGCAGAAATTTTTCGGAAAATAATGTAGTGCCACATTTGGGTAGTGAAGAGGTACATATTAACGATTTGGAAAATGGAAGCAAATCTTTTAGAGATTTGGTAGTAAATGCACAGAATGTTACTTTGCATATGGGGGAAAAGCAAAATCATGTTAGAGGTGAAGTTAACTTTGTCATTCAACACAAAAACAATCCATGTAATCAGCAATTGGTCCACGTTAATAGATTAACTCCTTTACCTCCTAGACGTAGTGAATTGATTTCTAGCACATATAATGATAACATTGATAATTCTTCAACTCAAGAAACAAGACAATTTAAAAGTAGATATTTTCTAAACCATCAAAATAGGGTTAAAACTCAAAATGTTCCTAATTCACACAAGTATGACTTGCGCCCAAGAGGCCAATTTATTCATTAAAGTTACTTGTCAATTAAGGCAATATGTCAAGAGAGCAATTGGCTCAAAAGTAAAGTAAAATGTTTAGATTATGAAATTCTCACATTTTCAAAAAAAAAAAAAAAAAAAGACTGATATTGTTGTGAGATGGACAATTATGTTTCATAATATTATATTTTCAATTGTTTCACAAAATGTTTTGCAAAACTGTATGCTATGTTAAAATGGATCCAATATTTCTGAACTTCTGTGTAATTTGCTTTATGTGTCAGTCAGCTGAATGTTCTGTACTGCAAGTTCTGTGCCAGTGCAGCTTTCTGAATGTGAGTGCCATGTTAATCAGGTTGAAGTAGTGTTTTAAAATTCTAAATACTTAAATAATAATTTTTTTTTGCTTTACTTTAATGATAAGCAGTAATGTTTTAAAGTAATTTTAAGATAATTAAGTACTTGATGGATTAGAGTTTTGGTAAGGATTTTTAAGGATAACTGATAATTTTTATCTCTGTTTTATCTTATGAATGTGTGAATGATTTTTTTTAATTTAAAGGTCTAGTAAATTTTAGAAATTTTTTTTTGTCATTTGGTGTTTGTTGACTTATTGGTTGGGGGTACCGCCACCTCTAGGTTTGCAACTTTCTAATGGACTTGTTTCTTGCCTGGGTGCCTGATCAACATTCTTGGTTTGAAAATTTGTCTCATTTTCTAAATTAGTAATTTTTTTAAATGTCTTTTAAAGTAATTTGTTGGCAAGGTTGGATAATAGTTAATAAATTGATTTCTGTGAAAAGTAAATTTATAGAATTTTAATTGTAAAATTTTTGAAGAAAGAAAACTTTTTGTTTAGTTAAACTTTTTGTGAGTTGAGTAAATTAAATTTTCATGTCTCTGTGGTACTCACCAGAAAATGTATTAGTGTTTAAATTTTAAAAGGGGCAATTTCATCATTTGTGTCTTGTTAATTTGGTGTTGTCTTGTAAAGGTCTATGCTTGTATTGAGACTTATTTTTTTTTGACTCACGAGTCAAACTTTAGGCCACTCTTGGATTTTGGTTATTATGCTGGTCATGATCTTGTTTGTTTTTGTTTTTTTCTTTGGTGTACATGTACATCGCTCAAAATTTACACTAAATTCCTCTCAATGGAACATATGTCATTGGGAACTTAATGCAGGTATTTTCCTAGTATTGTGCGGAAAAATTCCCCGCTTTGCAGGAAATTTTTCTCCCGGGCCCCGAAGGAGTGTGATAAGGCTTTCACACCTCTGTGTTAAAATTGTATATTAAAGTATTGTTTTATTTCTGTGTGATTGAAAGTGTCAATTTCGAAATGTAAATGTCTTTTCTACATGTTTTCAATTACATTGACTTTTAAGGGAAGTGAACTCTAAAATCGCAAAAGTGTTTATGTTCCAGAAAAATAGTAATAGTTTTGTATTTTCGCTTCTCAGTCGCTAGTTGGGAACTTGCAGGTTTTGCGCACGCGCGCGTTTGAAAAAGGATTTTGGAAGCAGTGTGGAAGGAGTCGTGGAGAAATGTAGACGTGTGTGTTTGATTCGCGTATGATCGCGAATTTTAAGAAAAGGTGGATTAATTTTGAAAGTGGAAGGATGTGATTAAAATATGTAACATAGTTCGACAAGTTGTGCGTAGAGTCGTTTGGCTCGGTTCAGAGATGAGTCACTCGTGTTTTTAAATGAATCAGCCTGGTAGTAATGGAATAATGAGTCTTGTGAAAAGAGAAAATGGTTCTTTCACTGGTCGGCTTGAATCGCTAATAGGGCTAGAGGGAAAGCTCATTTTACAGCGATTTGTATTTGCCTGACTCCTCCTTGTGTCCTAAGGTACGAATCAACCAATCTCCGTAACCAACCAAGATGTCGAATTCCGCCAGCATGATGTTGTGTAGTCAAGTTTCCCGACCATTATGGATTTTGTTCTGCGCAAGAATCTCGATGAGTTTATGCCGAGAGTCCATCCTGATATCCTTTCCCATGGTACAGAATTGTAAATGTTATATTTAAAAGAGACGAGGTAAAGTTTTATATATATTTAGTCTTCCACCTAACGAATAGAGTGTTAATTGTCAAATCCTCGTGAGTATCGAGTCATTGATGATGTTATATGAAAATGTCTTATATGTTCAAAGTATACAAATGTCGTATATAAATGTCAAGTATAATGTGAGGAATATTGTGTTTATTTTATGTATCAGAAAATATGTGTATTCTCTTGGTTCCTCTTCCTCCAGGGGTGTTCTTAATGGTCACCCTACCGAGTGTAACTCTGAGTTATTGCGAGAAATGCTTGTACTCCACTGTTTTCGATCAACTGCCTTGTTATTTCATGTTTAATAAATGTGTTTGATTTCAAAACTTTGTCTTCTCTGTCGAGTATACCAAAACGTTCGCGACAGGACGGCCTGGGGTTTCCACAGGGTTCCCTAAAACGCCTAAGTCTGCGAATTAGCGATACTAAAGCGAATGCACACTGTTTCGAAATAAAAATCATTTTGAGGGAAGGTTGGGAAAACAAGGAAATGACCTGTGGCCTTAATGAACTGCCGTTGTGTCGGAGAATCCTGCTATTTAGCGACGTCTGTGTTGACATGGAAGGGGAGAGCTCTTAACTGCCGAAAAGGATATCTTTTAAAAGTCCGGAGATGAATAGCCAGGGTCCGAGGAGGGCGAAGTTGCTCCACGGAGGTTCTTCTGTGCTGACTTTCCGTTCATTGCTTGTAATCGGAAGCTGTCATTCATCAGAATCATCGGTGTCAGGAACTTAGTTGCTTTGCGAAGTCGTCATCAGATGTTGGGTAGCAATATTTGCGTCTGCGACCATGCTTGTCTCTGAGAGAGCAGTTTTATATGAGTAGTGATTTATTGCTGTTGGCTAGTAGAGTATTGCTCCATTATTGGCATCCATAGAGTATTGCTGAATATGCTCGGACGATTAAGTCCTTATGGTCACCATTGCGAGGTTTTGTGTGGTTTGCTTGTGTGGACTAAACCTGACATGGGGTATTAATGCCCGGCACAATCATCCGGCATTTTGTTGTTGTTGTTCTCTAGGCAGAACGTTAACGTTGCATAAAATAACATTTATTTACAGTAAATTTTACAGCTATATACATCATCATAATACTTTTCAGAGAGATTCTGCGGCAGGCGGATAAGTCCTAATTTTTGGAACGTTAAGTTCGAGAGAGTCGATCAGAGGTTCGACCGTTCTAATCGGGATTTCAGGAACGAGTCTATCCGAATTGATGAAAGATTTCCTCTCGACTGAATTTTGTTTACGCCCCAGAAAGAGTGACCGACCAGCTTATTGGTCGTCGTCGGTCTGGAGCTCATATATGGAGGTGTGCCCCACGCACGTCACGTGTTTTAGATGTGCACCATCGTATTGTTTTTCACTCATGCCGGTGATGAAAATAATGGCTTTCAAATGCCAGCATACTGTCACCGGCGTTAAAGTTATGTGCAAATCCCCATCGGGAGTTTTCAGAAGGCAGACTTCCAAAACAGGAAATGGTATGCGGTTTCCTCAATTATCAGATACACAGAGAAAAGACGCTTCTAGTTCGTTTTCGTGCAGGTGGCATAAATGGCGATAGTTAACCGCCACATATTTATAAAAATTAAAGCCATCATAAAGCACTGTCGGTTTCTATCCTTCGAATTTGAAACTAATTGGAACTCCTCATAACTCTGATGCCAGCTTGAATTTCTTGGATCTATGTATTAAGACTAATAACAGAGGAAGAGCAGAATTTAAATTGTATGACAAAAGAAATGATTTTGGTTGAAATATGAAATTCATTACACCATGGAGTACGATTCTTCACAGAAATATTTTCCTGAAAATCATAATTAATCAGATTTTACGGAGTAGGCGTTTGAATGGTATATCACGGAGAATACTGTTATGCGACGCTAATTTTTTGTCAATGGCAATGGGACAAGGATACCCAAAGAGGTTCTTATCAGACATTGTATGTAATGTTTTTAACATAACCGTAACGGATTGTTTCAAGGATTTTTTGGTCTGAGTTGATGTTAGGGGTTGGTATAGGAATGTTTAGTACATGGGAAGTTGTGTAATTCGGCATAAGACGTTATGGTGATGGTATCACGGTTAGGTAGTTTTGAGTATATAATTATAACATGGACTCTAGGGTAAAATATTTTAGTTGCACCGGTAATTGACACATACTTTTTTCTTTTAAATTTATATTGAATATTATCGTTTTAATGTATGTGTTGTGTATTTTAACGGAAAGTTTTGAGTACTTGATTTTATGAGTATTTTATTTAGTAATAGCTATTGTATAGATATTTCCTTTCCGTATGGATTTAATATCGCAGATCTCATGGATTTTTGATTTGATATTAACGTATTCTTTTTGGCTGAGTACCGGCTATTGGGAGTGCCGTCGCGAAATAAAGCTTGCTTAACCGGGGAGCGGGGGTCACAACCGCCCGGGCGATCGTTTGGAACTTAGTTCTTCCTGTTCCATTTTGGCTTCTATAACTTAATCTGCTCTACCAAGTTGCGTTGCGCGTGTGAGATTGCAGTGTTTATATCTCTTAAAAATATTATATATTTATATTGTATATATATATATATATATATATATATATATATATATATATATAATATATATATATATATATATATCTTTCCGTTGATTATCATGCGCACTATATACGTTTGCCTGATATGAATTCATATATTTTATAGTACTTTTTAAAGTTTTTGAACTTGGGAAAGAGCAACCATCGATGTAAATAAAGTATGGTTAGATAGCATAAGCATTGCTAGAGAAGTACTGCTCTAAAATAAAATCAGTCAAGGATGTGCCTTTCGATTGAAAAAAACAGGCCAGCAACGATAGTCTGACACGCTGAAAACTGCAGTCAATATTTATGATATATTTTGGATAGTATATTTGTGCCCTTTAAACGAAAAGTATTACAATATTGCAATTTTTTAGAACATTATAAGATTCTAAAATTTATTGTGCACAACTTTTCGATTGAAAAAACTATCAAATGAAACTATATTTTTTAAATTAATATATATTTTGCATTTTTCTGAGTGTGAAGTATAGAATTGAACATTTCTCCCTGTAATATATTTAATTCACTTCAGATTTCTGTAAGGTAAACTGTTAAATGGACAAATAAATTAATATATTAAAAATATTATCATTTTCTTTAAAAAAATGATTTATACAGCATATGAAAACTGTTAAATTCATCAAACAGACTAATTGAAATATTTAAGAAACAGAAAAATAATAGATAGATGCTTTTATAGAGTGCTCCTTTAAAACCTACCAAAAATATTGCATTACATAATGGTAAAAGCCTTTAACATTTTAGTATATACTTTTTTATGAAAGTAACGTCATTTTACTTTGAAAATGACAGTTTGAAGCGCAACTCATCTTTTTCTTGTCGCTTACGACAAAACAAATGTCAAGTTTAAACCATTTCCATACATATTTACTTTCGTAACACCAGAAAATGTATATTTCCTTCTGGATACCATTTCTAAGATGACAGTTAATAATTGGGGTATCAAAATGTTAAATATTTTTTTTCATCCAAAATGTAAATATTTTTAACCAATAATTTAAAAGATATTGATTATCCATTAAATAAAGAAATCATATCGTAAATTTATGCTGAAAGAAAAGGATAAATAGAATAGCAGACAATATCTAACTTAATGATGGGTCTTAAATTAGATAAAAATCGGAATACTTAAATCGTCTCTCTTGATAACTAACAATCTAATTGTTTCATATCCATTCTAGCTAAAGTGCTAAACTGATGCATTGGTAGCGCCATCTAACGCAATAAATGGTAAGTAAATTGGGAAACATACTGAATTTGCAGTAAATAATAACAAGAAATACTGTTCCGAAAGAGAATAAGAAACAAGTTGAATAGAGTCATTCCATAACTCATAAAAATCCGAGCTATTTTTCGCATTAGAACAACTTATTATAAGTGGAAATACATTTCTAAAAATGGAGAATTCAAATTTAAAAGAAGAACTTAGGTTTAGTACGCTCAATGCCAAATGACATGAACGTGCTTTTAGTTTAATTTTGTGCTAACGATCAGTTGAAATATTTCTTGGAAATTAAAATAGGGATAATTAAAAGAAAAGTGAGATGAACTATAACCGTGCAAATATATGCTTGATATGATTCAAACGTACTCATTGAACGTTATATATATATATATATATTAGAAAAATATCTGAGAATAAGATATACAAAAAACACAATCATAACACTTCATAACATTAAGGCACATTGCCGCTCTTTCATGTTTAGCAGGTATATAAAAGTAAATACATCATCAAATTGAAAAAGGCGGGGAGGTACAAAGGAAAGGGGGAAAAGAAAGGAGAGTGTTTACAGGAACGACAGAAAAAAGGCCGGGGGGGATAGTGACCCCCCGTTCCCGGTTAAAGCACTTTTACTCTAGAAACACTCCCGGTGCCTCTCAACGGCGGATCCAGGGGGGGGTCATGGGGGTCATGACCCCCCCCCCTGAGCTGGTTCCAGGACGTAGGTGGACCACTAATTGAACATAATGATTTTATTTATATATTTTGTCACCATACAGATTTTATGTAACTACATACCTTCAATATTTAATTAATTTAATGTAATATAATAACTTTGTATGATGGCAAAGGTTTGGGAACGAACGCATCGCAAATTTGAATTTTACCGCTTGTCGACTACGTAACGTGTAGCTAGACCTAACCTCAATCGGAATCGGAACGACTAAACTTCAACATATCATAACATAGTTCTAAGTTAAAAGACTAAAAGTTCTTTCTACCTATAATGTGTTTATAAGTGTACCTTTATAAGTATTCTTAAAAATTGTTGCTGCAAATTCATTAATTACAAGAAATGGTAAGTAATCAGTTTCTCATTATTCCAGTGCGTGTGTTTTAACTTAAATGTTATTGTTGTTAATGCTCATAAAGTACCTCATAGGTAGATATGTAGGTACCTACTTACTGAAAGAGTGCTGCGTGACTTATGTACCTACTTATATATTTTTTTTGGACGAGGGAGATTGAAGAGCATTAAGCTTACTGACCTAACCTAAAATCTTAGATAAATTCACACAATGAAATCAAGTGTATTGTCGTCGTGACCACACTGATTTTAATGCTCTTTAAAAATAAAATAAGAGAGCAACCAACAGAATGAATATAGCATGATGCATAAACTTAAAAATAATCTTGGTTAAAGTTTTTAAAAGCACCTAGCGAAAACTTCGATGCAAACTATTGCGTGACACAAAAACATTGCGCTTCATTAACAGGCATGCATTTACAACAAGTAAATAGTAATATACCTACCTACTACTTTTTACTTTATTTGTATATTACAGATTTTTAAAAACTATAAAACATTAGAGAACCTGAAATTGTTTTGCTTATTTAACACTATACTTACCTAAAGGGGCCTAAACTTAAGTAAGGTCTTTATGGAAAATGCAGTGGACTGTAAAACTACCTATATTATTATGTTTTTATGTACTTATAACTCATATGTTTACAAAAGTTTGTTGTCTGATGTGGGGTGTGAAATTTGCATGGTGAAATTTGCATGATTTTGCTTGCAGGGTGATTCTAAGGGAAAAGGAGATGATAGTGGTGGATTGAAACGTTCATTAATAGAGCCCTTTTAAAATTCCGTATTGATTCTGGCGATATTGCATTGCAGCAACATTTAGAATCTTCAAAATCCAACGCCACGTACATCAGCAAGACTGTACAAAATGAGTTGATAGATGTTTGCGCAGAAATCATCCAGGAAAACATTTTACAGAATGTGCGGGAAGCTAAATATTTTTCAATTTTGTTCGATGAAATAACAGATATATCACATATCTCACAGCTGAGCCTATCATTCCGATATTTGCATGATGGTATTATTAAGGAACATTTTGTGACTTTTTGTGATACCTACGATGCTCTCAGACGTGAAGACAACAATTCAGGTGACATAGAGCCTCGATTGACAGGTGTAGCATTGGCGAAAATCGTTGAAAATCTGTGTACCAAATTTAACTTAGATTTATCTTGGTGTGTGGGTATTGGAACTGACAGCTGCTCGGTTATGGCATCAGATACAAAAGGTGCAGTGCAAGAATTGATGAAAATAGCCATTCATGCTAAACGTTGCCCGTGCAACAACCATGTGCTCAATAACTCATTGGCAAGAACATCCAAAGTAGTTTCCTGTCTCAATACATCTGGCACAATGAGAAAAGTTGTGGCATTTGCCAATGCATCCGCTAAGAGGCATGAAATTTTTAAAATAGAACTCGGAGCTGCCATGCAAGGTATTTGTGAGACACGTTGGGTAGAGAGGCATGATGGGCATCTTCAATTTCAAGGAGACAACTTAGTCAAAATTTGTAGCGCTCTGGAGAAGATTTCTGCTTGGCAAGACAATAAAACTGCCAATGATGCGCATTGCTTGCTGCAAACATTGCGCAGTTCTGACTTTATTATATCCTCCATCTGTTTAAGTGATGTATTAGGTGGGTACTTCCCTAAATTATTTTATTTCTTATTGTTTGGCAAATGAACTTATACGAGTATACTAAACCTACTTTAAAATTATGTTGTTGTTTTGTTAATATTTTATGCTACGAGTACATACCGTTTATATTAAGTTATAAATTCTTAGTTTATGCACTACAGTCACAGTCACTCACTTTTTATTTTTCAGGTACTACTGTATCTTTAAGCAGAATACTGCAATCGAACTCAATTGATTTAAAAAAAGCTACGGACGCTATTAATGATACTTTAAGTGTTTTACAAAATAAAAGAGAAAATGTGGACGTAATCTACCGACAGCTTTTTGAAGAGGCTAAAGAAGTAGCTGAGCAGCTAGATGTAGAAATTAAATGCCCCAGAATAGTATCAAAACAAATACATAGGGCCAATAACCAACCTGCTCAATCTGCTGAAGAGTATTTCCGCAGAGCTATATACATCCCTCTTCTAGATTCAATAATAAGTGATCTCCAGGACCGCCTGTCTCCTGATGTACTTAATTTGTTTCAGCTAAGCGTTTTCATGCCAAAAAGCGAATATAGTAATGAAGACATTGAAACTGTGAAACAACTAGCTACCGACTATACATTATTACTAGATAACACTCCAGTTTCTGTCATTGTAAATGAATATCGGCTGTGGATGGTGAAGTGGCAGGCATGGCAGCGGAGCCAGGACATACCGCAGTCGATTTCTGATCTTATTTTAAATTGTGACATCGATATGTATCCTAATATAAGAAAATTTTTATGTCTTATGGCTACACTACCTGTCAGTGTAGCGACAGCAGAAAGGTCTTTCTCTACGTTGCGCAGAATTAAATCGTGGCTAAGATCTTCAATGGTTGAAGATCGCCTAACCGGACTGGCACTTCTCCACGTTCATAAAAACGTACCCATTGACGTAAATGACGTAATAACGCGTTTCGGGAGAAGACGTAAAAGAAAAATTGATTTTCTTATTTAAATATATGTATTTTGTCTGTTTCTATTTTGTTTGTTGGAAACCCTTGTCGTACTACCTCTTCACTTTTGCGGAGTTTTGCGTCATACCCCTCGACATACCTCTAGCTGTTATGACAAATCATTCACCACGGTTATGGAATATAAATAGGCTGCCTCATTCCGTGCGTGATAGTGCTTCTCTGGATGTCTTCAAGAGAAGATGGCAATATGTACGTGTATATGTACAAGTTATTATGTGTTAAGTTTTTCAAGTTTACAATAAAGAATAAATATTTTTAAGTACAGTACTTACGTACATTAATAAAATACCTACTTTTTACTTGTATCTATTGTTATCAAAATTAAATTATAAGTTCTTGACTTGACCACGACTATTTGACCCCCTCCTGACGCCAAAGCTGGATCCGCCCTTGGTGCCTCTGTCTTCCCGAAGCACTCCTCCGTCCGATGAAATCTATGAAACATCCAGAAGTATATAGACCATGAAGCAAAAAAGGGGGCTTAAGATTGGAATAAACCTAACCTAATTACTTAACAGAATACTTGAAGTCCACAAGCCATGCCGCACAACCTTATCTCACCGACCTGCTATCATCAAATGAAATTGCTTGTCTTTCTGTCAAATATCAAGTCTACATAGTGCCTTAGATAACGATGTGGGTAATTGCTGCTTCCCTGAGTAATTTATTGACGCTGTGTTGCTGTTCTTCTTTTAAGTGCATGTGAAGTATAATAAGTGTGTTTAAGTATAATAAATCATCTAAATCGATATAGACGTCTCAACACTGAAAAAGAAGAACAGCAACACAGCGTCAATAAATTACTCAGGGAAGCAGCAAAAAGCAATTACCCACATCGTTATCTAAGGCACTATGTAGACTTGATATTTGACATAAAGACAAACAATTTCATTTGATGATAGCAGGTCGGTGAGATAAGGTTGTGCGGCATGGCTTGTGGACTTCAAGTATTCTGTTAAGTAATTAGGTTAGGTTTATTCCAATCTTAAGCCCCCTTTTTTGCTTCATGGTCTATATACTTCGGGATGTTTCATAGATTTCATCGGACGGAGGAGTGCTTCGGGAAGACAGAGGCACCGGGAGTGTTTCTAGAGTAAAAGTGTTTTAACCGGGAACGGGGGGTCACTATCCCCCCCGGGCTTTTTTCTGTCGTTCCTGTAAACACTCTCCTTTCTTTTCCCCCTTTACTTTGTACCTCCCCGCCTTTTTCAATTTGATGATGTATTTACTTTTATATATATATATATATATATATTAGTTTTTTACCAAGCTTCCTTATGCACTGTAAATTATGCAGTAATCATGAATGATCTTCGGATGTTGTATTGGAGAGGTGAATGTGAGAATTAATTAATAAACTTAAATTCTTGGTCGTAAATAAATAGATTTTTTTAGCTGAATTCTTCTTATAGAACTGATAATTAGTAAAAAAATATTACAATCTATTTGGCTATGAAACGATAAATGACATACTCGTGCTTATGATTCAGTTTCTGCTGATGAGGAGAAGGAAAAATGCAAATATCAAAATCCGAAATTTGGCGTCATAATTAATTGACTGAACAGCGATAAGGAATTACCAGTCCAATATATTTTAATTGTTTTATGTAAATAAGACAAAACGGATTGTAATTATCGAAACATAATTACTGTAAAAGTGAAAGAGTTCATATTAACAATTGATATAGATAATAAATGAATTCTTTAACTAGTGATGTTAAAATTGATGTTAATTTCTTAACTATTAAAGTTATAATGAGTAAATTGATGTTAAAAACTTTTGTTAAAATGCTGTATGCAATAATTGCACCAACCGGTTTCACAGGAGAAAAAAATTACAAAACATTTACACCAATAGAAGCAGGATTGGTTTCTGTCCAGAAAGACCTTCACAAGTGACGCAGAATGTAAATCGTTGCCAAACAGGAACTAGAAAAATATGAATAAAACATAGAGTAATGTGAAAGAAATAAAGACAAATCCAAATTAAATTAATCAGATTAACAAATCAAGTACAATATAAAATAAATAAGTAAAAAACCGGTGAAACGGTGGCAAGAGTATCCAACCTAAAGTAATGCACTATGCACAAAAACTATTGGAAAATATCCTAAGGTAATTTCAAAACCAATTGAAACTGTTAATTTTTTATGCGTTATAGAATACCTTAAAAATGTATGATCGTATTTTAATTAAAAATTAACTTATATCCATAGAATATCTATTTATAGAAAGGCTATCTTGTAAGTGAATCTGAAAATACTTGCTAATGTAGTTACTGCATGGTACATTAGCAAGTATGCTTGCATAAATATGCGTAGCAACCAGTAAGGAAAGATTTAATACTTCTCTATGGTAATAAAAATAAGGAGCAGTATCGAATTGTTACTTTTTCACTAAAGGACAGTACACTTTCTTTGTTGAGAGACTTTTGTGAGTGTATTGAATATTTACTCTTTTGGAATAGATTGATTTTGAAAATCTACTTCCTGGAAGCCTGTTCGTTTATTGGTGGATTGTCAGTATTTCGATAGAACAAGTTTTTCACGTTCTCTGATTTAAACATGGATAGTTTTAACGAATAGTTTTCGAATGAATTTCCATTTAATTACGTTTGATTAGATTGCATTTAATTACAACAGTATTTGATTAATAATAGTTTACAAATAACATTTTACTGCGATCTTAACAACCCATTTTCTCAAGCAAAACTGCTTTTATATGTCTTGGTATGGAAGAATCAATTAAGCCACATGCAGGACTAGAATATGTTTAACCAGTTGTTAATTCTAACATGATTTCGTTAAACATAGGTAATCGTGTTACGTAGTCCCAGACGTTATTGTCTATGTCAAATATCATATGTTTCCTCACAAATTGGTATTGAATATTGTTAGATGTTTCATGTAATGCAGCAATGTAAAATATATCGGTTTCATTAGGGTATTGAATATTATTAGGTGTTTCATGTAATGTAGCAATGTAAAATATATTGGTTTTATTAGTGGTAAGAAATTATACTAGCGCTCACATTGAAAGCAGATCAGTGCCTTTCCTATTTTTTTAGATATGTATTCTTTCTTAGGAAAAGTGAACCAAGTTTTAGCACGAAAAACTAAAATTAATGAAATTTAGTAACATGCAAATATTGGGCCAGTATGGTAAACCAATATAGATCTAACATTGGAGTAATATGAAAATTCGCATATTTTGACATTTCTGCCCCAATATTGGCATGTCAATTGGTACGCAATATTTAGCTACTGTTAGCTGTCAATATGTTCCAAATATTGTAACTATTTCCAAAGCAATGTCAATATTGTCATAATATTATAATGTCAATATCTACCCTATATTAGCGACCTATGTATCCTCAAAATTGGCGTTACATTGGAAAAATTTCCAAAGAAGCGCCATGATTTGCTATATTTGACCCAATGCCTGATCAGTATTGGCGTAGCACTGTGAAAGTAAAATTGAAATCCGTGTTGAATAAAAGTAATCATCCGGGCTTTTAATTTCTAAAATAAGTATTTATAGGTGATAAAATAGGGATTACATGCATTTCTAAAGCTCCATTAAACAAGCATTGTGCATAAGTAAATCTTCATCACAAACTCAATAACATTGATATGTAAATAATTGGAAATAGAAGGTAAAGGACTATTTTACTTTTACATGTGTGGCATAATCAGACAAACTTTGCTATCTGTATGCTTATATAATACATTTTTACATACATTACAATACATTTTTTGCGTTACATTAATTGCTATTGAGTTTTCTAAGCTTAGAGAAAAGTTTACACTCACTTTAGTGTTGAAGTGTCCGGCCATTCAAATAACAGCTGTAAACCCTAGGGTCAGTGTTTTGCTCTGGGTGTTCGACTCACATTAGTGTGTGAATTATTACTAATTTCTTATAAAAAATCTAATGCGTGCAGCAAAAGTCTTCCCCTACATAATTCAATAACTTTTTTCACATGCAAATTAATGACGTACAAGATCCATGGCACGATTTTTTAACGTTAAATTGTATATTAACTGTAGGAGTCCTTTTAGATGTAAATGTATAAAATTACTACAAAATATCCAATTAACTTGTATTTTGCTCATATCTAAATTAATAATTAGAAATTTTGCTAGCCTCCGTTAAGAAATATAGCCCTATAAAATGTAGTTCAATAAACGATTTTCATCACGACTTTTCATTAATTTTGTTTATTTTTCTTTTCAATTTGGCAAAGTTTTCAAAGAACGTTCCAGTTGGTGATAATTCGCCAAATTTATCGCAGTGGTCAATCGACTTAAGTATTTTTGCTATTTATTTTAATTTTGTGTGACATTTTCTATAATTTTTTTCTATACATTTACAAAATTTACTATATTTTATTATTTGCAAATTAAATTTGTAGAAATAATTAATTTTTTTCCTATTTCACATTACTTTGTATTGTATTTTTAACGCTAAGAGAAAAATTACATTTTTGTGAATTATGACTAATTTATTATAAAATTCACAAACATGCTATGTGTGGGATATTTCAAGCTTAAAATAGGTCACACATGTAACCTGTTATGTTAATTTTATAATTAGTTGTTAAAAAATTACAAAACTATAATTTTCTCTCTAAACATAGTATGATTATCAATAACTTGAGGTAGTCAGCAAATAACTTTTCCTTTATAGTGCAAAGAATTTAATTGTTTTACAGCAAAACAATGATATACAAGATCCACGTCACAGTGTTTTTAATGTTAACATTTACATTTGGCGTTTTTTAAGATTATAACATGAGAAGATAGTAGTAATACAAAATATTCAGTTAACTGATATTTCGAGCGAATCTAACTTGATAAATATCCATACTGATGGCATCCTCAATAAGTATATAAACCATATATCTTTTAATAATTACTTCATAGATTTTGCGTCATTTTCGTCAATATAATAACATTTTGCAGTTGTTACGATATTTTCGTCAATTTGATACTATTATAAAAATCACAAAGTTGGCGATATATTTTTCCAAATTATTCATGAAATTTGCCAAAAGTTTCTGCAAGCTTTACACTCAAGCATAGAGATTGTTTATATATATATATAATAATAATAATAAAAAATAACTGTTGGCGAATTGTTGGGCGTCAAAATACAAAAGTATTATACAAAGTATTTTCTCTTCGGAACGAAACTAAATAAGTCCATAAAAATGATACTAACAAATTCGTTGCATAATATTGCAAATTGCATATGAAAAGGGATCCAATGACACGACGGTATATATATATATATATATATATATATATATATATATATATATATATATAATTTTTTATAAATACCACAGCAAATATAAAAATATTAAGGATACTTTGCAAATATGCAAATGTTAAAAATGAGTAAATAGGCATGACATATAAAATTCATTTAATTTAAATACTTTTCTTTGACTTGTTGATTCGAAATTTGTATATGTTTTTCCATTTACTTGAAGATTTGCTGATTTATACTTATATTTTGTAAGCTTGGTAGAAAGTTAGTTTTTTCGAGTGTTACATTTTCTCACTTTTCTTTCATTTGACCTTCAAATATTTTTATTATGTATATATGTATATATATATATATATATATATATATATATATATATATATATATATATATATATATATATATATATATATATATATATATATATATATATATATATATATATATATATATATATATATATATATATATATATATATAGATAGATAGATATTTACGTTATCTGACTTTATGTGTAAATTTATTTGAAAGGCATCAATATCTCAAGCAGGGTTCTTGCTAGTGTTCTTATACTTTCGCTATTCGTTTTCTAATTAAATATTACATACGAAATTATTATTTACGTAACATTATTGGAGGTTCTGATTTCTAAGGACTTTTTTAAAGTCGTCACTCAAAAGAGTCTTCTGAACATTTGATTGTTTTCAGAATTAATTGTGTTTCAGTATTCACCGATTGTAACATTTGCACTAAATTTTGTATGAAATGTTCTATTCATTCGTGAAATATGTCCGTACACCCACCCCACATACAAACTTTATAACATACATACACAAACTAACATACACACATAATAACATATACACACCTACACAGGCATTACCCCCAAAACGACCGTGTTGAGGGATGCTTGAAACGTGCTCTTCCGTCGAAAGCACGAATTTGAATTTTTTACCCTATCGCAATACTTTCCCTATGCATTATACTATGTATATAAGAAACATAATTAATGTGAGACTGAAAAAATATAAATATTTTTATATTTTTCGTGAATAAGTAACTTCAGATGGAAAATCCGTGTAAAAAATGCCCCATGGTGAAATTAGATTGAACAATACAAAATGGTAGTGATGGATTAAAAATATCTGTTTGAAATCATAATATGCAGTGGTATCTTATACAATTGGAAAAAAATACATAATTAGGGTCAGATTCTCTCTATATACTCATAGTCACTCTCTCCATAAACCTGATAGTCACTGGAAAATTCTGACGACACAGAGGCTAAATTATAATACTGTAAGGGGATATGGAACTGTACGATATTTTAGTATAAAATATTTGAACAGTAAAATTTTGCTAATATTTCGTTATACCTGTGAAACAGTTGCAGTGAAATGTGTTACATGTTCTAAAAGTAGCAAAAGCGACAGAAAGGCACCAGCCTCAGACACGAAGACGCCAATGTTTATTATGGAGCGGACATTCATTCATGGTCAAGAAAATTAATGATGACCTCATGGCATATGAATTTCGTGGATTGACTCAAGTCTTCTGGGTTATAGGAGATTCTCCAATGAAGCCCGGTATAAGCTCTGCCAGATTATTGGAGCCAATGCGCCAGCAGATCACGGAGAACTAATGGAAACTGGGGGATCTCACAAAATTCCCCCCGAAAAACAGAATTTAAAAAGTTTACTTCATCTTCAACTTCTCTCTTTGACTTCGACATTTTACACCGACTTTGAAGTTCAATTGGAAATACCAATTCAGTAAGTTCGATTTATACTGCTAAAAGGATGTGAAAGCAGTCAGCGCAAAAGTTGATTGCTCTTGAAAACTGTGAATGCACTCAGTCACTTTATATTGTTGAAGTGCTCCTAAAGATGTGAAGTGGACTTGAAGTTGATATAAATAAGTGTAGTTGAATGTCACTTGTGAAAACTCAAGCACACAAGGTAACATATTATATATTATGTTTAAAAAAAAATAAAAAGTCCATAAGTGAGTAAAAATTCTCCCACTGTATCACATCTCCGTCTTTAAGCAAAATAATCTGTAATAATATTGATAACTGATGATTTGTAAAATACAGAATTTTAATGATGAATTTAATCTTGAACGAGTTTAACATAAATACGATTTTAATAAATTTTGAATTAACTACTAATGTATCTTCATTATGTTGAAAGTAAATGTATGTCTATTAATAAATTTGATTTTCAGATGACACCGGATAACACACGAATAGTTGATGGGTTATTGGGGTCAATGTTTAGCAATTTGCATTTATACATTTTCAATTTTTACACGCTACAATAACACCAAGGGGAAATTCTAAAAGTTAATTATTTTAAAAACAAACGAAAACTAATTATATACGAATAGTTCTTGCTGAGCTTGGTTCTTCATTTTGATGGTATCAGATAAATTAGTCAGTCATTCAGACTTCCCGTTGTTCTTCAAGCTGATATCTTAAGGAGAAGAATATATATAGTGTCCTCTTCAAATATACTTCGTAAGTTAATCGTTTCAGCAGCTAAATGGATTTCATTCTGGCATGCTGGAAATCAGTGGTTGGAAACGCCTATCAGACAAGAGCACTTTACATGATATTTCTTCAACTAATATACCATTAAATGGATCCGACTATATCACAAAAGGTATCACATGATTCATTTTATAAGGGACTTACCAGCATTTTGCACCAAAGGTCATAGTTTGCTGTCAAACTAAGACCTTTGGGGTTAAAAACAAGTCGGTCATTCAGATTGTAAGTTGCTCTTCGATCTGTTGTCTGAAGGAGAAGAAAATAGAGTTCACTTATAGATGGAGCTAAATATAGATGGTAAATTAATCGTTTTACTGGCTAAATGGATTCTAGTCTGACACACTGGATATCGGTGGGCCAACGGCCGTACCGTGCTGAAAACACCGGTTCTCGTTAGATCACCGAAGTCAAGCAGCATCGGGCGCGGTTAGTACTTGGTGGGTGACCACCTCGGAACACCGCGTGCTGTTGGCCATCTCGGGTGCGGTATCCCCGTGGTTTGCGCGCTAGATTTGCACGCTACCACAAATGCCGCCGTGTTCATGCGGAGTACGATCACGTTAAACATGTGGGTCCGTAAGTCCTTCCGAGAGGTTGGTGGTAAGGGAAGGAGGGTACGGTCCCTGTGGATGCCTCCCCCACTGGGTTCCGGTCTAAATTGGGTGGCACTTTCCGGCCGTCCATACAGTTACCTTACACCTTTCTGGTAGGTCGGACGGTCTGGGTCTCAACAACAACACTGGATATCGGTGCTTGAATCCGCCACTCAGACAAACGCTCTTTACATGATATTTTTTTTTAAATATCCCGTTAAATGAATCCGAGAAATATCATATGATTCATTTTATAAGGGACTTAGAAGCATTTTGCACCTAAATTCTTTAAAATGTATTCCTACTCCGCGTATTTAATATTCAGAAACAGTTCCATTAACCCTGCTCTTACATACGATCCTCTGGCCACTGCATGCATGTAACATGATATATTTGACACCAAACTAAGACCTTTGGGGTATTATAGCAGGAGATTTGGGATGTTAGGATCATTAATAAGATCCTAACTAGTCTGTGAATATTTTGTAGGATAGGGCCTGGGGCACGTGATGTACAGAGAGTTTGAAATAAAAGTTGTTTTCCTTCTGGCTGGAACTCACATGGCAGACCTCAAAATATTGCAGTCAGTTTGTTTCGGAATTGAATATTTCTGTTCTAGTGAATAGCAGCTGCGATATGAATATTGGTTTGCTCATGCGTTAGTATAACGGGTAAGTGGAAGCTCTGTACGGGGCATATGGAGTATGTATTAGTGAGGATGCATTAAAATATAAAATTCATGAAAATAGTCTAATGTGGGCAGCACATGACTTTCCCTGCAGACTCATATTCACGTTCCCTTTAATTCTTCAATAATTCATTGAGTTTATTTGCACAAAATAACAGCCATAATTATTTTTACTTAGACTGGATTTGTCCTTTTAATATAATATTCGTTTTCATTTGGTAACTGGACTCACTTTTAAAAAGTAGCGAAAATGATATTAGTAGCAAAATGAATCATTCATTGCCAAAATGTGAAAAAAAAAATATCTCGAGAACGGCAAGTACAATATTGAGTTTAAACGATTTTAAAAATTTGATTATTTCTACAACGAAGCCTAATTTTAAAGTATGCAGAATCTAAACACATCAAGCTGTAAGATGAGATGTATAAGAATTGTTGAATTTTTTTAACTCAAAAGTATTTAGTTCTGGGGTTTGGAATATAGCTGATATGCATGAAATACTCATTGATTTTACATAGAGAAGCAGTCAATTTTATAGCATTGTATTTTTCGATGAAGCATGGAGTTAGAAAGTACTTTTAGCTCCATGGTTTTCAGTTTTTAAGTAAAATAAATTATTGTATTATTGTGATAATTTTCAAAATGTCACCTCTGAATGAAAGGAACGGAATAAAAGTGTATGAATGAAATATTCACTGTTTTTACACAGAGAACCAGGCGAGCCAACGGCTCTACCGTGCGAAAACACCAGTTCTAGTTAGATCACCGAAATCAAGCAGCATCAGGCGCGGTTAGTACTTGGGTGGGTGACCACTTGGGAACACCGAGTGCTATTTGCACTTTTCGGGCTCGGTAGCTCGATGGTTTGCACGCTGGATTTGCACGCCGCCACAACTGCCGTCGTGTTCATGCGGTATACGATCACGTTAAACATGTGGGTCCGTAAGTCCTTCCGATTATTAAGATATTCCTCCACCATAGGCTGTAATTACTGCAAACCTTCGGGTCGGTGCCTATAGGTGGTTAATCTGTTAATCTGTAAGTCCTTCCGAGAGGTTGGTGGTAGGGGAAGGAGGGTACGGTCCCTGTGGATGCCTCCCCCACTGGGTTCCGGTCTAAATTGGGTGGCACTTCCCGGGCGTCCAAACGGTTACCTTAAACCTTTCTGTTAAGTCGGACGGTCTGGGTCTCAACGACAACAGAGAGCCAGGCAATTTACACTCATGTCCAAAAGTTAAGCATAATTAGCAAAATACGAAAAATTCGTAGTAAATATGGATACAATTATTTACAATCAGTTGTAGAGAATCGTGGGACTAAGGTAAATCATTGTGCATATGCAAAACAGTGCAGTCGACGTCTACATGCGCAAAGCACCGGCCCACGTCGAAACGAGTATCAAACGGCATCGACTTGCATGAACAGTTGAGTCAGCATTTCGCAATTTCTGTGGTACGGAGAGTTGTTAACAATCAAAAAGGACGAAAGATGTCACAAAGATGCCAACAGGATATGTTTTTGAAGGGACAAATTATTGAAGTGCTGTCATCCGGTCGATCCCAAACCGAAGCATGCCGAATTCTGAATGTGCTTCAGTGTGTGATCTCCAGACCATGGTAGAGGTTCCACACCACTAGAGATGTTACTCGACGTCAGTACCTAGTCGGCCAAGGGTAACAACAGCTCGGCAAGACCGATATTTGGAGATAACTGTGCGACGTCAGAGGAACCGTTCAGCAAGACAAGTGGGTTCAGCCCAAACAGCCGCAACAGGAGTCACTGTTTTGAGACAAACTGTTTCCAGGAGACTCCGAGACGTTGGTCTCTATGCCAGACGACCAGCACTTTGCATCTCCCTGATGTCTGCACATAAACGCTCGTGTTTACATTGGAGTTTGGAACATCGGCAGTAGAGTGGACAACATTGGGGTAATGTCATGTACAGTGACAAGTTCAGGTTTAGCCTTCACACTGATTCTCTTCGTACCACGATCTAGAGAGAACGTGGAACGCGTTTTCACCTGGAAAACACCACGGAAAGATATCATTTTCCATTTGGGGGAGTCATGGTTTGGGCAGGCATCATGATGGACGACCGCACATACCTCTACATCTTTGACACGGGGTCGGTTATCCGTCAAAGACACAGAGGCGAAGTTCTCTGTGTCTTTGACCGATCTGTGTCTTTGATCTTGAGACTACCGTTTGATTCTTTTCAGATGCTGTTGATCCTGATTCCATATTCATGGATGATAACGTGTCTCCTCACGGTGCGGCCTTGGTCGACGACTTCCTTCAAACTGAATATATCCAACACATGCAGTGGCCTACCAACTCTCCTAATCTGAATCCAATAGAGCATGTGCGGGATATGCTCGGGAGACATCTTGCAGCCCTACGCTACCTACCAAGCACCGTTCCAGGATTGAAAACTGCTCTCCTTGAGACTTGGAACTCTTTGAGCGCACAACGCATCCAAACCCTCATCGAAATTATTGAAAATCGTTGTGCTTATGCGTGGCTACCCGAGGTTCCCACACACCGTTTTAAATTGCAGCATCACATTGTATTAATCATTCTGTTTCACCAAGATTGGCACTCGTATTGTGACCCTTTTCCTTTCAACCCCTTTCTTTGAATAATAAAAGTCGTTATTATTTTGTTTTGCATTATTTTCTTTTTACGTAACCCCATTGCACCAGCATACTGCGTTTCCTTCCATTCCGATGTAGATTTCCTGAAATTTTTACATAAACAACAACTACCCTTAACTTTTGTATATGAGTGTACATTTCGATGACGTCATTTGAATAAAGTTTATTTTTTTCTATGAAGTTTTAAGTTTTCAAATATAGTAAATTATTTTTGTATTGTCATAATTTTCAAAATATCACCGCTGAAAGTATCGCATTTTAGAGATATTTAAGTAAAATTGCATTGCAGTTGGAAATTATTTCATGATCAATGCTTTATGCATGATTGATCTTTCTTGTTAATGCTCGATTATAACACACACACACACATATATATATATACGTATATATATATACAATATGAATATATAATGATCTTAAGATATATGAAAAACTGAAATCTCACTCAAATAGCGCTACGCAGTTTTTGGATTAGATTAAGATATAGAAACCAAAATGGAACAGGAGGCACTAAGTACCAAAAGATGGCCAGAGGGGAGTTGTGACTCCCGCTTCCCGGTTAAGCAAGCTTTATGTGGCAACGACACTCTCTATCGGTAGCCGGTACTCACCAAAAGATAACGTAAGTATTAAATCCAAAAAACCAAGAGATCTGCGATACTAAATAAATACAGAAAGGGAAGAACTATATAATAGCCATTGCTAAATAAAATAGTCAGTTTACAACATACCAGAGATTTATCATTTGTTGAAAATGAGCAAATGTGAAAATAAAATGGGCTGAAGTGAACATTTGAAATCAACATTAAGTCTACGACAAGCGTGAGAAAATTATAAATAGAACATTATAAATAAAACAGGTACTAAATGGCTACCTCTCCGCGGTTTTAAGTTTTTAAGTAAAATAAGTTATTGTAGCTTTGTGATAATGTATATATTGCTGACTCCTTAGCCAATGCGACTTGTCATTTGAACTCACCTTCGAATAATTTTCTCATCACTTCTGAAATACAAACCTTGATTAGATCTAGGAATTAACATGTCATTCCTCAATGACATTACTGACACTCGGCTAAGAGCACTGGATTATCGCTCCAATATTATGGCCCTAGATCCATTCAGACAGCATTGGCCATATTAAGAAGCGGCCGCGGCCGTATTAATGATATGAGGTTTGAGAGAGGAGATTGTGTATTTCCTCCATGTACCTGTGAGGCCAGAAATAGATGTAACATGTGTTTTGGTGAGACAGTTTTATGCCATTTATTAATTGATCTGAAACATCAAACAATACTGCCAGTCTAGATGGCGCCGAGTTGTACGACACGTGAACTCAAAGGTCACAAAATCACATAAATTTAGGAGCGTCAAGACAGAGGGGGCCGAGCGGGTCCTTACAAGGTTGTGAAGTAGTTCCATTGGATAAAGATTAACCAATGGCAAATGGGCTTTTTGAGTCACTCTCAATGCTGCAAATGAAAGCAAAGGGGGGTGACAACCCTAAGACAGAAGGAACCACAACCTGTGACCGAAGAAAGACACTGGAGGCAGACATATACAGATAACATCGACATTATAACTTGATGGACTTGTGCTAATACTCGGTCGACTTTATGACTTGTGCAGATACTACAGAGATGACTTGATACACTAAGAGAATGAAATAAGTGCGAGTGTTGGAGTCAGCAGTACAATATGATCGACGAAGTTACGAGTGGATGCATTTCAGTACGAGTTAATGCTAGTAACAAAGACGACTTCAAATACGTGCTGCTAACAAAGTTCAAGACAGACTTGAAGGTATGTGTTCCTCAAAAAGATATCTAGGTCTAAACAAATATATTAGACCAGTTAAGTGGTCTCACATGTTCCCCCGCCAAAACTGATAATTAATTGTGTAATGAATTGATAAGTGTTTATGTTGTTAATAAATGTTTTATTGTTAAAGTTTAAATGACGTGATCCACTGAGTACTATATTAATTAATAATTCCTTTACAGAATTCGCGCGAAAGTTAAATAATTGGAGGGTTTTATATAACGACACAATAATGCAATGTACAATTTAGTAAATAATGAGTACCACTATACGAGTAATTTACGACCATGTGTATTAAGTTTAATTTAACAATAATATTATAATTAATAATAATAGTATTTTAAGTTCTTTTTAAACTGCGTGCCACAGTACCTGTTCTTCCTCGTTGGTTACTCCCTCTCATCTTAACTGCATGAGAGACTCTAAATCTTCTAGTATATGACCAAGAGAAGGTAGCTTCATTGGTTTATGGGCGGTGTAATCTTTTGGACTTGTCTTAACGTTTTCTATTTTAAGGGACTTAGCAACAACAATAACAACAGCAACAAAAGAAAACAAGAGCGATTAATCATGTATAAAGCATTGATTATGAAACATTTTTCAGCAGAAACGCAATTTTATTCAAACATCTCTAAAATGCAATACATTCAGCGGTGATATTTTTTAAGTTATCACAGTACAAAAATAATTTATTTTACATGGAAACTTAAAGCTTCATCAAAAGAAGCAATGCTATAAAATCGCCTGCTTCTCTATGTAAAATCAAGGGATATTTCAACCATATCACTTATATTACATATTCCAGAGCTAAATAAATTAGCGTTAAAAAATTCAGCAATGGATTTGTTTACATTCTGTATTTGTAGCAATGGATTCTGTATTGTTAGCAAAGGATTTTCAGCAATGAATTTGTTTGCTTACAACTTGGGTTTGTTTACATTCTGTATACGGTAAAATTAGGCTTCATTGTAGAAATAATAAAAGTTTAGTGATCATTTAAAATAAAAAAAAATATTTTAAATACGACGTAAGCACAAAATTTAGATACACAGATAATTTGCAAAAAAAAAGCGGTTTTAGGACGGATGCAACACTAAATATAAATATAAGAATTCCTTAAAAATTATGATTTTCACCAAGCGAAAAAAATGAATGTGACATTTTCTATTGCAATGAGTCCCGTGATCTCTTCATATGATGTGGATGTAATTACTATTTCAAATTGTATTTAAAAGACAACTTCGCATATTTTGATAAAATGTCTTTTACATATTTTACCCGATAATTTAAATAGTCCCTGAAAATTTCAAAACAATTTGTGAATTTTACAATTTGAAATGTTTGAAAAATTAGGTATTATAGTGTTCCATGTATTTCATTTTTTCACTCGGGTTGAATCCAAAACTAATTGGGTGATATTATTATTTAACATTCTCTGTCGTACGGCGTGCACGACATTTTGTAACTTCAATTACGGATGCCAACCAAAATAATGAACTATCTAAATGCTGCAGAGGGAACCAATGACAACACATGCATACATAAACAGTGGTCATCCCCTTCTGCATCAACAACGAATGGTAGATGTGGTAGGAAACCAATGGGGGAAAGAAAAAAGCGCCCCAAAGCCGTATTCCAAAAAGTTCAGTCTACTTCAAATTTTCGAACGAGCTAACATCATGTTTCTTGGTTTTGTGAAAAAAGTATATAGAATGTGAGCGATAAAATGGAAGCTTGTTGCAGTTATGAGATGTGCAACAGTTTCGTACATCATTAACATTGCACGAATAAGTACTTAACACAAAAGAGTAGAGGTAAATCAACTTTCAATTTGTCACTAATTAGCACGGAAGGCACACTTTTATCGATTATTCAAATAATGAACAATCAGTTCGTAAGAGTAGATTATATTAACGAGTTCTTAGATATTGAACTAAAAGAACTATTTTGAGTGTCGATTGCTTAAAAGAAACTGTTTTAAAAAATATATGTCAATTTTATTATGTGTGTAAATATGTATTAATGAAATATTGTCAGTGATATATGTCTTATAATAATAGATTTAATAATAGTATCATTAATCAAGATTCAATGGATATCTATAACTTAAAATATTAAAATAAATTGATCAATTAAGTCAAGTGTATTTATTTATATTTTGTGTGTTCGTCTCTCCAGCTTGAGAACCTGGAGTTTACATGCTCCACCCTTAGTGTCGGCATCATAGGTAAGTTCTATAGTATTAATTTGATAAGGATAATTTTACCTTATGACATTCTCCTTAGTCCTCAAACTGTCTCAACAACATACTAAAATTTCATTTTGTTAAAGTCATTTTTACGGCAGTTATAGTGCAAAAGGAGAGACAGACAGACAGACAGATAGAATGAGCAAAGTCATAAACACTTCACAACTAAGTTGGAAAGTGTTAAAAAATTGAAAACTGTTAAGTGGGTAGCCACACGGCTACGTGAAGACCGCACATTTTAAATTCGGGGAACTTCGGACACATTTTTTATCTTCAATGATAAAAACATTCACTTACCTAATGTCATTGTACACCTTAGTAAAGTAAAAATAATGATTTCTCCATAATTAATTACAAAACATATAAGTTAATAATAGTTCCACCAAATACAACCTAAATCGTGATCCTTCATTTATATCAAACTCCAAAATATGCTTTATGGTATATTATGCATCATAACTAGGTACTGTGTTAATCAAGTACACCATCTAAATGCAAGTCTCATTAATAGAATGTCTTTATACGGTTCGTGAGATGTGAGGCACCAAAACGTTATGGCACGTGACGTAACAAGGCTGCAAGATTAAAGCGGTGTATTACATTATTAAAACTCTTCGAAACTATTCCAATTTTACTCTGTGGAGGTGAATAAAGAGGATAACAAACAATTTTGTTGAAGAAATGAATAATATAAATTAAACTTAAATCTGTGAATATGGTTATTTCGTATAATCGTGTTGTTGTTGAGACCCAGACCATCCGACCTACTAGAAAGGTGTTAGGTAACTGTTTGGACGGCCGGGAAGTGCCACCCAATTTAGACCGGAATCCAGTGGGGGAGGCATCTACAGGGGCCGTACCTTCCTTCCCCTACCACCAATCTCTCGGAAGAACTTACGAACCCACATGTTTAACATGATCGTACTCCGCATGAACACGGCGGCAGTTGTGGCAGCGTGCAAATCCAGCGCGCCAACCACCGGGCTACCGCGCCCGACAACACACGGTGTTCCTAGGTCGTATAATTGTGTAGAGAAAGTCTTATGTAGAGATACTCCATGTTCCCAGTTGGGAACATTTACAAAAAAAAGTTATTTAAATTAATTATTTTTCATTCAATTCAGTTCCACAAAATATAGCCTAAGTCGTAACCCTTCAATTATATCAAACTACACAGTATTCAGTATGGAATATTACGCCTTTAGTTATGTATCAATATAATTTATAATGCTAATCAAGTGCACCATTTGAATGCAAGTCTCATTAATAAAATGCCTTTACACGGTTCGTGAGATGTGAGACACCAAAATGATATGGCAAGCGACATAAAGAGAGTGGAAGATTAAAGCGATGTATATCATTATTAAATCTCTTCAAAATTATTCATATTTAACTGTGTGGAGGTTCATATAAATAGACTAACTAATAATTTTAGTTAATTGAAGGCATTGATAAGAAAAAATAAACTTAAATCTATGCATATGCTAATTCCGTATAATTATGTAGAGATAACTTTTAATAACGAAAAGAACAGTTTTAGCACCATTGTTCCCAAATAGGAACATTTGAAAAAAAAAGTTATTTAAATTAACTACTTTTCGTATTTTCATTCACTTCAGTTCCAGAAAATACAACCCAAGTCGTGACTTTTAAATTATATCAAATACTATGTTAATCAAATACATCATTTGAATGTAAGTCTCATTAAGGGGACGGTGGACGTTGAATTTTTTTTTATTTATTTATTGACTTAGAAAAGTGAAAACTTGTATAAATATTCCTCTTAACATTACTATATACAATACCATTAAATTTTTTTCAATTTTGTTATAATTTTGTATTTTTTTTAATCTAATTTTTTTAACAAAAATTTTAAAATGCTCCTTGCGTGCCATTTGTTCACATTTTTGATTAATTTTACATTATAATCACTCAAAAACACATTAAGAACAAATTTGGGTATTCATTTTTAAATCCCTTAAAAAGTTAATTTTTTAAAAATATTTTTCTGCATTAAAATTTAATTTTCATCATTTAATTAGGTTCTTATTCACTTTTAATTCCCTTAAGAAAGTCCAATTAAAAATTCATACCCAGTTTCATTAAAAAGTATGAGAGGTGTCTTCTTGCCAAATTTCATGCATCTCAGACAAAAATTAAGACGCATGGAGCATTTTAAAAATGTAAAACCTTTGAAAATTATGTTTCGAAAAAAAATGCATTCAACCTTTTTCTTACGGGTGGGACAGCGTCCATCCCAAACGAAGAACCTCCTAAAAAGACAGGTATTTGACGTATCCTATCCCAAACAGTTCGACCCCCTTTGCAGGCATTGGCGTTCATGGAAATCGCTGACAGAAACATTGCACCTGCTGCCAATGTTTCTGTCGGCGATTTAAATGGACGCCAATGCCTGCAAAGGGGTCGAACTGTTTGGGATAGGATACGTCAAATACCTGTATTTTTGGGAGGTTCTTCGTTTGGGATGGACTCTGTCTCATCCGTAAACAAATGTTAAATGTGTAAAATAATGTTATATATTAAAAATTGTTTAGTCGATTTTTGCTTATTTCCACGTCCACCGTCCCCTTAATAAAATGTCTTTACATGGTGAGATCGGAGACACCAAAATGATATGGCAAAATAGTAAGGCACGTAACAATGGTGTAAGATTAAAGCAATATATTTCATTATTAAAAATCTGCAAAACTATTCCTATTTAACTATGTGGAGGTTCATAAACAGACTAACTAATAATTTTAGTTTATTAAAGGAATTAATAAAACAAAATAAACTTAAAACAATATGTTTATTCCGTATGAACTATGTAGAGAAAATCTTAAGCAACAAATGTAACAGTTTACCTGCCAATGTTGCTAATTGCGAAAATTTACAAAAAAGTTAGTTATAATTATTATTATTTTATTATTTTTTATTAATATTTTTTATTATTATGTTTTATTATTATTTTTTATATTTTCATTCTTTTTATTTCCACAAAATACAACCTAAATTGTGATCATTCCACTATATCATACTCCACAATACACGGTATGGTACATTATGCATCAGAATAAAGTACTGAGTTAATCAAGAACACAATATGAATGCAATTACTCATTAATAAAATGTCTTTACACGGTTCGAGAGATGTCAGACACTAAAATGATATGGCACGTGACGTAACGACGGTGTAAGATTAAAGCGATATATTACATTATTAAAATTTATTAAAACTATTCCTATTTAACTATGTGGATGTTCATGAATGACTAACAAATAATTTTATTGACGGAATTATTAAAGCAAAATAAATTTAAATCTATGCATATGGTTATTCTGTATAGTGGCGTAGAGAAAAAAATAAACAACGAAATTAACCGTTTACCTCCCAATTGGGAACATTTATAAAAAAAAAAAAATATTTAAATTAATTATGTTTGTTTCACATTTTACGTAATAACTTATTTATTTCCGTCACTACTTGAGTGGAACCGATAATTGAAAAAATAGTTTGTTTTAGATAAAGAGTATATATTATTATTTATTATAAAAACATAAAGTTGAGCACTTGTTGATGCTTGAGATGATATTGAGCAAAATTCAAGGTAATTACTTGGTCAATAATTACTTAATAACATTCCAGAAATTAGATTTATGAATGGGTAGTAAAAAATTTTGCCTCAATTTTAATTGATTTTTAATTTTTTTTATCATTTTATTTCTTCATGATAGTTACATATTTCGTCTCGTTTGTCGGCAATGGAATAAAAATATTAATAGAATTTAATTATGTATAAATTCAGTGGGTAAATGGTTGGGCAAACAATAAGAAAACAACACAGAACACACCTGCTTTGAGGATACTTTGGGCTCCCCTTCTTCGGTGCTAGACGGTTCAATATGAGTATATATACCTTCTCATTCTTACACTTCGTCTTTTGAAGTTTTTGTTGTCAGTCTGGCACAGAAGTAGGGGATTATACACATCTTCAAAACAGCTGTATGTTACCTTGTTTGATTAAATTAGGAATTAATATGACATATTATATTAACTTATTGATTAAACAGTTTCCCTAGGAAAGTAATTCAGCATTTTACGTTCAGCTTCATTAATTTTACAAGGAAAAGTCTATGAGTGCGTACGTTAGGTTTACATATCTACGTAAATAAAAGTGAAAAACAGTGTGCATGTGTGTGTTTGTCTCATCAATACGGAAAGACGAATGCACAGAATTTCATGAAATTAATTTTATGGCAAGCCGTGAAACAGCCCCGCTTAAAATTTAGTCCATGTTTCAATTTTCTGGGATAAGAGTTTGGCGAGATATTAATAATAGCAAATGAAAGAAATGAACCTCCCATCGAGATAATCTTCCGCAAATGTATTTAAAACAAGAAAGATCAATCATGCTTAAAGCATTGATTATGAAACACTTTCCAAATTCAATGCAATTTTATTTAAAAAAGTCGAAAATGCAATACATTCCTCGGTAATATTTAAAAACTTATCACAATACTACATTGATTTATTATATTGGAAAACTTAAACCTTCATTGAAAAAAATGAACTTCATTCAAATGACGGCATTGAAATATAAATTGCCTGGTTTAAATATCTCTAAAATGCAATACATTCCACGGTGATATTTTTAAAACTATCATAATACTACGATAATTTATTATATTTGAAAACTTCATCGAAAACAACTGAAATAAATTCAAATGACGTCATAGAAAAAATAACACGCCTGGATCTCTCTATAAAAGCAGGATTTCATTCATAACTTTCTCCCATTCAATTCATTCATCACAATACTATAATAATTTATTTTATTTAAAAATTAAGACCATGGAGCTACAATTCATAAACTCTATGCTTAAAACTTCATCGAAAAAAATCGTCCTTCTGTTTATAAAATCAATTAATATTTCATTCATATCAGCCATGTAGACTCCATGGACTGAATTATTTTGTGTTAAAGAAATAAGGTAATTCTAATACAACTCATTCTACATAGTTTGCTGTTTACATTTTACATAGGTGAAAAATAGGCTTAGCTGTAGAAATAATCAAATTTGAATGAAAATTTAAACTCAAATATATTGTCATTGTGTTGTTTTAGTATATAGATGCACAGAATTTAAGCAAAAATAAAGTGGTTTTAGGACGGATACAACACTCAATGTGAATTAAAAAGAACTTAATAAATCACGATTTTAAGACAAGATGGATGCCATATATCATTTTGAAGTGGGTCATGTGATCGTTTCATATAAGATGTGTAATTAATATTTTAATTTTTATTTAAAAAACTACTGAATATATTTCGCTGAATTTTTTTTTATATATTTTATGGAACAATTTGACTATTACCTAAAATTTTCGAAGCAATTTGTGAATTTTAAATCCGCTTAAAAAATGTTTGAAAAATTAGGTCCCATAGGGCTCAATGTATTTCATTTTTTCAACCCGGGTTTAATCCAAAACTAATTGGGTGATATTATTCATTTATATTCCCATAGGTCCTACAAACCGTCTGAACAGCATACTAAAATTTCATTTTGATTAAGTCATTTTTACGGCAGTTATCGTGCTAACGGACAGACAGACAGACAGACAGACAGAATGAACAAAGTCATAAACACTTTTCAACTTTGTTGTAAAGTGTTAAAAATAGCATTTTGCTAAGAAACGGAAGTAAACTCAGTGAGTTTATACAGCAGACGATTTTTAATAAATCTTTTCGGATTTAAATAATTAAGAAATTTATATACATTTTTCTTTTGAGAATGAGATTTTTGACTGATTACATATCTAATTACGGCATTTTGGTTGAAAAGTTACGAGGATTAGTGATATATTTCATTTCTTAAGTCATCTGTTTATAAAATTTTTTTCAAACTCATATATTGAGTTTTGCCAATTGTTGAAACAGAATAAAAATAATACGGTTATATCTTCTAGTACCAATTTAGCGATATCATTTAAGCATATTCGGATTCAATTTCATATTTTTTTGTAAATTTACTTATAAACGGAATCCGGATGTACTATCCTCCAGATTTACCTGTGAAGACAATTTTTTATAGCCAGAACAGATATTATTATACTTCTTTATAGGACAACTAAATTAAAATTGTTAACAAAATTCTTTGAATCACAATGCCATTTAAAATACTATAGGAATTTGCACGTAATTGTGAATTTTAAGTTTCTTTATATTTCATATTCCGTACGAATGACTGGAATAACGTTAGATTTTGATAGTCAGGACTTGCTCGATTGAATAAAAGTGATTGTACCCCTTTCACTTGCGGAAAATTCAAAAAGTTACGATACCAAATATGGAAATAAAGTGAAATAGACAAAACGTCAATTACAAAGTTGTAGAGCATTGTTGAATAAGTAGAAACCTATACAAAGAATGAACAAATTCAATAAATGAAGGTATACGGAAGGTAATAAAGACATGCCAATAATAAATATATAAAAATAAGAGGCGCAAGAGCTAGGCACTAAGTATATTTCCATGCAAATTTCTACTGTATAGGATTTGATTTCAGTGTTTATTGACTCAAAACAATTTTAAATGACTTCGAAGTATCATTTGGAAATATTCTTTGAGATAGCGAGCTGTCGGCAGTTCAAAGGGTGGACAGTCATTGATGAAAGTTGTAAATTTTTTCATAATTGGTTTTATATCGTGCCCACTCATGCTTGATTTTTTCGGAATATATATTATGATGCTATATATTACTCCAAACAGTTCATTCTATATTGAACCGTTGTTTGGGAAATCACTGATTGTCTGCATGCAGAGTTAGATTTAAACACCAGTCTATTTTTATTTATTATTTTAATTCCAAATTACATTAAGGAAAAAAAAAGAAGATAAGAAAAACTTGAGCAACGTATAAAAGCATAAATAACGTAATAATGCAGCGTACGGCTGTTTCGCGGATACGGTAGATCCCTTCGCCAGTGCAAGAGAACCAACAAACCCGAAGTTCAAAAGAGGACTGACCGCAAAAGAAAGACACAGGGGGATTATACAGCCAAGAGAGCCAGCAAATCAGAAAGCAATATGTTGAACAGTTCAACCGATACGAAACGACAAGTAACACACAGGGTTGGCGTATGCCAAAACACAACATAGCTATCCCGACAAGACCAGTCAAGTAAGAACGAAAATAAATGAGACGCAACAAAATGAAAAAAAAGGAAAAACGACACATACGAACCCCAAAGAAATAGAACGAAGTTAGAGGGTGGTTACAGGGCATTCTGCCAGACGGCGACAAACATGGAGTACTGGACAAAATGGAGTAAAGTCATTAACTGAATTACTGGAATTTGCAAATGTACATTGACATTTTATATAAGCTCTTCACTAGATATCTGTTTCTGTAAATTTTGTTCATTGTATCATTCTTTCATAGGACAATAATTCATAAATAACTATATTGTGTCAAATAAATAACTTATGTAGCAGTTTATTGTCAATTTCTATTCATTAAATAATTATCTTGAACTTTCTAATTCGCTTTTTGAGATGTTGCGTTGTTGACAAGTTTGTTAGCTCACTTTTTTTTAAATTTCCCTCTAGGACGCGGAGCAAAAACCACTTTTATTCCATCGGGTATGGTAACTTAATAGTAGGTGGACCTCATGTGTACACTCATTCCTTCCAAATTTATGGAGGTGCTTAGAGATTTTCTATGAATCCTGTATAAAGGTGTGTTACAACAAAATATTTTTGTATAGTCATGGAGGGGGGAAATTCTCGAAATTAAATTTTCGCTGAGACCAACATTTATACATATATATATATATATATATATATATATATATATATATATATATATATATATATATATATATATATATATATATATATATATATATACATATATATATATATATATATATATATATATCACATATTATATATACATACATATATATACATATATATATATATATACATATATATATATATATATATATATATATATATATATATATATATATATATATATATATATATATATATATATATATATATATATATATATATATATATATATATATATATATATATATATATACATATACAGCTAAGCAAAAGCTACGAGACAATTATCAGAAAGGTGAGGAAAAAAGACCAACTTATCAGAAAGGAGTACACATTTACAAGCTGCATCGCGCTTTTATGTCTAGTTACTTTTTTGGTACACTTAGTACACTTGTATATTTTCGTTTTATGATATACACATATATACATATATATATATACATTATATATACATGTATATACATACATATATATATATATATATATATATATATATATATATATATATATATATATATATATATATATATATATATATATATATATATATATATATACATATATATATATATATACATATATATATATATATATATATATATATATATATATATTATATATATATACATATACATATACATATTGCGACCCCTATTGCGACCCCTATTTCCTGGTTAGAAGCTAGCTTTGACTTTATGAAAACGCTCCCATAGACTCTGCACGCCTAAAACAACAATCGATCATGCCCGTGGGGAAAAAATGACCGGATCCCAGACAACATAAAAATGATCAAAATAACAAAAATTATAAATTTTACTAACCAGCAAGACGAGAATCATGGAAGAGTTGCATAAAGCGTATAAACTTCGAATAGGAAAGCATACATAAAAAAGTCGCGTTCAACTTATAGAGTCATCTGGATGTGCATCAATCAGATAATCCAAGGTAAGAGTTGAGTTGTATTGTATGATGTCGGATAAATTAACATAATTTTTTTCACTATAATTTCTGTAAAAACATCATAATAGTGCTATACAAAGCGGAAGGGATATGATTGTTCCCGAGTTCCGTTATAAAGAAATACAATCCCAAAAAGTATGAAATTCAAGTAAGAGAAAGGCGCAAATTGCCGCACTATCAGAGTCTTGAAATATAAGATTTAAAATGAAAAAAGAAAATATATAGGTGGAATGATTGTGTTTACAGGGTTGCAGAAAGGTCAAGGGGGATTGCGACCCCTATTTCCTGGTTAGAAGCTAGCTTTGACTTCATGAAAACGCTCTCAGAGACTCTGCACTAATCTAAATCTATATATATATAGATATAGATTTAGAATCCATAAAAAGCAGTGGAATTCAATCGCCAACAAGAAACAACTGAAGAGAATGTCAGTCACTTAAAAGACAAACTAGAAAATCACAAATAATATAGAATGGCAATAAAAAAACTGGTATGTTGTATAATGGAATGAAGCTCATGTAAAATCTTCAAGGGGCATCTGCCATTCACCAGCCCTATAGTAGCACATTTCATTTAATGTTCTGTTATTATGAACAAAATATCATAAGATACCCTTATGCGCCACATTTAATTTTAATAATAGATTTTAATTTAATTTTAATTTAGAAGTCAAAATTGAAGAACAAAAAGGAAAAGAAAACAAATTTGAAAAAAAATGACGAAATTTGAAAAAAAAAAACATGTAGAAGTTGAGACCGCACTACATATGAAGTAAATATGTTGTTATAAAGAAAGTATTTCCAATACATGAGTGTAAAGTATAACGTCTATGTTGTCATTATCAAAATTTGTAGAAAGTAAATAAATATTAAAGAAAAATTGGATAACTATCAAATAAACTGTATATATATATATATATATATATATATATATATATATACATATATACAAATGTATGTGTTATATATATATATATATATATATATATACAAATGAATAAATCTATCAACCACATCGAAATCAACCGACTGAAAATATACATATAGGCGCTATGCTGCTCAACCAAGTACATTTATATAATACAAAAGAGAATGAAGGAAGAACGACAATGTATCAAAATTTCGCCGGGGGGGATTGTGACCCCCACTTCCCGGTTAAGCCAGCTTGATGTCATGACGACACTCCCGGAAGCGGTTACGCAATGGGTAACCCTTTGCAATAACCTCATTCAGGTAACACAGATCGCTTCCATATCGATTTTCTTCACTACTATTTAATCGTTTGCTTCTTATCAAAAAATTTGATATAATGTTTCTGAACACATTACGATGTAGACAAGAATTCCATTGAATTACGTAATTTACTTTAAAATTGAAATTTTTTCTTTTATCCTAAAGTTTAAATCCAACATAACCATTAGATAGCTGGTATATAGTTAAGTCCAGGAAATTAATACTTTGATCAATATTACTTGCTGTTTCAGTCAAGGTTAAGTTCGATGGATAAAAAGTAAAATTTAAGTTATTTTGGCCATCGGGGCAAGCATACAGAATGTCATCCAGATAACGAATAAATATTATTTCTTTTAATATATGAGTTCCTTCTTCATATTTATTTAAGTAGATATCTGCTAGAATAGAGGAGCAAGCCCCTCCCATAGATATGCCATATCGCTGTTTATAAAATACTGTTCCATCGTATAATACAGTTTCAAATAAAACCATTTCGACCAAACATTTGAAAATATGTTTTTTAATAAGGTTTTTTATTTCATACTTTTCATACAACTCCATCAATAGGCAAAATAAATCATTTATGCGAAGATTGCAGAAAAGGTCATAAAAATCACAACTTTTGTAATGTAAATTGTCAGAAATATGTTTAAGTTTTTCTATAACTTCAAAACTATTATTTATGAAATATACTCCAGGATTTTTAATTTTTTTCAATATGTTCTTCAAAATTCTTAATAGTTGTATATTAGCATGAGTTAAATAAGTTTTATATCCATTTGTGACTGGTCTAAATTTTACAGGATTTTTATGTAGTTTAGGTATAAGAGTTATATATGGTAATCTGATTGAATTTATGTTGTAACTCAAAATTTTATATTTGACCTCGGTGTGATTTTCAATTTCAGTTTTAGATTGATTAAGCTGTATATAAGCATTTTTATCTAGATAATTTGCAATAAGCCTTTTATTGTAATAATAATGGCAAGTGAAAGCAAAATTAGAAGTAACCTTATCAACGTACGGCATGACAAATTCCTTTTGTAATTTTTCCAAATTATTTTTACTGTATTCCCCAGATCTACCGTGTTTATCCAAAACTTTATAATTCATTCCGACACTGTTTATCACTTCTGATTTCCATTCCTCAAAGACATGAGTGGAAAGACTGTATTTTACTGAACATTTGTATATAAACACTTTTATGTCATTCACTATACTTTCCACAATATCACGATAATCTTCGTTTCTGTATTTAGTTCCCAATTCAAATGTATGTATCAAATTAGAATCTTCTAGCAAGTTGAGATCACCTGTTACTATATGTCTTATATTATTGTTTATAAAAGCAGGATATTTTTGACATGGGCAGGTTTGATTGGTTTTCATTACATTTTTACACACTTTATTGTAATTGAATAAGCTTCTTCCCAAAGGTAATGCATATTTATATGCCACTCTTACATTAACTTCATTTATTGGAAATTTCATTTTATGTTCTCGTAAAATACTTTTTTACATTTTTAGTTTTGGTATAGTGTACTTGGTTTACGACAATGTATCCGCTTCCGGGAGTGTCGTCATGACATCAAGCTGGCTTAACCACAATGTCCCCAGGCGAAATTTTGATACATTGTCGTTCTTTCTTAGTTCTCTTTTGTATTATATATATATATATATATATATATATATATATATATATATATATATATATATATAATTATATATATATACATATGTAAAAATTGTATATAGAAGACCCCCTCAAATGTTTCGTTCGCCCCTGCGGACAAAATGTCCTGACATAAGCTCTGCCAGCACTAGCATTTGATACATAGAAATTCCATCCTAAATTTTAATACCGCAAATAAAATATTTCAAGTACTACTTAACTTTGAGAAATCGTTCTTTAAAATACAATCTAAGATGCAATATTTCAGCTGTATCAAGTTATGCAACATGTAACACGTTGCATTGCGCATCGGGATCAGGACATCACGGGTTAATAAGGTACAGTGCATGCAGGCGGCATCATTAATAACGTCGGAAGTTTCGTTTTACATGTTTGTGAGATAGGCCAGTGGCAAAATGAAACTGCATGCGGAGCAGTGATGGTGTAAGATTAAGGAGTGTGTGTTCAATTATTAAAAGTCTCCAAGACAAATATCTAGCTACATGAGTATTCATAAACAGAGTTACTAAATTATGCATTTGCAGAATTAGCAAATAGATTAATGGTCCCGCATAGATTTGTTTAATTTAATAAATTGTCAGTTTCGAAGTACCGAGGTAGGCTATGCTTATCCATGAATGTGTAAGACATAATAAAAATAGGACTAGAATGATTTAATTTAGGTATTTTCACAGTCCAGGTCGGAGGAATCTAAAAAAAATCCGAGCATCTGAATCCCCGGCCGGAATTTAGGTATTTGGAGAAATACTTGTCATGGGTGCAATTTCAAAATATTTTGCAAATATTGGTTTTATCAGCAAAAAGTTGGGCTTTGAAAAGACTCGTGCAAATGAAATATGCAAGCTGTGACTGAAATATGCAAGCCTAATATATATTATCAATATTTGAGAATCGTAATGCAAAAGAGCATATAAAAATTTAGAATTAAATTTTAAATGGAAGGACATGGAATGCGGGAGATGAATGAAACCATAGTAACACATTTAAATCGCAAAAACGTATTTAATACAGATCAGTATGTTTAAATCACAATCAATGCAAATGCACATGCTTTGATTAGCTGTGTAAAAGTTTTTGTGTACATAGTATTTTTACGTATAGTGAGCATGTACTACGTATACATACGGTCGTAGTGAGCTCGATCGACTCAAAAATGGTCTTTTTACCCTGTAACAATTTGTTTTAATCATTGAAATTGTGATTCTACACATCTGTGTACAATTTTAAGTCTGTGTGTACATAATCGTCTTCTTACCTACTGTGTTTTTCGAGTAAAACGGATCAAAATGGTCAGACAGAGGTAGATTTTGCTTCGTTAGAAATGAAAAATGAACTTCGCTTAGCTCATCCATATTATTAAGTTACAAGTTCCATGGATGTCGTCCAATTTGAACAGCCAATGTTAACGTGGAAGAACCGAAATGCCTGCTTATTTCTTTCGATTGCGCGACCCATAGCAAAAGAAAAAAAAATCTGATGTGGGCAACACATGACTTTCCTTATATAATGCAATGAATTTACTACTTTTACAGTAAAAAAAATAGGTTTTTCTTATAGTAGATACGTATATTCTTTCCAAGATATTGAGTTTTCGACAATAAGTCGTCATTTTCATTGATTTAGCGTCATTTTAATCAATTTGGCGAGATTTTCGTTCATTTGGCAACATTTAAAAAAGTCGCCAAGTTGGCGACATTACGCCAAATTCGTCGCCAAAATCTCGTCAAGCTTTACTGACGGAGAAATAAGTTATTCTAATAATAAGTTATTCAGATAAATGACTATTGGCGTTCAAATACAAAAGTACTACTCAAAGTATCTTTCCTCATGAATGGAATGAGCTAGATCCACGAGAATGATGTCACTAAATTTATCGCATAGTATTACATATGAAAAGTGAACATGTTTCTCAATAGGAATTCTTTCTTTAATTTTATATGAATTTTAGATAATGTTTTTGAAAAATGTGCAATATCTCGAGAACGGTTCATGTTAGCGTTCTAAAATTTATGTCAATCGTTTTCTAATGAAAAATTACATAAGAAATGCCTATTTGCGTACCTTTATTGGCGGTTTTGATTTTTTGACGATTTTTTGAAAATTTCACTCGAAAATTCAGGGGGGTTCTGAACATTCGATTGCGAATAAAAATAATAGGCTTCCAGTGTTTACGGATTGTGATTTTTGTACCAAATTTTGTTCGAATCGGTCCATTCGTTCGTCAGTTATCGTCTCCAAAGTCTCACTGACACACACACACACACACACACACACACACACACACACACACACACACACACACACACACACACACACACACACACACACACACACATACTTTCACACACACACACACACACACAGACATCACTTCAAAAATGTTTGATTCGTGATCAGGGATGCTTGAAACGTGCTCTCCCGTCGAAAACTCGAATTCGAATTTTCGACCCCGTCACAGTACTTTCCTTATACATTATGTATATAAGGAAAGTAAAAATGAGTTCTGTCAAATACCATCATTTGCAGGAAAGTGCTCAAATGATCATCCATCACTACTCGTGACCGTTGTTTTGCCGTCATTGCTGCTCGCCACTACGTTTCAGAGGATAGAATAATCCGTGAGCACAAAACTCCTTAATTCATGGATTTTATAATGTTTTTGTTGGAAGTATTGTGATTTTGAATCCATGAAATATATAAATGGAAGGTGGTTTAGTCCCACCCATCTATATTATTATTATTGTTATTATTATGTCGAGCTTATGGGCCGACTGAACTTCCTATCTATATAGATAAAATTAAAAACTTTGTGAAAAATCTTGCTGCTATAACCAGGAATCGAAATCTGGATTTCCGAACTGGATATCCGACGCCCTACCTTTGAGCTACTGGGACGAAATTGCATGCTCTTATCGTCAAAGTGAACTCTGCATTCTCCTCACTCTAATGTCAGATCCGCGACCAACTGACAATCTGACTGACCACCTCCTGCTATTTTTAGTACAGGTTAGCCCCCTCCTACTACTATTTTTTTCCAGGTTAGTATCCTCCGTGGTCGTTATCGTCTCAATTTTTAAATCAGCGTTCAATCTTCCATAATCCACTGAATCCCTACTAGTCGTACTAGGGTAACTTTCAGACCTCCGACATCTTTGCACTAACCTACAGGGTTGATTTGTTCGGGCGCCATTATAAAGAGAGTTACTGCCCCAACCGAAAATCGAACTCTGGATTTCCAAACTGGCCAGCCGACCCTCTACCGTTGAACTACTGGGACGAAATTGCAAGCTCTTATCGTCGATGTGGACTCTGCAGACTGTCAGTATGTGTGTGTGTGTGTGTGTCGGCTTTACAGAAATTATGGGTAGCCGTGAAATAGCCCCACTTAAAATGTAGTCCATGCTTCGAGATTTTTGGACAAGATGTAACAGGCTTGAATATTGAAACTAAGGTGAAAAGTCGATATTTTGATTGAAAATGGCGTTTAATAAATATACGGATATTTTAAGACTTACCGCGTTTACCTACGACAATATGTCTCATTTTTATACTTGCATTATCGAAAAGGAAAATGTTAATTTTGGCCAGTAATTTGCAAATAATAATAAATCTATCAATTTACGTTTTCAGTTTCATAACTTTTATTTCAATATCCGCATATTCCAATGAAGATTATCATATACTTTCTACACACAGAATTCTTGTTTTAAATTCATGTGCTGACAAATATACGCATAAACAGCACACATAGGCAAACGCGTTTTAAAAGTGTAAATAATATCCGTTGTAAAATTATTCCCTAAACTTAGTAACACGTAAAAGTCAGCTATATTCATTTAGAAAGTATTTACAATTGTAAATATAATTGTAAAATTTTTACAGTTCTTAAACTTAAAAAACTTCACAATTCATTGTAAAGACTTATCTTTATAATTGTAACGATAAGTATCTACAATGGACTGTTAACTGTCTTTACAATTAACCGCAGCTCAAATTTATAATTTCAAGGTTTTAAAAACACTACGCGAAAGTGAAAATGAGACACCGAGAAGGAGTGGGCAGAAAAATATGCAAATTGCAGGGTAGAAGCAGCTCACCGAGTTATGTAAATGCTGCGTAATGCGCATCTGTCCAGCGCACGTTGAGTAAGATAGAAGAGAAAGGACCTGCAATATCGGCAATAGTCGCACCTCTCTGTCTGCCATTGAAATTATTTTGCAATTTTTTTTTGTCTCAGAGGAAACGTGTAGTAGCAGAGAATGCCAGGCCGCCGAAAACAGAGGGAGTTTCACCAGACAGACGATTTCACGAGGGGTATGGTGATCGGACTCAGAAGGGCAGGCTGGTCCATACGTCACGTCTCAGCGAACAGCCACCTACATGCGTCCACGGTGCACCGACTGTGGCGAAGATGATTGGCACAAGGGAATGTGGCACATTTGAGGGGTGCCGGTACGACCAGAGCGAAGTTAGAACGCGTGGACCGACGCATCCGCCGGAACACGTTGATGACCCCGCAGGCCACTTTAATCGCTCTTTTGCAGCATGTGCAGGACAACATTTATGGTCCCATATCGACTAGGATAATTATCCGCCGTTTGATCACCGGCGACCTGTACGCATGGCGTCCGTTAAGAAGACTACCATTGACCCAATAACACAGACGTCTCCGTTTGCAATGGTGTCGGGATAGAGCCACGTGGACGGCGGAATGGCACAGGATCGTGTTCTCAGACGAGTCACCCTTCTGTTTTAGCAATGACAGTCGCCGCGTACGAGTATGGCGCCGATTTGGTGATAGATTCATCCCTGCAGCAGCTGTGGAGCGTCACACTGCGCAACAACGTGGCATCATGATTTTGGATGTCATCGCCTGCAATAGCATGTCACCTCCGATTCGTATTGAGAGCACTATAGCGACCCAAGGATACGTGGATAACGTGCTGCGGCCGGTGACACAACCCTTCTTTCAGGGACACCCAATGCTATGTACCAGCAGGATAACGCCCGACCACGCATGGCACGCATCAGCCAATATGCTCTGCAAGATACCCAGCTGCTTCCTTGGCCACCAGTCTCCCCTGATCTCTCGCCGATCGAACGCGAATGGGATGTGATTGGACGCCGCTTGAGTGCGCTGCCACCGCCGTGTTTAGAATACGAAATCTGACAAATGGCTGACAGGAAATGGGGAATCATTCCTCAGGGCACCATCCGCACGCGCATTGACTGGGTATCTAGACGTGTTGTTGCTGTATCCCCGCCCGCGGTGGTGCTACAACCCACTGATTAGACAAAGTTATCGCTCAGTGTATATGTATATCATATTGCAATAAACATCAGTTATTGTTCGTTGCTGTCTCGCTCTGTTTTCCGATTTTCATCACTTTCTGCCCACTCTTTCTTTGTGTCTCATTTTCACTGTCACGTAGTGTATATGACTTTTTAACCTTTTATTCCCCCTTTTCCTTTCACTCATACATCTGATAGAATTGCAAGCTTTTATGATTATATTGCGCTGAATAAAATATTCATTCAAAGAAACAATTCTCTGAAAACGTATGTAATTTTAAATTCTAATTAAAAGACATTTTTTAACCATAACATTAGAAACTTAAAACTCATAGTTCTTGAAAACGTACCTATTTGAACTTTTTAATCAAATATTTTATTACTTATAACTGTTCTTTTTGTAATTATCGCAAAAAGTTTAGTATTACAGTATGAATCTTCGTGGTTTTGACTCAAATTGAGATTTTGCATGAACAATGAAAGTAGTACAAAAAGAAAGAAAAAAAAACTTCAAAGAAGCAGTTAATATTGCAACGTGAGTCCTTATGACGTTTATTTAAATTGAAACTTTTTAGGGACAATGAAACATAAAACGGCATCACAAAAAATGAAGATTGCAGTTAATAACTTTCACTTCAACTTCTTTTTTCAAAGTTGATTAAATGTTCAATTGATTGTCATACTTAAGAAGTCTTGGAGGAAATTTAAGGATTTAATGATGACAATTATTTTCATTTTACAAAATCAATGGCCATTGTTATGAAAACAAAAAAACACTATTTTTTTTTAATTTCATTCTTAATGTTCTACCAAGGTAAGATGCACTTCTCCAATGTCATTTAACACGACAATATGAAAGTGTTGGAGAGATAAAAAAACCAATCTTTGTGCATAATAAAATGCACCATTTCAGTCCAGAGTTTTATTTGGTTAAAATGCAACGAAGTGATAAAAGCGACATTAATGAAAAATGCATTTATAAATATCAAATGCAAATAAAGCGAATTTTTATTCAATATTTTTTTTTTAATGTATATTAAATTATTATAATTATCAGGTCATTTTATAATGCTGACACGAAATGGCAAAAGGCCGGGATGCTGAAGACATGCAAAAATTACGAACTGCATTGTTCTAGAAATAATGGGTGATGTACATTATCTGATTAACTTTGACCGTATGATGATCGTGGGACTTCCAAGCAATATTGCTCAAAGTAAATAGTTTACAACGAATTATCCACAATGGCATCAGTTTGTTAATTATACTGCACTTCTATTCAAGCTATTCTAATTTGGCAAATAATAGAGTTAGCAAAGAAACTATCACTAGACAAAACACCGGAATGAGCGCAAGGTTTGTGAGCGGGGCGAGATAGCTCGGCGCTTAAAGCATAGGAATTGAACTCAGAGAACTCAAATTTGATTTCCAGCGCAGCACAAACTATTCCCGTGTCTACACAAAGAGTAAGAACAAGCTAAATCAGTAAGTTCGAAAGTTCGTCCAAGAGGTTGTGGTAAGGGAATAAGGATATCGTCTGTGAATATCACTCCCATTGTTTTCCGATCTAAGTCTGGCGACACTTTCCGGGGGTCCAGCAAAAACATGAGACCATGCCCGATACATCTGAAAAAAGACGCGTGAACATAATCTGCTACTGGATGCTCAAAGGTTAGCGTAGATTTGAAAAACTTGTTCAATTCAAGCAAGAAGAGTAATATCTCGTGAAATTAAAGATAGTATGATTCCAAGGGCCAAGTACAATGGCCTCTAAACATATATTTTATAGCAACTTACATAGTGTGGGTCGCAGAATTAGCAGTTATCAGATGGTTATAATAATTAGACCCCTTGTTGGATATTTGTCTCTATATTATATATAATTCAAGCAAGAAGCGCAATAGCTTGTCAGTATAAAGATAATATGATTCAAGTGACAAGTACAATGTCCTCTAAATACATATTTTACAGCAAATTACATAGTGTGGGCCACAGAAAAAATGGTTACCACATGGTTATCATAATTGGACCTCTAGATATTTATTTCTCTATATTATGTATATCGACGATAGATTGAATCTTTTTAATGTACCATAACACAAAATCTGCTGTTTGGATCTATTTGTGTCCAGCAAATATGAAAAGCATACCTACAGCAATTGGTTGGTTTGTCTGTTTTCCTGCATGCAATACATAAAAAATATGATATGGGCAACACATGACTTTCCTTATATAATGCAATAAATTTACTACATTTACAATAAAGAAATAGGTTTTTCTTATAGTGGATATTTATATTTTTTCCAAGATAATGAATTTTTGTCAATTAGTCGTCATTTTCATTGATATAGTGTCATTTCATTGATTTAGTGTTAATTTGGCAACATTTCAAAAAGTCGCCAAGTTGGCGACATTCTGACAAATTTGGCCCCAAAATACCGCCAAGCGTTACTGAATGAGAGATAAGTTATTCTTTTAGCACATAAATAACTATTGGCGTTCAAATACAAAAGTATTATTCAAATTTCTTTTCTCATGAATGGAACGAACTAGATCCAAGAAAATGATGTCACCTAATTTATCGCATAATATTACATATGAAAAGTAAACATGTTTCTCGAAAGTTAATATACTTTTTTGTAATTTATGGTATTTTTCGTTAAATTTATTTTAAAAATATGCAATATCTCGAGAACGGTTCCTGCTAGCGTTATAAAGTTTAAGTCAATCGTTTTCTAAGGAAACATTACATAAGAAATGTCTATTTGTGTAACTTTATTAAAGGTTTTGATTTTTTGACGATTTTTTCAAAATTTCAGTCGAAAATTTAGAGGGATACTGAACATTCGATTACGTTTAAAAACAGTAGGCTTCCAGTATTCACGGACTGTGATTTTTGTACCAAATTGCATTCGAATCGCTCTATTTGTTCGTGAGATATCGTCTCCACAGACTCACTGACACACACACACATACTTTCACACACACACACACACATCATCTCAAAAATGTTTGATTCGTGATCATGGATGCTTGAAACGTGCTCTCCCGTCGAAAACTCAAATTCGAATTTTCGACCCCGTCGCAATACTTTCCTTATACATTATGTACGAGTATATAAGGAAAGCAATAGGGTGATTTAATCAATAGGGTGATTTTTACAATATTCTATATATAGAGTATAGATACAATTTTGTAAAGCCCCAAAATCTGCTAGAAACGTTAAAATTAAAAAAGTTAAAAGCAATTTTATTTTTTGTTACATTGTTTTCAATTTCGTATTCATCAGGGGGATACAGTAATTTCTTATGAGAGAAAAGGACATCTTGATTTGAGTCAAGACAAAGTTTATTAAACTAATGTTACTATTGAACGTTTTGATATATGAAATACATTTTACAAATGTATATCAATACCTTCGGATGTATATGAATAGCACCAAGAAGTATTAGGTGAAGATTACGACAAATCGACATACTCTACACGTTTTGAATGTACAATTTGCATGTGGTCATAGAATAACCTGCCCTAAAATTCTCAAAATAATTGGCAAGGACCCGCTAGTGGAATGGCAATAAAATTTTTAATGAGGATCATTGATAAGTATTACGCAAAGGTAACTGTTCTTCGCTGTACTGCACTGCACTGTACTGCCCTTCACTACACTACAATTCACTGTACGTCTCGAGAAATGGGTAATGCACCTATGTACTTATGGGGGTGGATAAATATAATCGAGAATTATTACTTGAAGGTGGACATAAGCTAACTTATCCTGGTGGAAATATCTATCTGCTTATTGCAAAATTTCGAAAAATACATATGTTACCCCACTCTAAATGTCAACAGACACTTTGTTAGATAACACAATCGTTCATGACGATTAAAATATCTAATGGTATTGTAAATTTTGATAATAAAGATATATATATATAATACAAATGATAATTGTAATAAAAGTTTCATTTGAGTAAATAACGTCTCATCATTTATAGAGTTAATTACTTTAATGTATGTATACAAATTAATACAGAACATTAGTTACAGGACACATAATGGTTGGCAATTGCGTATACAAACAATGTAGGTACAAAGTAAAGATACAACAATATAGTAAATATAATTAAATATTAATTTTCATACTATATTTTGGTTGGCCTTACATATTTATATGCAGCACTCACGTTCTTTATTATGGGAATTAAATTTAATAAATGTACGGTATTATATTGTTTATATTAATAAATAAGTTGTGGCCATATAATTTATGATAATGGTAATATTTTTAAAAACATATTTTTTTTATTTATATGTTTTCGAATCTGTTTCAATACCATCTGTTTCAATGCCATTACAGAACTTTCATTTTTTGTTTATTTATCAAGCTTCATATTTTTGCACATTAGTTAACAAACAGGACCAGAATGTTTTATTCTTCAGATTTCTTGCGCTTATACTTTTTTTACAGACGGTTTAGATTCAATAATTTAATGTAAATTTTCAGGAAATCAATATGAAAGCGTTTAGAAATTTTAAATATAAATATAATAAAATGAATACATAGAATTTCAAAATGTCTGAACACAACAACTTTATTTTTTTTTAAATTCAAATAAAATTGTTTATGATACTATTTTCAGTTTTCTCTTACCTTTAGATACTAAACCAATAGATACTAAATCACTTAAAAATCGCTAACAAACATTTTTTAAAAACCTTCCTTTCTTATAAGAAAAAGTCGAAAAATACATTTAAAAATGCATCCTTGTTAAGGAAGCAGTTAATTAGTTCTGATTGCAGTTTCCAGCTTAAAATAAAACTAATTGCTTAAATTAAAGATTTTTTTTATTCTTCCTCGCTCACTTTTCCTAGATGGAAGAATTTATTTTTTTTAACTTCCTCTTTTTATGTAAGAGGATTTTACCAAAGTGACTTTTACGTTTACGTTTTTAGAGACATAAGTACTTCATGGAGATGTAAAAATGCTAAACTTTTTTTTATAGAGTAGTATTCAAAATTTATATTTTCATTTATCTTTAATCATCAGGGCTTTATTATTCCCAATCGGGTAGAATGCTGTTTGTGCTCCAGTAATTTAAGAAAGTTTCCAGTAAATTGCGATTAAAGGTATTTGCCAATTTAAATCAAGATAATATTTTTGAAATACAAAAATAACTTACGCTTGTTTTAACAGTTAGAACCAGGCACATTTACAATAAGAGGTATTAAAAAAAATTAAACATATTCAGATATTGTCTTATTTTGAATAACTGAGCATATACAACTTCCTAGTAATTCCTTATAGCAAACATAAATTGAAAAAGTTCTGAGATGGCTAAAATAACCTTGTGTCCCAATTCAGTACGGTGACTTTCAAAAGCAGTAGTCGAGTGAGTGGACTATGGGTCACTGGGCCACTACAGAGGACCACTACAATGACCACTACGCTGGCATCGTTGAAAAGAACTCAGGCATGTTCAAAAGGTAACCAGACTCGTTGACGAATGTGGCTGGTTTTTTACATACTAAAAGTCAATGCTTATGAATGTAACACTTCACTCAATAAGTTTCCGCTCTGACACATATATGGCAACACTGTTTACAAACCCATGTGATTTCTGTATAGTACCAACCTTCAGACGACACGTGTCAAAATTTCATGGCATTCTAACAATTAGTTTATAGGTTACAGTGGTTTTAGTGACATTTATTATTACATTTTCTAATATGTTATATATATATATATATATAGTTCATATACAAAGGAAAAATGAGTTGCATTCAGACAAAGTACTTAAAGGCCAAGGGGGGGTGGTGACCCCTTGCTCCCGGTTATAGCCAACTAATTACTCCTAGGAAACAGTCCCGGAGCCGATACCTTCCTGCGGCCTAATCTCAATGAAACGTCCAAGCAAAAGGCGTAATTCAGGAATGTAAGCAATGACCACGTTTAATTTTAAAAGGATAACAATGGAAAGAGTAATGTTGATTAAAAGGAGAGCAATTCCCGATGACAGTGAAGGTGCTAATTTCACATCATCTTAAAAGTTTCCGAATCAACTGCGTTTATAGAAATGCTTGAAATATATACGTTGCCAATAAAATTTATGGAATAGTGATGTTGCCAAAATCTTTGCAAAAGGCCTTTATAATACTGCTGTGTAGTGCATTATAGTCGTGTTTGATGTAGCTCACTAGATAATGCTGTCGTAAGGCCTCCTATCCTTATATAGGAGGCCTTACGACAGCATTATCCAGTGATCTACATCAAACACTACTATAATGCACTATACAGCAATGTTATAAACGCCTTTTACAAAGATATTGGCAGCATCACTATTCCATAAATTTTATTGGCACCGTATGTAATTTAAGCATCTCTATAAACGCAGTTGATTCGGAAACTTTTAAAATGATGTGAATTTAGCACCTTTACTGTCATCGGGAATTGATCTTCTTTTAATTAACATTACTCTTTCCATTTTTATCCTTTTAAATTTAAACGTGGTCTTTGCTTCCATTCCTAGATTACGCCTTTTGCTTGGACGTTTCATGGAGATTAGGCCACAGGAAGGTATCGGCTCCGGGAGTGATTCCTAGGAGTAATTAGCTGGCTATAACCAAGGGGTCACAAGCCCCCTTGTCCTATTAGTATCCTACCTGTTGGCACTTTCCCATCTTATACTTTTGACTTTCTTATATATACCCGGCATTCGCGAGCAGCTTTGCGCCTTTATTCTGGGTCACATGTTTTTATTTGTATATTGTACAATTTCGTACTTTTGAATATTCACTTATATATATATATATATATACATACTTATATTCACTTATATATATATCCAATATATATATATATACATATATAAATATATATATATATTGGATTAAATTATACTATACTTACATTCTACCATATATATATATATATATATATATATATATATATATATATTGATTATTTTGATTTTTTACATTATCTTTATCTTTAAAACCTGTAATATGTATTGTAATCCCTCATTATGGTTGAATTTCCTTTTTATTTCATTGTATTTTGTAGGCAAATTTTACGATAGTGTAATATGAGATACTGCTTACAATGTACCGTTGGATTTACAAATTTAATTATTTAATTATTACTTTTTAATTATTTTATTATATATATATATATATATATATATAAATAAATATATATATATATATATATATATATATATATATATATATATGTATATATATATATATATATATATATATATATATATATATATATATATATATATATATAAATATATATATATATATATATATATATATAAATATATATATATATATATATATATATATATATATATATATATATATATATATATATATATATATATATATATATATATATATATATATATATATATATATATATATATATATATATATATATATATATATACATATATATATATATATATATATATATATATATATATATATATATATACATATATATATATATATATACATATATATATATATATATATATATATATATATATATATATATACATATATATATATATATATATATATATATATATATATATATATATATACATATATATATATATATATACATATATATATATATATATATATATACATATATATATTCAAAACGAAAACTCAAATCATGTATACAAAATTATGTATACAAAAATTTATCAGGATACCACTCAGGATAAGGCGCATTGCAGCTGTATAATCCGAAGCAGGAAATAACTAAGAAAAAGTAAAAATGTAAAGATATGTAAAGGGGGATGCCAGATAAATTGCATATAAATGGCTGAGAGGGATAGCGACCTCTCATTCCCGTTTAAAGTACTTTTATGTCTAGATAACGCCCACGGAAACCAATGCAATATAATGACAGGTCCCCGATATGTGCAATATCGAAGGCACTAGAACGGAGACAGAAATGGAATAACGAGAGGTAGAACGTAGAATGTCTATCTGACAAATATGTATATATATATGTATATATATATATACATATATATATATATATATATACATATATATATATATATATATATATATATATATATATATATATATATATATATATATATATATATATATATATATATATATATATATTTATATATATATTGGGAATAGGTCTGTGTGTGTGTGTGTGTGCATGTGTGTCTGTGTGTGAATATATATTCTAATGCCATTTTAACACTTTCATTTTGACATATATTGATACGATTCATATTTTTTGCAATTTTTTTTTACAAATGGGACTAGAGTGCATTACTCTTCAGATTTGCCTGTGAAGATAATTTTGTATAGTGACAACATATAATCTTATACTCCAACTTAGGAGAATTAAATAAAATATGTTAATAAAATGCTTTGAATAACATTGTCATTTAGAATACTACAGGAATTTGTACATGATTGTGAATTTATGTTTATTTATATTATATAATCCGTACGAAGTACGGATTATAACGGATTTGATATAGTTACCTAACTTTGATAAAAAAAAATATTACGAAAAGGACGTAACGCTTCTAACGTCAGAAGCTTCTAATGTCCTGATGAAACAAGCATGTCTAGTAACCCTATCAATACATATATTACAACAAAAAAGTATTTCATGAAAAGCAAAAAATCCCTAAATTAATCCGTATAAAAGATATTTTAACGAATGCAATTAATTCTACTCCTAAGTAATAGAAGTAAATATATATATATATTCTAAAAAAATTGTTTTTCATTATAGGAAGAACAGTTAATTAGTTTTGATTGCAGTTGCGAGCTTAGAGTAAAAATAATCCCTAAACTTTTCCCTTTTTATGCTTCCCCGCTAAACTTCTCTTAAATGGGAGAATTTAATATTTTTTATCTTTCGGTTTTTCTCTATAGGTTTCTGCTAAATTTTCGTTGGAATTTTTAGTGATTTAAATATTTCATATAGATGAACAAAATTTGAAACGTTTTTTGCTATTACTGTTTACATTTTTTTGTATTTTTAGTTGTCTTTATCCTTTCCGAATTATAATTCCCAGTTGGACAGAATGTTGTTTGTTTTCGAATTTAAGAAAGGCTTAGAGTATCTTATGATTGAGGGAGATGTTTTAATTAAAACAGAATAAAGTTTTCAATCTGACAAATAAACCATATACTAGAATGGGAAATATCCGAAATTGTAGGCATCTTTGCTGTTGTTTATTTTTCGGATCTGGGGATGTCACTTCCGGTTTTTCTAAAAATTCGTATTAATGTATAAAATATGATTGTAAAAGAGAGTAACAATGCTTAATACTTCCATCAAAAAGGAAGTGTACAGCCCAATTGCCATCATATGAAGACCATTTTATAAACGGTTTGTTCATTTTTATTTCACCTTCAGAGTACCATACCTTGAAGAAATACATCGTCACATTTAAGGATATACATGGAAGATACATATAAGGGTAAAAAAATAGCTTTTTCAATGTGACACGTATACACTGCATTAAAAAAGTGCAATATCCTAAATTCTATGCATGTTCACTAAAAATCCGTATTACTGTATAAAATACGTATGAAAAGGATAATAAAATGTTTAATTATTCCGTCAAAAATGGTGAGTACGCACTAATTGTCACCATATGAAGAGCTTTTTAAAAATAATTTGATGATATTTATTTCACCTTTAATAGAATATCTTAAAGAGGAACATCATCACATCTAACGATACATCCGAAAGTTGCAAAAGGTATGATCAGCTTTATAGTGGATATAGTGGACTTAATTTTTTTTTATTTGGACTTATTTGTGCAGCAGGGATCTTCATTATTTTCTTCTATACTTTTAGAGCTTTAAAATAGCCTACAATAAATAAATCTTTGGAATGTTTATATTTTGTGTGTGTGTGAGAACTTTGTAAATGTCAAAAACATCTTGCTTATTTTTGTACCACCTTCAGTACAATACCTTGAAGCTGTACATCATCACATCTGAGGTTACATTGGAAAGTAGCAGATCGGCTGCATGATCGGCTTTATAATGGATAAGGAGGCTTTAATATTTTCGTTAATGTGGATATATTTGTGCAGCAGGTATAGCATTATTTTCTTTCATATATTTAGAGTTTTAAAAAATTGCCCCCATTAATTTAATCTTTCGAATATTTATATTGTATGTGTGTGGTACATTGTAAACGTCAAAAACAACTTGATCACTTTTGTATCACCTTCAGTACAATACTTTGAAAACGTACATCATCACATCTAAGGGTACATTGGAAAGTAGCAAAAGTTATGAACGGCTTTATATTGGATAAGGATGCTTTAATTTTTTCGTTACTATGGACGTATTTATGCAGCAGGTATAGCATTATTTTCTTTCATACTTTAAGAGTTTTAAAAAATTGCCCCATTAATTTAATCTTTCGAATATTTCTTTCACAATATAATCAACTCAAATCATAGTTCACCAAAATTATTCTCTCTAGAATTTGTCAACCTCTCAAAGATCTCAAATATTAAAAAAAATTCGTGCTGAGTGAACTTTACAGGTCCAACTTCGTATTTTGCCCAATTTTGTTCTCCATTGTGTGATTTTTGGGCACCTTAGGATTTGTTATGAAATATGTCTGTACATCGAGTTTGAAGTATATAAATATAAGATTGAGAAATTTAGAATTTGGAATTTAAAATCCCAGTCCGTTTTTTCATTAGTGGAATGACATTTTTACTTCCGCTGTCTCAGATTTCTAACATCAACGCATTAGCAGTAAGTTTGAGAATCCTTTATTAACGTGGAAGTCAAAATATTGAATTCTTTTCAGAGAAAATGCTTTACAATTTGAGAAATTTTGAAGATAAATTAAAAATAATTGAAAATATGTTAAATTGCTCAAATTTTCAAGTATATAACTTTCATCCCAATGTTTGTAACTTCTGTTTAAGACAAACCAGCTTTTCATATGGCAAAAATTTATGTTTAAATTCCCTAGAGATATTAAGATTTTGGAATTTTGGGATTTTAGAGCGATTTTTCACAAATACATAAAACATATTATTATATTTTTAATTTGCATTTTCTTTAATTGCAACCCAATATTCAACCATCCCATTTGACAAAAATGTGTAGTCTTTACGAGTAGAATTCACATTTTAAATAACAGAACAAATTCATTGTATATAGTTTTCATTCATATTAGTTAGATTATTTATTATTTAACAATAATTTTCCAGTTAGGGCCAAAACACATTGTTGAAATATTTCGTGCTAACTATACAGTGTTTATAGGAAAGTTCTTTAACACCTCAATAACTTTGTATGGAAAAGTTTATGAGTGTACACGCCAGGTCTAGTTATAATACAGTGACTATGCCAGAACGAATAATTGTTTGCACTGTCAATAGAATATAATTTAAATAACTATGATAACAAACACAACAACAAAGCAAGATCGAAAAATCCAATTTCAAAGTTTATTTATTATCCAGGTCATCCAGCTCGCCCAAAGAGTGTTGTTGTTGTTGAGACCCAGAACGTCCGACCTACCAGAAAGGTGTAAGGTAACTGTATGGACGGCCGGGAAGTGCCACCCAATTTAGACCGGAACCCAGTGGGGGAGGCATCCACAGGGACCGTACCCTCCTTCCCCTACCACCAACCTCTCGGAAGGACTTACGGACCCACATGTTTAACGTGATCGTACTCCGCATGAACACGGCGGCATTTGTGGTAGCGTGCAAATCTAGCGCGCAAACCACGGGGATACCGCACCCGAGATGGCCAACAGCACGCGGTGTTCCGAGGTGGTCACCCACCAAGTACTAACCGCGCCCGATGCTGCTTGACTTCGGTCGCCCAAAGAGTGTAGAACAGTTAGTTACTAGGGGCGGTCGGGGGGAAATGCTGGTTCTGAATGCGAAATATCGTTCTTGAATCGTATTTTTATGCCCGTTTTAATTCGTTTAACATATGTCTTAACAATTTCAAAGTTGTAAAACTCTGTCTATTGAATAACTATCAACAATGAAACAGTTCTAGAATGTATTTATTTGGCGCAATTTGGTTATGGGTCAATGGTTGTCTTATTCTGGAATGCTAAAATAAATAATACTTACTGTGGTGCACATTAAAAGAATTAAATAAACTAGACATTAATCACATATTCGAATTAACCGCAACAATCCAACATTAATTTATTTGTACTAGTTCCAAAAATATAATTAATAATTAACATACTACACATTGAATTCGATATTTTTAACTTTTAATATAAATATTATTTATTACACATATTACGATTACGATTAAACTTACATTAATTTTATATACACTCTTAAGGAGGAGAAAATGCACGTATGAGACCAGGAGTTTATATTATGTCCAAAACCATATATCTGACCTAATATATATGCAGATTTGCACATACATCTGTTTGTCATTCCGTTGCTCATCATGCTGGCAATATTGGTAGTTGTCTTTCTGACATTTTGAGGTCAGCATTCTCGAACACACTCTTGGACATTTATTGCTTGAATATTAATTACGTTACAGAACAGTCACCGTTTATGAAACGCACTCTTGGACATTATGGACTCCAATTCTATAAATCACACTCCTAAACATTCTGGATTCCAATTCGTCGAATACAACACTTAGAGATGTCTAGCCTTCAACTAACTAAAAAACACTACACTTTCTAGGACATTGCACGCCTCCAACTGACTGCATATATCTGGAATTATCTCCTTCTTGCACATTATTTCGCCTGAGATTCAGGTACGCCCTCCGTATCTCATCTCTATTGATTTCTCCTCGGTGCGATGTAGCAATACTTCTTCATTGGCCACCTTGTTATCCAATACTGCATGGTTTAAGCCTTGGCCCCAAGGATATATCTTTGTCCTGACTACGCCTGCGATTAATGTGAACTGAATTTATTGTGATAATGATCTTCCGGACCAAGACTGCCATAAAATAGAGCCTACAAGTCTGAGCTTTGTTTTTTTTATACATATCGTATAAATATCAAAACTGCATAAATATATGGTCTCATACTTACATGCACTGGAATCTACACGGCATCCTATTCAAAATTTGAAATGTCCCCCGACGGCAATAAAACACATTTGAACTCTAGAAAGTATATTATCACGTACTTTTACAATCATTGCAGACATCACCGTCGTAAATACACTTACGATGCGCCCTTTCGATATATATTTTTACTTTCCTTATAAACATAGAGCAATAGAATGTACTCTGACGGAGTTGAAAATTTGAATTCGAGTTTTTGACAGAAGAGCCTGTTTCAGACATCCCTGGACTCGAATCGTTGGTTTTTGAGGCGTTATCTGTGTATATATGTGTGCATATGTGAGTATGTGTGTGTGTAAGTGTGTGTGTGTGTGTGTGTGTGTGAGTGTATGAATCTGTGGAGAAAATATCTTCGAACGAAATTTAGTACACAAATTACAATCAGTGAATACTAGAAGCATATTGCTTTCAAAAGCAATCGAGTGTTCGGAAGGCCTCTACATTTTCGAAAAAAATTTTGAAAAAAGTCATAAAATCAGAAACTGTAATAATGTTGCGTAAATGATCATGTGTTGTGTAACCTTTTATTTGAAAACGATTAACATGAATTGAGGTATTGCGTTCTCGACATATTGCACTTTCAAATAAATTAGTCAAAAAAAAAGCACAAGAAAGTATTAACTATTATGAAATATAACATAACTCGAATGAAATATAACATAATATAAAATCACTTTTCATGTGTAATATTATGCGATACATTTGTTAACGCCATTCACGACATCATGACAGACGGTACTTTGTAATATACGAGTAGTTTTATATTTTGACGACTAAGAATTCGACAACAATGATTTATGAATTATAAATGCTCTTTTCTGATTTACCTGTAGCGCTTGACGATAAATTTTACGGACTTGGCGATTCATGTAAAGAAATATATCATGTAAAAAAAAAAATTAAGAGCCAAATATCGCCAACCTGGCGATATGTAGCCCTTAAATATTGACTCTATATTGACTCAAATATTATTGAAATTGCAAAAATGAAGTTAACGAAAATGACGCCAAATAGATGAATTAATTTTTGAAATATTTTTATATATGTACTATATTGTTTATCGCGGATGATATCAATATTGATAATTGCCAAATGAGAATTGCGTGGAACATGTTTGGATATTTTGTATCAGTTTTGCATATGTTGTTATTTTGAAATGTGCAAATGTCTTAATAAAATCTTATTGTCTTATTATTAAATTAAAATATTTTTGCCGTGGATATTATATATCATTTTTGACTGTAAAATAAGTGAATTCTTTGCATTATATAGAGAAAGGCATATGTTGCTCACGTCAGATTTTTATACGTATACCTAACGTGTATACTCAAAGGATTTTCCTTACAAAGATTTTGGTGAGCTGTAAAATTTTTCTAGGAACCTTATATAGCTGACCTATACCCCATATAACTGGGAACCCTATACTCGTATAACTCGCTTTACAAAGATTTTACACAAAAGTAAAAGCATTTAATATTTTTTATCATTTAAAGATAGCAGTTAATTATTTTTTATTTTACTTGTAAGCTTAAAATAAAACTAATTGGCTAAATTGGGATTTTTTATGTTCCTTTAGTACTCTCTCCCTAAACGAGTGCGGGTATTTTTTTAATTTTTTTAATTATTTCCCTTATGTATTCTTACCAAACCTTTTTTCTTTCGCACTGCTATTTCATTACTTCATTGAGATTTAAAAATATCAAAGCGTTTTTGCTATTGCTGTAACAAAAATCAGTATTTTTAGTTATCTTTTATTATTAGGATTCTAATTCTCCATACAGGAAATAATGTATTTCGTGTTCTAATGTTTTAAAAAGCGTTATTTCAAATTTCGAATCACATTAAGATTTTTTTATTATGGACAAAGTTCTTTTTGTATTAGAAACTTTTAATTACTTCAAAGCATTACGTTTCTTATCATTATAAGTATAGACGTATTACGAAACTTTAATGTATAGATGTAAATAAATAATTACAGCTTATCTTCTTGACATTATCATGATATTCAAATGCGCAGTATTTTTAATTTAATTTTAGCTCTATACCCATTCTTCTTACGGATTATATAATGCAAATAAACTTATTTCGCAATTTGAGTTGAATCTTTACAACTTTCCAACATAGTTGAAAAGTGTTTATGACTTTATTCATCCTCTCTGTCGGTCTGACGTACGATAACTGCCATAAAAATGATTTTATCAATAATAAAATTTTAGTATGTTGTTGAGATGGTCTGTGGGAGATATAGGAATATAATAAATAAAATCACCTAATTAGTTTGGGTTTGAACTCGGGTTGCAAAAGTGAAATACATTGAAACTTGTGAGACCTAATTTTTCAAACATTTTTTAAACACAATTAAAATTGACAAATTGCTTTGAAAATTTTAGATATTATTCAAATTATCCCATAAAATATATAAAAAAAATCCAGAAAAATAGTTTAGGTACTTTTTCAAATAAAAATTCAAATAATAATTACACCTATATTATATAAAGAGATCAGGTGACCCACTTCAAAATAAAATATGGCATCCATATTTCTTGCCCAGTATAAAAATCGTGATTTTTCAAGTTCTTTTAAATTTATAATTAGCGTTGCATCCGTCCAAAAATCGTTTTATTTTTTCTTTTTTTCTTTGCATCTATAATCTGAGCCAACTCAATTACTGTATTTTTCAGAGTAAATAATCATCAAATTTTGATTATTTCTACAACGAAGCCTAATTTTAATGAATAGTTTTAATAGATATACCAAATTGCATTTATTTCAGGAAAGGTGAATTACTAAATTTGAATTATATTTTGAAGTGTACTACACGTTAAAATATGTAATATTATTCTGGTCAATACTTCCTTATTTATAGCAAAAGAACTTTATTAAATGTATCAGCCAGTTTCGAAAGTAAAATATAAGTTATTTGTCATTATAGTTGAGGCCATGAAATGTTATTTTAACAAAAATGTTTATTGGTCACGAACGCTAGGCGATTTCAATCCTAAAATTCAATATTTATATTTAACAGTTAAAAGACCAACCAGCATGAGTGAAAGAACAGTATAGTATTATAAAAATCAATGCAGAGACCGTAAAACTAATTATGAATATGGAAAACAAAATGAAAATTATTAGCACCTTACAAAAAAGGATAACAGCAGATGTTGGAAAATAAAGTGACAACGCTTTAACAGAAAAAGGAGTAACGGTGATGTTAAAAATACAGAAATCAACCAATATCACAAAGTGAATGGGTTACCATCAAACAGAAAAAAACTAACAAGTAGCAAATAACGTAGAAATCTGGTTATAAAATTAAATTAACTGTGAGTTTAGATATTTTTAGATTCTAATAAATTTCGTTCCGTCTTATATATTCAAAATTAATTGTACAGTTATATTTTGAAATCTTCTATTATTCGTTTCCATTCATACCTTTTCAACACTTGACAACAAAGTTGAAAAGTGTTTATGACTTTGTTCATTCTGTCTGTGTGTCTGTGTGGCTGTCTGTCCGTTAGCGCGATAACTGCCGTAAAAATGACTTAATCAAAATAAAATTTTAGTATGTTGTTTAGATGGTCTGTAGGACCTATGGGAATATAAATGAATAATATCACCCAATTAGTTTTGGATTGAACCTGAGTTAAAAATGAAATACATTGAGCCCTATGCGACCTAATTTTTCAAACATTTTTTAAGCGGATTTAAAATTCACAAATTACTTCGAAAATTTGAGGTAATATTCCAATTGTTCCATAAAATATGCAAAAAAAATCAGCGAAATATATTCAGCAGTTTTTTAAATAAAAATTAAAATAATACTTAGACCTCTTATATGAAGCGATCACGTGACCATGATATGAAAAGATCACATGACCCACTTCAAAATGATATATGGCATCCATCTTGTCTCAAAATCGTGATTTATTAAGTTCTTTTTAATTCATATTGAGTGTTGTATCCGTCCTAAAACCACTTTACTTTTGCTTAAATTCTGTGCATTTACATACTGAAACAACGCAATTACAATATATTTGAGTTTAAATGATCATCCAAATTTGATTATTTCTACAACGAAGCCTATTTTTCACCTATATAAAATGTAAACAGCAAAATATGTAGAATGAGTTGTATTGGAATTGCTGTATCTCTTTAACACAAAATTATTTGATCCATGGAGTCTGCATACCTGATATGAATGAAATATTCATTGATTTTACAAAAAGAAGGACGATTTTTTTCGATGAAGTTTTAAGCATAGAGTTTAATTACTTGTAGCTCCATGGTCTTAATTTTTAAATAAAATAAATTATTACAGTATTGTGATGAATGAAATGAATGGGAAATTATTAATGAATGAAATACTGCTTTTATAGAGAGAGCCAGGCGTTTTATTTTTGAATGAATTTCAGTTGTTTTCGATGAAGTTTTCAAATATAATAAATTATCGTAGCATTATGATAATTCTGAAATTTTTACCAAGGAATGTATCGCATTTTAGATATGTTTAAACCAGGCAATTTATATTTTAATGCCGTCATTTGAATGAAGTTCATTTTTTTCGATGAAGGTTTAAGTTCTCAAATATAATAAATTAATGTAGTATTGTGATAAGTTTTAAAATACTACCGATGAATGTATTGCATTTTAGAGATGTTTAAATAAAATTGCATTGAGGTTGGAATGTGTTTCATAATCAATGCTTTAAGCATGATTGATCGTTCTTGTTAGTTCTTTCTTTAATTATAATATTTTAAGATTGGCAAATCGCCAATTCCTAACTTTTAAGTGACAAGAACTTTATTATCTTGAAAGAAATTTTCCTGCTTTATTGCATTGCAAGTCTTTTTCTCAACTATCCCCACAAGAAAAATTTCTATTTTGCTTTACAAATACATAAATTCATTAAAACTGATTTTTTTTTGTTATACGAAAGACGTATTTCAATGTTTAGATTATTCATAATAGTAGTTTGAGTCAGTAGTTTATAAACTTCTTTCAAATATGTTTTAATATAACCTCAGATCTTAGCCGGCATTATATCATCTAATAACACTTTTCAACCACTTTAGCACCTAATCAAAGTTTTAGCAACGCTATCTGAACACATTTCTTAATTACTTCAACACCTGACACAACTTCTTTATCACCTTATAACACTTCTTGAGCATGCTATCACCTTCATACAATTTTCATCACTTAAGCATGCTTCTTAAACGCTCCAGATAAATGTATTACCCAATATATATATATATATATATATCACATTCTCAAGTACCTATCAAGTGATTATATTTCTAAAATACCGAAGTAACAGATTAAATTTCGTAACCCCTGTATCAAGATAAACAGTATTTACAATGGAACCTAGGGTCGCATTCCACTCTAAGTGTCAGAAAAGCGTAAAGTTAAAGTTGAACTTTTAACAGTGAAAATTAGGAGAATTAGCATAATCATAAGTTGCACAATCCCATTTATTTACACCAGAGAAAGACTCAAAGTAGATGCTCAAAGTGACGGCCAAGGGTGCCGTTGCACAATTCACACCGGCGATGAACGACTGGCGCACCACTCGAAGACACCTGGTTTAGTGGTTATCCCGTCCGCTGCTACGATTCTCGCGACGAGATTTCCTACGGATTCCACAGGCGTCTCGTACACCAATGATTTTATATGCCCCCAGAAGAAGTCCAGTGGGTTGAGGTCCGGTGAGCGCGAAGGCCAAGCCACAGGTCGACTACGTCCAATCAGCTGCAACTGTCGCTGCTGCTTCTTGTCACTGGAAATTTGCATACAGTACATGCTTGACTGTGATGTTCTGGATATGTGATATTTCTTCGACATGCCAGCTATATCGTCCGAAGTGGCTACTTGTGCGTGTTGGACGTGTTTCGAAGTTACTCTTTTCTGACACTCAGACTGGAATGCGACCCTAGGTTCTATAGTAAATATAGTTCGTCTTGATGAGTACTATCACCCCTCTTATTTTGTCAAAACAGTTTATATGCACCCTATATAATAACTTTATCACCTAATCACATTTTTACACACCTAATCATTTTTTTACACACCTAATCATTTTCCGGTCGTCCATCTCGCTGCTCTAAGTCCTCTGGACGAGCCGGACGGCCTGGGGCTTTCACCTAATCATTTTGTCACTTAATCACGCTCACAGAATCTAGTTTCTTCACCATTCTATCACCCAATTGCACATTTTAAGTACTCTATTTAGCCACACTTCATAACCGCATCTTCACCTGAAACAACTTCTCAATAGCTCCATAGTCTAATTTCACACCCTGATTGGTTACTGTATTACATAAACTTCGCAACAACTCCATCACTAAAGTACGCTCCATTTGATGACTCTCGCCCAATCCATCACTTAACCGCATATCTAACCATTCCAACTCTTCATCAGACTTCACGACAGAGGTGCATATTCAAATTACATTAAATAAATCTTAAAAGACACATGTTCAAAAATACAAAAATAACATTTGTCTTACGTTTTGAAAGAATACGCTTTTGAGATAAACCTTTTCGTTGAACTTGATTCAATTTACCGTTAAAATGACATTTTAAACGTAACTTACTTTTAACACTTTTGGGAGTTAGGAAACATTATTGAACGGTTATTTCTTATAACTTTTTTTACTACATAACAAAACACTGCATCTCTTTTTTTCTAAAAACATATTTATTTTAAAGCGTATATTTTCTGAAAAATATGACCATAAAGCTTTGGACGTGTTTCCGTATCGAAAAGGTTTAAATATTTCACCGTAACTTCGCCGTTTCTATAAATCCTGCATCGATATATTTCAGTAGTGGAATATTTCTGAACGACTTTATATTCTGCTTCCAATAAATTTTATTACCTGCAGTTTGTATTCATCAAATTTTATGGGTATGAAATAAATATAAATCAACAAAAATCAATTGAAAAGAAATTACTTTCTGAATAAATCTGGAATTTTTAAGAAAATTTCGATTACATCATATGAAATGTTTGTAATATATTTTAGTGCATTTTATTGAGAAAATGCTTTACTTTGGTATAATTCGAGCCTGTTCTCATAAAAATATTCAGATTTTCGAGTCAGCTTTAAATGCTCAAATTGTATTTTATATTATGTCCTACAACTGGATATAATATACAATTGTGGTTACATATGTTGCATGTACGGATACTATATTAAAGGGATGCATATGGGACATAAAATGTATTTGCACCAGAGTTGACAGCAATTGAATGAAACTTCTGATTACAATCATAGCAAAAATAGCAAAGTCTCAAAACAATATATGGCTAGATTTAAGAATTTTTTGGGTGTTAAAAGTTCCAAAAATGACTAAATATAATAATAAAATGGCCATTTGCAACCATTATTTGGACGTACGATATTATTCCAAACTACAGCGATTATTATTCCAAGCCATTGAACTATTATTAGACATCACATATTGATTATAACACAACTAATTTCTTAGTTATTTCTCTATATAAATAAAATTGAAAATATGTTTTTATGTTTGTTTGTTTGTCTTAACACCACAGAACAACGGCTGCACCAAAATTCATGCCATTTTGCTGGCAGATATGAAATTGCCGCCTAATAAATTTAGTCCAAGTCATGAGGTAGGATAAAGAGTTGTCGAGATATTAATAACAAGAAAGATCGATCATGCTTAAAGCATTGATTATGAAACACTTTCCAACTTCAATGCAATTTTATTTAAACAAGTCTAAAATGCAATACATTCCTCTGTAATATTTTAAAATTTATCACAATACTGCATTAATTTATTATATTTGAAAACTTAAACCTTCATCGAAAAAAATGAACTTCATTCATATGACGGCATTGAAATATAAATTGCCTGGTTTAAACATCTCTAAAATGTTATACATTCCTCGGTAATAGTTTTAGAATTATCATAATACTACGATAATTTATTATATTTGAAAACTTCATCGAAAACAACTGAAATTAATTAAAATGATGTCATAGAAAAAATAACACGCCTGGATCTCTCTATAAAAACAGGATTTCATTCATAACTTTCTCCCATTCATTTCATTCATCACAATACTATAATAATTTATTTTATTTAAACATTTTACTTAAGACCATGGAGCTACAAATAATTAAACTCTATGCTTAAAACTTCATCGAAAAAAATCGTCCTTCTCTTTCTAAAATCAATTAATATTTTATTCATATCAGCCATGCAGACTCCATGGACTAAATTATTTTGTGTTAAAAAAATACAGGAATTCTAATACAACTCATTCTACATATTTTGCTGTTTGCATTTTACATACGTGAAAAATAGGCATAGTTATAGAAATAATCAAATTTAGATGAGCATTTAAACTCAAATATATTATCGTTGCGTTGTTTCAGTATGTACATGCACAGAATTTAAGCAAAAATAAAGTAGTTTTAGGACGGATACAACACTCAATATGAATTAAAAAGAACTTAAAACAAGAAAGATCAATCATGCATAAGCATTGATTATGAAACACTTTCCAACTGAAATGTAATTTCATTTAAAAATTTCTAAAATGTGATTCATTCAGTGGTAATATCTTTTACATTATCACAGTACTACAGTAATTTATTATACTTAAATATTTAAAACTGTATCGAAATATAAATCATCTGATTCTTTATGCAAAATCAATGAATATTTCATTCATATAACTTGTATTCCAGACTCCAGAGCTAAATAATTTTGTGTGAAAAAAATTCAGCAATTCTTATGTAATTCATCTTACAATCGCTTGAGATATTTGCATTCTGCATATGTTAAAATTAGGCTTCCTTGAAGAAATAATAAAAGTTTAAGGATCATTTAAAATCACAACTATTGTAATTGCATAGGCACGGAATTTAGATACACAGATAATACACAGATAATATATATGTGTATGTGTATGTACTCAAAGTATTGGAATCGTGCCGAAGATCGGAACTCGAATTTTCAAAGGATCTACACGTTTTGGGACTTCTAGAACACGAAAAAACTACTTTTAGGAAGACGTCTGTGTGTGTAAGGGTGTATCTGTGTGTCTGTGTGGATATTACATCCACTCTAATTGAAAAACTAATGGACCGAATTTCATACAATTTGGTAGGTATGTTTTTTGTGGGAAATCCTGATGTTCATTAGATTATAGTACGATTCGTAATAAAAGAATCTGCCTTCTTTGCGAAATGGCCGCAGAAATTGCCTTTATCCACTCTAGCTAAAAACTAATAAACCAAATTTAACAAAATTTGGAGTATAATATTTCAATAACCTACAAGTGATTTATATACCAAATTTAACAAAATTTTGTATATAAATCATTTGTAGGTTATTCTACTACGATTCGGGAAAAAGGAACGGGCTATTTTTGCGAAATGGCCAGCAAAAATCGTTATATATAAAAATAAAAGACTACGTGTGCTCAATTATATCAATTAAATTCCTATTTTATATGTGATTTTTGACAACAAAAAGAATAAGACTAACCCCATTACTCTAGGACTAGCCGTTCTTGAGATATTCTAGTTTTTTCGCGTTTTCGCTACGCCACCTTTGACAATAAGTCCAGCTATCAAATGAGAACCGAATTTAAGTTTAACGTGTAAATGCAATGTCATTTAAAATACTTATGTTGTGCAGATAAACTCAAATTATCATTGAATAAATAAAGAGAACGAATATGAGTCTGCAGAGAAAGACATGTGCTGTCCACATCAGAATTTTTAACAATATTACACCAATGATTTATAGAAGTGAACGGGGATTATTTTCAGGCCATTTCGAAAAAAATGTATGATCTATATTTAAAGATCCATCAAATTTTTGTCGAATAAAATGTTCAACAAATGTAAGCTGTGTACCAAATTTTAACTCTCTAGGACGTAGGAAAGTGCATTTAAAATGCCATCAATTAAATTTATCAAGAAGAGTTATATAAAATTTTAAAAAAATGAAAAATTGTTATCTACCAAATTTATTTTAAAATATGAAGCCACTCCCATATGCGAAACGTTTAAACAAATGGAGAGATATTTATTATATAATATCTCTCTCTTTTCTTTCTGGAAGATATCCCAAAGTCAGAATTTAATTGAATTTGTTTTTTTCCCTATATTAAATATTTTTTTAATTAAAAAACTACTTAACATATTTTACTGAATTTTTTTTATATATTCTATGGGATAATGTGAATATTTCCTAAAAATTTCGAAGCAATTCGTGAATTTTAAATTTACTTAAAAAATGTTTGAAAAATTAGGTCCCATAGGGTTCAATGTATTTCATTTTTTCAACCCGGGTTCAATAAAAAACTAATTGGGTGATATTATTTATTTATATTCCCATAGGTCCTACAGACCGTCTGAACAACATACTAAAATTTCATTTTGATAAACTCATTTTTACGGCAGTTATCGTGCTAACGGACAGACAGACAGACAGACAGACAGACAGACAGAATGAACAAAGTCATAAACACTTTTCAACTTTGTTGTAAAGTGTTAAAAACCACGATTTTGAAACAAGATGGATGCCATATATCATTTTGAAGTGGGTCATGTGATCGTTTCATATCATGGTCACGTGATCGCTTCATATAAGAGGTGTAATTATTATTTTAATTTTTATTTAAAAAACTACTGAATATATTTCGCTGAATTTTTTTTTATATATTTTATGGAACAATTTGAATATTACTTAAAAATTTCGAAGGAATTTGTGAATTTTAAATCCGCTTAAAAAATGTTTGAAAAATTAGGTCCCATAGGGCTCAATGTATTTCATTTTTTCAACCCGGGTTCAATCCAAAACTAATTGGGTGATATTATTCATTTATATTCCCATAAGTCCTACAGACCGTCTGAACAACATACTAAAATTTCATTTTGATTAAGTCATTTTTACGACAGTTATCGTGCAAACGGACAGACAGTCAGACAGACAGACAGAATGAACAAAGTCATAAACACTTTTCAACTTTGTTGTAAAGTGTTAAAAACGAACCTCCCATAGAGATATCACTAAGCAGACGAGAATTTATTATCAATTTATTTGAAGATATATGTGGCATGCTGTTTAGCAATGAAATTAAATCCCATGAGCACATAAAGCAGTGTTTATACAGTAGATGATTTTATTTCTACTGTATATTTTTTTACAAAATTTTCCGATTTAGTAAATGAAAAAAAACGTATATAAAAATAAATTTTATATTAGTTGCATTTTTGTTGTAAAGCCCTCGGATTTAAATATTACGGAAATTGATATTTTCAATTTCTTATGTCATCTGTTTTATTTTAACAAAAATTTTAAAACTCATATATTGTGTTCAGCTAATTAACATATTGTGTTTAGCCGTTTGTTGAAACATGATATGAATAGAGCAGGTATATCTTCTACCTATTCATCGCTTTCATTTTGGCGTATATTGGTCCGATTCCATATTTTTACTTTCCCTATATACATAATGTATAAGGAAAGTATTGTGACGGGGTTGGAAATTCGAATTCGAGCTTTCGACGGGAGAGCACGTTTCAAGTATCCCTGATCACGAATCGAACATTTTCGAAGTGATGTCTGTGTGTGTGTGTGTGCGTGTTTGCGCGTGAAAGTATATATATATATATATATATATATATACATGTGTGTGTGTGCGTGTGTGTGTGTGTCAGTGAGACTGTGAAAACGATAACTGACGAACGAATGAACCGATTCGAACGAAATTTAGTACAAAAATTACAATCCATAAACACTGGAAGCGTATTATATTTATGCGCAATCGAATGTTCAGAACCCCCCATAAAATTTCCCCAGAAATTTAAGAAAAATCGTCAAAAAATATAAACTTTTAATAAAGTTACGCAAATATTCTTATGTAATTTTTCATTAGAAAACGATTGACATAAATTTTAGAACGCTAACACACTAACATAACCCGTTCCCGAGATATTGCCCATTTTTTAAAAAATTATCAAAAAATCATATAAAGTAAAAAAAATAAATATTTCCTATTGAGAAATATGTTCCCTTTCCATATGTAATACTATGCGATAAATTTGGTGCAATAATTCTCGTGGATCTAGCTCGTTCCATTCATGAAAAAGGATACTTTGAGTAATACTTTTTTATTTGAACGCCAATAGTCATTTATCTGCTGTAAGAATAACTTATGTCTCCGTCCATAACGCTTGGCAAGATTTTGGCGACGAATTTGTTGGATTGTCGCCAACTTGTTTCAAATGTTGCTAAATTAACGAAAAACTCGCCAAATGGATAAAAATGACGCTAAATCAATGAAAATGGCGACTCATTGACGAAAATTCAATATCTTGGAAAGAATATAGATATCTACTACAAAAATAATCTATATTTTTTACTGTATAAGTAGTAAATTCATTGCATTATATAAGGAAAGTCATATGCTGCCCACATTATATTTTTTATGCATATGTTTACATACAGGACCAAGATATTTCATTCTTTAGATCTGCAAGTGAAGATAATTATATATATCGAGAACAGAGTTTCTTATACTTCTTTTTAAGAAAATTAATATAAATATTTAAATAAAATGCTTTAAATAACAATATCAATTTGAATACTATAAGGATTTGCATGAAATTGTCTATTTTAGTATCTTTAGTATATATTCCGTACAAACAACGAGCATACTGATGCTCGTTTAAAATAAACGTCTTATATTCGTTTATTATGTGCGCATGTAATAAAATGATTTTGGAAACAAATTTGAAAAATCTATTTTGCATCAAAATTTCCGACTCTGTAGTATGTAACTAACTCCAACATGCTCCATAATGTGTGTAATTTTATATATTGCAGACATACAAGTTGTTTCAGCATGCAATGTTTTTTAGAAAAATTATCTGGTTTTCGTACTTCGACTACACGGTTGAGACACATATGCTTCTAATCGGAAAGTTTGTTAAAATTGAAATCTAAATTCTTAAATATATTTTGCTATTATCTGCAATATTCGGCGAATTGCTGTATTTAAATATCTAGCTCCCCCCCCCCCCCCCTACAGATATAGGTTCGACAGACAGCAAGTAACATGGCGCCCATACGTGTTACGCAAATACTGGTTTTTATTTAGAGTTCGCCCCTTCAGCAAGAATTAAAAATCGAGGAAATCACCGATTCCAATTGTCCATACTTTTGAAGATTTTTGCGTTATTTCTATTGTAAGTACTCCATGAGTATTTGCCACTTTATGTTCTTTATACTAGTTTCTGTATTGCACAACTTTTTTAATGGAACTTTATTTACTTAAAAGACCGTATATAATGTGTATAATGTTAGACCCTCTATTTTTTCGAAAAATAACATACACCAGAAAAATATATAAAAGACTTTAGTATTTAATTTAAACAAACTTTCGAATTGTGTCAGTAATCAATGGCTAAAACGAAAAATTCGGGTGTAACTAGCCTGACGCTAGTTATATAAAATAAAAAAAAATATTTCCTATTGAGAAACATGTTCACTTTTCATATGTAATACCATGCGATAAATTATGTGACATCATTCTCGTGGTTCTAGCTCGTTCCATTCATGAGAAAATATACTTTGAGTAATACTTTTGCATTTGAACGCCAATAGTCATTTATCTGTTATAAAAATAACTTATTTCTCCGGTCATAACGCTTGGTGAGATTTTGGCGACAAATTTAGCGAAACGTCGCCAACTTGACGACTTTTTAAAATGTTACCAAATTAACGAAAATCTCGCCAAATGGATAAAATCACGCTAAATCAATGAAAATGACGACTCATTGACGAAAATTCAGTATCTTGGAAAGAATATAAGCATCTACTATAAGAATAACCTATTTTTTTAGTGTAAAAGTTGTAAATTCATTGCATTATATAAGGAAAGTCATGTGCTACCCACATCAGATTTTATTTTGTTATTTGTTGACCGTCTACCGATTATAGTGAAAACAAGTTGGTTATATTCTGATTCAACCCCATAAAAATCATTATTTAGACTTAATAGGGTCTGAACATCTTAGTTCATCTGAAGAATGCTATTACAAAGTCATAGCTTTTAGCTGAAGGAAAGTCGCATATGTATGTATTTACGGTAAAATTACCTTAGAGTACATAGGTACGAGAATATCGTTGAACCTCCACTAAATTATAGGCCTTCACAATACGATGTCGACACTGTTAACTAAAAATGTCGGCTAGTTACAATCTTCTCTAAATCAACTGATAAAATAATCTGCAACAGCAACGTAAACACGTAATGTAAATTACTTTTGAGGTAGTATGCTAGCGAATGTACATTCTTTCAAAATTAATGTTTGAACTTTTCTACAATTCGCTTTGACCGTTTGAACTTTTCGCAGGAATTATACTGTCGCAATATCAACAGGCTAGTCAATGAAATAGGATTATAAATCACAATGTAGAAATGTTGCGTTAACTTACTAAATATCTTGATATAATTTGAAATAAATGGAGATCATGTTGAGATATATATTGCAAATTTATATAGTTTTCTCTTAAAACAAAATTCCAAACGTATTGCGATTTAAACAAATTCTAACACAATAAGCGTCGAAAAATGAAGTACAATAATTATAGAAACTACAATAATTATAGAACAATAGAATAATTATCGAAAATGCTTTATAAATAAAGTACAAATTTTAAGATAGTCCCCTATTGGTGGGTTTTGTGATTATTACGACACAGTTACTGAAACGGATTTTTAGCCGATGTTTTCACTTTAATAATTTCTATCCTTAACTGTATAAAATTAACTTTGAGTATTACATATTCTTAACTGAAAATATTACTGTATTTCCTAAACTTTTTCAAAACCGACAAAAATTAATTATAATTAAACTGCAAAAATAGCAAACTTAGAAAGTTGTTCACACCACAGAAATTCTCTCGGGATGCTTTCAATCAATATCACTTTACTTTAGTAAGAGGTTTAAACCACCCGATAAAAACTGTTGAAGAATAGCCAGCAATTTATCACAATTATGGTAAGGTAAGAAGGTGCGGATTGACAACTATTTATATCTATATTTGGACAGTACTTGATATGCAGTTTAGAGTCAATCGTAGTCAATGCGATGCTCAAAATTGTACGAACTCACATTTTATTTTTACCTTCTCAAAAATAAATAAATCTGAAATGGGCAGCACATGACTTTCCCTGCAGACGTTCTCTTTATTTTAATTAAATTTAATTCACTTTTAATTCAATTTTCGTACTCGTTTGGTAACTGGACTTATTTTTAAAGGTAGCGTAGAGAAAATACGAAAAAACTAAAATATCTCGAGAGCGGGTAGTTTTAGTGTAATGGGGTTGGTCTTATTCCTTTCTTTGTTAAAAATTACGTATAAAACAAGAAATGAATGGACATATTTAAGCATACGTAGTTTTTATTTTAGATTTTGACGATTTTTGCTGGTCATTTCGCAAGAAAGGCAGGTTATTTTTTCCGAATCATACTAAAATCTAATCAGCACCAGGGTGATCCACAAGCGACTTATCTACCGAATTTTGTGAAATTCTTTCCATTAGTTTTTCCGTTAGAGTGGATACAAGCGATTTTTTCGGGCCATTTCGCAAAAAAAGGTGGATTTTTTTATCCCGAATCGTACCCAAAACTAAGCAGCACCAGATTCGCCCACAGGTGACTTAAGCACGAAATTTTATGAAATTAGATTAGTTTTTTAGTTAGAGTGGATACAAAATCTGCACACACAGACAGACACACAGACACACAGACACACACACAGACACACAGACAGACAGACAGACACACATACAGACGTCACTCTAAAAGAGTTTATTCGTATTCTATAGGTCTCGAACCTGCAGATCCGTCGAAAACTCGAGTTGCGATTTTCGACATGATTCCAATACTTTCCCTATACATCACCATGTATTGCAGGGAAAGTAAAAATTCCATAATATTTATGTTTTACGAAGACAGAAATATAGGTTTGACAAAAAATTTTATGTGTGTGTGCACTTTAACACATAAACTATCGTTCCGGTGTTCAAAAAATTCGGTAGTGAGTTGCTTGTGTGTTACTCATTTTGGTGTAGTTCTTGCAATTTTTAGAATAATTCGATAGAAAAACTGTTCATTTTTTTAAATTTCCCACAAACTTAAAACAAGTATAAATATTCTTAAATATATACATTTAATGCCTGTTACATACAAAATGGTGGAAAAAATATTAAAAAGGCTTAATAATAACGCTGGGATAAACCATATTCGCTAAATGTTTGGATTTCTGAATTTTTGCTATTTGGTGGCATTTCGAAATGGTCTATTTTCATTATGTGACTTGACGGCATTATAAAATTATTTCTTTTCTTCATATGACTTGGGATTATTTTAATATTGTTTCTTTTTCATGTCTCAAAAAATTATTTAAGAAATTTAAAAATATTTTTTTGTGTAAAACTGTGAGATCGGTTCCATTTGAGAAGTGTATGGATTTTTTTATTTGCTACATAACTTAATTAATAAACAGTATATTAATAATAAGCTGATTAATTAAACTGCTGATGTGGACAGCATCTAATTTTCAGCACATATTCATATTCATATTCAATTTATATATGCTGTAATATATTCGATAATGCAATACGTTTTATCGCTCAAAATAATTTACAAAATGAGCATTGAAAAATAAAATAAATGTATAATTAAATGAAATATTGACATTATATATTTTGGCAATTTAAAATATTTCAAAATGCCTAACTCTAAAATAATTTAAAAAAACTAAAATTTCTTAAAAACGGTTTAGATTGAAGTAATAAGACGGATTCACTAATTTAGCCATAAAGTTTTATCTATAAAATATATTGTGATAATATATTTTAGAATATTTTGAATAGAATTTCAGATTTTAAAGATTTTTTGCAGGCCATTTCGAAAAGATGACCATTTGAAGCAAATTCTAATTAACTTCCGATTAACAAATAAGTAACTTTCCAAATTCCACGAAATGTTATTTGATTGCTTTTAATTTATAACCAATTACATAGAGAGACAGACAGACATACATATAAACAAACATGAATACACACAAATAAAAATTCTTACACACATATGAGTTACGCTGAAAATAGCGTATACCTGTTTAGTGTATCCTTAAACGTAACAATGTAATTTCGATATTCCATTCCAATACTTGTATTTATTACTATGTAGTGTTGTTGTTGTTGTTGAAACCCAGACCGTCCGACCTACCAGAGAGGTGTAAGGTAACTGTTTGGACGGCCGGGAAGTGCCACACAATTTTGACCGGAACCCAGTGGGGGAGGCATCTACAGGAACCGTACCCACCTTCCCCTACCACCAACCTCTCGGAAGGACTTACAGACCCACATGTTTAACGTGATCATACTTCGCATGAACAGGGCGGCAAATGTGGCAGCGTGCAAAATCCAGCTCGCAAACCAGCGGGCTACCGCCTCCCAAATGTGCCAACAGCACGCGGTGATCCCAGGTGGTCACCCACCCAAGTACTAACCGCGCCCGATGCTGCTTGACTTCGGTGATCTAATGAGAACAGGTGTTTTCAGCACGGTAGGGCCGTTGGCTCATTACTATGTAGTGTGGAAGACCCAGGCCGTCCGACAATTACTATGTAGTGTGTAAGTATTTATTATTTTTGCGTAGTCTGTAAGTACTTATATATTTATCATTGTGTAGTGATGTTGAAACCCAGACCGTCCGACCTACCAGAAAGGTGTAGTGTGTCATTGTGTAGTGTGTGTGTAGTGTGCATTATTATGTAGTGTGCATTTAAAAATAAATTGAGTCTGTAAGAAAAGTCTTGTACTGCCTGCATTGCATATTTTTTCACATTGCTTATTATTCAAATAATATTTTTCTTTATTATTAAATATATAATATTTATTTTTATTATATATAATATTTATTCTTTGATATATAATATTTATTCTTTATTATTAAAACAATCTTACGAAATCAAATTTCTACATTTGATAATCGTCTTTTGTATTACAATACATAAGCAAAAATTCTATAGAGGAAACAATTTTGAATCGCAAATACCCAAACATTGTAACTCAGATGAGGAGTCCCAGTATAATAATCTCATTATTTGAACAATGTCATGAGAAATATTCTTCATATTTCCCATCTCTTAGCTTCGACGGAAGTAGTAATATACTGAAAAAAAAACCAAAAACAAATGAGTAGACAAAGGAAAGATCATCTTCATATATCATGTTGCTAGAAATTCTAATGCATTGAAAATTTCTGCAGCATGAAGTATATTTACATAAATCGGAAAGTTGCTTAAATAAAAGCACTTCTATGGATTCTTTGTTCTCGTAGATTTTAAAATCATTTGTTACTGTTCTAGTAATGCATTTTATAAATATATACTATGTATAAAAATCTGATGTGAGCAGCACATGACTTGCTCTGCAGACTCAAATTCATAGTCTCTTTATTTCATTAATAATTCATTAAATTTAGTTTGATTGCTCTATATAAGACACACAAATAATAGACTACAAAATCGGAATAGCAAAAATGCGGAAGAACCAAAATTTCTCGAGAACGGTTTGCATAACGGTTTAATTGGACAAAATAACGCCCACAATTATCTAAAATGACATTGAATTGGCACTTTAAATTCAATTTTCGTTCTCAGTTGGTAAATGGACGTTTTTTCAACGGTGGTGCTGCTTAAATTCGAAAAAACTAAATATCTTGAGAACGGCTAGCCCCAGTATAATGGGGTTAGTCTTATTCTTTCATTGTTAAAAAATATGTATAAAACAAGCATTTAATTGTTATATTTGAGCATACGTAGTATTTTATTTTAAATTTTGACGATTTTTGCAGCCCATTTTGCAAAACTAGGCAGATTTTTTTCCGAAACATACCAAAATATAATCAGCACTAGGGTGACTCACAAGTGACTTATTTGCCAAGTTTTGTAAAATTTGATCTATTAGTTTTTCAGCTACAGTGAATACAGGCAATTTTTGTCGACTATTTCACAAAAAAGCGGGTTAATTTATCCCGAATCATACCCAAAACTAATCAGTGCTAGGATCACTCAGAAGTGACTTACCTACCAAAGTTTATGGAATTTGATCCATAAGTTTTTGAATTACAGTGGATACATACATTGCACAGACCGACAGACATACACACACAGACAGACACACAGACGTCACGCTAAAAATAGTTTTTCGTATTCCAGAGGTCTCGAAACGTGTAGATCCGTCGAAAAATCGAGTTGGGATTTTCGGTATGATTCCAATACTTTCCCTATACATTACCATGTATTGCAGGGAAAGTAAAAGCTATTTTCTACTGTCAATTCCCCTTGGTGACAAATTTGTTGAACTATCGCCAAGGTGAGCAATTGTAAATATTATGAATATAGGCAGCAATACGTGCTGTTGTCATAGACATAATTAGGAGAAGAAGAATATGATAAAATAATGGTATATGGTAGGATGGAGTTTTCTGAGCTAAGTATGTCATAAATGGCACTGGACTGGTGGGGGGATAAGTCACGTGCTTATAATAAGATAAACATTATTTTTAGGTGGGATAGTTTAGTAATGGAAAATCAGTGGATGGCCATCATGTATGTCATAGATCTTTTATTTTGAAAGGTCTATGTGGAAGACAGGTGGGGTGATAATGGCCGTAAGAGGTCATTGAGAAAAACCACTTGCGATTTGAGAAGATTAAGAGGCTTGTTTTTTATAATTCGTGACCTCTATATCCAACCTCTTGCGTATGTATCATTTTTTTTTCATCTGAACCCATTTTATCTTTTTCACTTGGGGATTGTTGATATGTTTACCACTAATGGAGATATTATATATTTTTCTTGAAGCCACGGTAGTCTATGGTGTATAATTTTTTCTGCGTAATTAAGTTGATCGTTTTCCTTGAAATTCACACAAAATTTCTGGTTGTGTCTGATGAGGTCAGACAACATTACCGTAACAGCCACAATCTATTAGAACAGTACCAATACTTATGTCAATTATTAACATAGTACCAATACGTATGCCAATTATTAGCATAGTACAAATCACCTGCCATTTTCTGCGGGATTGCGTTTCAACTGAAGCCCAGACACACATCAATAATTACACAGATGTGTGCTTACTAGCAATTGAAAACTAAATGGTTAACCACACAACAACAGCTAAGATGAACACGAACACCACCTGAGATGAACCAACAACATGATGTATTCTGCATCGTGTTCCCCTTGCTGTAATTTAAGAAAAAATACGATGCATCTTAGCAAAAACTATTGAATCGCCCAATTATTTAATATGAAAACAACATTATCATAAAATTTACAAATTTGTATTCCTAAATATAGAGACATTATCCACAAAATAAAGTATAAAAATTATCATACTTTCGCCTAACAAGCATAAGAGCTAAACTTCATTGGACAGTAAACTTCATTGGAGTGTTTATTTACATCAATACGTTAAATAATTTTGCATTTTCAGTTTGAAATGCGATTTCAATTATACCCAATCTATGATAATTAGATATAAAATCAATCGATCATCGGTTGTTTCCCAGCTACAATTTGGTTACAGCTTGAAAAAATTATTTAAATGCATATAAATAAATATATTTATTTACACAAATAGTAAATAGTGCACATTAAGATGTTTGGCTTTCTTAAGATATAATATGCAAATTTCCCTTAAAAATTGCCACTTAAAAAAATAAAAAATAAATTTTAAACGAAAAATTATAGAAAATATATTTTATTTTCGTATTTTAATTCTGATTAAGTTACAATACATAAACTATATAAAATGTGAATGTATGATAATTTGAAAGTAGTAAAAATTTTAAAGATAACGAATATTTTTTAATTTTCGTTAGCATTTATGCCTTATGTTTCTTTATATTCATTTTTTTTAAATTAATATAAAATAATGATAAATAAAGACATGAAATCTCTATTCTAAAACTTAATGGGATTTTTCATCAAAACTTTTATCTCAACACACAGCTGCTCATATTCGATTGCTATAAAATGAATCCATTTAAATTTCATTGAAAGTCATTTTCGTAATTACTTCTATACACTTATTTAAAAGAAATTTGAATGATTTATTCACTAAATGTTGCAAAAAACTATAATGGGGGTTTAAGAGTGGTTATTTTGGTGTATTACAAACCAACACTATTAATGAATAATTAATTATGGTTAAATTAATATTCGCGTAATAAAAATAATTGAAAGTGATGTTTATAACTGGCTTTTAATTCGTTTGACGCTGTTCACACTAATTAAAATTAAAATTTCTTTGATATTCATTGGGAAGGAAGTATTCACATTTAATTTATTTCAATAACACAGCATTAAAAATTTATTAAATTCTACTTTAGACGTGCGCTCTAATTGCTTTTCTATGCATTTACGTTATTTTTTTAATATTAGTGATTGTGATTGACATACATAAAATTGTTTTTGAAAAGAAATTAATGTGTTTGATGATGATGCATAGTTGAACAAATTAATGATTGAAAATAGGTTAGTGGCACTTTGCGGAAATGCGTTGAACTTACGGGAATTTGAATGTTTGTTGCAGGAATTTGAGATGGTTGTTACAGGATTTTGCGATAGTTGTTACATGAAATTGCAATGGTTGTTAAATGTATATGCCATACTGTTATTACTTCCCTTATATACAAAATGTATAAAGAAAGTATTGTGACGAGGTCGAAAATTGGAATTCGAGTTTTCGGCGGGAGAGCACGTTTCAAGCATCCCTGATGACGAATCAAACATTTTTGAAGTGATGTCTGTGTGTGTGTGTGTGTGTGTGTGTTTTGAAGACCCAGACCGTCCAACTCATCCTGGGGACTTGAGCAACTATTTGGACGGCCGGATGTGTTGAAAACCCAGACCACACGACAGACCCGAAGGTTTACTGTAGCTAAGTGTGTGGCCGGAGACGGCCGGATGTGTTGTTGTTGTTGAGACCCAGACCGTCCGACCTACCAGAAAGGTGTAAGGTAACTGTATGGACGGCCGGGAAGGGCCACCCAATTTAGACCGGAACCCAGTGGGGGAGGCATCCACAGAGACCGTACCCTCCTTCCCCTACCACCAACCTCTCGGAAGGGCTTACGGACCCACATGTTTAACGTTATCGTACTCCGCATGAACACGGCGGCATTTGTGGCAGCGTGCAAATCTAGCGCGCAAACCACGGGGGATACCGCACCCGAGATGGCCAACAGCACGCGGCGTTCCGAGGTGGTCACCCACCAAGTACTAACCGCGCCCGATGCTGCTTCACTTCGGTGATCTAACGAGAACCGGTGTTTTCAGCACGGTACGGCCGTTGGCCCTACGGCCGGATGTGTGTAAAAGTTTGTGTGTGTGTGTGTGTAAAGTATGTCATCACTTCAAAAATCAATTTTTGTAGTGATGTCTGTGTGTGTGTGTGTGTGTGTTGTTGTTGTTGTTGTTGAGACCCAGACCGTCCGACCTACCAGAAAGGTGTAAGGCAACTGTTTGGACGGCCGGGAAGTGCCACCCAATTTAGACCGGAACCCAGTGGGGGAGGCATCCACAGGGACCGTACCCTCCTTCCCCTACCACCAACCTCTCGGAAGGACTTACGGATCCACATGTTTAACGTGATCGTACTCCGCGTGAACACGGCGGCAGTTTTGGCAGTGGCTGGAATCGAACCCGGGCCTACCGAGTGCAACTCCAGCGCGCTAACTAATGGGCTAATTTTTGAAGTGATGTCTGTGTGTGTGTATGTGTGTGTGTGTGTGTGTGTGTGTGTGTGTGTGTGTGAAAGTATGTGTGTGTGTGTGTCAGTAAGTCTGTGGAGACGATAACTGATGAACGAATGGACCGATTCGAACAAAATTTAGTACAAAAATCACAATTTGTCAACACTAGAAGCTTATTGCTTTTATACGCAGTCGAATATTCAGAACCCCCCTAAATTTTCGAGTGAAATTTCGAAGAAATCATCAAAAAATCAGAACTGCTAATAATGTTACACAAATAGACATTTCTTATGTAAGTTTTCATTAGAAAACGATTGACATAATTTTAGAATGCTAACATCAACCGTTGTCGAGATATTGCACATTTTTCAAAACAATTATCAAAAAGTTATATAAAATAAAAAAAAATATTTCCTATTGAGAAACATGTTCACTTTTCATATGTAATACCATGCGATAAATTGGGTGACATCATTCTCGTGGAACTAGCTCGTTCCATTCAAGAAAAATGGTACTTTGAGTAATACTTTTATATTTGAACGACAATAGTCATTTACCTGCTGTAAGAATAACTTATATCTCTATAACGCTTGGCGAGATTTTGTCGACGAATTTGGCGGAATGTCGCTAACTTGGCGACATTTTTAATTGCTGCCAAATTAACAAAAATTTCTCCAAATTGATAAAAATGACGTTAAATCAATAAAAATGACGAGTAATTGAAAGAAATTCAATATCTTGGAAAAAATATAAGTATCTACTATAAGAATAACATTTTTTTAACTGTAAAAGTAGTAAATTCATTGCATTATATAAGGAAAGTCATGTGCTGCCCACATCAAATTTTTTATATGCAATAAATTATCAGAAACTTAGTTTATAGAATGACATCATACGCCAGTTTGGATATTATTGCCGGTTTGGATTCATATTAAGGTTAGAAGTCATAATTTATTATACAAGCTGATTAAAAAAAAATGGGCCGAACTTTATAAAGTGATGGCACACGCCAAACAAAGCATTTTTCGTCACAGTTTACCGAGTCGGAAATGAAAAGACGGCAGTAGGCGCTTAATGGTGAAACCAAAATTGTGTCGTCCATTCTTGTCATTCGCGAAAACACCAACTTTAATTCATTCCAAAAACACATATTAATAGAATGAAATTAAGATATAAACTAATCGTTAATAAACTGTTAAATGTAATTCAATAAACTTGTTGAAATAATTTTGAAAAAAAATCTAATTCAAATATTTTATACTTGGATTAAATTTAGTTCACTATTTTTATTTATTCCCGTATATTACGCAAATGTTATTCAAACATACGTTTAAGCAATGAGATGGTTAGTTAATCCTTATCAGGACAGCATTTAAATATTTTTATGCATTTTGTTGTGTCGCCTTAAGGATTAAAAATACAAAAAAAAATGAATATTTGCACACTATAACTAACATCAATATTCATTTTGAATTAAGATACCTCTAACCTAATTTATTAGTCCTTCTACGCCAACATAAGGATTAATGTGTTCGGATAATCCTTAAATTGATATAGTAGATCCCCTGTTCATATATTTTTTATAGTGTTCTTCTTTTGAGAACATAGATATTAAAATTTGCATAAATATAATAACGAATTGATCGATAGTTATATAACACTTACCTGGGATGTTTTTGTTTAAAGAAAAGTCGGTGTATATAGATTTAATTTGAAAAAGCATGCATTTTTATTCACCCCGCCTAGGTTTTGTTCTATTTGGTTATACATATGTGAGTTTTTAATAATTTCTTTAAATTGCCATCATATATCGTAGTGTATTTATAGGGCTTTTAAAATAAGAATTTTCTGTCAATTTTCGTGATTTTGTACATGAACTGGAAATAGTTTCACAACATTGCCCCAGGGTGCGGTAGCCCAGTGTTTAGCGCAAGGGAATTGTACTCGGTAGGTCCAGTTTCGATTCCCGCCACTGTCAAAACTGCAGCCGTGTTCACCCGGAGTCCAATCACGTTAAATATGTGGGTCCGTAAATCCTTCCGAGAGGTTGGTGGTAGGGGAAGGAGGATACGGTCCCTTATGTATGCCTCCTCCACTGGGTTCCGGTCTAAATTGGGTGGCACTTCCCGGACGTAAAAACGGTTACCTTACACCTTTCTGGTAGGTTGGACGGTCTGGGTCTCAACAACAACAACATTGCCTTGGCGCTAAATAAACAATATCTACGTAAATAATACATATACAAAAACATCCCTCAAAATCCAAGTTGTCTGTTTTGAACAAAAATCAGTACAGGACTCCGTTTTTTATGCGTAATTATGCTACTGCAAAACGCCGTAATATGCCCTAAACATGTTCCTGTGATACGCCATAAATAATCCTGACAATACTTGAATACACTATCCTGGAAATACTTGAAATTGCAAAACGCGAAAAATCAATCTTTGACTTGATGCGATGGCCCAAATTAGAACTTTGGTAACAGTTGTCTATGTCATTGAAAATTCATGTTCATCAGATCAACTAGGACTGATGTATAATATAACGCAGATAAACAAAAGGCAAAATAAGAAAAAATGATATATTGGCGAGTTTCTATCAGAATTTAATATTTTTAGCACAATAATTAAGCAAAGATAGACAAATTAGAAAATCTAGAAATTGATGCCATTTCGTTTGCGAAATACCTCTGTTAGTTTCAACAGAATATCTACCCATTATTCAAAATACGTACTTTCGTGTTTTTTACATTTGTAAACTGTGTGCTCGTATGAATGGAATTTTGAATTCGATATTTCGTCGGATTTTCGATTTTAAGTTTTTATATATTTTAAAATAATTCATGCTAAAAAAATCTCTCTGAGCGATATCGTCAGTTGATCACAGAAAGTGCCATTGTACTTAATTTCTCCTCTGTCGAAATCTTGGATATTCCGCAACTGATAGCATAGAACACAGATAGCCAGAATATTTGTACTTTCCTTATATACATAATGTATAAGGAAAGTATTGTGACGGGGTCGAAAATTCGAATTCGAGTTTTCGACAGGAGAGCACGTTTCAAACATCCCTGATCACGAATCAAACATTTTTGAGGTGGTGTGTGTGTGTGTGTGTGTGTGTGTGTGTTTTATTTTTTAAATAATTTAAAATGTTTTTCATTTTTAAAAAATATATTTTAAAAATGTGTGTGTTTGTGTGTGTGTGTGTGTGTGTGTGTCAGTGGGCCTGTGGAGACGATATCTCACGAACGAATGGAGCGATTGGAATTGAATTTGGTACAAAAATCACAATCCGTGAATACTGGAAGTCTATTGTTTTTAAATATAATCGAATGTTCAAAACCCTCCTACGTTTTCGAGTGAAATTTTGAAAAAAATCATCAAAAAATCAAAACCTTTAATAAAGTTACGCAAATAGACATTTATGTAATTTTTCCTTAGAAAACGATTGACATAAACTTTAGAACGCTAGCATGTATCGTTCTCGAGATATTGCACATTTTAAAAATAAATTTATCAAATTATCCCATAAATTAAAAAAATATATTAACTGTTGAAAAACATATTCACTTTTCATATGTAATATCATGCGATAAATTTAGTGACATCATTTTCGTGGATCTAGATCGTTCCATTCATGAGAGAAGATATTTTGATTAATACTTTTGCATTTGAACGTCAATAGTCATTTATCTGCTATAAGAAAAATTTATTTCTCCGTCCATAACGCTTGGCGAGATTTTGGCGACGAATTTGACGGCATGTCGCCAACTTGGCTACTTTTTTAAATATTGCCCAAATTAACGAAAATATCGCCAAATGGATAAAAATGACGCTACATCCATAACAATAACGACTAATTTGCGAAAATTTATTATTTAGGAAGAAAAACCTATTTTTCTGCTTCAAAAGTAGTAAATTCATTGCATTATATAAGAAAAGTCATGTATTGTCCACATCAGATTTTATTTTCTTTCAGTGATACATAAAGGAACAATTCTAGTTACAAAGAACACTGTACAGGGACGCATACATCAAAACAAAATCGCCAAAAATACATCAAAAATAAATGAGACTTAACAAACAAATCAATACAAGTATAACATAAAGTAAAAAATCTGATGTGGGCAACACATGACTTTCCTTATATAATGTAATGGATTTGCTACTTTTACAGTAAAAAAAATAGGTTTTACTTATAGTAGATACAAATATTCTTCCCAAGATATTGAATTTTGGACAATTAGTCGTCATTTTCATTGATTTAGCGTCATTTTTATCCATTTGGCGAGATTTTCGCAAATTTGGCAACATTTCAAAAAAGTCGCCAAGTTGGCGACATTCCGCCAAATTCGTCGCCAAAATCTCGCCAAGCGTTATGCACTAAGGAATAAGTTATTCTTACAGCAGATAAATGACTATTGGCGTTCAAATACAAAAGTATGACTCAAAGTATCTTTTTTCATGAATGGAACGAGCTCCATCCACGAGAATGATGTCACTCAAATTATCGCATGGTATTACATATGAAAAGTGAACATGTTTCTCAATAGGAAATATTTTTATTTTATTTTATATGACTTTTTGATAATATTTTTGAAAAATGTACAATATCTCGAGAGCGGTTCATGTTAGCCTTCTAAAATTTATGCCAATCGTGTTCTAATGAAAAATTACATAAATGTCTATTTGCGTAACTTTATTAGCGGTTTTGATTTTTTGACGATTTTTTCAAAATTTCATTTGAAAATTAGGGGGGTTCTGAACATTCGATTGCGCATAAAAACAATAGGCTTCCAGTGTTTACGGATTGTGATTTTTGTACCAAATTTCGTTCGAATCGGTTATCGTCTCCACAGACCCACTGACACACACACACATACACACACACACACACACACACACACACAAACACACACATACACACACACACACACACACACACACAAGCACACACACAGACATCTTCAAAAATGTTTGATTCGTGATCAGGGATGCTTGAAACGTGCTCTCCCGTCGAAAACTCGAATTTGAATTTTCGACCCCGTCACAATACGTTCCTTATACATTATGTATATAAGGAAAGTAATAACGTACAAAATGTAAAAACGGAAAATATTCTCAAAAAATGGCGATTAACATTAGCTGGAATGTTAAATAGCGTATGACACCTTAAACTATGTTTACTAGTATGAAAATCGATCACATTTAAAAGTGCACTGCACTCAATATGATTGTTGATTAATTTCCTCAAAACACCAAAGACAACATGCTCCGTCGTGATTTTAATAAATTAATACTAAACAAGTCCCTGGGATGCACAGAAATAATGATACTGGAGTAAAAACCATTGATATTAAAATAAAGGAACTCATAAACATATTCTGAACATTTTCAATCACATAAACAAAGTCACGATAATAAGGATCCCAAATAAAAGAGCAGTATTCCTATAAAGGTCGAACAATAGAATCAAATAAGTGAATTAAAACATTAGAAAAATCTCGACTCTTCCCAAAACAAAACTAACCTAGAAGCTCTAGAACCTAGAAGCTCTAGAAACAACACATTGGATATGTAAATTGAATTTGAACTCAGAAGCAAATACCCAAATCATTGAAGTAATTCACACGAGTGAGGAATCCAGAGTTAACAAGAAAGATCAAACATGTATAAAGCATTGATTATGAAACACTTTCCAACTTCAATGTAATTTTATTTAAACATCTCTAAAATGCGATACATTCCTCGGGATTATTTTTTAAATTGTCACAATACTAAATTAATGTATTATATTTGAAAACTTAAAACTTTATCGAAAAAAAAATGAATTTCATTCAAATGACGGTATTGAAATATAAATTGCCTGGTTTAAACATCCCTAAAATGCGATAAATTCCTCGGTCATATTTTTAAAATTATCATAATACTACAATAATTTATCATATTTGAAAACTTCATCGAAAACATATGAACATTTTCAAATGACGCCATCGAAATATAAATCGGCTGGCTCTTTAAATAAAAGCAGCATTTCATTCATAAACATTTTTCCATTCCTTTCATTCATCACACTACTATAATAATTAATTTTATTTAAAATTTAAAACCATGGAGGTATAAGTAATTTAACTCTATGCTCAAAACTTCATCAAAAAATCGTTTGCTTCTCTGTGAAATCAATTATTGTTTCTTTAATATCAGCTATGTTGCAGACCCCATGGGTTACATAAATTTGCCTTAAAGAAATGCAGCAATTCTTATACAACTCATTCTACATCTTTTGGTATTTATATCCTCCATAAGTGAAAAGCAGGCTTCGTTGTAGAAATAATCAAAGTTGGATGATCATTTAAACTCAAATATATTGTCATTGCGTTGTTTCAGTATGTAGATGCACAGAATGTAAGCAAAAATAAAGCAGTTTTAGGGCGGACGCAAAACTAAATATGAATTAAAGAGAACTGTAAAAATCATGATTTTGACACAAGATGGATGCCATATTTTATTTTGAAGTGGGTCACGTAATCTCTTCATATAATGATCACGTGATCTCTTCATATAAAGGATGTAATTACTATTTTAATTTTTATTTAAAAAAACTGCTGTATATATCTTGCTGATTTTTTCTATATATATTTTATGGGATAATTTTAATATTTTCTTAAAATTTCGAAGTAATTTCTGAATTTTAAATCAGCTTAAAAATGTTTGAAAAATTAGTTCCGATAGGGTTCAATGTATTTCATTTTTTTTAATCAATTCAAAATTAATTGGGTGATATCATTCATTTATATTCCCATATCTCCCACAGACCGTTAAAAGCAAAAACCTACACGGTTGCCTAGTCTAGTTTCCCTGAATTCTCCCACAGACCTTCTGAACAACATACTAAAATTTAATTTGATAAAGTCACTTTTACGGCAGTTATGGTGCCAACGGACAGATAGACAGACAGACAGACTGAATGAATGAACAAAGTAATGAACACTTTTTAAGAATGTTGTAAAGTATTAAAAGGTGTTAAAAATGTACTTAAAAATAGTATGTTTATTAGTAAAGCTAATAATATTGCATTTAGAAATACTTAACTAAAGATTATTATTTACTGACCGGAGATCCAGTTGATTAAGATAAAATTGTAATTTGTACCAATCATTAATAGTTTCATTACATCTACCTATAGGGTTTAGGATCATCAGCAAACAAAACACAAGTCAAAACATGAAGTACTGTGGGAATGACATTTATAAAAAGTAGCAATAATAAAGATCCCAGATAAGATACCTGGGGAACACCAGATCCAACAAATCGATTCGAAAATTAATATGACATAACAGAACAATAGGTGACAGTGAAAAGACATGATGAAAAAGAAAACATACAATTATGATAGATTCATCTGGTAAGTCAATTATAACATTTCATTTCCAAAAAATCTGATGTAGGCAACACATGACTTTCCTTATATAATGTAATGAATTTACTACTTTTACAGTAAAAAAATAGGTTTTTCTTATAGTAGATACTAATATTCTTTCCATGATATTGAATTTTCGACAATTAGTCGTCATTTTTATTGATTTAGCGTCATTTTACCCATTCGGCGAGATTTTCGTTAATCTGGCAACATTTCAAAAAGTCGCCAAGTTGGCGACATTCCACCAAATTCGTCGCCAAAATCTCGCCAAGCGTTATGCACTAAGAGATAAGTTATTCTTACAGCAGATAAATGACTATTGGCGTTCAAATACAAAAGTATTACTCAAAGTATCTTTTATCATGAATGGAACGAGCTAGATCCACGAGAATGATGTCACACAATTTATCGCATGGTATTACATATGAAAAGTGAACATGTTTCTCAATAGGAAATATTTTTATTTTTATTTTATATGACTTTTTGATAACTTTTTTAAAAATGCACAATATCTCGAGAACGGTTCATTTTAGCGTTCTAAAATTTATGTCAATCGTTTTCTAATGAAAATTTACATAAGAAATGTCTATTTGCGTAACTTCATTTGTGGTTTTGATTTTTTGACGATTTTTTCAAAATTTCATTCGAAAATTTAGGGGGGTTTTGAACATTCTATTGCATATAAAAACAACAGACTTCCAGTGTTTACGGATTGTGATTTTTGTACCAAATTTGGTTCGAATCGGTTCATTCGTTCGTCAGTTATCGTCTCCACAGACTCACTGACACACACACATACTTTCACACACACACGCACACACACACACACACAGACATCACTTCAAAAATGTTTGATTCGTGATCAGGGATGCTTGAAACGTGCTTTCCCGTCGAAAACTCGAATTCGAATTTTCAACCCCGTCACAATACTTTCCTTATGCATTATGTATATAAGGAAAGTAATTAAATGCGTTTGACTAATTTTTCTGGTCAATGTCATTAGAAAGATTGGATGTCATTAGAAAGATTTGCGAATTTTTACTTTCCCCGCCATACATGGTAATGTATAGGGAAAGTATTGGAATCATGCCGAAAATCGCACCTCGAGTTTTCGACGGATCTACACGTTTCGAGACCTATAGAATACGAAAAAACCATTTTTAGCGTGACGTCTGTGTGTGTGTCTGTGTGTCTCTCTGTGTGTCTGTCTGTGTGTCTGTCTGTCTGTGTGTCTGTCTGTCTGTGTGTCTGTATGTCTGTGTGTCTGTCTGTCTGTGCAGATTTTGTATCCACTCTAACTAAAAAACTAATGGACCGAATTTCACAAAATTTGGTAGGTAAGTTACTTGTAAGCGAGTCTGGTGCTGATTAGTTTTGGGTACGATTTGGGATAAAAGAACCCGCCTTTTTTTGCGAAATGGCCGCAAAATCTTGTATTCACTCTAACTGAAAAAATAATGGACCGAATTTCACAAAATTAGATGAGTCACTTGTGGGTTACCCTGGTGCTGATTAGATTTTGGTACGATTCGGAAAAAAATGACCCGCAAAAATCGTCCAAATCTAAAGTAAAGAACTGGGTATACTTAAATATATCCATTAAATGCTGATTTAATACGCAATTTTTAACGACGAAATTAAAAGGACCCACCCCATTACACTGTTTTTCGTACTTTCCCTAAGCCACCTTTGAAAATAAGCCCGGTTACCGAATGAGAACGAAAATTGAATTAAAAGTGAAATAAATTTAATTAAAATAAAGAGAACGTTAATATAAGTCTGCAGGGAAAGTCATGTGCTGCTCACATCAGATTTTTACTTTCCCTGCAATACATAGTAATGTATAGGGAAATTATTGGAATCATGCCGAAAATCGCAACTCGAGTTTTTGACGGATCTATACGTTTCGAGACCTCTGGAATACGAAAAAAAACTATTTTTAGCGTGACGTCTGTGTGTGTGTCCGTGTGTCTCTGTCTGTGTGTCTGTCTGTCTGTGTGTCTGTCTGTCTGTGCAGATTCTGTATCCTCTCTAACTAAAAAACTATTTCTCCGAATTTCATAAAATTTGGTAGGTAAGTCACTAGTGGGCGAATCTGGTGCTGATTAATTTTCGGTACGATTCGGGATAAAAGAACCCACGTTTTTTGCGAAATGGCCCGGAAATGTTTGTATCCACTCTAGCTGAAAATCTATTGGACAGAATTTCACAAAATTTGGTAGATAAGTCATTTGTGGGTCACCCTGGTGCTGATTAGATTTTGGTATGATTCGGAAAAAAATAACCTGCCTTTTTTTGCAAAACGGCCCGCAAAAATCGACAAAATCTTGAATACAAAACTACATATGCTGAAATGTATCCATTAAATGCTTGTTTTATACGTAATTTTTAACGAAGAAAATAATAATACCAACCCAAATGCACTACGATTAGCCGTTCACGAGATATTTTCGTTTTTTATCTGCACTACCTTTGAAAATGAATCCAGTTACCAAATGAAAACGTAACTTGGATTAATAGTGAATTAAATTTAATTAAAATAAAGAGAATGTGTATATAAGTCCGCAGGGAAAGTCATGTGCTGTCCACATCAGATTTTTACTTTCCCTGCAATACATGGTAATGCATAGGGAAAGTATTGGAATCATGCCGAAAATCGCAACTCGAGTTTTCGACGGATCTACACGGTCCGAGACCTCTAGAATACGAAAAACCATTTTTAGTGTGACGTCTGTGTGTGTGTCTATGTGTCTGTCTGTGTGTCTGTTTTTCTGTGCAGATTTTGTATCCACTCTGACTAATAAACTAATGGACCGAATTTCATAAAATTTGGTAGGTAAGTCACTTGTGAGCGAATTTTGTGCTGATTAGTTTTGGGTATGAATCGGGGTAAAATAACCCGCCTTTTTTGAGACATGGCCCGCAAAAGATTGTATCCACTCTACCTAAAAATCTAATGGATTGAATTTCACAAAATTTGGTAGATAAATCACTTGTGGGTCACTCTGGTGTTGATTAGATTTTGGTACGATTCGAAAATTTTTGCAAATTGGTAATGAAGAAAATAATAAGACCAACCCCATTATACTAGGACTAGCTATTCTCGAGATATTTTAGTTTTGTTTTTTTGTATTTTCTCTACGCCATCTTTAAAAAAAAGTCTAGTTATCAAATGAGAACGAAAATTGAATTAAAGATGAATTAAATTTAATTAAAATAAAGAGAACGTGGATATAAGTCTGCAGGGAAAGTCATGTGCTGCCCACATCAGATTTTTTATTATTAATATATGAATGAGGGAGTATTAGAAATTATGTTATTCGCACACTGCAGAAAAAGATTATCTGTACCTATGGTAATGGGGAACATATATTGCTGCTTCCAGAAATCTCTTCAATAAAGAATATATTCTTGCCTTTTTACTTTCCTTATATACATATAATGTACAAGGAAAGTATTGTGACGGGGTCGAAGATTCGAATTCGAGTTTTCGACGGGAGAGCACGTTTCAAGCATCCCTGATCACGAATTAGATGTATTTGAAATGATATCTGCGTGTGTGTAAAAGAATATGTGTGTGTAAGTGTGTCAGTGAGGCTTTGGAGAAGATAACTGACGAACGAATGGAGCGATTCGAAAAAAATTTGGTACAAGATTTACAATCCATGAATACTGGAAGCCTATTGTTTATATGCGCAATCGGAGGTTCAGAACCCCCTTGAACTTTCGAGTGAAATTTTGAGAAAATCATTAAAAAATTAAAATATTTAATAAAGTTACGTACATAGTAATTCTTCATTGACTAGATGATCAGAGTCTTGGAAAGAACATAAGCGTAGACTATAAGAATAACACATTTCTTCGTCCGTGGCGACAAATTTAGCGGGACGTCGTCAACTTGGCGACTATTTTAAATGTTGCTAAAATAAAAAAAATATCGTTAAATTGATAAAAATGACGCCAAATGGGAAGTGATGTATTGCAAATTTTGATTTCAGGCATATGACACAGGCCATTCCTTTACACCTTTTAGTATATAAGAAATACTCTTCTTTCAGTTTGTCTGTAACACTTGGTGATGCATTTGGTAAACTTAGGAAATAATTTAGCAAGATATTGCCAACTTGGCGATATTTCGCCCCAGATTGACAAAAAAAATAGCCTCAAAATTGAAAAAATGTCGTTAACTTAATGAAATTTGCGCCTAATTGATGAAGTAATTATTATAGTATTTCTATATTAAAGTACTTTAATAAATGGACGCTTATGGAGGATGCTATCAATATTGACAATTGTTTATTTAGAGTTGTGAGAAGTATAAGTTAATTAAGTATTTTGAAACAGTTTCACATGTTGTCATCCGGAAAAACGCCAAATGTACAATCGAACGATAAAAACACAGAGGCGTGCATCTTATGCATTATATATTGAATGTAAAATTAGTAAAACCATTGCATTACATAAGAAAAGTCATATGATGTTGTCATCAGATTTTTTAATGATGATATGGGATAATAATAACATATCAAGTTTCTGGATATTACAAAATACTTTTAGATTGCCGTTTTAAAATCAAAAGTCGGAACTGTATTTCACTGGTGTTTAAAAGTTATCCGCTTCAAGTTCACAAAACCTAATTTGCATGCACGTAATTTTTTTAAACACAGTAGAAAAAGTAGATGTTAGACACAAAAAGGATTGAGTTCTAATCATGTTAAGCAAAGTTCTGTATAAAAGAAAAAAGTCTTAAGAGTAGAAAACTCGTCGGGAAAGAATTCCCTACTAAATTTTACAATTACATGTCTCTGCTGTTGGTAAACTCAATTAATCATGCTACGAAGATGAAGTAAAAAAACCGCAATCTTAGTGCGATTTTTCCTGAAAATTATACAAATTTTGATATTATGTGAAAACAATAACGTAAATATGACATTTCTTAAAATCCGATCTGACGGTTTTTTCTAATTGCTGCTGATGCTTCTTCTAAACTATCTGTTGATGTTGATCTTTAATTGGAAGAACGCCATTAGATTAACAACAAAATTTTGCGGATTTTTTTATTATTAATATACCAATGAGAGCGTATTAAAAATTATATTATTTTGCTCACTGCATCAAAAACAATCGTTAATGCCTATTGTAATAGGGATTATTATATTGCTGCTTCCAGAAAAGTCTTCAATAATGATGATATTCGTCTTACCTTTTAATACTTTTCAACATAGCTGAAAAGTATTTATGACTCTGTTCATCCTATCTGTCTATCTGACCTACTACACAATAAACTGCCGTAAAAATGACTTTACAAAATGAAATTTTAGTATGCTGTTCAGACGATCTGTGGGATATATGGGAATACAAATTAATAATATCACCCAATTAGTTTTGGGTTGAACCCGGTAAAAAACGGGAAATACATTGGACCCTGGGGAACCTAATTTTTCAAATATTTTTAAGCGAAATTAAAATTCATAAATTGCTTTGAACATTTTAGGAAATATTCAAATTATCCCATAAAATATATAAAAACATTTGAACAAAATATGTTCGGTAGATTTTTAAATAAAAATTAATAATAATTACATCCAAATTATATGAAGAGATCACTTGACACATTTCAAAATATAATATGGCATTCATCTTTTTTCCCAATGTAAAATTGCGATTTTTAAAGTTATTTTAAATATATATATAGTGTTGCATCAGTCCTGAAACCGCTTTATTTTCGTATATTTTCTGTGCATCTATATTCTAAGTCATCGTAAAATACAATATTTTTAGTTTCAATGATCATCAAACTTCGATTATTTATACAACGAAACCTAATTTTAACGTATATCACTGAATTTTTTTAGAACAAAATTATTTTGCTCAGGAGTCTGGAATATAGGTGACATGAATGAAATATTCATTGATTTTACATATAGAAGCAGACGATTTTATAGCATTACCTTTTTCAGTGAAATTTTAAGCATGGAAGTAGATGGTACTTTTACCTCTATGGTTTTAAATTTCCAAGTAAAATAAATTATTGAAGTGCTATGATAATTAAAAAACAAGAAAAACTAATTTTAGTGATTGCAGAATGTAAACAATTGATTGTAAGATGAGTTGGATTTGACTTGCTGAATTTTTTTAACGCAAAATTATTTAGCTCTGGAGTCTGGAAAAAAAGTAATATGAATGAAATATTCATTGATTTTACATAGAGAAGCAGAAGATTTTATAGCGTTGCCTTTTTCGAAGAAATGTTAAGCATCGAGTTAGAAAGTACTTTTACCTCCATTGTTTTAAATTTTCGGCTAAAATAAATTATTGTAGTAATGTGATATTTAAAAAAAAAATATCACCGCTAAATGTATAGCATTTTAGAGATTTTTAAATAAAATAGCAAAATGGCATTGCAGTTTCGCAATCAATGCTTTATGCATGATTGATCTTACTTGTTTAATGCAGATATGGGACAATGATAACTTAGTGTTTGACTATTACAAAAAACTTTTATCTTGCCGTTATAAAAATAAAATTCAGAACAGTATTTCACCGGTATTTAAAAGTTACCCACTTAAAGTTCACAAAACTTAATTCACATGCACGTAAATTTTTTAAACACCGTGGAAAAAGTGGATGTTCGATACAAAAGGTTCTAATCATGTTAAGCAAAGTTCTGTATAAAAGGGATAAAATCTTAAGAGTGGAAAACTCGTCGGTAAAGAATTCCCTACCGACTTTTGCAATTAAATGTCTCTGCTGTTGATAAACTCAATTAATTATGCTACGTAGATGAAGTAAAAATACCGTAATCAGAGTAAGATTTTACCGGAAAAGTAGCAAATTTTGATATTATGTGAAAACAATAACGTAAGTCACTCATTTCTTAAAATCCGATCTGGCGGATTCTTCTAATTGCCGATTGAAACAAGCATTTCAGATTTAAAGCCAGATCCGAAATTATCTCTTTCCCATTCATTTTTAGTTCAAATTACGCAAGAGGAATGGAACAGAAAATTTCGTTGAAAATTTCGAAAATATTCTATTGACCATTGAAATGTAGTTGAAAAATTTATATTTTTCACCTTCTAGTTTGCGGCAAAGGAAAATTTACTTTATATGCAATCATCAGAATGCGGGATATTTTAACTGTTTTTTCAAATTATGTGAGATTTTGTTTCCGTTTTTGCACCTTTCCTCAACGTGTACTAAGCAGAATATTTTAAAAGTTTAATGATATATACAGACAATTTATTGGATCATTTGAGCATAAGATTTTTAAGATAAATTGCTTACTTTTATTGACGATTTAATGAAGTTGCAAAAATTTGCAGCTTTCCACTTCTAGTTTACGGAAGAGAAAATTTTACTCTATATGCCATCATCAGAATCCGGGAAATTTTACCTGTTTTTCTAAGAATATTGAATTTTGATTTTATTTATGTGCCTTTCCTCAAAAACTACTGGACAAGTTATGCGAGATTTTGTTTCTGTGTTTGCTCCTTTCCTCAACGTGTACTATGCATAATATTTTAAAATTTTAATGATATATACAGACAATTTATTGAATCATTTGAACAAAACATTTTTAAGATAAATTGCTTACTTTTATTGACGATTTAATGAAGTTGCAAAAATTTGCAGTTTTCTACTTCTAGTTTACAAAAGAGAGAAATTTACTTTATATGTCATCATCAGAATCCGGGATATTATACCTGTTTTTCTAAGAATATTTGATTTTGATTTTATTTATGTACCTTTCCTCAACAACTACTGGGATAAGTTATGTGAGATTTTGTTTTTGTTTTTGCTACTTTCCTCAACATGTACTAGGCAGAATATTTTAAAATTTTAATGATATATACAGATAATTTGTTGCCTCATTTGAGCATAAGATTTTTAAGATAAATTAATTACGTTTATTGACGATTCAATGAAGTTGAAAAATTTTCATTTTCCCACTCCTAGTTTACGGAAGAGAAAAATTTACTATGTATGCCCTCATCAGAATCCGGGATATTTTAATTGTTTTCCTTAGAATATTGGATTTTAATGTTGTTTATGTGATTTTCCTCAACAACTACTGGACAAATCATGTAAGACTTTGTTTCTGTTTTTGCTCCTTTCCTCAACGTGTACTAGGCAGACAATTTTAAATTATTTTCAAAATCTCAGTTTGAATAAAATCTCATAATTTGATATCATTTATCATGAAGTGGTTTGATTTTTATTACACGCTGCTATTTACACACCTATATATTTGTTTTTATTACAGAACTATTTTATATGCGAGCTGTAATTAAAACTGGATGTTTTTCGTCGGAACTGTTTTATTTAACAACACTTGTATTCCATGTGGGTTGTTGCTTGATTTAAATTGGAATTATTAGAAGTAATATTTTCTACTTTATAAACATTAACTTCTTTTACTTTAAGTGTACATGAATATATTAAGAACCTTAATGAGGACAATACAAACAGGCTATTGAAATTTGATACTACAGTAAACTGAAATTGACCAAAGTATCAATGTAAAAATACAATAAGAAAGAAAAAGTAGGTTCCCTCCAGCCGTCATTCCAAAAGAGAATAATTATTGAGAGAGTAACAGAAAGTGTTAGAAAATGCATTTGTCGCTAAATTAGGCACACGTACTTCTTATTGTATAGTAATTAGATAAATTTCTGTAGCAGGAAAATTATAGCTCATAGTTTTAATAATCTCAATGTACTTTTCTTAATTTTTAGGAATTATTTTCTTAAAATATATTTTATTTATCGGTTTTAAATTGCTATAAAATTTATTTCATAATGTTTTTAAAATATACATGAGGATTTAAATATATATTTAATGCATAAATTTGCAAAACAATTTTTAAGTAAAATTATTATTACTTATTGAAATGTATATTTTGTGAAAAGAACCACATTATTAATAAAATATATCAAAATATCAATTGGTAATATTTTAATATTATCTTCAATATACAGTATGTTCCTCTTAATAGATATTACGTCCTGATGTGCTAAAATGACGGTTAAACCAATCAACTGAAATATGTTGCCGAATTGAGAGCACTACCTTTGTTAAGTATTGTAGTGAATGATTTTTTTAATTTATAAATTGGTGATTTTATGCACAATCCTGTATAAGTACGTGATCGTAAATCCTTCGTTTAGTCCTCTCCGAAATTTTATTCTAGTTTTTTGTAAGTTAATTATTCAATCATAGTTTAATAATAGTAACTGCACAGTTCTATTCAAATAAATTAGCAGGATAAATATGTGTGTCTGAATGTCCATCTGAAAGGTGATGGTTAAGGATAAAAATGGTACGATCACTGTGGTTATCACCACCATTATATTTCTGTTTAAATTGGGTTACGCTTTCCTAGCCATCCAAACTAGTACCTTACATCTTTGTACTGTATAAGTTAGATGACATTGATAGAATATTAATGTAGCTGCTACTGAACTGAGATAGACTAGGAGTTAAGGCAGGGAGGATCGGACGTGGTAGTCCTACCTTCGGCCGTCGATGCCGTTTAAAACTATATACCCATGTCTACGCAGAGTATGGACATGATAAATCTGTAGTTGTCATCTCTATTAGGTTTCAGTCTAAGTTGGGTGTTACTTTCCTGTCGACTAAATAGATAACTCGGACGATCTGAGTAAAAAGAAAACAAGAAAGATCAATCATGCATAAGCATTGATTATGAAACACTTTCCAACTGAAATGTAATTTCATTTAAAAATGTCTAAAATGTGATACATTCAGTGGTGATATCTTTTACATTATCACAGTATTACAGAAATTTATCATACTTAAATATTTTAAACTGTATCGAAATATAAATCATCTGATTCTTTATGCAAAATCAATGAATATTTCAGTCAAATAACTTGTATTCCAAACTCCAGAGCTAAATAATTTTGTGTGAAAAAAATTCAGCAATTCTTATGTAATTCATCTTACAATCGCTTGAGTTATTTGCATTCTGCATATGTTAAAATTAGGCTTCGTTGAAGAAATAACAAAAGTTTAGGGATCATTTAAAATCACAACTATTGTAATTGCATAGGCACGGAATTTAGATACACAGATACACAGATAATATATGTGTGTATGTGTATGTAATCAAAGTATTGAAATCGTGCCGAAGATCGGAACTCGAACTTTCAAAGGATCTACACGTTTTGGGACTTCTAGAACACGAAAAAACTACTTTTAGGAAGACGTCTGTGTGTTGTTGTTGAAACCCAGACCGTCCGACCTACCAGAAAGGTGTAAGGTAACTATAGACGTCTGTGTGTGTAAGGGTGTATCTGTGTATGTTTCTGTGTGTCTGTGTGGATATTACATCCACTCTAATTGAAAACCGAATTTCATACAAATTGGTAGGTATGTTTCTTGTGGGAAATCCTGATGTTCATTAGATTATAGTACGATTCGTAATAAAATAATCTGCCTTCTTTGCAAAATAGCCGCAGACATTGCCTTTATCCACTCTAGCTAAAAACTAATGGAACAAATTTAACAAAATTTGGTGTATAATATTTCAATAACCTACAAGTGATTTATATACCAAATTTAACAAAATTTTGTATATAAATCATTTGTAGGTTTTTCTATTACGATTCGGGAAAAAGGAACGGGCTATTTTTGCAAAATGGCCCGCAAAAATCGTTATATATAAAAATAAAAGACTACGTGAGCTCAATTATATCAATTAAATTACTATTTTATACGTGATTTTTGACAACAAAAAGAATAAGACTAATCCCATTACTCCAGGACTAGCCGTTCTTGAGATATTTTAGTTTTTTGCGTTTTCGCTACGCCACCTTTGACAATAAGTCCAGCTATCAAATGAGAACCAAATTTAAGTTTAACATGTAAATTCAATGTCATTTAAAATACTTATGGTTGTAATTTTGTGCAGATAAACTCAAATTATTATTGAAGAAATAAAGAGAACGAATATGAATCTGCAGGGAAACACATGTGCTGTCCACATCAGAATTTTTAACAATATTACAACAATGATTTACAGAAGTGAACAGGGATTATTTTCAGGCCATTTCGAAAAAAAAATGTATGATCTATATTTAAAGATTCATCAAATTTTTGTCGAATAAAATGTTCAACAAATTTAAGCTGTGTACCTTATTTTAACTCTCTAGGACGTAGGAAAGTGCATTAAAAATGCCATCAAATAAGTATATCATAAGGAGTTATATAAAATTTAAAAAAAATGAAAAATTGTTATTTACTAAATTTATTTTAAAATGTGAAGCCTCTTTCATATGCAAAATGATTAAAGACTTGGAAAGATATTTATTATATAATATATCTCTCTTTTCTTTCTGGAGGATATCCCAAAGTTAGAATTAATTGAATTTGTTTTTTTCTCTATATTAAATAATTTTTAATTAAAAAACTATACATATTTTACTAAATTAACTGAATTAACATATTTTACTGAATTTTTTTTTTATATATTCTATGGGATAATGTGAATATTTCTTAAAATTTCGAAGCAATTTGTGAATTTTATGTTTACTTAAAAAATGTTTGAAAATTATGTCTCATAGGGTTCAGTGTATTTTATTTTTTCAACCCGGGCTCAATAAAAAACTAATTGGGTGATATTATTAATTTATATTCCCATAGGTCCCACAGACCGTCTGAAAAACATACTAAAATTTCATTTTGATAAAGTCATTTTTACGGCAGATATCGTGCTAACGGACAGACACACAGACAGACAGACAGACAGACAGAATGAACAAAGTCATAAACACTTTTCAACTTTGTTGTAAAGTGTTAAAAAGGATAGCTAATGCTAAGAAGTGGCGTTCTACTGATAGGCTGGAACCTTCGTTTTTCCACTTATTTGATACTATCTTCCTTTGTCTATTTAGGGCTTCGCAGACAGGAAGTCCTACCCAATGTAACTCCTTTGTCATTAAGAGGAGGAACATAGTCTGTTTTAATTAATAGAATCTGGTACTATATCACTCTTTAATTTGTTGAGTTTCAATTTTCCACACTTTTTTACTTTTAGTCTTTTTTTTTACGTTATGCTAGGATTTCAGGTTGCCCCTCCATGTTCTCCAGAGCCCGGTTCGTTAATTGTAACATAAAATATCATCACCAACTCCAATATAACTTCGTTTATGTTTAAGAGGTAGCTGGTGATCTATTTCATAAATTCAGGTCTTCAGTATATAATCCTCTGTGTATATTCCTTTTTATACTCATTCTTCTTTTGGACTAAGGGGTAGTAGGTTATCTTGCACTGAGAAAAGGGATCCAACATATCATTGAAACATATGTATGCTGCTTTATCATTTTATGTGTGCTTATATACGTCATATGTTTTTATGTGTCAAGTTTCTTTATCCTACGCACAAAGTGTATTTCATTTATTGATACAAGTTTAGTTTGATGATTAAGTTACAGTTTTTAGAAAATATACGAATCCGTGCGAAGTCAGTCAACGTGATATAGTATGAAACTGACTATAGTACATATACACACTTTCAAATTTTCGATGAACAAGAAATTAAATAGTTCATAAAACTTGATACTATAATTTATTTTTTTTATAAGTAGAACACGATGCTTTTAGCTATTTCAATTGCGCATTTCTGTTTCATAGATCTCTATTGTTTCATCTTTTAAAACTTTTAACAAATTTATTTTAATGCTTGTAACAAAATCCTGGAAACTTTGGCAGAAATGTAATATTCCAGTCAGTCAAAAACTTCATTATCTTTACAACAAAACGCTCGACCATATTTTTTATTACAAGACATTGCATGTGCAGCTGACAGAGGCTTGCGAATGACATAATTTTATGATAAAAGTTAAAGAAATAATTTTCGTCCATACCAGTCAAGGTAAGCGTAATTTATTCTAAATATTTTCAGTAAATACAGCAATTTTGTAATAGCTGTAATCTGAATATTTTATAGATATGCCTGTCTAAAGAGAGAGAGAGATGAATTAAAACATATGTAATGAATATTGCAAATTATGATTTCATCAACGAAACATATTTTTGTAAAATATTAAACATTTCAAAATATATATATACCATAGATTACATTTTATTTTAGAATATAAAAAAAATCTGATGTGAGCAACACATGACTTTCCTTATATAATGCAATGAATTTACTACTTTTACAGTTAAAAAATGTTATTCTTATAGTAGATACTTATATTATTTCCAAGATATTGAATTTTCTTTAATTAGTCGTCATTTTCATTGATTTAGAGTAGCTTTTATCCATTTGGCGAGATTTTCGTTAATTTGACAACATTTAAAAATGTCGCCAAGTGGGCGACATTCAGCCAAATTTGCCCCTAAAATCTCGCCAAGAATTATAGACAGAAAAATAAGTTATTCTGACAGTAGATAAATGACTATTGGCGTTCAAATACAAAAGTCTTACTCAAAGTATATTTCCTCGTGAATGGAATCAGTTGGATCCACGAGAATAAAGTCACCCAATTTATCGCATGATATTATATATGAAAAGTAAACATGTTTCTCAACAGTTAATATTTTTTTTAATTTATGGGATTTTTTTGATAAATTTACTTGAAAAATGTACAATATCTCGAAAACGGTTCGTGCTAGCGTTCTAAAGTTTATGTCAATCGTTTTCTAAGGAAAAATTACATAAGAAATATGTCTTTTTGCGTAACTTAATTAATGGTTTTGAATTTTTGATGATTTTTTAAAAATTTAACTTGACAAATTAGGGGGGGGGGGGCTTCTGAATATTCGAGTATGTTTTGAAACAATAAGCTTCCAGTATTCATCGATTGTAATTTTTGTACCAAATTTCATTCGAATCGCTATATTCGCTCGTGAGATATCGTCTTCACAGTCTCACTGACACACACACACAAACACACATACTTTCACACATACACACACACAGACATCACCTCAAAAATATTTGATTCATGGTCAGAGATGCTTTAAACGTGCTCTCTCGTCGAAAACTCGAATTCAAATTTTCGACCCCGTCACAATACTTTCCTTATACATTATGTGTATAGGAAAAGTAACTAGTTACAGTTATATGACGACAAAATTTTCAATATTTCTTATTTCCTTCAAGAAGCATATTAAATCTGAATTTAAATTTGGAATAAAATTATTCGGTTATCTTTGTGTGGTTAAAATACAAAACTAGTTACACTTAAATGACAACAAAATTTAAAATAATTCATATACACTTCAAGAAGCAAAACAAATCTGAATTTAAATTGGGAATAAAACTATTCGGTTACCCTTGTGTGGTTGAAATACAAAACTAGTTACACTTAAATCGCGAAACAATTTTCAGTAATTCCAATTAACTTTAAAAAGCAAATTAAATCTGAATTTAAATTTATTTGGTTATCTTTGTGGGGTTTCCTCCCGTCATTAATTCTAAAGCTAATCTCTCGACCACATTCATCCATATTGATTTGCAATCAAGATCTACTTTATAGAAATAATTTTGTCGATTTTAAGAGAGTAAACATAAAAATATTCTGTCTTTTACCTACGAAAGTTTATTTCTAAATTACCCAAAATCGCAGATGGAAAAAAAAAATATGTGAAACTAATTTTCCGGTTCGCTGCCTATGTTGATTTACTGAGTGGAAATCAGTGATATTATTTTCTTCTTAAAATCATTAAGTATGCTTTTTATTTTTTTACGCAAAAATTGAATTATTTTATTGGGATATTTAAAATATAAAACTCCATTCTTGGGAGACTTGAAAACATACATAGTAACTTATTTAAATAATTTTATGTTATATAATAAAATAGCATCTCTCTCTCTCTCTGCATGTGTATAACAAAAAATTGTGTAAATATGTGGGTGTGGGTGTGCATGTGTGTGGGGCAATGAAAACAGAGTATAAATCATACATTTAAACTTATTATTTCTTAAGATTGTTGTAATTGTTCATAATATTATTAATGCGTTGATTACAATTAATACCGCACTTTGGGAATAAAATATTGAAGTTTATTTATTTAGTTGCGCTGGTTATTTACTTATACCGCTTTAACCATCATATGAGAATTATGCAAAGCATATCATTAAATTGTATTATCTAACATGGCCGTAAATTGTCGTATTTGTGACACATTATTGCACATTGCGTTGTGCAACTCCAATAAACCTCCAAAGATAAACCTCCAAATTTATCTTTAGCTCGAGTTCTGTAAAATAATAATTATTAACATACTACGAAATAGATTGCGCCAGTTTTACTTCAAAATAAAACTATTTACTAACAACATGGATCAACTAATAACTCAATTACATTAATGATTACCATTAAATGGTACCGGAGCGAGAAAGTGTGAGACCATTAAAATGTAATGGTCAAAAGGTTCAATGACCTGCATACAATAGTAGTGGAGCACATACCTCCTGCTTGTCTTTAAACATTAATACACAGCTCGTACAGGCGTACGTAAGGCTCCTCTATATACGAGCTGACTCATCAAGCATATTGAAGCCCACCCTAGCTGGAAACGCAATCCATTAGCATTAGCTCTCTATTCGTATTTCCACTTTAGGAAGTACTATTGAAATAATTATGGATGGGTATTTTGCACCGAATTGCTCTAGAACGTTTCTAGAAATGATTTTAGGCTATTTGGTTTTTCTAGAAACAAAGAAAGAAAGAAAACAATGGCTAATAAATAATCGGTGCGATAATTGGATACCCGATACTGGAGCATACTTATGCGAGGTAAGTTCTACAATATTCTAATTGAAACTTCTTTTTTTATATAAATTATTTATTTTAAACACTTATTTTATAATTTCTGTAACTGTAATATGAGTTATTAATAATTTTTAGTTGTTATAGTCTTATCTTAGGACACTTGGTTTGTAATGTAAACATCACCCTGAATGCATTATACTGTCTTCCAAACCTAGAAGAAAATAGCTTCAAATTATATATATATATATAAGTTAAAGCTATATATATATATTAAAGATTTATTGCTGTTACACCAATATCTTTCAAGTTTTGTACACTTTGTTGTATTTTTAGATCAATGAATCACAGAATTGGTGAATCCTACTATCAACAAACTGTCGCCAAGTGGGAAACTTGCCATGTTATAGTAATTATGCAAACATAAGCTAAAATGATAAATAAATCGAAATACGTTATCATAATAGCTACTTAATGAACAACTATTGTTTGAAAATCTTTGATGAAAAAAAGCCGAGCTCAGTAGGATTATTATTAGTATTTTCCTCTTTAAATACAAAGTAGTTAACAAGCTTTCAAATACGTGAGACAAACATTCATACATGCTATTAAAAAAACCTTTTATGATAAACGTATTTCGATCTATTTACCATTTTAGCTTATGTTTGCATAATTACTATAACATGGCAAGTTTTCCACTTGGCGACAGTTTGTTGATAGTAGAATTCACCAATTTTGTGATTCATTATGATCTAAAAATACAACAAAGTGTATAAAACTTGAAAGATATTGGTGTAACAGGAATAAATCTTTAATATGTATATGTAAAATTTGAAGCTATTTACTCCTAGGTTTTGAAGACAGTATAATGGATTCAATGTGATGTTTACATTACAAACCAAGTGTCCTCAGATATTATAACAACTAAAAATCATTAATAATCCATATTGCAGTTACAGAAATTATAAAATAAGTGTTTAAAATAAATACTTTATATAAAATAAGAAGTTTCAAATAGAATATTATAGAACTTACCTCGCACAAGTATGCTCCAGTACCGGGTATCCAATTATCGCGCCGACTATTTATTAGCCATTGTTTTCTTCTTTTTTCGTTTCTATGGAAGCGAAATAGCTCAAAACCCTTTCTAGAATGATTAGAGCAGTGCGGTACAGAACAACCACCCATAATTATTTCAATAATACTTAATAAAGTGAAAATGCGAATAGAGCTAATGCTAATGGATTGCTCTTCCAGCTATGGTGGGCTTCAATATGCTTGATAAGTCAGCCTGTAGTAGAGGAGCTCTAGGTGTACGTGTTCCATCAGTGTACGCCGTACAATACCAACTCGCAGTGTGGTATGTCGTCTCGTACGGTAGTCGCTAGTAACTCACTGCACACTTAGCATTCCGTACTCTGGCTGGATTCTCATTCTTGTACTCCCCATCTCTGTCATTTCAACTTCTCCAACTCTCCAACTACGTCTGCTGATATTCTATATTACTTCATCTCTGTTATTCGATATATCTCTCTTTTCTGGTAGCAGTTGCGCAATATCATCTCATGGTTGCCGCCTCTTTTTGAATGAGGTCTGGCATGCCTCCTTGGCTCCCTTTCTGGTAGGTCGGAATGTCTGGGTCAGCAACAACCACAACGCCTCCATGGCTCTGATTGGCTGACTTTGGGCACTGCACCCAGACATCTTCCATAATTGGTTATTTTTTTAACCACTCTTATGGCTATACTTCAGTCTGTAGGTTTATGGCCATTGACTTCTCGGGTCAAAGTGTAAAAACTGGCGTCGTTTCGTCTGAAACATTGTTTGCTATTGCAGCAAACCATAAATATAGAACATAAAACGGTCTCGCCAAAAACTGGTGTTAGCTCTATTTCTGGTCTCAAAATGTGTGTGTGTGTGGGGGGGGATGTCTGTGGATGCATGTGTGTGTGTGTGTGAGAATGTCTTCGGTAGAGGAAAATATAAGCTTTGGATAGCGCGAAATTCGGTATAGTGTTAGCTGAATATCCAGTAAGACAGATCTCATAGAGTTTTTGTAGGAACTTTGTAGGAACAGTAATGTAGGAACTTTTCAAGCTGAAAAAACCCTTTTCCCAGCATTCCGACGAATCGTTTTATCCATCACAGCTGTTGCAGCAGTTCCTTTCCACACTTGCGATTGTTCCTTTCCATGGAATACATGGTAATAATGTATAGGGGAAGTATTGGAATCATGCCGAAAATCGCAATTCGAGTTTTCGACGGATCTAAAAGTTTCGAGACCTCTAGAATACGAAAAAACTATTTTTAGCGTGATGTCTGTGTGTGTGTCTCTGTGTCTGTCTGTGTGTCTGTCTGAGTGTCTGTGCAGATATTGCATCCACTCTAACAAAAAAACTAAATGACCGAATTTCCTAATATTTGGTAGGTAAGTCACTTGTGGGCGAATCTGGTGCTGATTTGTTTTGGGTACGATTCGGAATAAAAGAACCCGCCTTTTTTGCGAAATGGCCCTCAAAAGACTGTATCCACTCTAGCTGAAAAACTAATGGACCGAATTTCACAAATTTCGGTAAATAAATTGCTTGAGGGTCATTCTGGTGCTGATTAGATTTTAATATGATTCGAAAAAAATAACTTGCTTTTTTTTTTTTTGCAAAATGACACGAAAAATCGTCAAAATCTCAATCGATCAATCGCAAAATCGTCAAAATAAAAAGCTACGTATGCTCAAATATATTCATTAAATGCTTGTTTTATACGTAATTTTTAACGAAGAAAAGAATAAGACCAACCCCATTACACTAGAATTAGCCGTTCTCGAGATGTTTTAGTTTTTTTGAATTTTCTCTACACTACCTTTGAAAAAAAGTCCAGTTACCAAATGAGAACGAAAATTGAATTAAATGGGAATTAAATGTAATTAAAAGAAAGATAACATGGATATAAGTCTGCAGAGAAAGTCATGTGCTGCCCACATCAGATTTTTTACTTTTAGACTTACCACTTTATGCTAGGATTTCAGTTTACCCCACCCTGTCCTCCAGAGCCCGGTTCGGTAATATTAACATAAAATACCACCACCAACTCCAATATATCTTCATTTATGTATATGAGGTAGTTGGTGATCAACCGCATAAATTCCGGTCTTCAGTATATAGTCCTCTGTGCATATTCCTTTGCACTCATTCTTCTTTTGGACTTCGGGTTTGTTGGCTCACTTGCACTGAAGAAAGAAATCCAACATATCATTGAAACATCTATATGCTGATTTATTATTTTATTTGTGCTTATATACGTTGCTCAAGTTTTCATTATCCTTCGCACAAAGCCTATGTCGTTTATTGATACAGGTTTAATTTGAAGATTAAGTTACTGTTTTTAGAAAATATACGAATGGGTGCGAAAATCAGTCGATGTGATGTTATAGTATGAAAATGACTCTAGTACATATACACACTTTCAAATTTTTGATGAACAAGAAATTAAATAGTTCATAAAACTTCATACTATAATTTATTTTTCTTATAAGTAGAACACGATGCTTTTAGTTATTTCAATTGCACATTTATTTGTCATAGATCTCTATTGTTTCGTCTTTTAAAATTTTAACAAATTTATTTTAATGCTTGTAACAAAATCCTGGAAACTTTGGCAGAAATTTAATTTCCAGTCAGTCAAAAACTTCATTATCTTTACAACAAAACGCTCGACCATATTTTTTATTACAAGACATTGCATGTGCAGCTGACAGAGGCTTGCGAATGACATAATTTTATGATAAAAGTTAAAGAAATAATTTTCGTCCATACCAGTCAAGGTAAGCGTAATTTATTTTAAATATTTTCAGTAAATACAGCAATTTTGTAATAGCTGTAATCTGAATTCTTTATGGATATGCCTGTCTAAAGAGAGAGAGATGAATTAAAACATTTGTAGTGAATATTGCAAATTATGATTTCATCAACATAACATATTTTTGCAATATATTAAACATTTAAAAATATATATATACCATAGATTACATTTTATTTTAGAATATAAAGAAATCTGATGTGAGCAACACAAGACTTTCCTTATATAATGCAATGAATTTACTACTTTTACAGTTAAAAAAATGTTCTTGCAGTAGATACTTATTATTTCCAAGATATTGAATTTTCTTCAATTAGTCGTCATTTTCATTGATTTAGAGTCGTTTTCATGCATTTGACAAGATTTTCGTTGATTTGGCAACATTTAAAAATGTCGCCAAGTTGGCGACATTCAGCCAAATTTATCGCCAAAGTCTCGCCAAGAATTATGGACAGAGAAATAAGTTATTCTTTCAGCAGATAAATGACTATTGGCGTTCGAATGCAAAAGTCTTACTCAAAGTATCTTTTTTCGTGAATGGAACCAGTTGGATCCACGAGAATAAAGTCACCCAATTTATCGCATGATATTACATATGAAAAGTAAACATGTTTCTCAACAGTTAATATTTTTTTTAATTTATGGGATTTTTTTAATAAATTTATTTGAAAAATGTGCAATATCTCGAGAACGGTTCATGTTAGCGTTCTAAAGTTTATGTCAATCGTGTTCAAAGGAAAAATTACATAAGAATTATGTCTATTTTCGTAACTTAATTAAAGGTTTTGATTTTTTGATGAGTTTTTGAAAATTTCAATTGAAAATTTAGGGGGGTTCTGAACATTCGATTATGTTTTGAAACAATAGGCTTTCAGTATTTATCGATTGTAATTTTTGTACAAAATTTCATTCGAATCGCTCCATTCGTTCGTGAGGTATAGTCTCCAGAGGCTCACTGACACACACATACACACACACACACATACTTTCACACATACACACACACACATACTTTTACACATACACACACACATACACACATACTTTCAGACATACAGACGCACACACACACACAGACATCACCTCAAAAATATTTGATTCGTGATGAGGGATACTTTAAACGTGCTCTCCCTTCGAAAACTCGAATTCGAATTTTCGACCTCGTCACAATACTTTCCTTATACATTATGTGTATAGGAAAAGTAACTAGTTACAGTTATATGACTACAAAATTTTCAATATTTCTTATTTCCTGCAAGAAGCATATTAAGTCTGAATTTAAATTTGGAATAAAATTAATCGGTTACCTTTGTGTGGTTAAAATACAAAACTAGTTACACTTAAATGACAACAAAATTTTAAATAATTCTAATTCACTTCAAGACGCAAAACAAATCTGAATTTAAATTTGGAATAAAACTATTCGGTTACCCTTGTGTGATTGAAATACAAAACTAGTTACACTTAAATCGCGAAACAATTTTCAGTAATTCCAATTCACTTTAAAAAGTAAATTAAATCTGAATTTAAATTTATTTGGTTATCTTTGTGTGGTTTCTTCTCGTCATTAATTCTAAAGCTAATCTCTCGACCACATTCATCCATATTGATTTGCAATCAAGATCTACTTTATAGAAATAATTTTGTCGATTTTAAGAGAGTGAACATAAAAAATATTCTGTCTTTTACCTACGAAAGTTTATTTTTAAATTACCCCCCCAAAAAAAACATGTGAAACTAATTTTCCGGTTCGCTGCCTAAGTTGATTTACTAAGAGGAAATCGGTGATATTATTTTCTTCTTAAAATCATTAAGTATGCTTTATATTTTTTTACGCAGAAATTGAATTAATTTATTGGGATACTTAAAATATAAAATTAGATTCTTGGGAGACTTGAAAACATACATAGTAACTTATTTAAATAATTTTATGTTATATAATAAAATAGCAAGTCTCTATCTCTCTCTGCATGTGTATAACAAAAGATTGTGTAAGTATGTGGGAGTGGGTGTGTATGTGTATGGGGCAGTAAAAACAGACTATAAATCATACCTTCAAACTTATTATTTATTAAGATTATTATAATTGTTCATACGATTATTAACGCGTTGATGACAATTAATACTGCACCTTTGAGAATAGAATATTGAAGTTTATTTATTCTTAGTTGCGCTGATTATTTACTAATACCGCTTTAACCATCATATGAAAATTATGCAAATCATATTATTAAATTGTGTTTTCTATTATGGCCGTAAATTTTCGTATTTGTGACACATTATTGCACATTGCTTTGTGTGCCGCTGATAAACCTCCAATTTTGTCTTTAGCGCGATTTCTGTAAAATAATAATTATTAACATACTACGAAATAGATTGCGCCATTTTTACTTTAAAATAAAACTATTTAATAACAACATGGATCAACTAATAACTCAATTACAACAGTGATTACCATTAAATGATGCCGGAACGAGAAAGTGTGAGACCTTTAAAATGTAATGATCAAAAGATTCAATGACCTGCATACAATAGTAGTGGAGCACATACCTCCTGGTTGTCTTTAAACATGAATACACAGCTCGAACAGGCGTACGTGTTCCATCAGTGTACGCCGTACAATACCAACTCGCAGTGTGGTATGTCGTCTCGTACGGTAGTCGCTAGTAACTCACTGCACACTTAACATCCCATGCTCTGGCTGCAATGCCATTCTTGTACTCCCCATCTCTGTCACTTCGACTTCTCCAACTTTCCGACTACGTCTGCTGACATTCTATATTACCTCATCTCTGTTATTCGATATATATCTCTTTTCTCGTAGAAGTTGTGCATTATCATCTCGTGGTTGCCGCCTCTTTTTGCCTGAGGTCTGAGATGCCTCCTTGACTCCATTTTTGGTAGGCCGGACGGTCTGGGTCTCAGCAAGAATAACAACGCCTCCTTAGCTCTGATTGGCTGACTTTGGGCATTGCACCCAGACATCTTCCATAATTGGCTATTCGTTTTAACCACTCTTATAACTATACCTCAGTCTGTAGGTTTATGGCCTAATTAGACCTCTGGGGTTAAAGTGTTAAAAAACTGGCGTCGTTTTGTCTGAGGCATTGTTTGCTATTGCAGCAAATCATAAATATTGAACATAAAACTGTCTCACCAAAAACTGGCGTGAGCTCTATATCTGGTCTTACAATGCTTGTGTGTGTGTGTGTCTGTGTGTGTGTGTGTGTATGTGTGTGTGCATGTGTGTGTGTGTGTGTATGTGTGGGTGCATGTGTGTGTGTGTGTGTGTGTGTGTGTCTTCGGTAGCGGAAAATATAAGCTTTGGATAGCGCGAAATTCGGTACAGTGTTAGCTGAATATCCAGTAAGACAGACGTCATAGATTTTTTTTATTCAAACTAGTTTAAAATGTATGAACTTTTGAAACTGAAAAAACCCTTTTTCCAGCATTCCGACGAATCATTTCATCTATCGCAGCTGTTGCAGCAGTTCTTTTGCGCACTTGCGATTGCTTCTTTCCCTGAAATACATGGTAATGTATAGGTTATGTATTGGAATCATACCGAAAATCGCAACTCGAGTTTTCGACGGATCTATGCGTTTCGAGACCTCTAGAATACGAAAAATCTATTTTTAGCGTGACGTCTGTGTGTCTGTCTGTGTGTATGTGCAGATTTTGTATCCACTCTAAATAAAAAACTAATGGACCGAATTTCATAAAATTTGGTAGGTAAGTCACTTGTGGGCGAATCTGGTGCTGATTAGTTTCCGGAATAATTCGGGATAAAAGAACCCGCTAAAGCCTGTATCTACTGTAGCTGAAAAACTAATGGACCGAATTTTACAAAATTCGGTAGTTAAGTTGCTTGTGGGTTAGTCTGGCGCTAATTAAATTTTGGTACGATTCGAAAAAAATTACCTGCTTCTTTTGCAAAATGATCCTCAAAAATCGTTAAAATCTGAAATAAAAAACTACTTATACTCAAATATATCCAATAAATGATTGTATTATACGTAATTTTTAACGAAGAAAATAATAAGACCAACCCCATTACACTAGAACTAGCCGTTCCCGTGAAATTTTAGTTTTTTCGTATTTTCTCTATGCCACCTTTAAAGTCTTGTTACCAAATGAGAACGAAAATTGAATTAAAAGTGAATGAAATTGAATTAAAGTAGAGAGAACTTAGATATAAGTCTGCAGGGAAAATCATGTGCTGCCCACATCCGATTTTTTATTGATTTTATTCGTGAATTTATTTATTTTAGACTTTATGCGTGTATTTAAAATATATATTTTCAATTTTTGGAAATCGGAATGCTTTCAAAAATGTAAGTATGCTCAGAAAACTTAAGTTAAACCGGCCAAAATTAACAAGTTGTTGAGTAAGATCCTGTGAAAAATAAACCATGGTGATAGAATTCCCATTTAAATTCATGTTTCAAGCCAGCGATTTCGCAAAAGTGACTGATTTGTACTCAAAAGTAACTGATTTGTACTCAAAAGTGGTTAATTAGTGACTAATTAGTAATAAACTCCCACTAAAGTTAGAGATAAAGTTTAATAACACTTTCACGTTTTAAACCAGCGATTTCCAACTTTTTTCGTTTGTAGGAACCAGGGAGTTAGAGAGTAGAACTGCTATTAAAAAGTTTCGTTTTCCATTAATATATCTCGACAACTCCTGGTCTTAGAAAATCGAAACATGGATTACATTTCAAATGTGACCATTTCAAGGCTACCCGCAACATTTCATTTAATTCGGTTCAGCCTTTCTCCCGTGATGATGAGACAAATGAAAGTTTTATTTTTCATTAATATCTCAACAACCCATAGTCTTAGAAACTCGTAACATGGACTAAATTTTAAGTGGACATATTTCAAGGTTACTCACAAAATTTCATTAAATTCGGTTCAATCGTTCTCCCCTGATGATGAGATAAACATACAAACAGAGAGACAGATTTTCAATTTTATTTAAATAGATTATAAAATCCAAAATTATTATACCTCCTTTTTTAATACTAATACAAACCTGAGTTTTAATTTTTTCACATCATTTATACTGACGACATTTTACATACAAAACTACACCCAGTATTCCTCCTCCTAATTTTCGTTATTTTTTATTAGTTTATTGTGTCTTAAAACCCTAATATCAAAATTTCAAAATATCCATATGTGTAAAAAAATTAATTTATACAAATGGGAAAAAATCCACCTTACGTGACTGACAAAAAATACCATTATTAAATGAATAACAAGCTTCATGAAGAATAATTAACACCAGTAAGAACACATTATTTTTATTTTCATCCAAGAACATTTTTTATCGTGAATGCAACACATAATATGCTCATTTATTGCTTAATAGCTATAATCTATTAATCCATATCAAAAAACTATTAAAATAGAAAATAGGGTTTAGGCGTATAATAAGAAATATGGATCTTTTTAAGTTTAAAATTATTTTTTTTGTATTAAAGGAAAAGAGGAATATATAGATATTTTTAAATATCCATGTAATATGTTAAATAATTATTATTTTATTCACATTTTTACCTTCCGTATATACATAGTATGATGTATAAGAAAAGTATAATGGCGGTGTTGAAAATGTGAATTCGAGTTTTCGACGGCAGAGCTCATTTCAAATATTCCTGAACACGAATCAAACGTTTTAGAGATAATGCCTGTGTGTGTTGTTGTTGAGACCCAGACCGTCCGACCTACCAGATAGGATGCCTGTGTGTGTGTATGTCTGCGTGTGTCAGTGCGAATGTGGAGAGGAACAAATGTAGTGACTCGAACGAAATTTGATACAGGAATGACAATCCGTGAATTCTGGAAGCCTATTGTATTTAACCATAAACGAACGTTCAAAACCCTCCTAAAGTTTTAAGTGAAATTTTGAAAAAATCATCAAAAAACCAAAACCTGTAATAAAGCTACTCAAATAATCATTTCTTATGTAATTTACCATTATAAAACTATTGACATAAGCTTTAGAACCGTAGCATGAACCGTCCTCGACACATAAGCATACATTTCCAAACAATTTTATCAAAAAATCACAAAAAATAAAAAAAGACATTAACTATTGTGACATATGATCACTTTTCATATGTAATACCATGCGATCAATTTGGCGACATCATTCTCATGAATCTAGCTCGTTCCATTCATGAGAAAATATACTTTGGGAAATACTTCTATTTTTGGACGCGACTTTTTAATTGTTGCCAAATTAACGAAAATGTCGCCAAATTGATAAAAATGATGCTAAATAAATGAAAATGATTATTAATTGGCGAATATTCAATATCTTGGAAAGAATATAAGAATCTGCTATAAGAATTACTTATTTCACGTTTGGCAAAATTGTGGTGACGAATTTGTCCTTATACTTCCAACTTGCTGACTTTATAAATAATGCCAAATTGACGAAAATGTCAACCAATTGCTAAATAACCATCAAGTTGATGAAACCGACGCTAAATCAATGAAATGCCGACTAATTGTTGAAAGTTCAATATTTTGGAAAGAACGTATGAGTAAAGAATAAGAATAACTCCTTTCTCCGTCCGTAATGCTTATCGAGAAGTTTAGTGAAGCGTCGCCAACTTGGCGGTTTAAAATGTTTCCAAAATGACATAAATGTCGCCAAATTGAAAAAAATTACGCCAAAAGGAAAGTAGTGTTCCCAAATTCTGATTTCCGTTATATAACGGGCATACCTTTTTGTATGTAAGAAATGTTTTTCTCCGTCAGTCTGTAACATTTGGTGATGCATTTGACAAACTTGGCGAATTGGCTAACAAAATATTGCCAACTTGGACATATTTTGCCCCAGATTAACGAAAATATCGTCAAAATTGTAAAAATGACGCTACATTAATGAACATGGCGCCTAATTATTGAAAATGCTGTCAATATTATTAACTGCTGATTTAGAGATGGGTGAAATATAAGTTAATTTGATGCTTTGAACCTGTTTTATACGTTGTCACCAGGAAAATTACCAAATATACAATCCAACGTTAAAAACGCACTACCGTGGATTTTATACATTATATTTCAACTGTAGAAGGAGTAAATTAATTTCATTATATAAGAAAATTCATGCGCTGCCCACATTCTTTCGACCCAACCGGCATAGGTTTTTACGAACTTCCCGGTTCTCCAAGAACCGCTGGGTCAACCGACAATTGGGAGGAGGAGAGTGTAACGAACTGTGATCACCGATTCCGTGATAATCCGCGAGGATATCCAGAATTCAGCGATATCTCCAATAACCAGTGCATCTTTACGAACTGTGTTTGATTTGAATACCCGACACCTCTTCATCAGGATCAGTGAATTATCCCATGTTGGATTACAAGGCATCTCATCTGGGAGGAGGTATCGTAATATTTAAGTTCAATTGTAATGTAATGTGTTATTTGTGTGTCGGATAATCAAAATGTCAGTGCAAAATTGAAGCTGTGGAAATTTCCCCCGCTGCACAAATTGTATTAAAAAAATTAATGAGAAATTTAATAGCAAATATATTAGTTAGCCCGTACACCCTGAGGTAAAGCTTGGTAGAATTGAGTGTAGTGTAACTGTGTTTGTTATATTATTATTATTGACAGTTTCGAATATTTTATGTGTTTAATAAATGCGTTAGTGGCCACAAAATCGACTGGATATTTTAGTGACACGCAAGTGTACTTTGATCTTTTAGATCCCACTATACTTTTATAGGTTTAACTTGGGGACACTATGGGTAAATAGTAGTAGTGTATTTAAGTAAATTTCACCTTACCACAGTGAGCAACAGCAAACAGTTGGCAAATGCCTCTTTACATAATATAGGTGTAATTATTATTTCAATTTTTATTTTAAAATCTACCTAACATATTTTGCTGAAATTTTCTTTACACAATTTGCGTGATAATTAGAATATTTCTTAAAATTTTCAAAGCAATTTGTAAATTTTAACTTCGCCTAAAAAGTGTTTGAAAAATTATGCCTCATAGGGTTCAATGCATTTCATTTTTTTAATCCGAGTTAAATCCGATACTAATTGGGTGATATTATTCATTTTCATTCCCATATATCCCTTATACCATCTCAGCAACATGCTAAGATTTAATTTCTATAAAGTTATTCATTTAGCAGTTATCGGGCGAACGGATAGATAGACAGAACAAACAAAGTCATAAACACTTTACAACTATGTTGGAAAATGTTAAAAATCTGGCTCAATATAAACTATTGTAAATTTCAAGAGAATGAGACAAATATAGTCAACGAATTAAATTACAGTTTTTATGTTCTACGTAATCCATATTATGTTTACGGCGATATGTGCTAAAGCTTATTATGACCATAAAGCCATTGTCTAAATCCTATTATCCATATATAAGAATCTTTGAAAATCTATTACCGTTACAGTGGTGACGTCTACCGTAACATATGCTGTATTTAAATGATTTCACCAAAGCCCATTATACATATATATTCTTCGTCAAAGACTGTCTGTGCTGGCTTATAACAAACCTTAATCCATTTACTTTGTTATTTGCAAAAACTATTCTGGCTTTACTAACTCTATTAGAGATCTAGATTGTAAAAGTGTGTATTTTTTATGTATATCTTTATATGTATTTGTCATAAAATATAAATAAAAGCATAAAAAATGAAGTTATTAACATGTTTCAATGGCTTAAAAGACCTTCCTTAGTAATGTAATGCTTTTTAACCAGACAGGACACACACACACTTGCCTATTAGTGCAAATTATATCATGCAGTAAAAATAAATGTCGGTTTAAAATTTATAACAGACTAGCCGTATCCTTGGTCTTTGTGCAGAACGCATAATAAAAAGAAACTTTAAATTTACAATATGTGAACTTTTAATAATTGGAGTTTTTCTTCTTGAAATTTTATAACTCTAACAAAAAAAGAAAGTGGTGATTTCACCTATGCTGAGATAATAAATCGACAGATAGAAGCATGAATTACAATTTTATTAATATAGATAATATCAGATATACCCGACGTTGCTGTCGATTTTGAAAATCTGCAAACCCCTGTAGTATTCTAAATGGCATCGTTATTCAACGCATTTAATTAAAATGTGTAATTTAATTATCATAAAAAGAAGTATAATAATCTATGTTCTCGTTGTACAAATTATCTTAACAGGTAGATCTAAAGAATGAAATATCCTGGTCCCATTTGTAAACACATTTACAAAATATTTGAATTTGAAATGATATATGCCAAAATGATATTGTCAAAATGGTGTTAGAAGATAAACCTGCACCACTTCTACTATGTTTTATGAATTGGTTAAACGCAATACATGATTTTCAAATATATTTGCAAAATAAAAAGGAGACGGCATAAGATATGAAAAATATCAATAATTCACTAAGGTCGGAATTGATATGATCTACTTCAGAATGTAATACCTTTCATTTGTAATAATTTTATATATATTTCAGTTTTATTTAAATCGGAAAAATTTGATAAAATGTGTCTGTCGTATAAACACATTTGATTTAATTGCGTTGGAGCAGCATGATATACTTTTCTTCAAATGGATTTGAGGGGGAAATATTGTCTGCAAAATGCTATCTCTATGGGAAGTTTGTTTCATATTAATATTTCAATACTAGAAACTCGAAACATGGTACTAAAATCTTAAGTGAGACTCTTTCAAGACTATCCAGTAAATTTTAGAGAATTCGGTGTAGCCGTTCTCCCGTGATGATGACACACACATATTTTCAAAGTTATTTATATACATTGCACAGTTTATATTTTGTTAGATAGACTAATATTAGTTATTTTTTTTCAACAATTTGCTAAACACAATATATGAATTTATTTATTTATTTTTTGTGTGTCAAAAGGAATCAGATGACATAAAAAATTGAAAACATTTACAACTTCCATAATATTTAAAACCAAAGGACATAATGGGTATAATACAGTCAAAAATGAATTACCGTTCATAATAAATCGGATGTGGGCAGCACATGACTTTTCTTATACAATGAATGGATTTACTACTTTTACAATAAAAAAATAGGTTAATCTTATAGTAAATACTTATATTCTTTCCAAGATATTGAATTTTCGTCAATTAGTCGTCATTTTCATTGATTTAGTGCCATTTTTATCCATTTGACGAGTTTTTCGTTAATTTGGCTGAATTTAAAAATGTCGCCAAGTTGGCGACATTCCGCCAAATTTGTCGCCAAAATCTTGCCAAGCGTTATGAACGGAGAAATAAGGTATTACGTATTCCGGTTATGTTATTTTATAGATGTAGTTGTTATTTCCAGATTTTGGTGCATCTGGACAAATCCAATCCAGTTTGATCCGAAAAAAAAAACCGGAACAAATCAATCAAGAAGATCAAACTGAAGAAACTAATTTAAATAGGGATTTTGGGTATACAGATATGGCAAAACCATAAGTAAAGCACACTCGGATATAAACTCATGTTTATAAAAATTAAAATACCATGAAGGAATCAAGCGATTAAGCTAAAACTTACAGCAAATGAAAATTAGGGTGTGCTATGCAAATGATTATAATTTCAAAGTCACCGAGCATGCGTGGGCTGAGCAGCGCCTTCTGAACTGCTGTTTTAGCTGCATAAATAGAGAACTGAAACGGGACGTTGAAAATAGTTTATGGTTGTCTGCAAGGCGTAAACTTTTCAAGAGAAGTCATATTGCCTCTACGACGACAGAGAACATCATATGAGAAAGTTACGTAGTTTGATCGTCCATCTTGGAGGGGGGGTTCTTATCGTGCAATAGCAGCACGTATGGACCGCAATGCCACGACACTGGAGTGTGGAAGCAGTAGACTAAAGATAATTGAACGAGTCGCATATTCGGCAGAAAGCGACGAAATATTACGTCAGCGCGGGGTAATAACACCTCATCCGAATGGTAGTAATGGAGAGTACAGCTTCATCTCGACAGTTGGTAGAAAGTTGGAGCCCTGCTAATGTGTTGTTGAGACCCAGACCGTCCGACCTACCAGAAAGGTGTAAGGCAACTGCTTGGACGGCCGGGAAGTGCCACCCAATTTAGACCGGAACCCAGTGGGGGAGGCATCCACAGGGACCGTACCCTCCTTCCCCTACCACCAACCTCTCGGAAGGACTTACGGACCCACATGTTTAACGTGATCGTACTCCGCGTGAACACGGCGGCAGTTTTTTGGCAGTGGCTGGAATCGAACCCGGGCCTACCGAGTGCAACTCCAGCGCGCTAACCAATGGGCTACCGCGCCCCCCCTGCTAATGTGTTGTTGTTGTTGTTGAAACCCAGACCGTCCGACCTACCAGAAAGGTGTAAGAAGGTAACTGTTTGGACGGTCGGGAAGTGCCATCCAATTTAGACCGGAACCCAGTGGGGGAGGCATCCACAGGGACCGTACCCTCCTTCCCCTACCACCAACCTCTCGGAAGGACTTTCGGACCCACATGTTTAACGGGATCGTACTCCGCATGAACACGGCGGCAGTTTTGGCAGTGGCTGGAATCGACCCGGGCCTACCGAGTGCAACTCCAGCGCGCTAACCAATGGGCTACCGCGCCCCCCCTGCTAATGTGTTGAAGACCCAGACCGTCCGACTCGTCCAGAGGACTAAGAGCAACTATTTGGACGGACGGCCCCCCTAATGTGTGTCAAATTCGTCGGCATCTTCTACACCGTGGACTTTCAACATAGACACTGGCGTGCCGATTGGCAATAAGTTGTCTTTTACGATGAATATCGCTTTAATTTGGTTAACAGTGATGTCCACATCCACGTTAGACGCCGGAGACGGCGGTGAATGCCACCTCGGGAAGTGCGTTATCCATTGCCATAATAGATAACCAAGCACGATACTTGATTGCCAAGCACGATAGTCTAGGACGCAATTGGGTGTCTTGGGTGATCTTAGCTGCTAAGAATTATGGGTAATCTCAACAGCAACCGATACATCAGAGAAGTTCTGGAGCCCAAATTCGTACCCTTCCTTCAACGTATTCCTGGAACTGTATTTCAACAGAATAATGTCTATCCACATGTTGCTAGGAATGTTCAGGACTTATTTTCAGCACAACAAACACAGATTCTTCCTAGGCCTGTCTATTCACCGGATATGTCACCCATTCAACATGTCTGAGATTTCATCGGTCGGCTTCTCGCTCGTGACGCTGGTCCCGTAGCTAATACAGCTGAACTTTGCATTCGGATAGAAGTAATCTGGAATTATCTTCCTCAGATACAAATTCAAAGTATGTTTGATTCGATGCCACGTCATATAGAAGTACTTATACCAGGAAGTGGTGGCTTTACCAAATTCTGATTTTCGACATGTAATACATTGTTCTTGCTTTGTAAATTTAATCGCTTGTTATCATCAATACAGGTCGTTTGTGGAATAAATTCCATTCAATTCTGATGATTTCTTCATGGTGTTGTAATTTTTACAATCAGGAGTACATTTGTGATACACAAATATATTTGTGAAATTTTCATGTTAATGAACTTTTCATCACAAACAGTGCTTTGCATTAGGATTATGCAATTTAAAATGTTAATATATTATTATCAAAATTCAGTTCTTAATTTTAATAATAATTTTACTATAATATTAAATTTAAAGTCACATTTTTATATATCGAGATAATTAGCTGCAATTCATTTGTATTTCTGTTGTATATATGAACTATTTCAAAATTCCCGAATTTGACAAATGTTCGCTAAATTTAAATGCTTAAACTTATTGATAAATTCACATAATAAATTGCATTTTATCAAAGTTCTTACGAGAATATTAACTTCTTGGTTTTTATTTTATAAATGATTTATCCATCGCAAATTAATTTAAGCAAATAGTGTTTTACAAAACCGCAATTTATGTACCTTTCCAAACTAATTTAAACGAACGATAATATGACTCTAAAGTAGGGAAAAACTCTTGCAAAAAGTATTATTCTTTACGTCAAAATAGTTTGAAAATCCCTTCATGGTAATGTTTGTGATTAAAATTAGACAATATAGTATTTATAGTTATGATATATTTACTTTTTTCATATTATTTCATGAGAAAAGTATAGTTTTCGAAACATTTTCCAATTTAAAATTTTAGATAAACAAGCATGTGTTTTCAGATAACATATTTCTAATTTTCTTAAAAATTTCTAACTGTGTGTATATGTGATTTCCTGAATTTGAGTGTCTCGATGTTTAAGTTATTAATAGCATTATTTTATATCTAAAACTATGATAGTTTCCCAAATTCAAATACATAATTCCCTTATTCAGAAAAATAACAGTTTGAATTACGCTATGGTTGTAATTGTATTGATAAAACATACTGTAATACAAACCAGTCACATACAAAAATATCTTCCGCGTCAACAAAACAATTTCTTATTTCAACTAAAATAAATAAACTCATAGTAAATTTACATTTTTTTTAGTACGCTCATGAAAACCTAAATGATTTTTTCGTTCTTTCTCTGATTTTCATTCAAGTCGAGATAACATACGTATGAATAAAGGTATGTATAATAAATGTATCCCGATTTTAAGTAACTTTGTAAAATATATGATTTAACACTGCTGTTGATTTTACCATGGCAGAAATTATGTAATATGACTTAAAAGAACGAACCTACAAATAATGTTTATTTGTAAGAAATGGCCGACATACTAAACAACATAAACATCTTCATGGTACTGAAAATTTAAGTAAAACAAAAATATTACTAAGATATCTATATGAGGACAAACAGGGACTAGTTATTTTCCAATTTATACCGTTTATTTTATTACCTTCATTTTTCTTTATCCAGTTCTTCTCAACTCTTGCACAATTTTGATGTGGATAAAAAGAATAAGCGATATATATCGTCAAAATGTAAATTGCATAACGTCCTTATACACTTAAACAAATCTATTGTCTTAGAAAGAATAATTTGTTGACTATCAAGTATGACACTATTTTCAAACTTCTCTTCCAAACTTTTGAAAACTTCATTAAATTCACAGAATGAATTATATATTTTACCTAATCCCTTACTGTCAGTTTACAAATGAATTTTGGTTTTTTTTTCGATAAATATATCCCTTTCATATTTTCATTTAAACAAATTCTCTATATTTTAAAATTAAAGACATGATTGAGGTATCGCTCTAAATTAATTTCGCCCAAAAGTTTTCCTTCTAGTCACCGGAAGAGCCCATTTGTCGATAAGGGCATTATTTATTATGTCAGTTTATTTTGAAGAATAGTTCTCAAGGATATTTTTGAGGATTACATATGGAGTTAAGATTTCATATCGTGAGCGTATATGCTAAAGTGATTTCCTTCGCTTCACATTTAATTAAAATGTATGTCAATCACTCATGATATACAAGTTGTTTTGTGTACAGTGTATCTGTTGGTTATTTCTGTGCGAATGGCCGGCACATAAATCTTTCCAATTAAGGCAAGAACGCAATATCGAATGGAAGAGGGTTTAGAGTTAGTTAAAACTCTCGCGGGAGATATATGTGTGAGACCAGAAATTGATCTCACACTTTGGTGAGACAGCTTCATGTCTTTAATTTATTATGGTCAAAATGGCAAACAATACTGACAGACTGAATGGCGCCGAGTTTTAAAACCTGTGAACCTAAAGGTCAGAAAACCACAAATTTAGGAGCGCCAAGACAGGGGTGGCCGAGCGGACCCTTACGAGGTTGTGAAGTAGTTCCATTGGATAAAGATTAGCTAATGAAAAGTGGGCTTGTTGCGTCACACTGAATGCTACAAATGAAAGCAAGGGGGACATGACACCCGCGACAACTTGTGACCAAAGGTAAACGACTAGTGGAAAAAAGATACTGGTGATGACTTAAGAACGAGGAGAGAGATACTAATATGACTTAAAAACGACTGGTCAGAGACTGGTGAACATTCATCCGACATGATGACTTGTACAGATACTTTATTATGGCTTGTGGGGAGAACAGCCTAAGAGCATGAAATAAATGGAGAGTTTGAGTCAGCAGTGGTCGACGAAGTTACGAGTGGATGCATTACACTACGAGTTAATGCGAGTAACTATATACGAGATTAACCGCGTGCAGCGAACAATGCCCAAATTGGAAAGAAAAAATAGATTGGAATTAAGGAGGAATTTAATTCTGACTAATTATCGAATTTGGGCTGGTGCTGTTCTCTTCTCTTAGCGGCATTATGGTCGTGAATTTGCTTCTTTGGTGATGCTGAAATTACTTGAGTTTTTATTATTACACATCTCTAATATTATATATATATATATATATATATATATATATATATATATATATATACATATATATATATATATATATATATATATATATAATAGTAAAAATTGAAAGATTGGACATGAAGTCAGCCAACAGGTAATACATAAAAGGCCTAGGGGGATTGTGACCCCTAGTTCCCGTTTACAAGTCGACTTTTCCACCAATGGCAACACTCACGGAGCCATGCATTACCTGCGGTTAAATTCAGTACAACGTCGAAACAGAAGACGCCCATACGAAGCATATATCAAACGTAAAATGAAAAAATCCCCCAACATACGAGCAATATAATTGAAACGACACAAAACTAAACCTACTTAAAATATACGAACTACAAATACAAATACCTTACCTCCATCCAAATCACTCACGCCAATTTTACACGCTTAAATAGTTCCTCGCTGTATCGATGCCATTTTATTTCCTGAAATAAAGGTGTTGCCAAAATCCTTACTGAACGCATCGAAAACTTTACTATGTACCACATTGTAACACTGACAAATAAATAAATAATATTTATTTGTCAGTGTTACAATGTGGTACAAAGTAAAGTTTTCGATGCGTTCAGTAAGGATTTTGGCAACACCTTTATTTCAGGAAATAAAATGGCATCGATACAGCGAGGAACTATTTAAGCGTGTAAAATTGGCGTGAGTGATTTGGATGGAGGTAAGGTATTTGTATTTGTAGTTCGTATATTTTAAGTAGGTTTAGTTTTGTGTCGTTTCAATTATATTGCTCGTATGTTGGGGGATTTTTTCATTTTACGTTTGATATATGCTTCGTATGGGCGTCTTCTGTTTCGACGTTGTACTGAATTTAACCGCAGGTAATGCATGGCTCCGTGAGTGTTGCCATTGGTGGAAAAGTCGACTTGTAAACGGGAACTAGGGGTCACAATCCCCCTAGGCCTTTTATGTATTACCTGTTGGCTGACTTCATGTCCAATCTTTCAATTTTTACTATTATACTTTTCTGGGCTATTTCAAGCTGCATTGCGCTTATTGGTCTAGATAACTGTTTTTGTACTATTTGTACTATGGTAGATTCTGGTTTATGACATTCTATATATATATATATATATATAATATGTTGATGCTTGCTAAAGAACCGAATTGCGTGAAAATCGCCCAAAATCGTGTGGAAACCTTAAAATAAATAAAAAAACTAATGGATGTAAAAAGAAATATTGCCGATGCGTATTGTCTCGGTTACTGAAGTATTTGAGTACCAAATTCCGTCGCCGTCTGACGTTTATATGCTCTGCTATAGACGGCACCCACAAGAATCGTATTTTATCATATCACCAAGCTATTTGTATTCAAGTACTTTCTGGCAATCTTGGTTCAATGAAAAATAAATGGTGATATAAAATTCCCATTATAAAGGCGTTATTTAATTCAAAGAATTATATAAAAGTTTTAACAAAAATTTGAAAAAAATAAGTAATATGAAAATAATACTTTAGAATTTCTTTAGACTTTTAAATTAAAAAATAAATATACAACGTTTGATGATTTTATTGTAAAACTACATGATTGAAAAATAAATGGCATGCAAAGTTTTTTTGATATATTTATAAAGTATAAGAATAATATTAAACGTTGTTTATAATAATAAAACGTTGTTTATAATAATAATTCTGTTATTACTATAAGAAAATACTTTGCTTTCAAAATGCGAGAAAATGCATTTTCACGAAATATTTCTGAAATTTGGATTGGCAAAACTAAATTAGCGTTCTACAATACCACACTAAACTATCTTCCAACTTCTTTATAGAAATATAATAACTACCAGAAAAATACTTTGCAAATTTTATACAAGATATACTTTCCACATGTTCTGAATTTGGTAGGTAGTTTTCAAATATTAATGACTGGTAAAATGCCTTATATCTGGCTAACAGGAAAATCGAAGTTCATTTCTCTAATCTGCACTATCCTATAATTTAAATCTGCGATTCCCTTGCTTCTGATGTGATGTTTGCATAATCAGAAGATCGTTAGGAAGCAAAAGAAATTCGATATATGCAAATGCCCCCCCCCCCCCTTGTTAGTAATCTTTGAGAAGTTGCTTAAATCTCAGAGATGCTAAAGTTGCTTCCAGAAGCTCATGTTTCTAATAGCATTTAAAAAATATGTTAAACATGAAATTTTTATATTCATAAGTTCTTTCTTTACGTTAATTCTCTACACAATATAATATTGTTTAAGTTAATTTCAATACACAGGTGAACTCAATATACAGGTGAATGTAAAACAAACTCTTTAACTCGAAATTTTTCTAATCACACTCTCGATATCTCGAATTTTTTCATCTTACCATTTTCAACTTTTCATTTGGAAAAATACGATCCAAAAAATGTATTTAATGCAGATGAAACAGGACTATTTTTTAAGTATATGCCTGATAAAACTAACTGACCATTAAAGGATGATGCCTGATAAAACTAATGAATAAAACTAACTGACCATTAAAGGTGAAGCATGTCATGGCGAGAAAAGGAGCAAAGAAAGATTAACTGTGCTGTTTTGCACTGATATGGATGGTTCAGAAAGGCTGAAATCTCTTATGATAGTTAAATCTGCTAAACCCCAATGTTTTTCAGGAATGAAATCTTTTCCAATGACTGAACAAAAAGCTTGGATGACTGCCGAAATTTTCAGTAAGTGGCTAAAGGAACTAGACAGAAAAATGTCCCGTGAAAATCGCGATATTGTTCTCTTCGCATAATAGAGTAAATGCATAAGAGAACGCCAAAATTAAAATCCGTGAAAGTTCATTTTATGCCACCAAACACAACTTCTAAGTTATACAGCCTTTGGACCAAGGTATTATTTAGAGTTTTAAAGTAAACTATCGCCACAAAATTAAGCTCATTTGGATCAGCCTAGCTCATTTGGAAAATGTGACAGATATTGAAAGATTAAGTAACTGTAACCAAACTGTCATTGATGACTATTTTGCAAAGTAAAGAAATGCAAAATTAAATTTTAATAATGTATGTACGTACATAGTATTACATTAAATGTGTATTCAATCATTCCAAGCTCCGCTTTATTTGTTGTCAGCATTTTCTTGGGTAATAAATACCCATTTCTCTGTCTGCAAGATAAAGTAAGTGATTCTTTTATAAATGTGTATAGTACAGGATTAGTATGTAAAGTATCGGACTAGTATATTTTATGAATTCCTTAAATGTTTTCAAATTTTCGATATCTCGAATTTTTGATATCTCGAATATTTTTTCTTCTCCCTTCAAATTCGACATATAGAGGTTCGACTGTAATTCAATCTGACATCGGTAAAAACCTACTTCCCATTTATGAGAGTTTATTTATTTTATATACATAAACAAAAATAGCGAATTGTCTTCTGACAAAATATATCCGACAAGTGGTTACCATTTTACTCTAAAAATTATTGAAAGTAATTTTAGCAATATATTCTGAAACTATTGAAATCGAAAAGGCATGCTTAGATCTTACATCTAACAACATACCTTCAATACAAGACATTACACAACTAGTTAATTTTACATCATAATTAATTATTTCCTTCTAATGCAGTTTGAAAAAGAAAAATATATTTATGAAAATGTGATTATGCTAATTAGAAAATATTTGTGCGGTTGTATATTATATGTATTTAAAAGAAATCGCTCGGTTTTCAAAATTAAGTAAATTGAAAATTAACCTAACTTGTACAGGATATATTTAATTAACTGAAACAATAACCTAACTATATATTAACTATAACTTAATCAACTAACTGCTGTTTTAATAAGAATTTTCCTTTTAAGTTTATCTGCATTTCGTTAATCAGGTTAACTTCCAGCCGTAATCAATTAGGATAAATAGAAGTATATTGTAAATATAATGATTGAAATGAAATAGAAGCGGCGTTCAGTAAAATTTATAGATTCACTCAATTATGACGTCTGAGGTAATTTATTTATATGTAAATCACATGACTTACAGTACAGTCAATAATTAAATGTTTTACAATGTGAAACTCAGCGGAAATCGAGAGAATTAAGCACACGTATAATTTGGAAATCAACTGAATTTACTATTCCTGTGGAATCGAAAAACAACTGAATTTACTATTTCTGTGGATTTAGAAATCGACTGGATTTACTATTTTTACTAACTTTGGATTTAAGCGCCCAAATAAACGCAAGGCTTTAACAGATGCCATATTGAGATATCGTTTAGCCATTTTAGTTAGGCAATATATAGGCATGCGCTTATCTGGGCGTTTAAGTCTAGATTTTTGCATTGAAGAAAGAAATCCAATTGATTTCAGAAACGTAAATATGCTTCATTTATCTTGATTTGCGCGATGTTTTACGTTATAAACCAGTTATATTCATTATCACTTACAGCAACAGAAACCGCCTGAAATGGGGCATTAAAAATATTTGAAAAATTCTCCCCTTGCAGATACTCGTACACATTGACCGGTTTCGCGCTTAATATGCCTCCGTCACACTATGATATCCGATATTTAAAATAACAACAAGGAACTTGCATACAACCACACATTTGGGATTTTCTATGGGAGCAGACGGATTCAATTCTACCACTTAGCCTTCAAAATTTAATATAATTTAGACTCTACTACAGGAAGCTGAACAAACGAAGTTCAACGTTATTGAATGAACTTGCTGATTGAATGAGTCCCCCAACAGTTGGAATTCTTACTTCTCCTTATTCAAGTCGGAAACTGGACACACTTGTGAATGTTCATAAGTGGATATACGTAGAGAAGATAAAATATATAACTTCGACTATAAAATATTTATTTTCCACAATATAAAAAAAGAGCATATGGAACGGGACGCAATACATTTTCTGCTTCAGTTTAACCAGGCTAAACCATAACACCCAAATGAGTGCAGACTAAGCCTATTAAAAAGAAAATGGCTAAAGAACTGAATCTAATATAATGGTGTTACCCATTGGAACAAAAATAAAACAAAGCAATAACAGTAATGGATAAAACAAAGAAAAATGAATATGAAGAACAAACAAGATAAGATAAATAAAATGCAAAGTATCAGAACTCAAAGAACAGGAAAAGTGCAAATCTTTGTTATTACTTTTTATCTTTTTATTTCCCTTATACACACTAGGTGCGACGTTATATTGGATTCTTTAGCTATTTTCTCCTTCACCGTTTTAGTCAACACTGATTTGAGTGTTCTATTCCAGGATTGTTGCGCTGAAGGTGAAAATCCATTTATTTCCGAAACGTACGTACTTTGAAACAAAAAAGGTGTACTTCAGAACTTCTCTTTTGCCCCGAATATTACAACTGTTAATATAAACATCCGTTCTAGAACTTTAAGAAAATATTAAACCAGAGTTTACAAAAAACAACTAAATTCAGTTCCTCTATACGATATTCCAAATTATAAAATGTCATCAATTTTTCATATTCCTTGTATTTAAGTCATTATAAATATTAAAATCGTTTAGGGTTTGATGTATATGATAATTTCGCGTGTGGCTAGCAATATAATAAACGTGGTTCTTGCAAATATACTCTAACATGTTCATAAGGTTGCCCCTGTGATTTATTTATATTTCCTGTAAAATATGGAGTGATATGATTTTGCCAAACGGAAGTTGCTTTTCCCTTGGAGCTAAATTAAGTCTAGACAACATATCACCAGCCTTATCTAATTTGATTAACATTACGATATGAGAAATTCTTCGCACTCTACGTTTATCCATATATTTTTTTAAACTTCAGTAAGTCAATTCATGACCACCATCAATTTATACTGCTCGAGAATATTGCCATATATACCACAAATTATTTTTTACCCCATATTTTAAATTTTAGAGAAATTTATATTTGGTGTCCAGTATTGAACTATTTAATTCGGACTAAATGGTCAATATGCCTCATGGGAATCATAATCTCTCTGCAAATTCTTAATATCTTATGATTGCTACTTATTATATATTATCATACTTCTAAATTACGTTATAAAACAACATATTAACTTATAAAGTCATACATTGACCGGTCATAGACCTAGAATTCTGATGATACTAATTGGAAGAATATGTTGATACAAGTCACAGAGTTTTAAATTTTATATATAAATAATATACAACTTGCCTTGAATGAGCTAAAAATTCAATTCAAATCCAAACGACCAATCTAATCATTAGTTAAACTTATTTATTTCTGTAAATTAAAAATTATGTGAAAAAGAGAAATTATTTGAGATTCAATTCGTATTTTTAAAATATAGAAGAAGTTGGTTCATGGCTACCATCAACTTATGCTGCTTGCAACGTTATGCATTCTATAAATTACCTATTTAAAAAAATTACATTTGAAGAAAACGGCCATGGTCACACGAGAGAGCAAACTCGTCATTAGTTACACTTGTTTAACTTTCTATATACTCATTATTGTAAACTTTGAACTTCAGTAGAAAATCCTCCATATCATCACAGTACAACCTCTCTTATCAAACATTTCTTTGCTCTGATATTTCCTCAATTCATACTACAGATTTATTCGTATTACTCATTCCCTAATTACGTTGATTCTGCTACAATATGTTATCAGAAGGTCGTCAATGGGCAATAGGAAAGCGATTTATGCTAATCAAAATAGGAAATGCTTTTCTCGTTGCTAGTAATCTTTAGTTGGGGAATTTGCAAAATCATTTGAATAAAGATTTTAGAGACATGAAATATTTCTCAAGTTCATGCTTTTCTGAAACTTGAGTAAGTAAGAAACTTTAATTCTGAAAATTTTTGAACGTGTTAATTTATATCTTGCATGTATACATAAATGTTCCCTTAAGACTAATATGTAGGGTGAATAATATCCATTCATATAATTTAAATCGAAGACAACCAGATCATTAAATGGCAAGTTTATGTACAGAAAAAGATTTTGGCGAAATTGGAGGAGCGGAAAAAATATATTTATACAAAGAAAATATCCCTAGCAATATTTTTAAACTGCACTATATTACAATTTGTTGTTGGAAATACGCCGTAATATAAATTTGTATGTGATGCCTTAGTGTATACATGTTTGTGTGTCATTGTGCAGTCAGATGGGTACAAACTAAAAATATAATGGCGATATCTAACTGTCGCCAAAAATAAACAGTTTAATCAGCTATATTTAAGACAACATCTGGAGTGAATTACAATTTTAAGCTAGTCATGTAAAGAGCTGGCCAAGTGAAAATCGCCTGGGACTGACCCCATGACTCAAAGTTTGTGAATCTTCACTAGCCAACCAGAGAGTGAGGAAAGTGCCAGTGACGTACTCTGCTGCATTGGGGGCGGAGAGATTAAATGCTCAGTCTTTTAATCTGCAAAATTAATCTAGAGATGCATTGATTCAGAAAGGAGAATAGGCATGATAAAGTTATAGCCCAGTCGCATAAGTGATCCAATACTACCAAATATTGCGAACATGCGCAGGAGTACAGATAAGAGTCAATGAAAGGAAAATGTGCAAATATGGAGCAGCGCGTTTGCCACACACTGTGCGTGTGAAAAATCAACAAAGGAATAATGTACTGAATCAAATAAGCATGTTATATTGATGCTGTACTTCAAAGTAACTAAATAATTAAATCTCGTGCATATCTCATGAATCACATAATCTTCCTAAATTTCATAAATTGATTAAATATAATGAGCATAATAAATAAATAATTTAAATAATTATGGATAATCACCGATCTTTTGCACTGGTCAAATATTCACTTTCACTATTGAATGCAGCAAACAAAGTCGTTTTTTGTTTTAAAAAAGAACGCAATGTCACCCTATAACATATCAGCGAGAAATGCATTAATATCATAAATATTCAATGTTACAATAGGTTTTAATAATACAATGACGTTTAACACGTTAACGATTTAACGCATGGGAGACGTGAAAAAGCATGTGATCGCAGTCCTTCATGCCATTTTGCAGTCGATCGCCCACTTTTGTTGTCTGATTACCTATTGGTAACTGGTAAAAGTTAGATATCGATATCGACTATTGCGATTGGGCTTGGCGAGAACTTCAAACAATGATTCCCATCTACAGTAACGTATTCATAGAGGGGGGTCCGGTGGGTGCGGACCCCCTGCCCCCCTCCCCAAATAAAATTTCTGGATACGTCCTTGCTTGTGCTCTTGTGTTTTCTCGTTAAATTGTGATCCAGTATCAATTCAGTCAAGTTTTAGCCAAGTTTAGTTAGTTTTTTTTTTCGAAATTTTTCTTTGGATTGAAAGTTCACTTTGGACCCCCCCCCCCCCCCCGAAATGAAATTTCAGGATAAATCCCTGCCCTTCTATATGATCCCATGCATGACTAGTATTATATGTGTATAGCACTTACCAAATATCATTACACATTTTTTGCATATGGAGTGTACGTGTGTGTATATGTATAAAATTTGCAATCTGTGATTTCTGCGAATTTATATAGCTATGTCTATATTTATATAGCTATGCGAATTTATATAGCGAGTCTAAATTTATGTAGCTATGTTGTAAAACAGTTCTTAGAACTCTATAATAAAAATCATTTTTCCTATAATTGCGGCGAGAGTTTTTTTTTTTTTTTGTATATGATGCACATTGCCAATCAATCTTTCATTTTTTTCTTCCAGATCATTTATTATAATTTCTGAGCTTCTAACGACTTCATTTCAGGGCTTTCAACAAAATAATTAAAGCTTTGGCAAACATTTAATTTTACAGTCAATCAGAAACAGTATTGTCTTTACGACAAAACCCTCAACTTTATTTTTTATTACAACAGGAAGCATATGAAGCTGATAGAAGCTTGGAAGTGACATCATTTTCAGTTAAAACATGAAGGGATATTTTTCATTAGTTCCAGTTCAGGTAAGCGTAAGTTGTTTCAAATATTTTCAGTAAATACAGAAAGTTTGTAATTGCTTTTTCTTTGAGTTTTTTAAATGTCCTCCTGTCTGAAATGGTTGTTTATTTTGAAATATTTGTGATTAATATTAAACATGCTTTAATCAATGTAATATATCTTAAAAGTACCCATTTCACCCGAACGTTGCTAATTCTCAATAGCTAGTGATTACTTAATGAGACACCTACATGCTTAATAAAAGTTTTGAAACTCAAACACCGTTTCGAATTGAAGCGTAACAATAAAATGGCACACATTTTTGAGAGGAGAAGTTATGCACATTTTTTGAAAATGCATTTGCATCGTCACCCTCAATTTGAATTTATGATTTTTTTTTATATTTTCTGTTGATTTGGAAGGTGACACGGATCGAATGAGAACTTAAAAAAAATAATATAGCTAGAGTGTAAAGGCTCGATAATTAGGCAAACTGATTTTGAAATTTCTTATTATTCCTTTTCACAATTGCCTCCAATTCGAATTTTTGATTTTTTAGCTATTTTGTTTGGTCTTATCCTAATACTTTTCGAATGAGACTAAAACCGAGATTGTAGCTGCAGTGGAAGAGCTGGATAATTTTAATACATTACCCCCCCCCCCTCCTTCAGTCATTCAGTTCGTTAGTTCAGTGCATATTATGTAGATACAGGGAGTTTTAAAAATACTTTTAAGGGTTATTATATTTTAACCATTAGTTCAACACACATATTTGGACTGACATAATGGGAAACAATTGGAATACTGGACGGACATAATGGTAAACAATTGGAATATTGGATGGACACAAAGGTAAGAATTGGAATACTGGGACACAATGGTAAATAATTGGAATATTGGACGGACACAATGGTAAACAATTGGAATACTGGACGGGCACAATGGTAAACAATTAGAATACTGGAAGGACACAATGATAAACAATTGGAATACTGGTGGATGTAATGATAAACAATTGGAATACTGGACGGATATAATGGGAAATAATTCTAATACTGGACGGAAGCAATTGGAATACTGGGTGGACATAATGGTAAAAAATTGGAATACTGGACACAATGGTAAACAATTGGAATACTGAAAGGCCACAATGGTATACAGTTGGAATATTGAACGACACAATGGTAAACAATTGGAATACTGGAAGAACACAATGGTAAACAATTGGAATACTGGACAGACCCAGTGGTAAACAATTGGAATACTGAAAGGATACAATGGCAAACAATTGGAGTACTGGAAGGACACAATGATAAACAATTGGAATACTGGACGGACGCAATGGTAAACAATTGGAATACTGGACACACTGGGGAACAATTGGAATGCTAAACACATTTGGAAAGTTATTTTGAATTGTAAGAAGGATCATATTAAAACACTTTTGAAACAGTGGGAGGTATTAGCAAAAAAATACAGAAAATAATTTTTATACAGCTTTCTTAGCGAAGAAGGTTCTATTACTGAATATTAACTGGAGTGTTAGGCAACTTGACATTCTCATATCAGAATCCCGTTTTATGCAGGTGTTTTAAGAATTGTGAAAGAGCTCAGAAAAATAGTCAAACACTTGTAAAGGAAAAGGGTAAAATGTTGCTTTTATTTTTTACCAAAAATTTATCGGTTCCCATATATTTCTCTATTTTTAAGTCTCATTACAATGTTCATTCTTAGAGACATTTCTTCTTGTCTTTGTGAGCGAAATAGAGACCCTTTATCGCCCCGTTATAATATGTTTATGGTTGTTTTTCAAGTACTAATGTCACCCGTTAGCGAATTATTTCGCTGTTTCTGTCTTGAGTTTCTGTGATGAGTTTTTTAATTGCTCATCACTTGCCTCTTAGCAGTTCACTGTCAGCATTTGCTAAGAGCGCATTCTTTTTTATTCGTTCTATTTTGACCTGAATAAGAGAGCTTATAACGCCCTGAAAAAAACTGTAGTTACCTAACTGACATATGTCTGTTTCATACAAGGAAATTCTGCAAGTTCTTGTTTTACAAGCAGCAGTTGTTTTTCCGAGTAATTGGATAAGGTGGGTAAAAAGGGGCCGTAAAAATGTTAGAATTCATATTTTTATGCAAATATTTTCACCAAATTGGAAATAATTTTTGAAAAACCTGTATCACCAGTTTAAACAACTTTTTAATTGGAAGTATGGGTCCTGCACTGACGATTTTAAAGTTATAAGTCCGATGAGTTTTCTTGAACGATGTATATCAAACATTGCGTAAAATATACTGAAGAGCCAGAAAAACTGATACACCTACCTAATATCGTGTAGAGCCAATGAGGTATAAATCAATATCAATGAGGGTACGTTGCACAGTGCTTACTATGACACTTGTTGATGGCCCTGCATTCAAATCCGCAGCAATTTGAGAAAGTGTTGCACGTCTATCTCGTGTAACGATTCTTTTCAGCCGTCGATGATCCCGTTCTGTCAAGGTCTTTTTCCGGCCGCACCACTGTCGGAAATTTGAGGTTTTACCGGAAACCTGATATTCTCGGAACAGAATTAAAATTAAGGCTCCGTAGCGAGGTGACCTGAGGGTTTACACCGTAAGCCGCCATGAAACAGACTATTTAAAATAAAGCAAAACCACCTCCAAGGGGGCAGGCGGGCAGGACCACTGAAGAAGTCGACCCTAAAATTTATTAATAAGAAAAACATATAGATATGAGGAATTTACACTGGGATTTACAAAGACCCACCGGCCTGCTTTACTCAGAAGCAAAACTCTGTGCTTGTTGAACATGTGAAACATTCCAACAGTGAATAACACACGTGAAAATCACCAGTGCAACAAACAGTTTAAAATTAGATCTGTTATTGTTTTCATGCAGAATCCAAGCAACACTAAGGGATGTGTTCAGTCCAAGAATTCAGAATAGAGAATCAATCAAACTGGAAGAACTATCTAGTCGCAGTCAAGTCCGCAGGATGATTCCCAAGGACTCTCCAGAGAAATCGGATCAGTGAAACTAGGAGAAAATTCTCGGTACACTCTTGAAATGGTCGTGAGCGAAAATCCAAATTTCATCATTACTTCGGAAATGCTATGCCCCATCTCTCGTGCGCCGACTATTACTCCCCGTTCAAAATTACTTAAATCTTGATAACCTCCCATTGTAGCAGCAAGAACCGATCTAATAGCCTCCCTAGACACCTTGTTGTCTTATATACGCACTGTCGGCCGCATCGCGTTATGCTGATTGGTTGCATACCTCCATTATTTGCATACGCCCGACTGTACCAGTTTTTCTGGCTCTTCAGTGTATATGCCATAGATTATATTTTACTTTTTGAAATGTAATCTATTACTATTAACTACTATGCTCTCCATATTGACAATATGACAATTTCCAATGAGGTTCTGTTGATTTATTATCTAATTGAGTGCTAGAAGCTTTGTTGTATAATGCAACAATGAAAAACATAAACTTTTTCACAAGGTTAAGAGGAGACTTTACTCTTAAAATCATGAAAATATCAATTTTTTTTTCTCATTGTCTAGTTGTAAAGTCTGGTTATTTCAGAACAATTTGGTGCCATTGGTATTTCTGAATGCTGATTATACCCAGGCGTGATAATTGCCACACCATTATGACGCTGTGAGTAATTACAATAATTATTTTGTAGTATTTATTATAAATAACATTTCGAAAAATAATATGATTTTTTTTCTTTATGAAGCAAGTTAAATCTGAAGATTAACCTCTGTGTAAACGTTCACGCAAAAATTATACTTTATAAAATTATGAAAAAATTATATCTACTATTAAACCGAGATTTTGCCGCAAGAAGCAAATTAAATCTGACAAATTTATATACGTGCTGACCTAGATCATTCCTTGAAAAATCTGATTGCTATTTTATATTCTATTCCGTTTTAAATTGAGCAAAATAAGCATTAAACATGTCCTATTATCTGCAACGAATCCTAAATATCATCTTGGTGTAATTTTAAATGAGAATTTTTGTATCTTTAGTGTATTGTTTGTTCTCCTTTAAATCATAAAGCTAATATCTCTACTTCAAACATTTATATTGTGGTAGCGGTTTCAGAACCAACCTGCAAGTACCGATTCCGCTACACACAAGACCAATGATCGTAAATTTAGCAAAACAAAAGAAGTTGTAATTAACATACTTAACTTCAACATAAACACCAATATTAACCCAAGGTTCATTTCGAAAGAGGTTTCCCAGTTTAGGAGAATTATATCCTAAATGGTATACAGTGTGCAAGAACATGAGAGAATGCAAAAACACAGGGCACATTTATCAATCAAACAATCCTTTTATTTTAATGACTTGCATTTTTATGAATATATATATATACTTAATTATCATTCAAAATACTCAGAGCTTTCTTTATCATTAACAACCATTTCTTAAGTAATGCTCTGTTCAGAAATATTATTAAATCAATATTTATTTTTAAATCAATATGTTATTTCTTAAATCACAAATTTAAATCAACTATATTTTACTTTCAACTCAGTAAGCCATTGTAATCAATTATATTATCTTTCTATGCCTGTGGTGCAACGGAACTTCTGGTTTCGACATGAAAAGAATTTACCTGTATAGCCGATTAATTAGTCCAAAACACCGAAAAGAGTTCCATACGGGAAAACACAGCCGGACGCCAAAATAAAAGTTCAAATTTGGATATTCGGTCATCTCTCTTTAACATGGCTATCTTCCAGACAATCTGTACAAAGCATGCATTCATCTCAGAACCAACATGGAATCAAAAGGTCCGCGGGATAGATTTCCTGGAATAAAAAAAAGTAAAATTTAGAATTATCGTAAAGGAACGTCGAAAATCTTCCAGGTTCTTCTTCATTCAGCTCCGGAAAATGAAAGGCGGTTTCATACGAAACAAATGCTCCATTTCGGCCACATTAGCCATTTTGGCCAAAACCCTTTGTCTTAAGTTTTAAGACAATTTCACGATGCGACTTCACAAGTCGAAATCTCCAGCTCGAATCTCTGGGTCTCTCGAGGCCACAGAAAAGTTTCTCCTTCGCGCCGCTTCCTGATTGGCAGGCAAGCGCGCCCCGGCAACAGCCGATCTCCTCCGAACACACGTCACACATCCCAGCCGAGACAGAAAACCTAGCCACTCCAACGAATTCTCGACGAAACTCAGATTTCAATGCAAAATCAATTCAGACGAGGCTTACCGAAACTCAGCACAGGCACGGAAGGAAAGAAAGATGTTTTTCACACAGAAAAACACGAAAAGGCTCATGGCGCAGATTTGCGACATGACAATATTGATTTGACACAAAAAATGTTGTTATTTAGTAAACGTATCTATATTAAAAGAGTAAAAATCAAAAAAGTATTTGCTTTAACTTATGATGGAATATATTTTAAGTTACTAAAATCTGCATAAAAAACAAATCACGTGGGATTTTAATTTTTCGCTTCGCTGCTTAAGTTGATTTCTTGAGTGAAAAATTGGTAATAAAATAAAGTTTTTGCCTCTCAAAGGCATTATAGATGCTTTTAATGTATACGGAGGATTAAATTTATTTATCAGAGATTTAAATTTCGAAAATATATTCTCGAAGGATATTTGGAATATTTAATATCTAATTTTAATAATAAATTTACCATAAAGTGATATTCCAGCTGACTTCTTTTATACACTAAGTTCGACAATATATATAAACAAAATTGAAAATCTAACTGTATGTATGTATTGTCATCAATATATGTCTTATCTTCACGGGAGAGTGGTTGCACCGAATTTATTAATGAAATTTTGTGAATAGCCTTGGTGTAGCCCCACTTAAAATTTAGCCCATGTGTCAAGTTTCTAAGTCCAGGGATTATTTGGATATTAATAAACAAGAAAGATCAATCATGCTTAAAGCATTGATTATGAAACATTTTCCAACTTCAATGCAATTTTATTTAAACAAGTCTAAAATGCAATAAATTCCTCGGTAATATTTTGAAACTTATCACAATACTGCATTAATTTATTATATTTGAAAACTTAAACCTTCATCGAAAAAAATGAACTTCATTCAAATGACGGCATTGAAATATAAATTGCCTGGTTTAAACATCTCTAAAATGTTATGCATTCCTCGGTAATAGTTTTAGAATTATCATAATACTACGATAATTTATTATATTTGAAAACTTCATCGAAAACAACTGAAATTAATTCAAATGACGTCATAGAAAAAATAACACGCCTGGATCTCTCTGTAAAAACAGGATTTCATTCATAACTTTCTCCCATTCATTTCATTCATCACAATACTATAATAATTTATTTTATTTAAACATTTTATTTAAGACCATGGAGCTACAAATAATTAAACTCTATGCTTAAAACTTCATCGAAAAAAATCGTCCTTCTCTTTATAAAATGAATTAATATTTCATTCATATCAGCCATGCAGACTCCATGGAATAAATTATTTTGTGTTAAAAAAATACAGGAATTCTAATACAACTCATTCTACATATTTTGCTGTTTACATTTTACATAGGTGAAAAATAGGCTTAGTTGTAGAAATAATGAAATTTAGATGAGCATTTAAACTCAAATATATTGTCATTGCGTTGTTTCAGTATGTAGATGCACAGAATGTAAGCAAAAATAAAGTAGTTTTAGGACGGATACAACACTCAATATGAATTAAAAAGAACTTAAAAGAATCACGATTTTGAAACAAGATGGATGCCATATATCGTTTTGAAGTGGGTCATGTGATCGTTTCATATCATGGTCACGTGATCGTTTCATATAAGATGTGTAATTATTATTTTAATTTTTATTTAAAAAACTACTGAATATATTTCGCTGAATTTTTTTTATATATTTTATGGAACAATTTGAATATTACCTAAAATTTTCGAAGCAATTTGTGAATTTTAAATCCGCTTAAAAAATGTTTGAAAAATTAGGTCCCATAGGGCTCAATGTATTTCATTTTTTCAACCCGGGTTTAATCCAAAACTAATTGGGTGATATTATTCATTTATATTCCCATAGGTCCTACAGACCGTCTGAACAACATACTAAAATTTCATTTTGATTAAGTCATTTTTACGGCAGTTATCGTGCTAACGGACAGACAGACAGACAGACAGACAGACAGACAGAATGAACAAAGTCATAAACACTTTTCAACTTTGTTGTAAAGTGTTAAAAAACACACAATGAAACATTCCACAGACATAATATTAAGCAGGAGATATTTTTTCCGCAAATTTATTTGATGAAAATGATATCATGTCGTTTAGCAACGGATTTAAATCCAATGTGTTTATGCAACAGACGATTTTTAATAATTTGTTTTTCGTTTCAAATACTAAAGAAATATATATATATAATAAATTTAATTGACTTTGTATTTTTGACTGGATTTCATTCATTACAGCCTCTGGTTTAAAGATTACGGTGATTATTGATAATTTCGATTTCTTACATTCATTCGTTTTATTTTGGTAAGATATTTTTGAAACTCATACACTTTACGTACGAGTATATCTTCCAATACACAAGTATAATCTTCTAATCTGGGATAAAATATAAGCTTTATGGGAATGTCTTCTAATCCATGAGAATAGAAGAAGGACGAGTATACCTTCTAATACAATTTAAGAGCTTTCATTTTGGCATATATTTATTCAATTTCATGTTTTCTGTAAATTTGTTTACCGGAATTAGAATGTCTTATTTATCAAATTTGCTTGTAAAGGTAATTTAGTATAGCAATATCATATATTTTGAAACATGTTTTTAGGAACATTTATTCATGTATTTTAATTGGATGGTTTGAATAACAATGTCATTTAGAATATAGGAATTTTTTACACGATCATGAATTTTAATATTTTTATGTTGTATATTCCGTACGAAGAATGGATATACTGCTCGTATTATAACAAAACAAACGTTTAGATTAAAATATTTATTTAAAACAGATATTGCTCAATTAGGGAATTCCTAAGATATTTTAATTACGGTGATTGGATTTTGTACATATTTTTAAAGTTCGGAATATACGATGTTCTTTAGAAAGCCCTTAAGAACCCCAATAAATTTGTAAGGAACGGACAATGAGTTTACATGTTATCTCTCAATAGTAAAATGGATTGCAGGGCAGCACACCACTATTTAAAAATAAGTATAACGAATTCGTAAACAAAGTGAGATCACAGAAAAATGGCAAAAATAATTAAAGAAAGCAAGAATGCACCACAGTTGTAAATAATTGTCTAATTAGTAGCAAGCAACACCAGTAGTGTAAACAATTATGGTGTAACATTTTTCTCATACTCAAGTATACACTGTGGATGACGAAAGGCATTTTTAACAGATTCTACATTAAATTAAACTCTGTACGTTATTATACTTATTTTCTTCTTTGCAATACTTCAAATTTTCCGTTGTACATACAGTATGCATTCATGTAAAACAAATGAGAACCGAAGCAGCAAGAGGCAGTTAAAAGGAAAAAATTAAAAGGAAGCAGATAAAAAGAAACAGATGACCATGTGCACAGCTTGTAAACATTATAGTATGTCAAACATTAGAAAACTTATATGACAGCCTGTACAAAAAGGTAAAAGGGATAAAAGGTATAAAATGTGCCATATTAGAAAGATCTATGGCCATATCCCTTGAAATCCAAGCCAAGCTGGCAGCGCACATCAAAACTCTAAGGAAATTGAGAAACATATTTTCCCAAAATGAAATAATATGTGAAAAAGAATAGTTTGAAAATTCCATTCAAGAATTCCATACCTCGTAATAATTACTTAGCCAAACTTACAATGCACTTGTTTTGTCTAAACCAACATACTTAACATCATGTACCACAAAGCATAAGACTCCCGTTTCATTTCCTATTTCATTGTATCACTATGATGTTCACTATGTATTTTTCTTGTTAGACAAATAAAATTATAGTTTTACATTTTCAAACATTCTCTCGATTTCCTCTTGCCCCATGTGTCCTTTTTAACAGTTGTATGAGTAATTCCTAAATGGATTCTACGTGTCCCCAGATTGCGGGGCTAATGGAACCCAACGTACTTGACGTATATTTCAACCAACAAAAGTTTTTATTGAAACATTTGGATTTTTACTTATGTGTACTTGCACAGTAAAGTTACAGATATCGCCCACTGTAGTTGCGTCCAACAAGATAAAACATTGATATTTCTAGGAGGATCTTAAATCTAAACTATTGGGTTTTTTTGTTCCATTTACTCCGGTGCACCTTAACAGTAGTTTCGTTATAAATACCTACTATCTTGCATAAGTATATATTTAACAGCTCCTGTGTCAGCCGGTATTTAAACCTCCAATCTGCCATACGATACATTGAGATACCAAGAAGGTAGATTTTCTTTCTATACTTGAAGTGGACCCTACATTATCGTCTTTCAGATTTAAAAACTGATGAAACTGATATGTATTTATACCTCATACATTTTAATACAAAATAACATCTGGGAGGTCTAAATAACTTTCTGATTATTAAGACAACAAGGCAAGTGGACAATATTCAATAGTCACCAGAAATAACATAAAAATACTACAGTGTATTTTCTATTTTGGCTATAAATATTTATTATTTTTAATCATAGTTATTCAGTTAATTTATTTATTCAAATAAAGTAACGTTTATAATTTACTTGTACTTATCGGGGGCTATCTGCGAGGAACTTTAAAATTGCAAATAAAAGAATGAATGATTCAAATGAACAAAAATGGATGGAGATATGATGTAAATGAACAGAAGGATGAAGTATGAAGGCTTTAAATCCCCGCATAATATAAAAAAAGAGAACCTACAATTTAAAAGAAATCTTCCTTGCAGTAGTAACACCTGTACTTGCAAAACAATTTAATTTAATTTTTATTTTATTTTTCTTATTAAATTTTATTTAATTTAATTAAATTTTAAGTAAAACATTTACGAAAATATGTTTTTTCAGATTGAAGTACATTATTATTATAAATGCTAAAACAAACATTCATCCTCTTTAATAACCACACATGCCGTTATTTTTGTGCATTCCATTTTACGATAAACAAATATAAATGTAATTTTTCAACTGCACATATTTTTATTATCTTTTCTCTTAGATTTCTTTATTACTTTTTGTAACATAATATTCGAGTGTGTCAAAACTCAAATATCTATTCAGCCTCCAAATGTATGTGGACACTTAACTAATGCGAATGAAGAAAAAAACCACTATTCCTGACTTACAAAAAAAATTCTACTTTTAAATGAAAAATATACTTCGAGAAAAAAAAAACACCTGTAAGAATATATTATTTTTCGTCGACGAATAAATTTATTCTACCAGCTAAACAAAAAATAATGTGTTTATTTTTCGCTTAATAGCTATCAGCAATTAATCCTTACTAAAAACTGATAAAATGGAAACAAAAAAAAATAAATAAATGGAACATGTGTGTAATAATAAATATGGATTTTTTTATATCTTAAATATTTCACTCTTTATTAATAGAGAAAACATCCTTTATCATCGCATCTGGACAGAACACTAAAAAGATTAGAATATATCAATATTTTTGGACAAATACCTTAGATAATTTTTGCATTTATTTAATTCTATTTGACCTATATTACATTGCATGTGCATAGCGTTAGATACAAAATCCAATTTTTGCAAAACATATAGGTGCAACTATGCCATCCTAATCTATTACAATTTTGATAGTATGGAAGTATTAACTCGTGAGATTCTCATTCATGTAATTAAATACATTGCATTTTTCTTGGTAAATACTTTAAAAAAGAAATTGCCCCTTTTAGTTGTGTGATCATATAAGGAACTAGCATAATAAAATGTATTTTCCTCACTGATTTAAAACGAATATTCGATCCAATATAAAAATGCATATATCGTTATGTAAAAATTCATATTCAAGCCATATATCGTTATACAGATTACATACTAGAAAAGTCGTAAAGCACCCCAAAAACTTTATAAGGAAAGGTGCATGAGTCTACACGCTAGGCCTACTTATAGCAAAGTGATCATGCTCGATGGAACAAATGTGATTGCAGCTCAGAATTTAAAAAAAGTTAGTATACTAAACGAGATGGATGAAAAGTGTCAAATACAAAGTCACATACCACTATCTACTTAGCCACTGTCTGATTACAAAACGATATCAGTATCAAATAAATTTGTATATGGAAAAATATAAATGCTTGTGAAAAAGTAAGTCTGTAACACAGTAGAACCTACAATGCTTACTAAAGTTCGAGGTAATATTATTTCTCGAATTCAAGTATGCAGTATTGCTGCCGAAAGGCTGTACTTTAGACAATAAATCGAACTGTTGATTGTAAGTGTGAGACAGGGACGCACCATATGCAGTTTTTGATGTTTACGATGAAACAAAGCGAAGACTTTTAGTCACAGTTTTATATCAGTCTTGAATAGAAAAGTTATGAACCCAATAAGTACACGTCACACAAATTTCAGGTGTGGGCGGAGCAAGATATCCTAGAACCAAACTTCATCGGAAACTGAAAGAGTCAATAATGCGAAGATACGACATCGTTCTGAGGAGCATCCAATGAGAGCAAGGAGGGCGTATCTGAACCCCAGCCCAAATGATGTGGCTACAAAGAAGAAAGTCAACGAATGTAATTAAATAATGAATATTCAAGCGCTGGAGAGAGAGAAAGAGAGGTGATTTCAGGCAGTGTTATTCAGAGAGAGTCGGTATTATTTTGAGTATTGAGAATGTTATAGAAAAAGACGAAGTCTGACTCCAAATGTCCGAAAAAGAATCGGAAAAGGTGACAGTCCTGCTGAGCTACAGACCCGAAATACAGAGGTATGTGCCAGTTTTCATGTGTGTTAGGTCAATTTTTGGTCTTTGGAATAAGATTCAAAATACCTGGTCTCACACGGTGTTTTTCTCCCCCTTAAGCGTTTTTAATACATTCATTTAATTTTAATCATAATAATATAGAGGTGTGAATAAATGATAATTTATTTTAAAGGTTAAAATGTGAATTTTAATATGTAGTGTTTAATTTTAACGATTATTTTAACGATTATTAATATTAATAATAGATTTTAACGATTATTTTAAGGAACCGGTGAAAAAAAGTAATTATGGGTTTTGCGGCCATGATAGCAATGTACGAATGTTACGATTCACGACCACTTTAAGGTTAATACTATTATCCACAAAATTTATTCAAAAAGTACACCTCGTTCAAAGTTTTCTCCCCACAGTAAGATGAAAGCATCTCGAACTTCCTTGAATAAAGCAGAAAGGTGACTACAACTGTTTTGACGGGGTTATAATCCTCACAGCAAAGATCGTCACATGTGTGACAGTGACGTTTTAGTCACGTGGCACCTGGGTCACAATGTGACATCATATTTGGGACTTCTATGCAACGTTACGTATTAGTAACTTTGTAACTTCATTGTGACTATAATCTGTGACATTTCCACAATTCGATTAACATGTAACAATGTGACGACATTACAATGGCAATTACAATGTGACGTCACAAACAAGTTAATATGCGATGTCACAAACGACCGCGAAAATGACCAATATGACGTCCTGTGAAGTCCCAAATTCACAGTGTGACGTAAATCTTGCGTCACTCTGAGAAAAAATGCTGTTAGGGAAGTCTCCTTCTTCCGTAAAATGAGGTCTCAAGGACGGGGTTTTACGGAGTGCCCACAAGGAGGAAAGAATCCCCCCCCTTTAAACTCCGAGCGAAAAGGAAAAAAAGAAGTACTAAGAGAGAAAAGCATGAGTGAAGGTTTAAAAACAAAAGTTCGCTTGGGGGGGGGGGCGACCGAGGTCGTCCCTTCCACAAGTCTTACAGAAAGAGGAGAGTGCTAGGGCCCAAGCAGGCACCCAGCGAGAGAAAGGAGGAAAGAGGGGAGATAGAAGTGCGCCAGGGGGCGCAGGGCCTTGAGCTTGAGAACAGGGGAGGGGTAATAAACACCTAACCACAGAGTTAAAAAAGGTTCGTCCACAACACGCGAGTTCCCAAATGCCAGGGAGGGGCACGGAGTTAACTAAAGTTCAAGGAAAAACGAGAGGGAGGGGTAGAGCATATATAAAACAATGCTAGATGGGCCGATCCAGCTTGGGACGGCAAAATGCATCTTTCGGGCGTCGCCACAGCAGTGCCCTGGGGCGCTTGCGCGCTTTCGGGTGTGCTGGGTTGAACAGCGGGATGCTATCTAGCGTGGGATTATTTACTTTACTGAAATCTTTAAAGAAATTTTGAGCAAGATTTTAAATATGTTCTAAAAAGGGTCTAATATTTAGATCTCTGTGAAGAACTTCTAGCCGGACGCAACTCGGAAACCTAATAAACGTACGAAGTGCAATATTTTGCACAACTTGAAGCTTCTTTAGGTGAATCTCAGCTGCGGTTCCCCAGATTGGAGATCCTTACGTCATAATTGGACGTATGCAGGACTTGTACAGCAATAACTTATTTTTTGTAGACAGGCGGCTGTTTCCAGCCAAGAGAGGGCGCTTATGGGCGAGTGCAGACTTCACTTTCTGACAGATTTCAGAGATGTGGAGTTTCCACGTAAGATTTGAATCTAAGTACACTCCAAGGTACTTGTAACTAGTTTGCCAGGGAATCGGCTCGTTGTTCAAAGTTAAGTTAGAGGCGGGGGTCCGGCGGGGGGTGGGGAAACTGACAGCGGCACATTTGCTGACGTTGACCTTGATGCGCCAGTTAGTTAACCATTGCGTCATGGAATCTAGGTAAGTTTGCTGGGTGTCGTGCACGACTTGTGTTTGTTTATGTTGGGCAAGCAGGGCTGTGTCATCGGCGTATAAGCCTAAGGTGACACCGGGGAGACGTGGGAGATTATTAATGTATAGGTTGAACAATTTGGGGCCCACAAGGGAAACCTGTGGGACCCCGCTGAGAATATTCATGAGAGAGGAGAGAGAAATATAAACTCTTACAATGAAGCTATGCTCCGTTAGGTAAGAGTGAAGGATTTTTATAAGGTGAGCAGGAAAGTGAAGAGCAATTAGTTTAAAGAGGAGCCCAGATATCCATACCTTATCAAAGGCTTTCTGGATATCCAGGTAGACAACAGTGGTGTTGTGATGCTTGGAACGAGCCTCGTGAATGAGCTCCGCAACCCTAAGCAACTGATGTTGCGTGGAGTGTTTACTCCTGAAACCATACTGTTCCGGTATGACAATATCATTAAGGCTGCAGAAGTCATCCAGATGCTGGACCAAGACATACTCGAAGAGTTTAGAGATACAGGAGAGTAAAGAGATAGGACGATAGTTTGAAAGTTCAGAATAATTAAAGCCGGGCTTAAGGAGGGGGGACACAATGGCCACCTTCCAAGCCCGTGGAAAATAATTTAACATAAGGAGTTTATTAAAAAGAAATACCAGATAGGAAGGATAGAATTTGGATAAGTTTTTAATCATGTTAGTAGAAATTTGGTCAATCCCAGGAGCTTTGTTTCTCTTCAGCTTTTGAATATAGGGGGTGATGTCAGAAAGTTCTACCTTTCTGAGAGTGTTTGCAGATGAAGTAGAGATGAATTGTTCAACCATGGGATCCACCAATGCAACCGTCCGAGGATCGATTACATCGTGGTGAGATTCAAACTGTCTTCTAAGACTGTCTGCGAGCAGTTCAGCTTTTTGTGTGTTCAAGATAGCCCTGCAATTTGGACCGTTAAGGGCTGGAATGTATGTTTTGTGCCTACGAATACGTGAGGTTGCCCTCCAAATGGTGTTGTCCTGAGTCATTAGGGACTCTACGTAAGTGTTCCATCGTGCACTAGTGAAGGCCTTAATCCGTGAGCTAACTTGCGCTTTAAGGAAATTTAGCTCACGTTTAAGGTCGGGATCTCTCCTGGCCTGCCCATTCCTTACGGAGCCTGTTCCTGTCTCTGATCGTATCTTGTATACCCGGAGGAAGCTTGTAATAATTGACCTTGGTGGTCCTGGGCTCCGAAGATGCAGAGTAGGCCTCTCGGAGCACATTTCTGAGCTTTTCCACCTCCGCAGCCGCGAGATCCATTGTCCAATTCGACGTAGTGGGGAGGGGGGACGGGTTTTTAGTGAGCAGATTTTTAAAAGTTAACCAGCTAGTTTTCAGTTTAGCTGGGGTAACCAGGGAGAAATGATTCAATTCAAGGGTATACAAGATGGGGAGATGATCAGAGGGGAGTTCGTAACTTACTTCCATGTGATAAGTATAGGGGATGTTGCTGGTGATGGCAAAATCAATTATACTATTAAGGTGGGTGGGGTCACCTGGGGCTATAGCATCAAAGTTATTCTCGTCGGTCCAGCGCTTTAGCGCTAGGCCGCGAAGATTCGATGACGCATACCCCCAGGCTTGGTGCTTAGCGTTGAAATCACCAGCAACTATCATATGGGGGGAAATTTTGAAGATGGTTTTGAGGTCAACAATGGTCAGGCCAGTATTAGTATACCTAGGAGGCAGGAAAATGGACGCAATGGTCATGGCAGGGTTGTTTGGTAGGTTCACCTGAACCACCGTAGCTTCACCAGACTGAAGGGGGGGGAGGGGATCCGACTGTGCGGAAGATTACTTCTCACGTAGATTGCTGTGCCACCGCCGGTGTGATTGACAATACGAAGCCTGTCATCATTGTATAAGTCGTAGTTGGCAATCTTGCAGAGATTCCCTGAATTGAAGTGGGTTTCTTGAACCAAAAACAGATCTAAGTTATAAGCTGTACAGAAGTCCCTAGCCTCATGGATTTTACCTCTAAGACCATTGACATTCCAGATGCCAATGGTAAGATCCTTCAAGTTCCTTTGCTGAAAACCCATAGCCGAAAAAGGGGGGTTAATTTGTGCAGATGAGGGCGCTTACGCCCTCTAGAAGAATTTGAATTTTGTCCACCTCGGTTTCAGCAGAACGAAGGTGGGGAAGGGCTGTCTTAACGACCTTGCTAATGGTGGCATTACCATACTGCTCACCGAATCGAAAAATCAAATTTAGAAGATCATCTTGAATGATGTCGGGTTTTTTAGTGTTTGCTCCGCTAGGGTCCGACATTTTAGGAGGGGGCCTCTTAGGGACCTCTTGGGCCTTTTTGAGTGCCTCGTGACGTCCATCCGTGGCAGCAGCATAAGACCGCTGAGGGTCGACGAACCTTTGTCCGAAACTGGAGTAGCTTGGTCGAGAGGGGGGGCGGTATTTAGGGAACTATGGACAGTTCCTGTAAGAAGCTGGGTGTGCGCCGCCACAGTTGACGCACACGCAAGGGGTTTCTGGTGCTTTAGTGCACTCGCTGGTAATGTGGGCTTGGGCACACTTAGCGCAGCGAGCGGGTAAATGGCACGAGGCGCTGGCATGTCCGAAAGACTTACATCGGTAGCACTGGCTGACCTGTTTACGTCCCCTGTACCTCTCGACTTTGATTTCAGTGTACATGAGATTAGATAACTTGGAAATATTAGAATCATCAGGGGTTTTAGGAAGCTGCACGTAGAACAGCGGCATATACACCTTGTTTGTCTTGGGACCTCGTGCCAATTGCGTTACGCTTTTCGGCCTCAGCCTCAAGGTCTCCAATTCGGATTTTATCTGCTCTGTATGCGTGCAGATCGGTAGACCCCTGATAACAACCTTCAGCGGCTTTTCATCGTTTAGAAGATAAGATTTGTACTCCAGCTTCTTGTCATTCAAATGTCCCTGGATACCTATATACTCCTCCCGCGTGTTAGCATTAACTTTAAGGAAATCGCCAGTATTCGTTAATTTAGAAGACATGCTGGGAGCAATTTCCTTGAGGTCCTGCATCATGAGGTGGTAGTGGGTAGTCACTACTATGAAGAAGGGGGGGGGCGGCGCTCCTTTCTTGGAGCGTCGATCACCATCTCATCATAGTCTTCTGCGTCAGGAGCAGGAACGTCAAATGGTCCGTAACAGAGTTTGTTACATTTCCGTTTGAAGTTGAGGGGGGGGGGGGGTGCTTATAAGAGTAGAACTCTGAATACTGGCTGTGTGACGCTTGGGAGGAGTTTAGAAGCCTTCCTCATCAATAAGCTTGTGCTTTTTTACATTAACATTACTTTTTGAGGTAGTATTTCCACCTTTTTGTTTTTGGCTAGCATTAGCATTAACAGTAATTTTGGGGCTATTTCCATTAAGGTTTTGGCTTTGGGTAACTCCTAACTGGCCGTTTGGTAAAGCATCAGAAATCACAGGCTGAGAAACAATCAAAGGGAAAGAAGGAATAACTGCCGGAGAAGGTCTCCGACTGGTCTCACCATATTGAGGAAGTCCATGGTCCGAGATGAGCTTGTCAAGGTTTTTCTTCAGAATCGTGAGCTTGGCTTTCAGCTTCAGGGTCTCTTCAGGGTCGTTGCATCTTCGCAAATTCATGTCGAGGATGTTGTAATCGCCCCTCATGTAGCTGACTTGTTCCTTGATTTGCGTCAGAGTCAGGGTGGGTCCGCACAGTTCGAAGGCTAAGCTTCCTATCTCAATGAAAAAAAAAATCCGTAAAATGAGCAGGTAGAACAGTATCCGGTTTTACCCACTGCCAAGAACGAACTGCGATGAGCACTACGGTGAGTACTTCGAATAGAGCAAGGACACACACAGCGAAACTATTCGTACACGCTTGCCATCTTGGTGGCGAATGATACTAACCGCGTACAAAGCTTTTCGCTGTGTGTGTTCTTGCTCTATTTGAAGTACTCCTCATTGTTTCGTCGCAGTTCGGTCTTGGCTGTGGCTAATGGTGCATACTGTTCATCTTGCTAATTTGGCCTGAAGAAGGGGTCTTATAACGTCTTCGAAACAATTGTCACCTCCTTATTGACATATGTTTCATTTATTCAAGTTTTTATTGCACAATAGGCTCATGTACATGCAAGTGCTGATAATTTTAACGTTCTTGAACATCACAACAATTCATGAATAGCCATCTTGTTCAAATACATACCTTTTGTAAAAGCTGTATTATCAATTCCTTATTATGAGGCAATGCTACATAACTTTGAATTGCCTTTTCTCCATGTAGTTTTGTTTCAGTGTCCGTTATACTATATTCTATAATTCTCCTTTTATTTCCTAACTTTTATTTGATCGGACATGGCTATTTTATCAGAGATAGACCTAATGTGTATACTCATAGACCTTAACGTACTCTTAGTTATTTGGGTGCTTAAGTTTTTTTGTGCTTAAATTACCTGGGTGCTTCTGGTATTTCTTATGTCCCAGGTATAAAAATCACTTCATTTCACACAACAGAGAAATCTATAAGACCATTGTTATTTGACCTTTCTCACGCGACCAAGTGACACGTTTCATTTTGCTCTGAAAGTGCCACTTAAGCATTTTCAAATTGCAGCGATATAAAAATCCATCAAGTACAAACATATTTTTGCATTTCCTTTAAAACATATCTCCGCATCTAGGGATATAAAATGTTGTTCCCCGATACATGCATTGAGGTGATATATATATATCTATATGCAGAATATCTATCGCTATTGTATATAAATATATCAAAATATTCCCCTACAGTGCTCAAAAATATATTCACAGCTATGAATAATTTCTGAACATATTTTATATCCACATTTCAAAAGATGTTTATGACCACCCGCTATAAATTCGCCATATTTTACATATTTACCGTAATTTCAGAATATGTATATAGAAAGGATATTTTGCATCAACATTTTAAAAATAAATGCATCCTTTACTGATAGGAATTTCAATCTAGTATAGAAATGCACGCCACCAGACAAAACATTGTAAATTTTATAAAGATAAACAAAATCCCTTCCACTAATAAAATTTGAGCTTCTATTTCTCGCAAAATGAATATTCTGTTTGCAGTTTCATTTGGTAAAATATATTCTGGCTACAAAAACAACTACTGAATCAATAGTATAGAGGCACATCTTAAAGCCTAGACCACCGACCCACCCGAAGGTATACGGCAGATAAAAAACCGCCACGACAGCAACCCTTCCCAGGGTACGACTCGACCCCTTTTAGCCAGTGCCTCGAGGACACCACCCCAGGAAGATGACCAGGCTCCCAAACGGAACCAGGGCGTCATCCTGGGATCGTCCTCTCGGTCGTCCCTGAATACGAATTGAACGTTAGGGTAAAACAAAAATATTTTTTTTTGCAAACTATTTGTAGTGGCGAACAAAACTTGTCTCTTGGTATGAAATGCCTTCTTGCGAAATTTTAATAATTTTGATTAATAATTTTAGGTGCAGCAGAAGTGTTGAAATTAAAAAAAAATTGATATAAAAATGTAAGTTTTTAGATTTTTTTTTCGTAATACTTATTACTATCTCCATATACTTAGTGTAATGTATAAAGAAAATATTGTGACAGAGTTGAAAATTCGATTTCGAGTTTTCGAGGGAAGAGCACGTTTAAAGCATCCCTGAATACGGATTAAACATTTTTGAGATGATGTCTCTGTGAGTGGGTAAGTGTGTGTGTGTGTATGTGTGTTTGTACGTGTATCAGTGAGTTTGTGGAGAGGACATCACACGATCGAATGGTGTGATTCAATCCGTATATACTGGAAGCCTATTGTTTCTAAACGCAATCGAATATTCCGACCATCCACAATTTTCAAATGAAATTAAAAAATAAAATAATTTTTTTTTAAACATAAGGAAAAGATACGCAAATAGTAATTTCATATGTAATTTATCATTAGAAAACGTTTAACATAAACTTTAGAAAGCTGGCATTAATCGGTCTTGAAATATTGCACATTTTTCAAATACATTTATCAATAAATTACATAAACTGAATAAAATATATTAACTATTGCGAAATACGAAATTTCCATTTGTAACATTATGTGATAAATTCGTTAACTTAATTCTCGTGGTTAACGAATCGCCCCTTCCATTCACTAAAGCAGATACTTTTTGTTTTGTTTTTTTGTTTGTTTTTCTAATAACCTCCTGTTTCGGCCGAGCCGCATACAGGACCAGTGATGCCGGAAGAAGGACAAAGACTGACACAAGACGAGATCACAAAGTTTATTAACACAAACAAGCATCACTGACGAAGGTCAGGGGGGGGGGTGCAGCTTCACATTTGGCGAGGACCCAGAAGGCGGAAAACTGACTTCATCCTCAAGAAAACACCCATGCCTTACTCGGGATTCGAACCCAAGCCCACTAGACAGCAGTCGGAGACGCTATCCACTTCACCGCCTGGGCGACAGCAGATATTTTGGGTAATGGTATTGTATTTGGACGCCAGTCGTGTATCAAAGATGAGTCATGTATCAACGACGATTAGTCATGTATCAACTATAGGAATAACTTATTTCTCCGCCCATAACGATTGGCGAAATTTTGGCTACGGATTTTGAGGGATATCGCCAAGTTGGAGTCTTATTTAAATGCTGCCAATTTGACTAAACTGTCGCGAAATTGATAAAAATGAGCCTAATTCAACGAATATGACAAATAATTGACGAAAATGCAATATCTTGGGAATAATATAAGAATCTATTATAATTATAGAAATAACCAATTTCTATAACAGATTCCGTCCGTAACGCTACGTGAAATTTTGACGATGAATTTCATTGGAATATCGCGAACTTGGCAACTTTTTAAATGTTACAATATTGACGAAAATGTCTTCAAACTGATAAAAAATAACACTAAGTCAGTAGAAATGACGACTAATTAATAAGAATTCAATATTGACGGGATTTCTCTAACTTAGCAAATTCTTAAATGTTTTCAAATTTAAAAAAATGTCTCCAAAGTGACTAAAAATAAAGTCGCCAAACTAATAAATATGTCACCAAATTGATAAATATGTCACCAAATTGATAAAAATGACGCTAAATGGGAAGTAATGTTTTGCAAATTTTTTATTCCATCATATGACGGGCATACCTTCTAGTATATTAGAAATGCGCGTCTAGTATATTAGAAATGCGTAATTATCCGCGTTTGTTAGTCGCTACATGTTTAGGAATATATATTTGGCGAACTTGGCCGATAATCTAGGCGATATTTCATCCCAGATTGACAAATATGTCGTAAAAATTACAAACATTACGCCAATTTAGTGGAAACGATGCCTAATTGATGAATTTATTATTAGAATACTAGTATTTTGATATATGGACAATATTGCTTATCGAAGATGCTATTAATATATATATTGATAATTGCTAATTTAGAATTGCGTAAAGTATAAGTTAATTAGGTACGAAATAGTTTTGCATGCTGCCATCCCGAAAAGCACCAGATGTACAATTCAACGTTAAGAACAAACACTGTGTCGTGGATCTGTTATATCATTTTTTTCACTATAAAAGAAGTAAATCCGATGCATTATATAAGGAAAGTCATATACTGCCCACATTACATTTTTACTTTCCTTATATGCGTATTGTATAAAGAAAGTATTGTGACGGGGTCGAAAATTCGAATTCGAGCTTTCGACAGGAGAACACGTTTTAAGCATCCCTGATCACGAATCAAACATTTTTTGGGTGATGTTTGTGTGTGTGTGTGTGAAAGTATGTGTGCGTGTGTGTGTGTGTGAAAGTATGTGTGTGTGTGTGTGTGTGTGAAAGTATGTGTGTGTGTGTGTGTGTGTGAAAGTATGTGTGTGTGTGTGTGTGTGTGAAAGTATGTGTGTGTGCGCCCGCGCGCGCGTGTGTGTGTGTGTGTGTCAGTGAGTCTGTGGAGACGATATCTCACGAAGAAATAGAGCAATTCGAATAAAATTTAGTACAAACATTACAATCCGGGAATACTGGAAGCCTATAGTTTTTAAACGTAATTGAATGTTCAGAACTCCCTCTAAATTTACGAGTGAAATTTAAAAAAAAATCATCAAAAAATCGAAACCTTTAATAAAGTTACGCAAATAGACATTCTTATGTAATTTTTCCTTAGAAAACGATTGACATAAATTTTAGAACGCTAGCATGAACCGTTCTCGAGATATTGCACATTTTTAAAATAAATTTATCAAAAAGTCCCATAAATTAAAAAAAATATATATTAAATGTTGAGAAACATGTTCAGTTTTTATATGTTATATCATGCGATAACTTTGGTAAAATCGTTCTCGTGGATCTAGCTCGTTCCATTCATGAGAAAAAAAGATACTTTGTGTAATACCTTTGTATTTGAACGCCAATAGTTATTTATCTGCTATAAGAATAACTTATTTCTCCGTCCATGACGCTTGGCGAGAATTTGGTGTCGAATTTGGCGGAATGTCGCCACCTTGGTGACTTTTTTAAATGTAGCCATATTTACAAAAATCTCGCCAAATGGGTAAAAATGCCACATCAATGAAAATGACGACTAATTGACGAAAATTCAATATCTAGGAAAGATTATAAATATCTACTATAAGAAAACCATATTTTTGATTGTCAAATTAGTAAATTCATTATTGCATTATATAAGGAAAGTCATGTGTTGCCGACATCAGGTTTTTTTCATTTAATTTTAAGTACTTCATCGGGCACTAAAAATGCATTGTTTACTGCCCTATCATACTTCTTTTAATAATAGAAAATAAGTTTCTCGGAAATAAATGTTCCGTGATTTGTTACATAGAATATATATATGTCAACTTTAACATTACATTTATCATGCGATTCTTACTAAAATCAACACTTCCATAACAGAGCTGCGATGACATAGCGCCAATAGCTTAAATACGATGAAATATCACCATTCTTGTAAAAATACTAGACAAGCATTGTTCGTGTGTAAGGGAGTAGGGGACGCCGTATATATGCAAATCAAAGCTTGGTGATTAGCTGCAATTGCAGTGCAGTTCATTGTAACACTTTGATTTACAGTGTTAGCTGCAAAGGAACTTGTTACCACTTGTTCAGTGACGAATTGTCTTTCATTTGAATCGATGTGTTAGATTTTGGTGACGTATGTCATATAAAATATGAACTAGAAAAGAGAAAAATAAAACCTCATAATTTTTCTATGTAATTTCTTTTAAACTTAAATTTATAAAAAGATAAATGTTCTTTCATATACACATATCAGTAAACCTAAAGCATACGTTTATGGAATACAAATGTTGAGAAATGTCAAATAATGTAGACTTTAAATATTATTAAATAATTTTGCAAGGCAAAATTTAATATTGCAGATGAGTTTTCATGATAAAATTTATTCAACTGCAGCATGATATTGCAGATGAGTTTTCATGATAAAATTTATTCAACTGCAGCTTGATATTGTAGATGAGTTTTCATGATGAAATTTATTCAACTGCAGCTTAATATTGTAGATGAGTTTTCATGATAAAATTTATTCAACTGCAGCATGATATTGCAGATGAGTTTTCATGATAAAATTTATTCAACTGCAGCTTGAAATTGTAGATGAGTTTTCATGATAAAATTTATTCAACTGCAGCTTGATATTGTAGATGAGTTTTCATGATAAAATTTATTCAACTGCAGCTTGATATTGTAGATGAGTTTTCATGATAAAATTTATTCAACTGCAGCTTGATTTTGCAGATGAGTTTTTATGATAAAATTTATTCAACTGCAGCTTTTTAAGAAAACTGACAAACTATGTTTATTGTAAAGAAATATCCGGTATCTTAAACAGCATTAACGACTACAAGCGTTATGAAATTCCAAAACTATAAAAACAACACTGCAAAATACGTGGGCTGTTTTGTTGAAGACAAAGATATTTGTGCATCCGAAAATATCTAAAGGTACACTTATGCATCATTTAGATTTCCATCATTTTATCTCATTCAAAACATCGTCCTTTAAAATGCTGAAATACGTTTTCAAAGTGATTTGTCGTTTTCTTGTTTTCACATGTACATTTTACAGAGGAAAAATACTTTTAAATCTTCTCGTTTCAGTTTATTCAATTTTTTTTAATTCAGCAAATATTAAACAAGTCAAATTTGAAGTTTTATTTGACCCAATTGTTTTGACATGAGGATCTTCTTTGATCTAAAAGTTACTGAAGTTTCAAATAAAGGGCTGATTTGAACATCCTCCTCTAGATTCGCAGTCAATTTGTAAAGTACCTTCCTTTGACTCAGATGAAGTTGGTTATAATACTACATTGATTGGGTGCCATTATAAATTCCCTAGCTGGATTCTTAAAAGCTCTTGAATACAAAATACTTAAATACAAGAACTTTTTAACACAATATACTTAAATACAAGGACTCTTAAAAATAAGATACTTAAATACAAATACTCTTAAATACAAGACCAAGTGACACACCTACGAACTTTGGTATCAACTCAAACTAGCCTTACAGCCAATTCAAGCACACATAGACTTGGGGTTTCAAACTAGCTTATTTATTAATAACACATAAAGTATACAGCAGTTGGATGTAGAATTAAAGATGTATGTACACAGAGACAGATTGCACAGACAAGTTCGTGATATAATTTAAATACTTGCCGTTGACAATTGGATATTATCGCTAATGCTGACAGAAGATCCTTGTATAATTTCATCAGAGGACGTCAGAAGGCAACTCGTGTAGTCTATATTATTTTTCGTGTGGTCTATATTATTTTTCATGTGGTCTATATCTATAACGATTTGTTACATGCACAGATCTTGGATTAAAAATGCTTCTGGTTTGAAAACGTCGAGTTGGGGCACACTGCACTTAATTCTCATTAAACTCGTTGCAAGAGAATAAGATGAATCTTACTTTGAATACCAATTATGCTTTTTAAATACAAATAATTCAAATGAAATTAATAATGTTTCTAATAACTTGGCAACAGTTGTTGCAATGTCTCCTTTTTTGAGTTTTAAATATTGCATTTAAAAAATCGTATGTGGGCAGCACATGACTTTCCCTGCAGACTCACATTCATATTTTCTTTACTTCTTTAATAATTCATTAGATTGAGTTTAATTGAACCAAATATAACACTAAAATTGCATTTTTCATTCAATTTGTATTTTTATTTGGTAATTGGATATTTTTCCGAAATCGGCGTAATAAAAATGCAAGAAATCTCAAATATCTTGAGAACGGTTAGTCTTAAAGTATAATGGAGTGTGTTATATTATTTTCCTCTTCAAAAATTGCGTATAAAACTGCAATTAAATTGATACATTTGAGCATTCACTACCTAGTCTTTTTTTTTAGATTTTGGCGATTTTGACGGACCATTTCTTAAAGAAAGCCAGGTTGTTCTTCTCCGAATCGTACCAAAATTTAATCAGCACCAGAGTATCCCACAAGTAACTCATCTACGAAATTTTGTGAAATTTGGTCAATTAGTATTTTAGCTAGAGTGGATACATGATATTTTTGCGGGCCATTTAAAAAAAAAAATGCGGGCTCTTCTTTTCCGAATCGTACCAAATTCTAATCAGAATCAGACTATCCAACAAGTAACATCTAGTCATTACCAGATGTTTTTTGATAGGCCATCAACAATGATATATAAAATTACAGCTATCTTATTTCATTAATTATTTATTTTAATTAGTTGCAATAATCCTCGTAATATTCTTCTTTATGAATCCCTGTTTATTTATATGTACCGTGATTCCATTTGTAATTTTGATCCTCTGCAGATTTTAAGGGTTACGCTTGGGGACTCGTTCTCGACTCTGTGCATGTCAAACCTCTGCACAATTATCTTTGACGTTTCATTTTGATGTAATATATGCTTTACCGAAATTTGGGCATATTTCATTTCCTTTTTCTGTTTGTATTTAATACCTGTTTAATCTTAAATTCCCTATTTATAGTACATTTTAATGTATTTGTGTAACCGTTTATTTCTTAATATCCTGTTTATAATACAATTTAATTATCATTATTTCGTAGTTCATTTATGCAAATTTTGTCTATATAAGCCTGTTTGCACGGTGATTTTTATATAACCACTGACGAAGTGTATGGTGATACCCGAAAGCGTTCTAGCCTTTTTTTGATATTTGTGCGTCTTAAAGGATGGTTTTTATTAAATGACCTTTTAATCTACTATTTGTTGTCATTGATTAAATGCGTTGTTGAAGTTGACGTGTAACTACTTTAATTTATCGTATTTCTTTTGATCTTGAATGTATTGTGTAAGTGTAATTGAGGACAGGTCCGTGCCCAAAGTCGAAATCTATTGAGCAAGTCGCATGTGTCACGTCGCTGACGACGCGTGTCGTGGCAGTTAATGGCGTGCTGTTTCCTCTGAGAAAACAGGCAACCATACGAACTCAAAAATGATCACTAGGTGGAGCTAGTTACCTATCATCTAAAACCTTGCTCTTGTTCTTCCATTTGAATACTTGTTTTACCTTGCAGGATTCGTTAAAATTAATTAATTTTACTTTCCCTACAATACATGGTAATGTATAGGGAAAGAATTGGAATCATACCAAAAATCACAACTCGAGTTTTCGACGGATTTACATGTTTCGAGAAATCTAGAATAGGAAAAAACTATTTTTAGCGTGACGTCTGTGTGCATGTCTGCTTGCCTGTCTGTCTGTATGTCTGTCTGTTTGTCTGTGTGTCTATGCAATGTATGTATCCGCTCTAACTCAAAAACTAATGGACCGAATTTCATAAAATTTGGTAAGTCACTTGTATGTGACTTGGGTGCTGATTAGTTTTTGGTACGATTCGTAAAAACAGAACCCGTCTTTTTTTGCGAAATGGCCAGTAAAAATTCCATTTATCCGCTCTAGCTAAATTACTAATTGACCAAATTTGGTAGATAAGTTACTTGTTGGATATTCTGGTGTTAATTAGAATTTGGTAGGAATCGGAAAAGAAGAACCCGCCTTTTTGTACGAAATGGCCAGCAAAAATTATATATGTCCACCCTAGCTAAAATACTAATTGACCAAATGTCACAATATTTTGTAGATCAGTTACTTGTGGGACATTTTGGTTCTGATTAGATTTTGGTACGATTCGGAAAATAACAACCTGCCTTTTTTTACGAAATGGCCCGCAAAAATTGACAAAATCTAAAAAAACAAAAAAAAACTAAGTAGTGTATGCTCAAATGTATCAATTAAATAATTGTTTTATAGTAATTTTTGAAGAGGAAAATAATATAACGCACTCCATTATACTTTAGGACTAACCTTTCTCAAGATGTTTGAGATTTCTTGCATTTTTGTTACACCGATTTCGGAAAAATGTCCAATTACCAAATAAAAACAAAAATTGAATTAAAAATACAAGTATAGTGTTATTTGGTTCAATTAAACTCAGTCTAATGAATTATTGAAGAAATAAAGAAAATATGAATTTCAGTCTGCGGGGAAAGTCATGTGCTGCCCACTTTATTTATGTTGTTTTTAAATTTCTTGAGCCTGAATTTCTTGTATTTTTAAATTGTAAAATCTAGCTTTTACTATGGCTTATTGTGTAGTGACCTTTTGTATGTCAATTAGCATGAAAGACTGTATAAGCCTTTTTGAATTTCCGTCCGAAGTCAATCGTCCAGAGAAATGGATTGAAAGCCGATACTTTTCAGAGAAAGTTTGTATACGTGTATAATTTCGACACAAATTAAACTATCAGCTTACCTAGGTTGAAATGTGAACATTTTAAATCTATCTTGTTCTTAATAATTAAGAAGTTGTTGACTTTTCAAAGAAAAGTTGTATGCTTGTATAATTTCCGCACAAATTAAACTAGTATTAAACTCTATTATGAGCAATTGGTCAAAAAATAACTATCACTGCAAGATACCACGATCAAACATGGCAAATAAAGGCTGTGGTTCATATACATTGTATATAGCACTATAAATTTAAAATTTTCATATATTTTCATAAAGAATTTCATATTGATATCTATTAAGAATTTTGTATGCTCATTTACATCTTAATGTATGCACATTCAAATTAGATTTAGTTTTGCAATGACCCTGAACGAAGGCACAATTTCTATTTATCAATGTATAAATGTCAAGATATCAAATTCACATCGTCTGGGGTCGTTTAAATCTTCATCTCGTTCTAGTTGTCACCGCTAGATGGCGATACATAGCATATTTTGTGGGCATATAGCTGTTTCCACTTTTTAGCAATTGAATAGGGGGAAATGAACGGGCATTTTAGATAAAGGTGGTTATGGTTATGGTGGAGACCACTAGTCAGTGATATCCATGAGTGTGACAAATACAGCTGCCCATTTTTCATATTTGATTATTTTTTTGTATAACCACTAGGTGCTTTCTACTAATGGCCAGTCTCTTGCGCTAATTCAACTGCTTGTTTGCTGCTTATTTAACATTGAAACGTATGTAGATCTGTGTATTTCTCGGAGCACTGCTTCCATCGTTGGATAGAATTATTATCTGAAAGGGATCAATCATCGAATTCAAAAGCCATTTTACCCGCCACAACTTCACCATAATAATGTAATTGTATGTAATTTTACGGCTATTGTGATAGCATTTTCACGTACTTTTTGACAGAACAGCGAATAAGATTGACCAAAGACTCCAGCATTAACCATTAGTGATTTTTTTTTTTTGAATTTTGAAAAGCGGGAGATTATAATGTGCATTAAGCTGGCAAACGAAATTATCATTCATTAAAATGCAAATTAGATATTATACCTGAAAAGTATCCATGTTGTTTTCTGCAATAAAACTCAATTTAATGCATCAGGAAATAAAAACAAGAAAGATCAATCATGCATAAAGCATTGATTATGAGACACTTTCCAACTTCAATGCAATTTTATATAAATTTCGCTAAAATGCGATCCATTCCTCGGTAATATTTTTTAAATTATCACAATACTACATTAATTTATTATATTTTAAAACTTAAAACTTCATCGAAAAAAATGAACTTCATTAAAATGACGGCATTGAAATATAAATTGCCTGGTTTAAACATCTCTAAAATACGATATATTCCTAGGTAATATTTTTAAATTATCATAAAACTACAATAAGTTATTATATTTTAAAACTACACTGAAAACAAATAAACTTATTTCAACTGACGTCATCGAAATATAAATCGCCTCTATATAAAAGCAGGATTTCATTCATAAACTTTTTCCATTCATTCATCACATTCATTCATCACAATACTATATTAATTCATTCATCACAATACTATATTAATCTCATTCATCACAATACTATTCATTCATCACAATATTATTTCACTCATCACAATACTATATTAATTTCATTCATCGCAATACCATATTAATTCATTCATCACAATACTATATTAATTTATTTTATTAAAAAAACTTAACACCATGGTGGTACAAGTAATTTAACTCTATGCTTAAAACTTCATCGAAAATATTTTCTTTTCTGTGTAAAATCAATGAATGTTTCATTCATATCAGGTATATTGCAGACTCAATGAGCTACATAATTTTGCGTTAAAAATGCAGCAATTCTTATACAACTCAATCTACATCTTTTGGTTTTTACATTATCCATAAGTGAAAATTAGGCTTTGTTGTAGAAATAATCAAAGTTTGATGATCATTTAAACTCAAATATATTGTAATTGCGTTGTTTCAGTATGTAGATGCACAGAATTTAAACAAAATAAAGCGGTTTTAGGACGGATGCAACACTAAATATGAATTAAAAAGAACTTTAAAAATCGCGATTTTGACACAAGATGGATGCAATATATTATTTTGAAGTGGGTCACGTGATCTCTTCATATAATAGGTGTAATTATTATTTTAATTTTTATTTAAAAAAATACTGAATATATTTTACTGAACATTTTTTAAAATATTTTATGGGATTATTTGAATATTTCCTAAAACTTTCGAAGGAATTTGTGAATTTTAAATTCGCTTAAAAATGTTTGAAAAATTAGGTTTTATAGGGTTCAATGTATTTCATTTTTTCAACCCGGGTTCAATCCAAAACTAATTGGGTGATATTATTAATTTATACTCCCATAGGTCCCACAGACCGTCTGAACAACATACTAAAATTCCATTTTGATAAAACTATTTTTACAGCAGTTACCGTGCTAACGGACAAACAGACAGACAGACAGACAGAATGAATGAAGAAAGTCATAAACACTTTTCAACTATGATGTAGAGTGTTAATAAGAAAACGAATCTCCATTTGCAGAGAAAGTCATATGTTGCTAACATCAGATTATGCGGGTAAAAGGAATTATAATCAGAAATTGAATTCCGAAATGTACATTGCATAATATTACTGTCCTTTTACTCTTGAAATGATCTATTGTCTTTAAAGAATATTTTTCACTATCAATTATAGGAGTAATTTCAAAGTTGTATCCAAAAGTTTGTTTAACTTTATTAAACTCACAAAATGAATTCATTTCATCTAATTCTTTATTGTCAGATTACTAACGCCTTCAGCTTTTATTTTTATAAATATTATCCTTTCATATGTAAATTTGAACAAATACTATGTATTTTATAATTGAAGACATAATTGATGAATCCTTTTGAATTAATTTTCCTCCAAAGAGTTTTCGTTTTGTCTTATCTCAAGACCGCGTTTGTCGAGAAAGGTTTAATTCATTATGTCAGTTTATTTTGAGGAATCGTTCGAATGATACTTTTGCAGAATAAATATGAAGTAAGGTCTTGAATGGTTAAGATATATTTTCAAATGATTTGTCGGAGTCCTATTTAATTTAAATTGTTTACTGTAACTCCTGATATGCAGGCTGTTTAATAAATAATGATCTGTGTTATTAGTGTAACGGTTGATTTCACAGAAATGTTTCCACTTCGGAGCACATTTAAAATCGAATTGGATATGTTTTCATGGTGGTTTTATCTTTCATAGTAATGACGAATGGAACATGTGGTGAGATAAGTAGAATATAAAAAGTTTATGTTTCAACATAACATGTAAAATTAGAATATAAAAATAGCATTAAAATTAAAATGTATAGAGTTGAAGGCCCAGACCATCCGACTCGTCAATAAGGACTTAGAGCACTTTTGTGGATGGCCGGGAAAAAAAAAATGTATAGAGTGTATACTGTATTCCAAAAATCTAATGTACAAAAATAGTACAGTGACCGCCGGTTATAAGATTCAGTGGTTATAAGAAACAGCGCGTTTGTAAGACCCAAAACGACAGAAACAAATACAAACTTTGTTTTAACATTAAAATTGTGTCGCTTATAAGAAACACGATTCCGCTTATAAGAAACAGTTTTCTATAGAAAATTTGTTGATTTCCTTGCGACCCGGATGTAAAAAAAAATATCGATTTGTTTAAGGTTAACTGAAGGACGAGTTGTTATCTCTTGTCTCTGGGCGTACGGGGAGGGGGTGGGAGTTTGCTATGTAACAAAGGATGACAGAGAATTTCTCCGTAGAAAGGCTTGGGGGAACGAACAACCCCAAACCAGTAAGAAACGAGTTTTAATCTTTTGGCATCTTTGCTTATGCACTCAAATAAGATTCGTACAGCTCTAGTTAGTCATTTTATGTTCTGCTAGTGGAAGCATGTCGCAAAAAAGAAAAACCTTTACTTTGCTTGAAAAGCAAAGTTTACTTAAAAAGTATGATTCTCTACCTCCGTGTAGTCAAAGAGAAGCTGCTTCTGCATTAGAAATTCCGCACTCAACATTATGTAAAATCCTGAAAGGCAGAAATGAAATTTTGACGCAAAATTGTAATCTTCAAAGAAAACGGAAACGAGAAGGAAAGGCAGCTGCTATAGAGGAAGCACTCTTACAATGGTTTTCTAACGTCAGATTAAAGAACGCTCCTATCGGTAGGGCAATTTTACTGAAAAAAACAGAAGATTTTGCGGAAAAATTAGGAGAAAAAGAGTTCCGTGCTACTGATGGTTGGTTTAGCCTCTGGAAAGAACGAAATAACATTGTGTACAAAAAAATTATGAAGAGAAGCAGGACGCGGACTCCGAGTCGGCATCTTCATGGATTAGGCAAAGCTTACCACCTCTATTAGAAAAATACGCTCCTCATCAAATTTTTAACACTGACGAGACTGGGCTCTATTTTAGCGATGCCCGAGTATACAATGATGTTCAAAAATGATCTATCCTCCGTTGAAAAAAAACAAAGAGATCGAGTTACAGTTCTGTTAACAACAAATATGACGGGAACTATGAAAAAAAGCTCTATAGTTATTGGCAAAAGCAAACGTCCGCGCTGTTTAAGTGGAATAAAAAAATTGCCAGTGATCTACGGAAATTCAAAGAATGCCTGGATGACAAGTAGAATTTTTGAAGAATTTTTGTTAAAGTGGGACAGGGAATTGATGGAAAAATAAAAAATTATTTTAATCCTTGACAATTGTTCGGCTCATCCTGTAGTACAGCTGACAAACATTGAACTTTGTTTTTTGCCACCCAATACAACTTCCATCATACAGCATCTTGACCAAGGAATTATTAAAGCATTTAAAACTCTGTATCGGTCAAATTTGCGACAGAAATAGTGGATGCGATTGATGAAGAGAAAGGATCGGCTTCCAAAATAAGCAAGAAAATAACCTTGATGCTATCCATAGCTTGATGCTATCCAAGCTTGATGCTATCCATATGATCGCAAGCAAATGGAAAAATGTTTCTGACATATGCATTTTTAACTGCTTCCGTAAAGCAGGATTTTTGAAAAATAATGTTGACATACCAGCAGAAGATGACGAAGAATTAGAAGCACCCTTTGAAGAATGGATTCACATCGACGAAAATTTACAAACATCTGAAGAAAAAAGTGATGATGACATAGTGGCGGAAATTCAGAATGTTTGCAATGAAGAAGAAAATGAAGACGACGTTCCACAAGAAGAAAATTTTCCTACAGCCGAACAGCCGCGAGAAGCCCTAACTATAATTAGAAAAACTCTTGAACACAGAGGGGCATCAGAAAAAGTTTATGGACTATTTTATGATTTAAAAATGGATGTACGTAAACTAATCACAGACTCGCTAGCACAAACAATACTGGATAAGTTTTTTGCTATTCTTCAGTAATAGATTACGGTATGTATGAAAATGTACTATGCTCTTATACATAAATGAACGACCTATGAGTTTTACTTTTTATTCTTATTTAACTGCATACTATATGCATATAGATAATAATTTAAGTTGTAAGGCTTAATTTGTAAAATGAGAAATATTTTTGAATGCAAAACTTAATTTACAAATGTATTATGTACGTACTAATATTTTACTTATATACATTTATCTTTTAAATTCTTTAAAACTGTGTTCAATAGTTAGTATTTACAATGGAAGAACGATATTTAAAAAATTTCCGGATTTAAGAAACAACTGCTTATAAGAAACAAAACGAGCGAAACGAACGTGTTTCTTATAAGCGGCGGTCACTGTATTTACAATGGAAGAACGATATTTAAAAAATTTCCGGATTTAAGAAACAACTGCTTATAAGAAACAAAACGAGCGAAACGAACGTGTTTCTTATAAGCGGCGGTCACTGTATATGTTAAATAATTCAGCATTGTTGTTAAAATATTTAATCCCTCCTAAAATATAAAAATTTGATGTGGGAAGCACATGACTTTCCCTGCAGACTTATATCAACGTTCTCTTTATTTTAATTACATTTAATTCACTTTTAATTCAATTTTCGTTCTCGTTTGGTAATTGGACTTATTTTCAAAGGTGGCGTAGAGAAAATACCAAAAAACTAAAATATCTTTAGAACGGCTAGTCCTAGTGTAATGGGGTTGGTCTTATTCTTTTCTTCTTTAAAAATTACGTATAAAACAAGCATTTAATGGATATATTTAAGCATACGTAGTTTGTACATTAAATTTTGATGATTTTTGAGGGCCATTTCGCAAAACCAGGCAGGGTTTTTTTTTTCCGAAGTTTACCAAAATCTAATCAGCACCAGAGTAATCCACAAGCGACTTATGTACCGAATTTTGTGAAATTCGGTCCATTAGTTTTTCAGCTAGAGCGGATACAGTCTTTTGCGGGCAATTGTAAAAATAAACGGGTTCTTTTATCCCAAATCCAATCCAAAACTAGTGTCAGCACCAGATTCGCTCACAAGTGACTTACCTACCAAATTTTATGAAATTCAGTCTATTAGTTTTTCAGTTAGAATGGATACAAAATCGGCACAGACAGACACCCAGATAGCCAGACAGACACACACACAGACGTCACGCTAAAAATAGTGTTTTCGTATTCTAGAGGTTTTGAAACGTGTAGATCCGTCGAAAACTCGAGTTGCAATTTCGACATGATCCCAGTACTTTCCCTATGCATAACAATGTATTGCAGGGAAAGTAAAAAGTATGTATCAAAATAACATAAAATTAGAATGTAAGAATACCATTAAAATTCAAAAGTATAGTGTAAAATATTACATACTAAATATCAAACAATTTAACGATACTTACATCTTGTTTTTAATTTTATATAATACATTTGATAAATTTATTTGAAAAACAACGTGCAATATCTCGAGAACGGCTGAGGATGGCGTTCTAAAATTTATATAACTATTTTTGCAATGAAAAATTATACATAAAAGGATTAATATAATATACTTATATTAGAACTTATAGTATTTATTATATATTAGGATTTATATATGATAATTATTGATGGTCCTGATTTTTTAATTATTTATTCAATTGGGGGGGGGGGGGTTGAACATTCGATTGAGTTTAAAATCAATAGGGTTTCAGTATTTACTGATTGTAATAATTCCACAATTTTTTTCTGAAATGTTCCATTTTCTCATGGGGTCTTGCTTCTTTAACTTTTCATACGCACATGCATACACATTCATATATATATATACCCATATGCAAACACACATACATATACACATACATACCTGCCAACTTTTACGCATTATGCGTAAAATTTACGCATTTTAACTGCTCTTTACGCTTTTACGCATATATTGCTATATTTTACGCATTTCCGCATTTATTTGAATTTCTTAACATTACTAGGAAATCAATCTCCGGCTTTTTTTTTGTTTAAAATTTATCAATTAACTAGACATGATATAATTCCTCGGAAACACCGCTTTTTCCGCTTTTTTTTTTCTAGCTCTGATATCTACCATTCCCGGGATCGTAGCAAATCCATAATAAGTTGCAGAGTAATGCCAATCAAATTAACGGAGATTTACGGCCGCAAGTAATGTAAATTAAGATCTTGATCGCTTATTTTATGAAAGTAATAAATATACTTCTTCAAAGGTTGTCTAATTCAGCATAAATCGCTAAAATGTTATTTTGTTTATTACACTGCGATTGCGCAATTCAGTTTCTTCTCATGAATCGCCGAGAGTACAATAGTATCTTTTTCCATCCATCTCAATCTTATAAATATTGCATTTTTGATTAACTAAACTAGCTTATTTTCATATTCTAATTAATTATTACGGTTATTTTCTTAATTATTTTAGCATAAACAGTGCGATTGCGCAATGCAGTTACTTCGCAAGAATTGCCGAGACTACGTTAGTATCTTTTCCCATCCATCTCCATCACTTAAATGTTGCATATTAGATCGACTAAACTAGCTTATTTTCATATTCTGATTAATTATTTCGGTTAATTTCTTAATTATTTTAGCATAAATAGTGCGATTGCGCAATTCAGTTACTTCGCTTGAATTGCCGAGTGTGCGCTAGTATATTTTTCCATCCATCTCCATCATTTAAATGTTGCATATTAGATCGATTAAACTAACTTATTTTCATATTACGGCTAATTATGAAGGTTAATTTTTTTATTTTATTTGCATAATATAAATTTTTCCATTTAAATAATGGGTATGAACTCTGTGAAGGGACATTTTCCAAAAAGTGGAATTAAAGCAATATCATTTTTGGCAAATAAATTTATGATTTAGGCAAATAAAAAGGAAACCATTTTGGCAAGAATATAATTAATTCAGTGCTATATATATTTTTTGTATTAAAGATCAATATTTGTTACTCTCTTTAGTGAATACCTGTGTTTTACCAAACATAAATATTTGTTTTCATTATAAAGTAATTCTCACCGGATGAAACCTTTATATATTTTTTGTTTTATAATTTATTGCCCTGAAATTTTATAAAATTGGTGTCTTGAATTTTCATATTCTAATATTTAATGCAGTATTTTTTTAATGCAGGTACTTGTACATAGTTAAATTCATTAGAAATGTCATTTGCGCGTATAGGTTAAAAAAAATCATTATAAATGCCACTCATGCAAAATTTTACACATTCCAATTTTCCCAGGTTGGCAGGTATGCACATATACAAGCAAACATATACACACACATATACACACACTGACAGACATTATTTTACAAGCTTCCAATTTTAGTTCAACAATGCTTGAAACGGGCTTTTACGAAGCCTCGAATTCAAATTTTTCGAACACAATACTTTCCTTATATATATTATACTGCGAATGCATATAGAAAAAGTAAAAACTGGTGAATCCTCAAAATTTCTTAAAATTATTTATGTCTGAATTATTATTGTTCGTTGTGGATTGTTTTGGGATACATGGGCTCATAGACTTGGTCTGGCATAGGGCTAGGCCAAGCGGAATTAGGAACAACAACAGCAACAACATTAAAAACAGTCGCTTTGGTTAGTGATTATGCAACAAACATGTCTAGTCCAGTGGTTAGCGCGCGGGAATTGCACTCGGTAGGCCCGGGTTCGATTCCCACCACTGCCAAAACTGACGCCATGTTCACGCGGAGTACGATCACGTTAAACATGTGGGTCCGTAAGTCCTTCCGAGAGGTTGGTGGTAGGGGAAGGAGGGTATGTTCCGTGTGGATGCCTCCCCCACTGGGTTTCGGTCTAAATTGGGTGGCACTTCCTGGCCGTCCAAGCGGTTACCTTACACCTTTCTGGTAGGTCGGACGGTCTGGGTCTCAACAACAACAACAGCAACAACAAACATGTCTGAAACACCTATTTATCCATGAGTTCTAAAATTGTATTAAGATCAGATTTTTAACTTGTTTTACTAACATATTATTTAAAAAGATATTCAAATGTGTTGCACAAACATTTAACTACACATACAGATCAACAATTAATATTGCAAATATTGAAAATAAAAGAAAGAATTTTTAAATTTCAAACTGAAACCTCATAAATATTAGAGAGTTTATATATTTAATACGAGGCGTAATATCAGGTGTATAGTGCAATATAGTCTGATTGGTCAGATCAATAGCCAAACTATGTATATTTTAGTTTTTTTTCTCTTATGTTCGCTCAGAAAATTAATATCAAGTCTTTGAAATTAACAGCACAATGACAAAATGCATGATTAAACAAGAAAGATCAATCATGCTTAAAGCATTGAATATGAAACACTTTCCAACTTCAATGCAATTTTATTTAAACATGGCTAAAATACAATATATTCCTCGGTAATATTTTAAAACTTATCACAATACTATGTTAATTTTTTATATATGAAAACTTAAACCTCCATCGAAAAAAATGAACTTCATTCAAATGACGGCATTGAAATATAAATTGCCTGGTTTAAACATCTCTAAAATGTGATACATTCCTCGGTAATAATTTTAGAATTATTATAATACTACGATAATTTATTATATCTGAAAACTTCATCGAAAACAACTGAAATTCATTCAAATGACGTCAGAGAAAATATAACACGCCTGGCTCTCTCTATAAAAGCAGCATTTCATTCATAAATAATTTCCCATCCATGTCATTCATCACAATACTATAATATAATTTATTTTATTTAAAAATTAAGACCATGGAGCTACAAGTAATTAAACTCTATGCGCAAAACTTCATCGAAAAAAATCGTCCTTCTGTTTGTAAAATCAATGAATATTTCATTCATATCAGTTACGCAGACTCCATGAACTAAATGATTTTGTGTTAAAGAAATACATCAATTTTAATATAACTCATTCTACACATTTTGCTGTTTTCATAGGTGAAAAATAGGCTTCGTTGTATAAATAATGAAATTTGGATGAGCATTTAAACTAAAATATATTGTAATTGCGTTGTTTCAGTATGTAGATCCACAGAATTTAAGCGAAAATAAGGTGGTTTTAAGATGGATACAGCACTTAATATGAATTAAAAAGAACTTTAAAAATCACGATTTTGAGACAAAATGGATGCCATATTTCGTTTTGATGTGGGTCACGTGATTTTTTCAGATCATGGTCACGTGATCGCTTCATATAAAAGGTGTTTTTAATATTTTAATTTTTATGTAAAAAACTACTGAATATATTTCGCTGAATTTTTTTTTTATATATTTTCTGGAACAATTTGAATATTACCTAATTTGGGAATTTTAAATCCGCTTAAAAAATGTTTGAAAAATTAGGTCCCATAGGGCTCAATGTATTTCATTTTTCAACCCGGGTTCAATCCAAAACTAATTGGGCGATATTACGTATTCATTTATATTCCCATAGGTCCTACAGACCGTTTGAATAGCATACTAAAATTTCATTTTGATTAAGTCATTTTTACGGCAGTTATCGTGCTAACGGACAGACAGTCAGAATAAACAACGTCATAAACACTTTTCAACTTTGTTGTAAAGTGTTAAAAATTTGTTATGGGCAGCACATGTCTTACTCTGAAAACTCAAATGCATTTCCTCTTTATTTCTCTTATAATTTATTAAATTGAGTTTAATTACACCATAACTAACCGTAGCATAACTATGTAAATTGACATTGAATTTGCACTTTCAGTTCAATTATAGTTTTCATCTGGTAACCGGACGTATTTTTAAAATCGCAGTAAAATTACTAAAAACTAAAATATCTTAAGAACAGCAAGTCTTAGTAATGGGGTTGGTCTTATTCCTTCATCGTCAATAATTATGTAAAAAATAAACTTTTATTTGATATATTTGAACATACGTAATCTTATATTTTTAGATTTTGGTGATTTTGTTGGCTATTTTGCAAAAAAGCAGGTACGCAGGGTATTTAACCGCGAATCGTATCAAAATCAAATCAGCAGTAAGATAACCCATAAATGACTTTTGGGTTACTAAATTTTGTGAAATTTGGTCAATGAATTTTTGAGTTTGAGTGGTTACTTATATTTCACAGACAGACACACACACAGACACACACAAACGTTATTCTAAAAATAAATTTTTCGTGCTCTAAAGGTTCCAAAACGTGTAGATCCCTCGAGTTGTGATTTTCGACACGGTTCCAATACTTTCCCTATAAATTACCATTTGTTGTAGGGAAAGTAAAATGAGATAGGAAATTAGTAAAATGTCTATTGCTGTTGATGTGAATCCTGCGTCTGAGTATGTATCATCCATGTTGTTTTAATCAATAGAATCCCCAAAAGCGCTGAATTTAAATTTCCTTGATGTTAATTTAATGAAAATAACTATGTGGTATGGCTTTATGTATGCCTGGCTTCATTTTGCGTCTTTACGTACGATGATTAAGTCGTTGCTATAGTAACGAGAATTGCCTTTTCAAATTTAATAATGAAAAGTTAAGGACATTACTGGCAGAAACAATTAGTGCTTGCATTTTTAATTCTATGAATCTGTTGATTAGAACTCAAACTATATATGTTCAATATAATGAAATACTAGTTTCGAATTGTTGAAATAGTTTAATATATGGACTATAGTGCATTTAAGCAATTTTCCTATTTGTCAATTTATATTTGTGGGAAGTAAGAGTTAATTTGGTGCTTCGAAATTCCTTTCCGTGTTGTTATCCGGAAAAGCACCTGATTTTAATGTAAAATTCAACGCCAAAAACTTCATGTCGTGCAATTTGTACATCATAACATCATTGTGAATGCAGTGGAAGCATTGTATTATATAGTAAGAATCATGTAATTTTCACATATTTTTTAATTTGGGTATCGCACGATAGAACTAATTAATAGGTTTGCCTTGCCAAAAATTCGCACTAAGAGTGAAATTTGTTGCAATTTTGAGCAATATTAAAAGGTAATAAGGAATATTTTCTAAAATATCAAAAGATACTATCACAATGTATAGTAAAATACATATGTTTCTCACATAGGACTTTCTAATTTACTGGCATTTAAGCTATCATTTAAGATATGGAAACTAATATCCTTGCAAATGCATTTACAATATCCTGAAGAAATGCACTTACGATATCCTTAAAAAATGTATAAACAAGCTTTATATACATTGGAAATGTAGCTTTATTAAGCATAGCATTTAGCTTTGAAAATAGTCCTCAGGATGATTTATAGGTACATTAGCTCCGTAATAGGTTCTGTACTGCGACCAATACTATAATATATGTGAAATGTTTCAATTTTCAAGGAGAATTGCCGAAGGGGCGGGAGGGGAGGGAAGATTGTTAGGTATGGGAATAATTTTCGACTTTTCCCTCCATTATAACATTACTGTGGAAGATATCGCAAATTCGACTCAATTAGATTATGCTCCATGGTCTATACAATACGTATGCAGTGATGTAACCATCTGAATCACTGGGGCCATGCTTCTAAAAGATCTGGAAAAACTTTTTTTAAAGTTCCATGTTTAAAACATCCGGATGGAAATCAAAAAATTGAGACCGTTATATTCTGTCCCAAGACCGATGCAGACATTCAACATTCCAGATCACATGAAGGCAACTGGATGGAATGAAAACACATTTCGTCATATCTTTTCCTACGTCTCCAGGGTTGAATCCGAAATCCTTATTCCGTTAAGCTCAGTCCAGTAGTCGATATTATAAGTGTGCGGAAATTCAGTATTTTAGGTCTCCAGGGTTCTTCTGGAGGGTTTGGACAGTCAACACGTTAGACAATTATTTTATAAATGTGTCAAGTTTATTCTAAACATCAGTATTGATATTTCTGATTTACATATTATTCAGCAAACAGAAAGAATTACCCGGCATTACCAGAGCTCTAAAAAAAATCTGATGTGGGCCGCTAAAGTAATTCCTTGTATAATGCAAGGAATTTACCACTTTTACAGTCAGAAAACAATGTATAAGATCCACGATACTGTGTTTTTATCGTTGAATTGTACATTTGGCGATTTTCCAGATGACAACACGTAAAACTATTTCAACGCATTCCAATTAACTTATATTTCGTCCAACTCTAAATAAACAATTATCAATAATGATAACATCCTCAATAAGCGATATAGTCCATGTATTAAAATATTTTAATAATTAATTCATCAAGTAGGCGTCGTTTTTATCAATTTCCCGTCATTTTTGAAACTTTGACGATATTTTTTGTCAATCTAGGGCAAAATACCGCCAAGTTGTTGATAATATGCTAAATTATTTGCCAAGTGTGCCAAATGCATCACCAAATGTCACAGGCAAACAGAGAAAAAATTATTTCTTATATACAAGAAGATATGCCTGACATATGATGGAAATTAGAATTTTCTAAACAGTACTTCCCATTTGGAGTAATTTATAACACTTTACAACAAATTTGAAAAGTGTTTATGACTTTGTTCACTCTGTCTGTCTGTCTGTTTGTCCGTTAGCACGATAACTGCCGTAAAAATGACTTAATCAAAATGAAATTTTAGTATGTTGTTCAGACGGTCATTAGGACCTATGGGAATATAAATGAATAATATCACCCAATTAGTTTTGGATTGAACCCGGGTTGAAAAAATGAAATACATTGAGCCCTATGGGACCTAATTTTTCAAACATTTTTTAAGCGGATTTAAAATTCACAAATTGCTTCAAAAATTTTAGGTAATATTCAAATTGTTCCATTAAATATAAAAAAAAAATTCAGCGAAATATATTCAGTAGTTTTTTAAATAAAAATTAAAATAATAATTACACATCTTATATGAAACGATCACGTGCCCATGATATGAAACGATCACATGACCCACTTCGAAATGATATATGGCATCCGAATTGTTTCAAAATCGCGATTTTTTTAATTTATTTTTAATTCACATTAAGTGTTGTATCCGTCCTAAAACTACTTTATTTTTGCTTAAATTCTGTGCATCTACATACTGAAACAACGTAATGGCAATATATTTGAGTTTAAATGCTCATCTAAATTTGATTATTTCTACAACTAAGCCTATTTTTCACTTATGTAAAATGTAAACAGCAAAATATGTAGAATGAGTTGTATTAGAATTCCTGTATTTTTTAACACAAAATAATTTAGTCCATGGAGTCTGCCTGGCTGATATGAATGAAATATTAATTGATTTTATAAAGAGAAAGACGATTTTTTTCGATGAAGTTTTAAGCATAGAGTTTAATTATTTGTAGCTCCATGGTCTTAAATAAAATGTTTAAATAAAATAAATTATTATAGTATTGTGATGAATGATATGATTGGGAGAAAGTTATGAATGAAGTCCTGTTTTTATAGAGAGATCCAGGCGTGTTATTTTTTCTATGACGTCATTTGAATTAATTTCAGTTGTTTTCGATGAGGTTTTCAAATATAATGAATTACCGTAGTATTATGATAATTCTAAAACTATTACCGAGGAATGTATAACATTTTAGAGATGTTTAAACCAGGCAATTTATATTTCAATGCCGTCATTTGAATGAAGTTTATTTTATTCGATGAAGGTTTAAGTTTTCAAATATTATAAATTAATGCAGTATTGTGATAAGTTTCAAAATATTACCGAGGAATGTATTGCATTTTAGACTTGTTTAAATAAAATTGCATTGCAGTTGGAAAGTGTTTCATAATCAATGCTTTAAGCATGATTGATATTTCTTGTTAATATATATATATATATATATATGAGTATATATATATATATAAATATACACTTGAAGACAAAAAAATTGACGCACACCTCAAAATAACCGGTGGTAATGAAGTTATGCGTGCAAACACCTGCCGACCGAACATGCAAATGAACAAAAATTCTCAGCTAATGAGTGGATGTTCAAAACTACAGCGCATTGAAACTGAGCACCATGGTGGTATACATAAGGCGCGAACCTTCCTTCAGGAACACAACGTGCAGTGGATTTCGATTGCGTTGACGTACCTTTATCGTAACAATGCCTCGCCGGCTAATTCACGGATACGACAAGCATATGAAGGAGTTTGAAAGTGGGCGGGCGGTCGGACTGCATGAGGCTAGATGGGCACACCGGCGAATCGCTCGGCATTGAGCGACGCAGCAATTAGACGATGTTGGCAGGAATGGGTCCGAAAAGGCAGATTTCAGCGGCAAGAGTTCAGTGTACCGCCTAGATCGGCGACAGAACGGGAAGATAGAGAGATTTTCAGAGCAGCTGTGACAGCACGAGATTTGTCGTTATCAACCATCCAACGTGTGATAAATCCGGAAGTGACCCCCCAGACCATTAACATAAGACTACGGGAACGAAATTATATTCGCGACGCCCATTACGCCGCCTACCACTGACCAGCACGCACCGTCAACAGCGATTGTAGCTGGGACGGATCAACATGGAATTGTTCGGATTGAGAACGATTTGTCTTCAGAGACGAATCCCGGTTCGAACTGAGTCCTGATGACCAGCGAAGACGTGCCTGGAGACAAACCGGACATCGTCAGGATCCTGTTCTTACTGTCACACGCCACACGGCCCGAAAACAGGGATTTATGATCTGGGGTTCCATTTCGTTTCATAGCCGGATCCGTTTGATAGTCCTCCGTTTCACCATCAGAGCACAGCGGTACATTGACCACATTCTACGACCCGTGATAATGCCATTACCTGTGCGACACCCCGGCCTAACTTTTCAGCAAAATAATGCCAGGACACACACAGCAAGCCTCTCTATTGATTGTCAACGTGTTTAAAGCACACTTCTTATACTGAGTATAAAATAGCCTCGAGCGGCATGGCCAGTTGAGGCAGAATGTCGCAATTGCTGTGGTACGGAGCGTTGTTAACAATCTAAAAGGACGACACATGTCACAAAGATGCCAACTAGACATGTTTTTTAAGGGGCGAATTATTGAAATTCTGGAATCCGGTCGATTCCAAACCGAAGTGCCTAGAATTCTGAATGTGCCTCAGTGTGTGATATCCAGACTGTGGCAGAGGTTCCAAACCACTGAAGATGTTACCCGACGACCAGTACCAGGTTGGCCAAGGGTAGCAACCGCTCGGCAAGACCGATATTTGGTGATAACTGCGCGAAGTCAGAGGAACCGTTCTGGCAGACAACTGGGTTTAGCCCTGACAGCCGCCACAGGAGTCACCGTTTCGAGACAAACTGTTTACAGGAGACTCAGACACGTTCATCTCTATACCAGACGACCAACAGTTTGCATCCCTCTGACGTCTACACAGAAACGCGCGCGTTTACAATAGAGTTTGGAACATCGGCAGTGGAGTGGACAAGAGTGTGGCAATGTCATGTTCAGTGACGAGTCCAGGTTTAGCCTGCAAAGTGATTCTCGCCATGCCACGTTCTGGAGAGAACGTGGAACGCGTTGTCATCTGGGAAACATCACGGAACGACATCCTTTTCCGTTTGGGGGAGCCATGGTCTGAGTAAGCATCATGATGGACGGCCACACAGACCTCCATATTATTTGACACGAAGTTGGTTACTGGTAAAAGATACAGAGACGAAGTCCTTGAGCCTACCGTTTGATTGTTTCAATGTGCTGTTGGTCCTGATTTTATTTTCATGGTATATAAATTGCCTCCTCACCGTGCGGTCTTGGTCGACGGCTTCTTTCAAACTGAAGATATCCAGCACATGCAGTGGCCTACCAACTCTCATGATCTAAATCCAATAGAGCAAGCATGGGATATGCTCGAGAGATATCTTGAAGCCCTGCGCTACCCACCAAGCTCCGTTCCGAGATTGAACTGATGTCCGTGAGGCTTTGAACTATTTGAGCATACAAATCATCCAAAAGTATGGGAAATCATTGTGCAGCATGCGTGGCTACCTGAGGTTCCCGTACACCGTATTAAACTGCAGCATCACATTGTTTTAATCATTCTGTTTCACTGAGGTTGACACTCGTATTGTAACACTTTTTCTTTCAACCTTTTTCTTTGGATAATAAAAGTCGTTATTACCCTTGTTTTGCATTGTTTTCTTCTTCTATAACTCTATTATACCCGCATACCGCGTGTGCTTCCATTTCGCATTCCGCTGTAGATTTCCTGAAATTTTTACATAAACAGCAACTATGCTTAACTTTTGGACATGAGTGTATATATAAGTGCAGTTTAGTTGAATGTAATGATAGAGCAACTTTACGCACATTTGAACTGATATTTAGCATTTCTCTGGGCTATTAAATTACTATTATACACGTTATATTTATTATGTTATCTTATGAACACAACGCAATTATTTGAATTGTACTTTTCATATAATAGTCTCTACATATTTACTTTCTGATTGAGTTTCAATACCCAACGTGTTCTCGAAATATAATCAGTCTCTATATATGATACAATTTTTAAACAAAATAGCTTCACATGCAGATTTACAAACAATTGCAGCCTAATTTGTAAACTCATTCAAAAACAACTTATGATCTACCTATAAAGATTAGCCAAAAATAATTCGAATCTACTTACAGCCTAACCACAATAAATCGATCACGCTTAACGCGGATTACTTTTAACGCGAACTGTTTTCAATTCCCCGAGAAGTTCCAAAATAAAAATCGCTAACAGGTAACGAAAAGTGCTTTTAATACGAACACATTTTCTTAACTCTTGAGGTTCGTGTTAGACTGTAATTCCATTGTATTTCAGGAATTAAACTGAGACAAATATATTTGATTTTAAACGAAAAATTCTATGCCTCAAATGTGCCTACCAATTGCACTAAATCGAAAAAGCATTCTAATTTGATTTACGGCTATTTTTTGAATGCACTCTTTCCCAGCAAGTTCTTGTTAGAGGACAAAATGAAAGTGTTATATGCAGACATAATTTGGAAGGTTACACTTTCTTAGTTAGAGATAAGAGCCCAATAAAAATCTCTGGCAAAAATTCTCTAGTTTTATCTTGTTTTCCTTTTTATGCAAAATTTCTATAAAATTTTGAAAAATAAATATTTCAATTATAATAATTTTAAATAATTTTTCATTTTTCATGCATGAAAATTTATAACTTAATACACAGTTGGAGGAACTCTCAAGTACCTCCTGAAGTATTATTTCACATCATAAATATTATTGCGTACCGACAAAATTATCAGGAATTGTAAACTCAAAATCATGCTATAATATCATTTTTAAACTATATTCCATTTACTTTTAAAATGCGATTTCTGATATTAATCATTTTATATATACAAGGTAGGATCAAAAAGTTCGGAGCCTGTGCTGATATCTCCAACCCTGATTGGAGGAGAGGAGAACTACATTACCGTGGTGCAGAGGTACATGTGACGCGAGATGTGAAAAGGAAGAAGAAGGTATTCTTCCGAAAAAAGGCGTGTCAGTAAACTGCAGTCATTCGCGCCAAATTCTGCCAAACGCTGGCATAATTTGATATTCGCACATTTGTCTTCAAACGCTATTTCCGTTTTCGACGAATGCGAACAAGTATAGTTCACTGACACGCATTGTCTGCAAATACCCTGCATTGCGAACCTGTTTCTTCCGTTTCACATCTCACTTCACATGTGCTTCTACGCTAAGGTAAAATAGTTCCCTTCTCCTCCAATCTGGGTTGGAGATATCAACACAGTCTCTGAACTTTTTGATCCTATCTGGAATATATAATCTATTATTAAATTATTGTAAAAATATGTTCCAAAATGGGGAACGGTAAAATCGTATCTTAATATAATATTTAATAATAATTTATTCCTTTATTAAACATATTTTGCAATTATTATATTTTACAATGCCTTGTTCAGTTGCTGTTAAATTGTACAGGGCACCTAAGGAAATACTTAAGCATCCCAATAACTTTGTACGGAATGGTCCATGAAGGTAAACGTTAGATTAATCTATAGTGAAGTGACCATACCCAGTAGTTCCAAACACCTGTTTCCTCGTTATTTGGTTCAAACACTTTCAAGGAAACTTAGTCCCTATAACTTATACCTTGGAATTTGAATGAAAATAGTTATAAACTAAAATTGACATTCAAAAGTTTCAACATAAATAAAAAAATTAATAAATAAATAAAATAATTAATAAAACAACATTTGATAAAATATTTAATAAAAAGTTAATATTTCAGATTTTTTTATTTTTACTTTAAAATTAGAAAATAAAGGTAATTTATTGGATAATATTATTCGAAAACTACAGGATTCAAATAGTGGTAAAATAGTGGTAATGACGGTTTACAAGAAAACGGTCCAGTTGTAAATTTCAAAATTGAGTTATAAGAATACTTACGCACAGACAGCTTTAAGGTTGTATTCTAAAAACAAAAGCGCATGCCTTTACGATAATTACATATCATTATATAAAATCTGCATTATTAATCAATTAAAACATTAAAACAGAGAAGGACGGCTTAAAAGCTTTTAGGTTGATAATAAAGATGGTTGGATTAGACCAGATATCCTTAGAAATTAGTTTAAACCTTGGATTACATCAGGTTTCTTATTTGTTGAAATCAAGGTTTGGTTTAAATCATGGTGATTTTTGTTAAACAAAAATCCGTTTATAATTCAACCTCGGATTGATAGAAAAAATCTGATGTGGGCACCACATGACTTTCCTTATATAATGGAATGAATTTACTACTTTTACAGTAAAAAAATAGATTATTTTTATAGTAGATATTTGTATTCTTTCCAAGACATTGAATTTTCATCAATGAATCGCCATTTTTATTGATTTAGCGTCATTTTTATCCATTTGGCGGGTTTTTCGTTCATTTGGCAACATTTAAAAAAGTCGTCAAGTTGGCTACATTCCACCAAATTCGTCGCCAAAATCCGCCAAGCGTTATGGACGGAGAAATAAGTTATTCTTACAGCAGATAAATGACTATTGGCATTCAAATACAAAAGTATTGCTCAAAGTATTTTTTTCATGAATGGAACGAGCTAGTTCCACGAGAATGATGTCACCCAATTTATCGCATGGTATTACATATGAAAAGTGAACATGTTTCTCAATAGGAAATATTTTTTTTTATATTTTATATGACTTTTTGATATTTTTTTTAAATGTGTGATATCCCGAGAACGGTTCATGTTAGCGTTCTAAAAATTATATCAATCGTTTTCTAAAAAAAAATTACATCAGAAATGTCTATTTGCGTAACGTTATCAAAGGTTTTGATTTTTTGACGATTTTTCAAAATTCCACTCGAAAATTTAGGGGGGTTCTGAACATTCGATTGCGTATAAAAACAAAAAGTTTCCAGTGTTTACGGATTGTCATTTTTGTACCAAATTTTGTACGAATCGGTCCCTTCGAGTTATCGTCTCCACAAGCTCACTGACACACACACATACTTTCACACATACCCACATACTTTCACACATACCCACATACTTTCACACACACACACACACATCACTTCAAAAATGTGATCAGAGATGCTTGAAACGTGCTCTACCGTCGAAAACTCGAATTCGAATTTTCGACCCTTGTCACAATACTTTCCTTATACATTATGTATATAAGGAAAGTGACAGAGAAACACAGCTTAAAAGCTTTCAGGTTGATAATAAAGATGGTTGGATTAGACCAGATATCCTTAGAACGTATTTTAAACCTTGGATTACACCTGGTTTCTTACTTATTAAAATCAAGTTTTTGGTTTAAATAATGGTGTTTTATGTTAAAAAAAACCCGTTTTTAATTCGACCTCGGGTTGATAGGTAAAAAGTAATTTCTTGGAATTGGCAAGCATAACGGAATCGTTTTCTGTATTTGAGGAACATATGTTTCTTCCTAAATCTAATGAAAATTAAAAATAGTACTTTTCTCGGTTTAGTGGCTATAAACAAGGTATCACACAAGTAAAATCGCCGACAACTGTACACTTCTAAACCATTACAGATATACTCGTATATTAAATGTCTTTGGTATATACTAAGCATAGTAATCAACCTTGTTTCTAATTATAATATTAAAACCATCATTAGAAAATAACAACGTACTTGAAATTATAGAGGGAATTGCAATTTCGTGCAAAATAGGTGAAATTTGGATTAACAAAGCTTTTGCCATACAATATTCCAATCCAACAACTTGTACTCTCAATCTTCAAAAGTAGATCATGTGATAAAATAGACATGGATAATTGTCGTTTTCAAATATTTGTTATTTTATTACATAATGGCATATATGAAACGTAAAAATCCACGTTTACTAAGTGAAATTTGCTACAATGATGAAAGAAATGATAAATTCCACATGGTTAATTGTCGCTTTCAAATATTTTTCATTTTAGATGATGGCCACATGTAAGAAATGTTCGTATTGTCGAAGGCGTGTGAAACCCCAGATTTATTGCACAAGGGAATTTACATTCTGCGCAAAGATAGATTATGTGTAAATCGTGTGAAGACAACATGGATAATTGTTTTTTCTTTTCACTTACTTTTTCATTTTTTTGTCTGATTTATTATTTTAAGGAGTGTTATAGGCGAAATTGCTCGAACTGACAAATCAACGTGAAGGTCCTTATTTATTAAGGTATGTGCTTGAAATTTGGTACAAAGGTAGATCATATGATAAAATCAGCAACGAAAATTGGTCTTTTAATTAATTATCATTTTAGGGTTATCTTACATGACTACGTTTGAATTGTAGAATGAGCATGAAATTCCTGATTTATTGAGCTAGCGACTTCAAATTTAGTACAAAATTTATCACATGATAAGATAATTACTCCATATTAAAATATCTGATGTGGACAGCACATGCCTTTTCTTATATAATGCAATGAATTTACTGATTTTACAGTAAAAAGAAATAGAGTATTTTTATAGTAGATATTTATTAATTATTATTGTCAAAACTGCCGAGTGAACACTGCAGCAGTTTTGACAGTGATGGGAATCGAACCCGAGCCTTCCGAGTACAATTCCCGCGCGCTCACCACTGGGCTGCCGCGCCCCCGTGTTGACAATCTGGAAGAGTTCCGAGAAGCTCGTCAAAATGTTGATAGCTGCTGTGACCAAAAACGCCTTCAGATGTCATTGAAGCAAATCCAAAAGTATCCTTTCATCGTCCATGAGGACATTAGATTTTAATTATGAATTTGGCTCTAAAGTCGATCGAAAATTCCGTCTATCATCACAACCAGTTCAAAAGACTATTTGAAACATGTCAGAATTGATAAATATGAAGTGGAAATTGAAAATGAATATTTGAATAATTATTTTAAATTTTTTAAATAATAATTTTATTAAATATTTATAGTTTAAAAAAATGTTTCCTCATTTTAGAGTATGGAACTTTACTGTTTATCTTTTAAGAATTATATTATTTTCAGATTGGTGCCCGGCTGCACAAATGGTGGGTTATTGAGAACACATAGCAATGTACGGAGTTACACTATACAAACGCATACATAATTTAAAATCTTAAATAAATATTGTCTTTTAAACCTAAATATCTAAATAATGAGTAATTAGTTTAAAATAATTTATTATTTATCCAGTTCACCCCAAGCTACACACTACTTTAGTGAAAACTGTAATTTTTCGCCTTAACTTACCCAATCTTACCGTCATCTCGGCACCAAACATCTGTTTATTAAAATTGGTTTCTGCCAAGTGTTGCACATGTGACGAGTTCAAATTCCCGGTTGGGTTGGAACATGCGGAATTAGCATTTAACTTATTGCTTCTTTTGTATTACTTATTTTTGAAAGCGTGCAAGTATGAGAAGTTATGTCACCAGATTCAATTTGAATGAAGCTCCCTTCCATTGTCTCTCTTACTTCCCAACTTCAAGCCACTGCCATTTAACTAATGGGGTGTACACTTATCTTTCAGTTTTACAGTACTGCATATAGCCTGTAAAATCAAATTGTTTGACCGTCATTGTAATGAATTCATATGATTGCTTCATACGTATTATTTGACGACAAAAAGCATTAGACCAACCCCATAACTCTAGTTCTAACCGTTCCTGGGGTATTTTATTTATTTTTTTCTAATTTTGCAACATCTTTAAAAATACTCTCGGTGCAAATTCAGTGAATTTTATGCAATGAAGAATTATCACATTTAAAAACTATATATATTGGTCATATATTATAAATAAAATCATTCAAATTCTGAATATCCAAATGATGTTGTCGAAAAAAATGTATTTATTTAATTATTGCAGAAATAAAATGTGCTAAAATGACCGGAAACGTCATGCAATCGAAAACGCCCTGCTATTGGTTGTGACGTCACAAGTGCCGAACGCATACTTTAATGTTAACGCGCACTTTGCTTTCAAAATCTGTTTCTTCTAAGCTGTAAACAGATTGCACATCGGGAATGCTAGGGGTGGCACCTCATGAGATAGATGCTTAATTTTGAAGTAAATCGGTGACAATTTCTATTCGCTTTCTTTTGGCTGCCCTTTCTCAAGATGGAAAAACTTTTAGAGTCCTCTGGCTTTCAAAGACATGGGGAATGACTCCTTTTTTTATGAAGAACTTTTCTCCTTGAAGCTTGTATCTCATGTAGTTTTGTACATCATTTTCTACCTATTGTTATAAAAAACAGAATATGAATATAAAATGAAAATATTGGATTAACTTTTGATTCCGATGCCTCAAAAAACTCAAATTTATATAAATTAATGCAACTATTTTAACCGTATTTTGAAAATGTCACATCATTTTTAACATTTTACAACAAAATTGAAAAGTGTTTATGACTTTGATCATTATGTCTGTCTGCCTGTCTGTCTGTCTGCCCGATAGCATGATAACTGTCGTAAAAATGACTTTATCAAAATGAAATTTTAGTATGTTGTTCAGACGGTCTATGGGACCTATGGGAATATAAATGAATAACGCACCCAATTAGTTTTGGATTGCACCCGGGTTGAAAAGTTAAAATACATTGAACCCCATGGGACCTAATATTCAACCATTTTTTAAGCAGATTTAAAATTCACAAATTGCTTCGAAAGTTTTAGAAAGTATACAAAATATCCCATAAAATATATAAAAAAAATTTCAGCAAAATACATTCAGTGGCTTTTTCAATAAAAATAAAAATAATAATTACACCTTTTACATGAAGAGATCATGTGACTCATTACAAAATGAAATATGGCATCCATCTTGTTGAAGACCCAGACCGTCCGACTCGTCCAGAGGACTTAGAGGCATCCATCTTGTGTCAAAATCGTGATTTTTAAAGTGCTTTTTAGCACTTTGCAACAAAGTTGAAAAGTGTTTATGAATTCGATCATCCATTCTGTCTGTCTGTTTGCCTGTCAGTCTATCTGTCTTTCTGTCTGTCTGTCCGTTAGCACGATAACTGCCGTAAAAATAACTTAATCAAAATGAAATTTTAGTATGTTGTTCAGATGGTCTGTAGGACCTATGGGAATATAAATGAATAATATCACCCAACTAGTTTCGGATTGAACTCGGGTTGAAAAAATGAAATACATTGAACCCTATGGGATCTAAATTATCAAACATGTTTTAATCGGATTTAAAATTCACAAATTGCTTCGAAAAGTTGAGGTAATATTCAAATTGTTCCATAAAATATAAAAAAAAATTCAGCGAAATACATTCAGTAGTTTTTTAAATAAAAATGAAAATAAGAAGTACACCTTTTATATGGAGCGATCACGTGACAATGATATGAAAAGATTACGTGACCAACTTCAAAATGAAATATGGCATCCATCTTATCTCAAAATCGTGATTTTTAAAGTTCTTTTTAATTCATATTGAGTGTTGTATCCGTCTTAAAACCGCTTTATTTTTGTTAAAATACTGTACCTCTACATACTGAAACAACGCAATGACAATACATTTGAGTTTAAATCAGCATCCAAATTTGATTATTTCTACAACGAAGCCTGTTTATCACTTATGTAAAATGTAAACAGCAAAATATGTAGAATGAGTTGTATTAGAAGTTTTGTATTTCTTTAACGCAAAATCATTTAGTCCATGGAGTCTGTATAGCTGACATGAATAAAATATTCATTGATTTTACAGAGAGAAGGACGATTTTTTTCGATGAAGTTTTAAGCATAGAGTTTAATATCTTGTAGCTCCATGGTCTTAATTTTCAAATAAAATAAATTATTATAGTATTGTGATGAATGAAATGAATGGGGAATATTTATGAATGAAATGCTGCTTTTATAGAGAGAGCCAGGCGTGTTATTTTTTCTATGACTTCATTTGAATGAATTTCAGTAATTTTCGATGAAGTTTTCAAATATAATAAATTATCGTAGTAATATGTTAATTTTAAAAATATTACCGAGGAATGTATCGCATTTTAGAGATGTTTAATCCAGGCAATTTATATCTCTATGCCGTCATTTGAATGAAGTTCATTTTTTTCGATGAAGTTTTAAGTTATCAAATATAATAAATTAATGTAGTATTCTGATATTTTTAAAATATTACCGAGCAATGTATCGCATTTTAGAGCCGTTTATATAAAATTGCATTGAAGTTGGAAAGTGTTTCATAATCAATGCTTTAAGCATGATTGATCTTTCTTATTAATTCATATTTATTGTTGTATCCGTCCTAAAACGACTTTATTTTACACCTCTTATATGATTTATTACACCTCTTATTAATTAATCAGATTAATTACACCTCTTATATGAAGTGATCACGTGATCATGATATGAAAAGATCACGTGACCCACTTCAAAATAAAATATGGCATCCATCTTGTCTCAAAATCGTGATTTTTAAAGTTCTTTTTAATTCATATTGAGTGTTGTATTCGTCCTAAAACCGCTTTAGTTTTGCTTAACTTCTGTGCATCTACATACTGAAACAACGCAATTACAATATCTTTGAGTTTAAATGATCACCTAACTTTGATTATTCTTACAACGAAGCCTAATTTTCACTTATGGAAAATGTAAACAGCAAAATATGTAGAATGATTTCTATAAGAATTGCTGCATTTCTTTAACGCAAAATTATTTATCTTATAGAGTCTGGAAAATAGCTGATATGAATGAAATATTCATCGATATTATAGAAGGAAGGACGACGTCTTCGATGAAGTTTTAAGTATAGAGTTTAATTACTTGTACCTCCATAGTTTTAAGTTTTTAAATAAAATAAATTATTATAGTATTTTGATAAATGAAATGAATGGAAAAATGTTTATGCATGAAATGCTAGTTTTATAGAGAGAGCCAGGCGTGTAATATTTCAATGACGTAATTTGAATAAATTTCATTTATTTTCGATGAAGTTATCAAATATAAATTAATGGACTATTATGATAATTTTAAATATATTACTGAGGAATGTATCGCATTTTCTGTTTTACGATGAAGTTTTCAAATATAATAAATCAATGCAGTATTGTGATCATTTTTAAAATATTATCGAGGAATGTATCGCATTCTAGAGATGTTTAAATAAAATTGCATTAAAGTTGGAAAGTGTTTCATAATCAATGCTTTATGCATGATTGATTTTTCTTGTCATTATTAAAAATGAATTTGATGGTTAAATTGCTAATGACTCCACTTTTGGACTTAAGTCTAGAGGGAAAAAATAAATTAAACGTCCTTATCAACCGACTACCCTTCAGTTGATACAGAGTTCAGTTGATCTTTTCACACAGAATGGTTTAAAAGAACATCTTGGCTAACGTTAAGTGATGAAAAAATCAGTATTTTGCTTTTATTGTTTACTTTTTAGAGTAAATTCACTGTAAACGAAGTATGGTTGTAAATATTAAAAGCATTTATCCGAGAAGATAAAAAGAATGAATCAAGCACAGTTCATATCAACAATGCATTAATCTATAAAATAAATGTATTCATAAAATGTGGCATTTGAAACTGTGACATTATTAAAGCAATAAATTTATTTTGGTTTAAAAGTAATATAGCACATGTTTCATGATTATTGAGTACTAGAAGAAAAAATAGCTTTAAAACATTTTAAAATACCTTTATCTGTTTATAGTAAGTTTTATTTTTTGCTTTCCTTATATACCTAATGTATAAGGAAAGTATTGTAACGGGGACGAAAATTCGAATTCGGGTTTTCAACAGGAGAGCACGTTACAAGCGATTCGAATAAAATTTGATACAAAAATCACAATCCGTGAATACTGGAAGCCTATTTTTTTAAACGTAATCGATTGTTCAGAATCCCTCTAAATTTTCGAGTGAAATTTTGAAAAAATCATCAAAAAATCAAAATCTTTAATAAAGATACGCAAATAGCCATCTCTTATGTAATTTTTCCTTAGAAAAAGATTGACATAAACTTTAGAACGCTAGCATGAACCGTTCTCGAGATATTCTACAGTTTTCAAATAAATTTATCAAAAAATCCCATAAATTAAAAAAAATATACTAAATGTGGAGAAACATGTTCACTTTTCATATGTAATATCATGCGATAAATTTGGTGACATCATTCTCGTGGATCTAGCTCGTTCCATCCATGAGAAAAGATTCTTTGAGTAATACTTTTGTATTTGAACGTCAATTGTTCTTTATCTGCTATAAGAATAACTTATTTCTCCGTCCATAACGCTTGGCGAGATTTTGGCGCCGAATTTGGCGGAATGTCGTTAACTTGGCGAAATTTTTAATGTTGCCAAATTAACGAAAATCTCGCCAAATGGATAAATATGACACTAAATCAATTTAAATGACGACTAATTGACGAAAATTCAATATCTTAGAAAGAATATAAATATCTACTATAAGAAAAACTAACTTTTTATTGTAAAAGTAGTAAATTCATTGCATTATATAAGGAAAGTGATGTGTTGTCCACATCAGATATTTTCCTCCCGTACTGGTCCCACCTCTGAAATAACTCACGAGCGGCTACTGTATACAGACATATATTGCTACCAGTACATTTTATAAAGAAAGAAGAAAAGAAGTTTTCTTATTTTCTGTAATCATGTGAAACCAAACTCTTGTGAAAATAATTGCTAAATAGATTTTTAGATTGTTCCTTTAGTTTTCTGTGTAAGTTCGGCTTAATAAAGAGTAATTTCTTTTAAAACTTTTAAATGTTTACCTAGTAAATATCAAATAAATTAGACACGAAAACAATAACTTAGACAGCGATTAAAATGGTGGTCAAACATATATATATATATATATATATATATATATATATATATATATTAGGGCGTACCCAGGGGGAGAGCTGATGGGCTACAACCCCTCTCCCCCCACGAAATTTAAATTAACATGTAAAAATTGCAAAATTTTGCATTAGATGTGTCAAACATGAAATTCAGCCCCCCCCCCTCACGAAATGAAAACCTGCATACGCTACTGTATACACGTATACATACATATGCATACACACTGGCGTAGAGGAAAAGCCTGCCCCCCCCCCCGCTTGTTGGGACTCTTTACCACAGTAGAAAGGCGGGCCCCTTAACCCTCGCCCCCCCCCTCTCGAACTGTGCAGGGGTTGCTGGAATTATCATCACACCCCAGTAACATACATACATATATGTATCAGGCCCAAGCACAGAAATTCAAAATGGGGAGGGGTGTGTCGCATGAGAGGGTTTTTCCCTTAGTAAGAACGGCACCAATTTTGCTTGTAGTTTTGCTTCCAATGGAGGTTAACCCCCACCCCCTACCCCTTGTACACTGATTTGATATATATATATAGAAGGAGAGAGGGGAAGTGAAAATTGATAACACTTTTTGAAAAGAAATATATATTTTAAAGATTTTTATGAAATGAAATTTTTCAGTGAAAATATATAAGGATGGAAAATTTTCCACCCACATCACTGATTATGTATCATCAAAATATTAGAAACCTTTACTAATATAGCCAATACAAAATATTTCTATACATGCTATGACCAAACACATTTTAAGACAATATAATTAGTAATTTAAAAATATATTTATGCGATAAATTTTTAGCTGTATCTCGCATTTAAAGTAATTAATTAGCCCATTTTGGACCAACGTTGCGTGTAGGCAACATTATTTTGGAGATTTTTTTAATGTCCTAATTAAATATTTTTCTCTAATTTTGACGCATCATATTTCAATGTGTTTCCCCCAATTAGAATTTACTTTTTTTTTAAAATGATAAAATGTTTTTTTTTAAATTTCTTTTTTAAAGTGGGAGGTTTCAAGCCCCCCACCCCACCCCAATGCACGGCTTTGGTCGAATATTATAATAATTCATATTCACAAACAAGCTACTTACATCAAAATGATCTTCACAAACATAACGCATGGAGTTCGCAGAAAGTTCAGAGGTGTTTTTTTCGCATCTCGTTTCATAGCAATGCACCATAACTTTCTTTCATTACCATTTCTGGGCACATTCAGAAATAATTTATGGGGCGTCGTAGATGAAGTATTGGTGCATTTTGGAACGATACAATACTTGTAGCTTAGCGACATTGCAATCTGTTTGTGAAAGTAGCAAAAATCGCTGAATGCACTGCCTACATCAGTTTGTTTTCGTGTAACCAGATGTCGCCGAACGGCACTTACTATGTCCCGACTTGAATTATCACGTGACTCCTTGATTTTGCGCGATTTGATAGAAGATGAATTTTAAATATGAATATGAAAATTAATATTTATCAGAAAAAAGCAAAAGTAAGTTTTCTGTTAGTTTTCCGACATTTTCAATCGTTTAAACGACTTTTAAAAAATGTTGCAATTATCGATTATACTCACTTTAATCAATTGTAGAAGAAATAAAGAGAATATGAATTTGAGTGTGTAGGGATAGGCCTGTGTTGACTTTCTTTTTGTAATTTTTGTAATTTGTTCTGATTTAATACTACATATCTACAAAGTGATAATAATTCATTTAATTACATTTCAATATTAAAATTTCTTGAAACTACGATTGAACTTTCTGCCTACCTCAAGTAATAAAAATAAAAATTATAGAAAATAAAAATTATAGAAAATAGTTCACAGAAATGCTTATAGAGTTCACAGAGAAAAGTTATTTTCTTCACAGGTATGAATTATTCGTATATACATAACATCTGCATTAAATATGCAGGAACAAACAATTTCTCTGTATTCTCTAGAATAAAACCCGCATTAGTTTGAGTAAATTATCTTAACCCCATCGCAATCAAACAAATCTCAAACGTCTTTTGCAAGCTATCGGAGCAACGAGAAAAATGAATCGCCAGGAGATTGTTATCAAGAACTCCTGCACCTGGTACTCAATTATGAAGTATTAATGACTTGGTAACGCTAAGTTTTTGACTCAAAGGAACGCAAATTCAACTCCCGAATTCACAGTACAGGCTTATTCATATTATTCAGCAAATGATTCCCCCTTTACTTCGGGTAGAGTGTATAATCAGAAGGTCGTTAGTGGGGGGAAGAAAAGCGATATATGCAAATCAAATTTGGTAATGTTTTCTGCTAATCTTCGCATAGTGATGCGAATTCAACAAAGTTTTCTCAATAAAACTTTTCCATACGCAAAAGTTGTATACAGGAGTTGATGCAAAGTTTTATAGTAATATTTGCTAATTATGAAAGTTATGTGTTCATTTATTGTACGTGTTTCTGTATTCTTAGGCAAAAATGCTATGTAACCAATGTGCATGATCTTCTAAGATGCAAATGTAGATCAAGCTGATAATCAACAGCGTATATTAGAGCTGAATATAAGAAGTGATTTTGTGCACAATCAATGACTAATTAGATCACAAAATATAAGGCGCCGCACATTAAAATAAATAAGCAAAATTTAAACAACTGGTAAATTATGAAGATATGGGATTATCTGCCAATTATTTTGTATCGCAACACATAAGTCGGTAAAGTTTGAAACATTCGAAAAGTACATATTTTTAAAAATTCACGAAAACTCATCTATTAATCGTTTGAATTTCGTTTGCAGTTTGTTTGAAAGGGAATTTTTCGATGTTTTGGATGGTGTCAAGATGTAAACCCTATTTAAGGAATCGATCTGTGTAAAAATAGCTGAAAATCATGCTAAAATAATAAATAACTAAAAACTGAATCGAAGTTTTGATAAATCTTGCCGACGCCTATCGTTCTGGATCCCGAAGTATCTGTGTATTAAATTTCATGTCTGTACGGCGTTTAGATTTCCCGCTACAGACGAAACAGTCAGACAGTATATATATATATATATATATATATATATATACTTATACATATACCTTTTGTGCCGCTTGTTACGCAAGCCTAAGATAATAAGACTTGCGTAAATGGCCAATTAAATCTTTGTCTATATTAAAAAAATATATTCACTTGAGAAATGCATAAAATACTAATCGACATAATTGCATATAAAAATCTCACAAACTAAGCAGAAATTTCAAAAAAGTATTCCGTCTTGCAAAAATTGAGTCATGTACATAAATGCCTGCAAAAATTCACTGTCTTGTTATTACTAGCCTGTCAGGACTCAAACTCGCTGTATAAATTCTCTTCCTTTAACATAGACATTAAATATTTCTTTATCTAATATTTTAATCGAAAAACGGTTTATTTCAGCGTGTTCCACTAATATGTTTCTACAATACTAAATTTTATATTTTTATATGCTTTATATGAAAATCATATTTTTAGTTGCATAAACATATTTTTATTTGTTGTACGAGATTGGAGTTCTCAAGGGACGGGAATTTAGTCATACAACAGCGACGTCAGATAGTTTTTTTTTTTAATATATGGAGATTTCACGCTGTCATAATATGTTCCTCTATGTTTGCATAGATTTATTTCTTGTCACAATTTAATTAAAACAAACGACGCCATTTGGAAACAAAGCTGTAATGGATGTCATCTTTATTTTCTAATTTTTCATTCTAATTCATCTTAGAAACAAACTGCAAGTTGTAATTAATTACAATATCAATTTATTTCTGCAAAGTTACTGATGTCTGTGGTATCTCTTGCGTAATAAAAGTAAAAATTAGGTTTGAAACCGAGGGGATTTATTTTTAAGCTGACACTAAAGTTTGTTAATAGATTGTATTTGATTTTAAAGCGGATTTAGTGATTTGGGTGAAAAAGTATTGTTAAAAGTTGAAAGGCATTATACATAGTGTCCAGTAAGTCCCAGAATAGACAATGTATAAATAGTAATAAATAGTAATACTCCAATTACAAATATTACAATATGTACTAAAGGGATTATGCAATAATCGATGAAATTGATTGCAACAGCCTGGTCATATATTTTAGTATTACATATTTTTAATTTTTGTTTTTGTTCTTTATGATTAATAGCAAATTTGCTATCCTATAAAAATCAGGGCACAAAGATGTCAATTGTAATATATATATATATATATATATATATATATATACTATTACGATAAAGTGAGACTAAAATAGGATATATCCCAAATAAGCCAGAAAATTAAAGAACGATTCACTACAAAGGAGGAGGCGCAAGTGCTGCTCAAATTCCCTAGTAGAATACAAGAATGAAAGTAGAAAAGAACGGGAGTGACCATATGAATTACATAAGAATGGTAGGGGTGGATTGCGACACCCCTTTCCCGCTTAAAGCAGCTTTTACTACCCGGGTAACGCTCACGGAACCAACATAATTCCATGGTCAGCCTCCCAAATGTGCGAAAATAAATATAATTAATATAATTAATATAATAAATAATCTTATATATATATATATATATATATATATATATATATATATATATATATATATATATATATATATATATATATATATTGTGAGGCCATGGCGTAAAGCATGCTGAACCGGGGGGGAGTCTGGCCATGTGTAAAAGCTGGAGTGTGGCCATGGCGTAAAGCATGCTGAACCGGGGTGAGGGGGTCACAACCCCCCCTCTGCCAGGTTTTGGTACTTTTTCTTTTTCTTATTTCTTGTATCATATTAGAATTTCAGATTTGGACATTTCCTTTTGGATATATATATATATATATATATACATACAATACTTATGAAAGTTAAAATTCCCCTAACCTTTCTAACAGTGTGTAATCTAGTCGTATTAATTAATAATGTCGTATTAACTAATTTATGACATAAAAATAGAATAAATCATATTAAAATTATTTGAAAAAATAATTTACAAGTTTGACCTAGTAAGTCCTCCTGGCGAAAATAATCTTCCGAACGATATTTAGATGATATTAAATGACACCAAATCTGATGTCTTAAACGAGCCTGGGAAATTATTTCTGTAGTGTAGGGCAGTGATTCCCAACCAAGGTTCAAGCGGAACCCTGGAACTTCGCAAAGTCGTTCCATGAACTCTGGGAGTGCTTAAAAAATCACGGCACCTGAAGCACGACTTACCTTCTTTTGGTAAATGAGAAATAAAATACTAAAATTAAAAAGGTTTTAATTTTAGTATTTTTAGTAGTAATTTTAGTAGCGATCTATTAATGTAATGAAAAATTTAGAAGGTTTAACTTGATATTTGTGTGAGAGTCATTTAAGCAGCAAAAGTATCGGTTGGAAGAAGAAACTTTGTCAAAGGGGGGAATTTTTGTAGCAGCTAGGAATTCAGTTACTAGCAGTGAACACTATTGATGTTCCTGCCAGCTGTTTGCTCACTTTCTAGGTAAAAATTTTGAAAGAGGAAAAAGTAAAACCAAGCAATATTAGAAAAATGCCAAACCAGTTAAAATGTAATTTTATTACTCATATCTTATGAGAAGCACCGGATACTGGTTATCAATCTTATTCCCACAGAAATAAGTGCCACCAACTGTGTCTGATGTGGAGCCTTTTATCGATTTGCATGATTACAAATAACCAGCCAAATATTTTGGAGGTTACGGATTAAAGCTTTAGAACTTTACTCTGGGATTTATGCGTTATTAAGTGATACTTTTACAGAAAAAATGTAAAAATTGCCAAAAAATTGAGAAAATTTTAACATTTTCAAAAATGAAAAGAAAAACATAGTAATAATAATAATAATAATCCAATGATAATAACAGCCATAAGGATTCCGCAAAAAAATTTCTCAATAAAATCTGGATTAGAGTCTCACGACTTGATCCCGATACCTTTCCGCTCTCACAGTACACCTGTTATCCCGTGCAGGTTGATGCGAAATCTCGAAGAAAATCCAGCCCATGCCAACACTCTATCACGACTAAAAGCGTGATTTTCAACGATGTTAACGGGTTGCTTGCAGGTCCCTTGTTCTCTTTAGTTCCTTAGACTTTTATTGTCTGAATCTAGTGCACATCGTAACTTCTACGTGATCAGTAAGTACATTTAACCATTGCGCTTTTGCCAACGCCATATGCTTACGCCACTACTTTATCATGCACCTCAGGCCTTAGGTTTTAAAGTGACGCAAAATTGTGGTGAATATATATATATATATATATATATATATACATATATATAACAAAATGAAACAAGAAGAATTAAGTACCAAGGGATAGCATTTACCAAGCTACGAAGCGCTATTTGAGTGAGATTTCAGTTTGACACTTTACAACATAGTTGAAAAGTGTTTATGACTTTGTTCATTCTGTATGTCTGTCTGTCTGTCAGTATGTCTATCCGTTAGCACGATAACTGCCGTAAAAATGACTTTATCAAAATTAAATTTTAGTATGTTGTTCAGACGGTCTATGGGACCTATGGGAATGTAAATGAATAATATCACCCGACTAGATTTGGATTGAACCCAGGTTGAAAAAATGAAATACATTGAACCCTATGGGACCTTTATTTTTCAAACATTTTTTAAGCGAATTCAAAATTCACAAATTCCTTCGAAAGTTTTAGGAACTATTCAAATTATCCCATAAAATATATAAAAAAATTCAGCAAAATATACAGTAGTTTTTTAAATGAAAATTAAAATAATAATTACATCTCTTATATGGACAGATCACGTGATTATTGTATGAATAGATCACCTGATCCACTTCAAAATAAAATACGGCATCCACCTTTTTCCTAATGTAAGAATCGTGATGTAAGAATCGAGATTATTACACTAGGTTCTTTTAAACTAAGTTCTTTTAAATTTATATTTAGTGTTGCATCCGTCCTAAAACCTCTTTATTAATACTTCAATTCTCTGTATCTACATTCCAAAACAACGCAAATACAATATATTATTTGAGTTCAAATGATCATCAAACTTTAATAATTCTACACCGAAGCCTAATTTTCACTTATGAAGAATGCACACCAAAAGAATTAGGATGAGTTGTTTAAGAATTTCTGCATTTCTTTAACGCAAAAATATTTAGCTCTAGAATATGCAATATAGCTGTTATGAATGAAACATTCATGGATTTTACATAGAGAAACATACGAGTTTTTCGATGAAGTTTTAAGTATAGAGTTCAATAACTTGTACCCCCATGGTTTTAAATATTTAAATAAAATAAATTATTGTATTATTGTGATGAATGAAAGGGATGAAAAAATTTTATTAATGAAATGCTGCTTCTATAGATAGAGTCAGGCTATTTATAATTCGATGACGTCATTTGAATAAAGTTCACTTGTTTTCGATGAAGTTTTCAAATATAATAAATTATTGCACTATTGTGATAATTTTGAAAATATTACCACTGAATGTATCGCATTTTAGAGAAGTTTAAACCAGACAATTTATATTTCAATAACGTCATTTAAATAAAGTTCATTTTTTGAGGATGTTTTAAATTTTCAAATATAGTAAATTAAGGTAGTATTGTGATAATTTTAAAAATATTATCGAGGAATATATCGCATTTTAGAGATGTTTGAATAAAATTGCATTGCAGTTGAAAAGTGTTTCATAATAAGTGCTTTATGCATGATTAATCTTTCTTGTTTATGTATCTCAAGATCATTCTATATTTGTAATGTATATATATATATATATATATATATATACATGGTCAGAATTAAAACACCCCTACTCTGAGCTCTCTATACATCGAACTACTCAGTGTAAGGGCTCCAAAATTGTTGTACCTACTATTCAAGACATGGGGAAAGGGATTACGCGAAAAAAAATTAGTTACAGAAACACCGATAGGTGGCGCTGTACAACAGAAGCTGAAAAGACACAAAATAATCACAAAAAAACAAACACATGCGATATGGAATTTTTCTTTTTTAATTTCTTTTGCTGATATGAAAAAAAAGAAGATAACAAAGTGAAGAAACTTAAACTGTCATTGTAACTGCAATTTCGCACTGTAAGCACAAAAATGTGCATAAACCCTTGGTTTGCAGCTACTATGCTCTGGGCATAAAAGGGAATAAAACTGGGAAATTTTCATTCTTATCAGCGATGGCTGTCACACTGCCAGAACGCGCTTTGCTTGTGAAGACATGCTGCTGCTGCACTTCGAGAGTTTGGTCGACTTCAGAATTTGCGCAAAGGACCATTACTTCCACAAACTCTCAGGAGAATGATCGCTCAATTCGAGAAAACTGGACATCTTGGAGTTCAGCCGGGTCGAGGACGCAAATCGACATGTTCAGATGTCGTTGACGATGTTACCACCGCTATTGTTGAACAATCAATGGCTAACGTTGTAGGCTGTAGTAGTGCACGTGGAGTGTCACGACACTTGGGTGTTCCCTACAGCAGAGTGCGGAACGTACTGAGATACATAGTGCATTTTTTCCTGTACAAAATTAGTCACAATCCCCACTTGCTGACCATCGACAAGGAAAAAGCTACTGATTTTGTATTGACATTTCTGGCTAGAGTTGAAGTGGATGCATCGTGACTATGGCAAATTCTATGGAGCAATGAAGCGCATTTCCATCTAAGTGGAACAGTCAACACCCATAACTGTCGCATTTGGGACACGGAAAACCCTCATACCTTCCAAGAGATTCCACTTCGCTCACCGAAAGTTACAGTCTGGTGTGGATTCACAGCCACATTCATTTTTGGACCATTTTTTTCGAAGAGGCTACTCCCAATGCCCCTGTGACATGCACCGTGACGGCCAGGAAATACAAAAACATGCTCGAAAATTTTGTTGTACCCCAACTTCAACAGCATCAATGTCTTGATTCAATTAATTTTATGCTAGATGGATCGCTTCCACACATTGGACTCTGTGTACAGCAGTTTCTTCGGCAACATTTTACTAATGGTAGAGTAAGTAGTCGTGCGTTTCCGACAACCTAGCCATCTCGTTCCCCAGATCTGCTTGTGATTTTTGGTTGTGGGGACACTTAAAAAGTCTTGTTTATCGAGGACGTCTGGTAACCTTGGTAGATTTGAAAGACAGTATCACTCTGCATGTGAGAAGCATCTCAATCGACCAATTACGATCCGCAGTAGAACAAGCTGTCCACAGACTGCAGATTTTACATCTTGAAGAAGGAAACCATTTTGAGCAGCATTCCCTGCATCGAAAAGGTCCTTGTGATATGAATGTTTGGTACGTTCGAATAAAATGTGTTACAAATGTGTATTTTGTGTCTTTTAAGCATATTTTCTGTTGTACACAGCCACCTATCGTTGTTTCTGGAACTATTTTTTTCGCGTAATCCCTTTCCCCATGTTTTGAATAGTAGGTTCAACAATTCTGCAGCGTTTATACTGAGTAGTTCGATGTACAGAGAGCTCAGAGTAGGGGTGTTTTAATTGTGACCACCCGGTATGCATTTATATATATATAACAGGGTTGTTATAAATAAAGTTCGCCTATTCAGAAGGCTCTAGAGCCGGTTCTATGGCTCTAAACGAAACAACATTTAAGTTATGCGCTCTGCGAAAATCGAAAAAAAAATTAGTTACAATTGTCGTCAGTAGGTGGCGCTGCTGCAATATCGAAGGAGATTTTAGCAAGTTTCGTTGTAAAAAAAAATGAAGGAATATTTATGTCACAGTTGGTAAAAATTAAAATTGTGCAGATTTTTTCTATCAATTTCGGGCAATCCAGACGAAACACACAAAAGTGTACAACATTTCAATAAACGCTTGAAGAAGATCACTTGTTTATTCAAATCTTCGACTATACGGCAGTGATGTCACAATTTCGAAACACGCTTCAAGTCAACTTACGATATAAAACAAGCTAACAACGTGTGTCTCTGATTCCTTTGATACTGGACGAGTTTATTGTTTCTGAAAAGCGTTAGAATCTGACGCTTTGTGGAAAATGGCTTCGTTGAAAGAAAAGGCTCTGGTAAAGTTATTTTATCAACAGAACAGCAACGCAGCAGCAGCTCTTCGAGAATTCCGGAAACAGAAACATGTTAGGCGTCTGATCGTGGCGTTCACAGAATGATTCACAAATTTGAGGCAAATGGAAGACTCGACATTCTTCCTGGCAGAGGATGAAAACAAGTGGACAGTTCTAGCGTTGAAGATATTGCTACTGCTGCCGGAGATTTATCAAACCATTCACCATATGGTAATGCAAGTTTGACAGCTATTGCAAATGAAGTCGACATGTCGATTTCCAAGTCGAGAAAAGTGATGCGTAAAATTTTGCGCTACTATCCATACAAGATTCAGAGGGTGCAACAGCTAATACAGGGTGACACAGGAACTCGGTTAACATTTGCACTACAATTTCTTGCAAGAATGAATGTGGATGACTCTTGGCCCTGGAATATTCTGTAGGGTGATGAGGCGCATTTTTACGTAAACGGACAAGTGAACCCACGCAACTGTCGGATTTGGGCGAAAGAGAATCCTAACGTTGTTCAAGGAGTTCCATTGCGTGCACCTCAAGTGACAGTGTGGTGCGGTTTTACAGCTGCGTTTATGATAGGGCCATTTTTTTTTATGAGGAATCAACATCCACAGGTCCCATTACATGTTCCGTAAATGGGACAAGATATCTCAATATGTTGTCACGTTTTGTAATTCCCGAGTTGCAACAGCAAGGCTGCCTTCAAAATACCGTTTTTATGCAAGACGGTGCACCACCTCACATTACTCGAACAGTTCGGATTTTCTTACAACGCCATTTCACACCAGACCGTGTGACAAGTCGTTATTTTACAACAATCTGGCCACCACGATCGCCTGATCTCACACCATGCGATTTTTCGCTGTGGGGATGTTTGAAAGACTCTGTGTCTAAAAACAGATGTCGGGCGATCTCTGATCTGAAGAACAGTATTAGACGTCACATCGGGTTAATCTCACAGGACACTTTACGCTCTGCAGTAGAAAACACAGTTCTGAAAATGGAATGCGTGATGGCAAATAATGCAGGGTTCATTGAGCATGCGTAATGCTGTTATTCGCGTGCGACATATTTTATTTTTCTGGACGCAGATTGCATCACATGAAATTATCTCCTTATTTCTGTATTGTTTGGAGCCATAGATGTAGCTCTAGAGCTTTCTGCATTAGCGAATTGTCATTGTACCAACTATGCAATACATTTTCCTTTATTTATTTTACGAACAAATTGCAACAATCGCCTTAGCTATTGGCACAGCGCCACCTACTGACGACAATTGTAACTTTGTTTTTTCGATTTTCGCAGAGCGCATCACTTGTACTACATACTAGTTAAATATTGTTTCGTTTGGAGCCATAGAACCGACTCTAGAGCCTTCTGAATAAGCGAACTTTAATTATAACAGCCCTGTATATATATATATATATATATATATATATATATATATATGTTTCCATCCATACCTCTTTTCTTTTTGAAAAAAATATATATATATATATATATATATATGCAAATATAGAGAACATTGCACCATCAATAAATACTCCATGCTATCTCTAATTATTATTGAATAATATTAATCCTAAGGCACATCATATTCATCTCTATTTATTAAAAGTTCATACAAACAAACACAATTCGTCTAAACAAACACTATTACGCAATTAATAGACTTAGAAGACATTTTTCGTCCAACAAATCTTGAATTTTAACGTAAAATACACACACCTGCTCCGTTGTTTGCAATGCAAATATCACCGCATCGAAAATTCCATATATAGAGTTTTGGAAACACATTCGAATTGTCTAATGAATGCAGAAAGCAGAAATGAGTAAATATAAGCAGGTTCAAATATTGAATATGTTCTGCAATTAATTGGTGTGCTGAAAGTAAGTTGGAAACACAACGAATTGTTAATCCGAGGATTTTCGCAGGAAAAATAAAGCTTCCGCGCTTATAAATATCTTTTCGAGATATTTTTGAAGTTATAAATACAGACATTTTATTCATAGAAGAATTATAGCGAGCTTCAATAGATACCTATAGCTAAATGATTCAGTTTCTAGCTTACAGATATTTAAAAAAGTGCAATAATAGACATGCATATTCCTAGTAGTGCAGAATCCACTTTAATCTGTAATTCTCAGTCAAATAATATCTTATGCATGAAAAATTATACTAAAGTGTCAAAACAATTCAATCTGAAAGCTAAAAGCATCAACTGAAGACACATTTATCTAAAACTCTTCATTTCACAATGCAATTTTATTCTTCCAACGGGCCAGCTGGGTTGCTTTCTCCTACAAGGCAGCTGGATTACTTCATTCTACAAGACAGCTAGGCCAAAATATTTCTACAGTGCAGTCTATGCGAAAGGAACTTATGAGTAGTATTTTATTTTAGATTTTGCCGATTTTTGCAGGCCATTTCGCAAAAAAATGCAGGTTAATTTTTTCCGAATTGTGCCAAAATCTAATCAGCACCAGGGTAACTCACAAGTGACTTATATACCAAATTTTGTAACATTTTATCCATTAGTTTTTCAACTAGAGTGGATACAAGAAATTTTTGAGGGCCATTTCGCAAGAAAAGGCAGGTTCGTTTTATCCCGAATCATACAAAAAACTAATCAGCATCAGGGTCACACACAAGTAACTTATCTACAAATTTTATAAAAATCGGTCCATTAGGTTTTGAGTTAGAGTGGATACATACATTGCACAGACAGATACACACAAAATCAGATCAAAATCTTTCATTCGAATCAATCAAAAACAAATCGAACCGGATCAATCAAATCAGATCAAAATCGGATCTACAAATCGAATCAGATCAAAAATCTTACATTCGAATTTTCATGCATTTCTGAGTTTTTAATATCGATGAGTCAAACATTTCTGTTCATATGAATCAAACATTGCTGTCCATATGAATCAAATATTGAATATGAATCAAACATTTCTGTCCATATGAATCAAATATTGAATATGAATCAAATATTAAATATGAATCAAACATTTATGTCCATATGAATCAAATTTTGAATATGAATCAAACATTTCCGTCCATATGAATCAAATATCGAATATGAATCAAATATTTCTGCCCATATGAATCAAATATTGAATATGAATCAAATATTAAATATGAATCAAACATTTATGTCCATATGAATCAAATACTGAATATGAATCAAACATTTATGTTCATCCCACTCAAATATTGAATATCAATCAAACATTTCTGCCCATATGAATCAAATGTTGAATATGAATCAAACATTTCTGCCCATAAGAATCAAATATTGAATATGAATCAAACATTTCTGTCCTTATGAATCAAATATTGAATATGAATCAGACATTTCGGCCCATATCAATCAAATATTGACTATGAATCAAACATTTCTGTCCATATGAATCAAATATTGAATATGAATCAAATATTAAATATGAATCAAACATTTATGTCCATATGAATCAAATTTTGAATATGAATCAAACATTTCCGTCCATATGAATCAAATATCGAATATGAATCAAATATTTCTGCCCATATGAATCAAATATTGAATATGAATCAAATATTAAATATGAATCAAACATTTATGTCCATATGAATCAAATACTGAATATGAATCAAACATTTATGTTCATCCCACTCAAATATTGAATATCAATCAAACATTTCTGCCCATATGAATCAAATGTTGAATATGAATCAAACATTTCTGCCCATAAGAATCAAATATTGAATATGAATCAAACATTTATGTCCTTATGAATCAAATATTGAATATGAATCAGACATTTCGGCCCATATCAATCAAATATTGACTATGAATCAAACATTTCTGCCCATATGAATTAAATATGGAATATCAATCAAACATTTCTGTCCATATGAATCAGATATTTAATATAAATCAAACATATATGTCCATATTAATCAAATATATATATATATATATATATATATATATATATATATATATATATATATATATATATATATACATATATATGTATGTATATATATATATATATATATATATATATATATATATATATATATATATATATACATATATATGTATGTATATATATATATATATATATACATATATATATATATATATATATATATATATATCAAATGACCAGGCACTTGACTTTCATCATTCGCCTATATAGCGGCCAGAATCGTGAACCATTTAGCCGTCCTAGGACGTTGCCCCAGGCGCACCAGAGGGGGGTGGAACACACTGCGCCCAACAACACAACATCCATGCCTTACGTGGGACTCGAACCCACAACGCGGCGGTTATTAATCAAATATTGAATAACATTCAAACACTGTCCATATGAATCAAATATGAATCTGAATCAAATATCTCTGCTCAAGGCTGTATGCCTGGTATTGACAGCCGGAAAAACTATAAACGTAGTAGTCAATTAGAATGGAGTTTTGTGAGCATATTTCAATTAGTTGGAATGTGAAATATGATCAGTATGAAAATTTGTGAATGATAACTAAATTCCATGTAATAATTATCGTAAACGCATATGAATAAAAAAAAATCAATACAGTTATATTTTAATTAATAAGTCATATTACTGAATTACGGAATCAAACCCTAAAATAAAACTTTCTAAATTAGATCAAAATCACTTTAAAAATAATTAAATTGAAATTCGTTAAATAAATATATATTATATCCATGCGTAGTTTTAAAGCTATTGATGTAATTTAGTGAACGCTAACATGAGACGTTTGCAAGATTTTGAACATTTTTAGTCTGAAAATAAACATATAACCTATTTAATATCAAATAATAAATGATTTGTAAAATATTTTAATTTGATAGGAACTGGCACTATATTTTTTTAATCATTACGAGCTATTCTCGAGATACTAGAAATTTTACTTCCCACAATAAACGCAATTTCACTTGAAAGAATATAAGCGGTTTCAACTTATATAGAATTTAAATCGGCAATGGCAAGAATTTTAGTTATATCGAATCTTTTGTTATTTACTGCCTACCTACAAAATCGAAATTTGTCATTCAGTACAGAAATTCATTTTTTGAATATATTATATTTCTAAACTATATAAATAAAATTGAAAATAATTTGTCTAATAAGCAATCATTACGGAGGAACGGTTATACCGAAGTTCATAAAATTTTGACGAGTAACCATGGTATAGTGCCACTTATAATTTAGGTTCTTCTGTTTGTTTATCTATCTTTATGTCCGTCTAAATCTTTCCTCATTTTTTACGTGACCCAGTTGTTGTATGATCCTCCAATTAACGTGATCATGTTGCTGTGTCTGCCTCTATCTGTAAAATTACAGTTTATAAATTAAAGAAAAATAATCTGATGTGGGCAGCACATGACTTTCCCTGCCGACTCCAATTCATCGTATCTTTATTTCATTAATAATTCAATAAATTTAGTTTAATTGCACTAAATAACACACTTAAATAATGGACTCAACATTAGCATAGCAAGAATACAAAAAATCTAAAATATCTCAAGAACGGCTTGCACAATGGTTTAATTGCGCAAAATAACACCCACAATTATTTTAAATGACATTGAACTGACATTTTTAATTGAATTTTCGTTCTCAGTTGGTAACTGGACGATTCTTCAACAGTGGCGCAACGTAAATGAAAAGAAACTAAAATATCTGGAGAACGGCTTGTCCTAGTGTAATGGGGCTGGTCTTATTCTTTTCAGTGTTAAACATTATGTATTAAACAAGCATTTAATTGATATATTTGAGCATGCATAGTTATTTATTTTAGATTTTGATGATTTTTGCGGGCCGTTTCGCAAAAAACGGCAGGTTACATTTTATCGAATCGTACCAAAATCTAATCAGCACAAGGGTAACTCACAAGTGACTTATATACCAAATTTTGTAAAATTTGATCAATTAGTTTTTCAGCTAGAGTGAATACAGGCTGTTTTTTGCGGGCTATTTCGCAAAATAGGCGTGTTCTTTTAATTCGATCCATTAGTTTTTGAGTTAGAGTGGATACATACATTGCACAGGCAGACAGACACACAGACGTCAAGCTAAAAATAGTTTTTTCGTATTCTAAAAGTCCCGAAACGTGTAGATCCGTTGAAAACTCGAGTTGCGATTTTCGGCATGATTCCAATGCATTGCCACGTATTGCAGGGAAAGTAAAAATAGTCCTTTTTATATCAGGGATCATAAATGAGAAATTTCTATTTCTTGACCTAATATGCCCTGCCCACAAAGGAAGTTAATTAAAACTATTATTTAATTGTAAAATTGTTAATATCTATATAAACAAGAAAGATCAATCATGCTTAAAGCATTGATTAAGAAACACTTTCCAACTTCAATACAATTTTATTTAAACATGTCTAAAATGTAATACATTCCTCGGTAATATTTTAAAACTTCTCACAATACATTGATTTATTATAGTTGAAAACTTAAACATTCATCCAAAAAAATGAACTTCATTCAAATGGCGGCATTGAAATATAAATTGCCTGGTTTAAACATCCCTAAAATGCGATACATTTCTCGGTAATAATTTTAGAATTATCATAATACCACGATAATTTATTATATTTAAAAACTTCATCGAAAACAACTGAAATTCATTCAAATGACGTCATAGAAAAAATAACACGCCTGGCTCTCTCTAAAAAAGCAGCATTTCATTCATAAATAATTTCCCATTCATGTCATTCATCACAATACTATAATAATTTATTTTATTTAAAAATTAAGACCATGGAGCTATAAGTAATTTAACTCTATGCTTAAAACTTCATCGCAAAAAATCGTCCTTCTCTCGGTAAAGTCAATGAATATTTCTTTCATATCAGCTATGCAGACTCCATGAGCTAAATTCTTTTGCATTAAAAAAATACAGCAATTCCTATACAACTCATCCTACATATTTTGCTGTTTACATTTCACATAAGTGAAAAATAGGCTTCGTTAGAGAAATAATCAAAGTTGGATGCTCATTTAAACTCAAATATATTGTCATTGCGTTGTTTCAGTATGTAGATGCACAGAATTTAAGCGAAAATAAAGAGGTTTTACGACGAATACAACACTCAATATGAATTAAAAAGAACTTTAAAAATGACGATTTTGAGACAAGATGGATGCCGTATTATATTTTGAAGTTGGTCACGTGATCGTTTCATATCATGGTTGCGTGATCGCTTCATGTAAGAGGTGTAATTATTATTTTAATTTTTATTTAAAAAACTACTGAATATATTTCACTGAAATTTTTTTTATATATTTTATGGAACAATTTGGATATTACCTAAAATTTTTGAAGCAATTTGTGAAATTTAAATCCGCTTAAAACATGTTTGAAAAATTTGGTCCCATTGGGTTCAATGCATTTCATTTTTTCAATCCGGGTTCAATCCAAAACTAATTGGGTGATATTATTTATTTATATTCCCATAGGTCCTACAGACCGTCTGAACAACATACTAAAATTTCATTTTGATTAAGTCATTTTTACGGCAGTTAAATGCTAACGGACAGACAGACAGACAGACAGACAGACAAACAGACAGACAGACAGAATGAACAAAGTCATAAACACTTTTCAACTTTGCTGTAAAGTGTTAATAAAACTGTATGTTGTGCTTCTGCCTGTCTGTTTATTATCCCAGCACTGAAGAACCATTTTATTTTCATTACACCTCCTGTTTCTGTTTTTGGCTAATTGAATTTATAGGTTAGATTCGTGGTTTTCTTTTGATTGGTTTAATTTGCCCCAAAAGCCTTGCGTCATCTGTTGCCTAGTTAGTGATTTCGACTTTATGACTTGTTGTAAATACCTTTGCATTTCTGATGCCAAACCTTAGCACCAGAGATCTTGACGATATTGGTATCCATCAATCAACATTATAACCTGACATCTTGTCGTTATCATTTATAATTTCTTTCATGATGTAGCCATCAATAAAATTCTACAAAACGGAATTAGTTTGAGGGGAGTGATGATATAACTTAAAACAATTTATCAAATTATTCTTTTTTTTAAGTTTATATGTTACTGTTGACACAGTAATTAGATGCGATATCCTAAGCTAATATGATATGATGAATAGGCCAATAAATAAATATTTGTCCTAAAGCAAAATTACGTAAGAACATTTTCGAACAATATTAAGGGGCGAAAACAAATAATTAAACATGTTCTTAAGATAATCTCAATCCGTAATAATAGATAATATTATGTGAATAGCAATTTATTGTGTAAATTTACAGCATATTAATTTATTTGAAATACGAAGACTGTAACTGTAAAACATTATCATATAATTCCTTGAGATATTGAAAAGAGTACTGAGTTTTATATTGCGGACCTCCTTTTCAGGTTAACTCAACATTTGATCTTTGAGTTGTTGTGCTGGTTTAATTGAGTAAATATTTGTCTACCAACCAGCAAAATGCGTTAGTTTAGCTTCATAAATGGTCTCACAAAAAGAAATATAATGTTTGACAAAAATATAAAATCGACACTGTGATTATGGAAATTTGTTGACGAAAGAAACATAACCAATGTATACCCGGTAGCTATGCCACACATCGTATTTTTACATCATGTATCTTTATTAGGAAGAGCATCTGCATTTGTACTTACAACCATGTAATGGTTTCGCTTTATCATATTATTTTCATCATAATGGTATAGGTAAACACATACCATTAAAATATTTCGCAGAAAAATATTTATTATTTACATATTCATGAAAGAAATGAAATCGCATTTGGCGAATTTTTAATATATATGGAAAGAGTTAGAAATTCCGTCTCATTAGACTTTATCTTAGTCCTTTTTAGACCCCATATCACCACCTATGTGTGCACTATAATGTCACAATAACGTACCTGTTTTGACTTCCCTAATGTGCATTAATTATGATGTTTCTGTGAACTAGCAGTCTAATATATATATTAGGGGTAGCTTTTTGGGCAAACCCCTTAATTTAGAAGGGAACCCAATGGGGATAGTAACTACAGGGCTGCGTACATTCTGACCCTGATTAATCACATTTCGAAGGGACTAGATGTTTAAAGTGTCCAGAGATTTAGTGTCGATACTCAGAATAGACACATTGACAGTTCTGGGTGTGACTGCGGTTCCAACTAGGATTTTCCGTGTGAGATCCTTAAAACCTTAACCACTGGACTATCTTGGATCTACAACACTAGGAATTACTTCCCCCACGGATACATTAATATCTATATTTATATATAGCAAAGCCAATCCCTTTAATTGAAATTATGTAAGATATTTATCTGTAAGTTATTTATCTGAACTACATATCCAAATCTTAAAGAGTTATAGACGAGTAATCATCGTATATAATATTTCAGTAAATAAGGCATAGGACGTGCAATATTTGTATGTCCACGTTCGGTAACGAATTACGATTATAAAATATTAATAGGTTTCACATATCTAATTTCTATAAATATCGGTTCACTTTATTGTCGGTTCACGTTATTGTCGGACAAAGCAAACGGATAGACAGCAGGAATCGCATGTAGTTCTCAAAAGTAAGATGTTTATTTAATTAATTATTTGCTCCTATTAAAGTTATTGGTTTTTATATATGCTGCATCATAAATATCCTTAAAAGAAGACTCTAGTGTTCCACAATTTATATTTATTTGATCCCCAACATCATCAACAAAATTAAGGCAAGATACACGCAAATACGCTTTTGAAAAGTAAATAAATATATCATAAAACCAAAATCACACAACGGATTAATCAAACGTTTTGATCCAGAGAATCTATCTATCAGAAATCTGTCTTCCCAAGAAGTTATCATTTCGAGATTTTGAATCACGAAGGTGAATACCCTATATCTTATGATGCGATAATGATTGCAGAAGACTGAGTGACATGATAATGATTGACAGAAGACTGAGTATATTGTTAGAAAGTGTCCTCTGGAATTGCGGGTGTATGCTCAAGATTTAAGAATGAGTACACATTTCTGGTTAACCAACCCGTTTATTCATAGCGTAAAAAGGATACAGTAAAACACATACAGTAAAACAGTTCTAAAATGCTCTACTAATTTCACAAAACAAGTGATTATCAAAACTGGTACTATCTCATTTTACAAAACAAGAGTTGTTATTCAAAACGCATTATCACACTTCAATGTAGCTTGAATCACGTTAACTGCCTTCCAACAGAATGATGACTCATTTTATACTCGCTATAAAAAGTTCTAGAAATCTTTCATATTTCGTAAAATATTCGAGGTGTTTCTCGAACCTTCGAAATGCGGTCAAATGTCGCAAAATTAGCGATAAATAACCACATCTGGTAACAACCCTGAACTTTGGCACATGGGAACTTTAGATTAACGTCTTTCGGAAGGTCGCCGTACGGGTTTTCAAAATACACTCCAACGAGAGGGTTTCGTAACAGTAGTCCGTCTCTGTTGCATTTCTGAGTGCGGATCACTTGTGAGATCATTAATGGGTAACTTGTATAGAAGAAGACACGACCACACGTAAATAAGAAAATGATTTTTATTTAAGTAAATAACATAATTATTTTTGTTGATTTCAAATTGTAAATTTCTTTGAAATTTGGAAAATTAGTTTTCTATTTTTTTTTATCTCCATAGAGGATGCTAAGGCATTCTGGCAACCCCGTGGGGGGGGTACTGCTTGTAAAGCAAGTTTACTTCTTTTTCTGATAAATCAAATTTTTCTAGTTGTGCCACGTCTGAAACGAGGGAGCAATATTTCAAAACGATGAAATACTATTAATTTGAAGATAAAATCACTACCCCTTGGATATTCTCCCAACAATTGTAGTACATTACTATCTAAAAATACATTACAGTGCCTTAGTTTGATTGTCTTATATAAGATCTTCAATAATATGTATAAGGAAAACCAATATCTATGTGATATATATCTGTTATGCCTGGCGACAAACCTGGCAAAGATGCTTACGCATTTGACACAATAACGCCAAATTGGCAAAATTTTGAGATATAATCCTAAGTTTCATGAAATTCAGCATCTTGGGAAATTACATTTTGTTTCATTAATAACCGCTGTCTCTTTGAGAAAATTTATATGTTTATATTTATCATTCGAAATGTAGCAAGTTTAGCAATTATGTTTCTTTAGGAGGGTTGAAAAGTTATAATGTATTGTTATGGGGTCGTATAAAAATTACTTGTTATTAGAAGTCATCAGTAATTAATTATATTGATAGCGAGGAGTTAGTAATACACGTGTACTCTGGGATTTTAGAAGTACGAGCAGTGCAGGCGGACAGATGTGAGGGAGTATTTTACAAAAATTTATTTACTAGGTTATATAAAAAGTTTAAAAATTAATATTATAATAGGCAATTCAAAAATTTGCTGTGGGCCGCAGATTACTTTCCCTATGGACACAAATTCATTTTCTCTTTATTTCTTTAATAATTCATTAAAAGGTGCTTAATTGTACAAAATAATACATAATTTGCACTTCTAATTCAATATTTGTTTTTATTTGATAACTGGACATTTTTCCAGGCGTAACAGAAATGCGAAAAAAATAAAATAGATACAAAACGGTCAGTCTTGGAGTAATGGGGTTGGTCTTATTCTTTATCTCATCAAAAATTACGTATAAAACATTTAATTGATATATTTGAACATACGTAGAGTTTTATTTTAGATTTTGGAAATTTTTGGGAGGTATGTCGTAGAAAAAGGAAGGTTTTTCCATTTCGAATTGTACCAAAATCTAATCAGCATCAAGGTGTCCCACAAGTAACTTTTCTACAAAATTTTGTAAAATTTGGTCAATTAGTTTTTTAGCTAGCGTGGACACATGAGATTTTTGCGAGTCATTTTGCGAAAAAGGTTTTTTTTTATCCAGAATCATCGTACCTAAATCTAATTAGCAACAGGGTCACACACATGTGAATTACCTATAAAATTTTATGAAATTTAGTCCATTAGTTTTTGAGTTAGAGTGTATACATGCATTGCAGAGACAGACATACATACAGACAAAGAGACCCACATACAAAGAGACACACACAAGATACACACAAACATCACTTCTAAAATTGTGTATCCCGTGGTCTAGAGGTCCTAAAACGTGTATATTCATCGAAAACACGTGTTGCAATTTTCGACACGATTCCAATACTTTCCCTGTACATTACTATGCATTTTTGGGAAAGTGAAATATGTAACAATTGCGCATCTATAGAAAAATGTAATTCAATATTGATAATTACTAAACCACAATATTTATTCCACTGAGTCATTGCATTATTATCAAATAATAGCATACTATGTACATTGACATTTTTGAAGCATAACTATGTTCATTAAAAGGACAAAAAAAGAAACTCAAATTAACGTACCAATAAGATAAAATTAATAAATCTTTAATATCTTTCGCTAGTTATGCACATATCTCGAATTTTAATGAGAATTCTCAGCACCTGCTTCCTTGTCTCTTGTGTAAACATTACTGGATCAAACATTTCATAGGGAATCTCCTAGGAATAGCTTGATTCTTAAGTAAAATTAGAAATGTGCAAATGGGTGCAAAATCAAACATTAAATTCATTTTCCAATTTCCATAACTTAGGTGGAAAATCTGATGAATATTTAGTTTAGAGAATTCAATATGCATATAAATGCACAGTTTTTGAATAATTTCAGATTTCAGATTTTTATTCGTTTTATATCACTTATTTTATATTATCCAATATTATTTTATTGCAAAGAATAATATAAGTTAAATATTTATTTAATATAATGACTTTGAACTTCTGGTTAAGAATTTTTTTTTCTTATTTATCGACATGGATATTTTAACGATGTAATTCAATAAAAATCATAAAAAAAATCTGATGTGGGCAACACATGACTTTTCTTATATAATGCAATGAATTCACTACCTTTACAGTTAGAAAAAATGTTATTCTTATAGTAGATACTCATATTCCTTCCAAGATATTGAATTTTCTTCAAGTAGTCGTCACTTTCATTGATTTAGCGTCATTTTTATCCATTTGGCAAGATTTTGTTAATTTGGCAACAATTAAAAATGTCGCCATGTTGGCGACATTCCGACAAATTCGTCGCCAAAATCTAGCCAAGCGTTATGGAGAAATAAGTTATTCTAACAGCAGATAAATGACTATTGGCGTTCAAATACAAAAGTATTACTTGAAATATATTTTTTCATGAATGGAACGAGCTAGATCCACGAGAATGATGTCACCCAATTTATCGCAAGGTATTACATATGAAAAGTGTAAATGTTTCTCAATAGGAAACATTTTTTTTATTTTATATGACTTTTTGTTAATTTTTTTGAAAAATGTACAATATTACGAGAACGGTTCATGTTAGCGTTCTAAAATTTATGTCAATCGTTTTCTAATGAAAAATTACATCAGAAATGTCTATTTGCGTAACTTTATTAGAGGTTTTGATTTTTCGACGATTTTTTCAAAATGTAACTCGAAAATTTAAGGGAGTTCTGAACATTCGATTGCGTATAAAAACAACAAGCTTCCAGAGTTTACGGATTGTCATTTTTGGACCAAATTTCGTTCGAATCGGTCCATTCGTTCGTCAGTTATCGTCTCCACAGACTCACTGACACATACACACACACACACACACAAACCACACGCACACATACACCAAACACATACACCACACACATACACACACACACCACACACACACACACACACACACAACACACACATACATACACCACACACATATACACCACACGCACACATATTGCGTATAAAACAACAGACTCTCAGTATTCACAGATTGCCATTTTTGTAACAAATTTCGTTCAAGTCGGTTCATTCATTCGTCAGTTATCGTCTCCACAGACTCACTGACACACACACACACAGACCACACGCACACACGCACACTCGTACGCACATATCACACACACATACACACACACACAAACAATCCACACACACGCACGCACACACACAAACCACACACACACAAACCACACACACACATACACCACACACACACACCACACACACACACACACCACACACACACATACATACACAGCACACACATACACCACACGCACGCGCACACACACACACAACACACACATACACCACACGCACGCGCACGCACACACACACACAGCGAGAAATTACCTCAAAAATGTTCGATTCGCGGTCAGGGTTGCTTGTAACGTGCTCTCGCGTCGAAAACTAGCATTCGAATTTTCAACCGCGCCATAACACTTTCCTCATGCGTGTATATAAAGAAAGTGAAAATGCTCGATGTAGTCGCTGTCCAAATCCTTTTTAAATTGAGAAATTTTAGGTCAGGGCTAACGCTGGACCTATGGCATCAAATAATTTGCAATCTAGCATGGTGATTTATAATGTATTGCCATGTGTCGTCACCCATTTTAATGTCTTTGTTGAATATCCAAATTTTAATCTTTCATTCTTAAAAATGATGTTGGTATCTCAAATAAGTAATATTTAGATTTTTAACTATTAAAAATACATAAATAGTTCAGAGCTTTATTTAAATAATTATTTTTTTGAAATGGCAACAACGTTTTCAACAATGAATCGTAATTGTTCATGACAATAATGATTAAGAAATGTTCTATTTGTTCATTTCAATAAAGCTTGCGAAACATTGTGTGTTTGTAAAATTCAACAATTATGAATTCAACTTTTACTACAATGCTATACATTTTAAGAATCGTAACTATATATTTTCCCGTGCTTTGTAGAAGTTTGATTTTTGGTAAGTAATTAATTACATTCCAAATTGTATCTTATATGTATAATAAATATTCATTAAAAATGTAAAGGAAGTCTTCGATATTACCATTTAGGCTGTATAGTCGCCAGTTTCCCGTCCAATTAGCTTATGCATTGCCGATAAACAAGGGTCAAGGCCAAGCTTTTGACAAATAAGTTGTGTAAATTATTAATTTAAAAGTAGAAGGTATGTCCGTCACACGGAATTCAAAATTTGCAAACCATTACCTCGCATTTGGCGTGGTTTTTGTCAATTTGAGGATGGATTTAAGATTGCTGTAGAGATCATTTCTTAATTTGCAGTCTATGCATTTCGGCCTCTTCTTTTCAAATTTTTAAAAAGGATTTTTAAATTTGACGTGCTCGCCATCTTTTCACACTTTCTTTGTTTAACTGACGTTTCTTTTCCTTTCTGACCTCTCCATTTTCCATTAGCCAACACGTTTGTGAAATAAAATGTGTTTTGAATGTCAAAACCTGTTACAAATGCCGGTCGTTTGGCCAGTAGACTTTTAAACAGAGAACTAGCCCTCTAGTATTTCTTAATGATTAAATTAAAGTCACTAGTACAGGGCACTTGTCCAAATGTTTTCCAGACATAGGCTGTCCTTGGTCACATAAAATGCAATCCGGGGAAGCTGCAAGTCCGATTCGATGGAGATAGGCCCTGAGACAGTCACGACCAGTCAGATGATCCTGCCAACTGCTTCTCGTCACACCAAATTAATAATGCATACTACCTTGATATGAGTTCACATTTTCAAAACCAATTATAGGAGGCGTTCCCGATTCTCCCATTTCCGATAGCAACATCCATTGACCGGTTTCGTGCTTGTTATGCTCGTAAGCATAAAATAGTCATTGCCGTCAATGACAGCAATGAAACTTGCTAGTTATAGTGCTGTCATAGTGAATATCAGTTGTTCTAAGCTGGTGACTGCATAATTAGCTACATGCGCAGAATAAGTCAGTTATAAGAACGCAACAGCCACATTCCGATCTACTAGACTGAAAAAATATATAACGGAAAATGTTTCATATTCTAAATATAGTAAATGCACGTTCATAAAATATCAAATACTTTTATTCACAGTATTAGATTGTACTATTTTGAAGAAAAACTCTTGCTTATTCTCTTTTTACAGAATACTAAAATTTCGAAAAAGGCTTTTGAAAAGCTGTAGCAGGAGAAATTAAAAATTATCGCCGTTCAGCATCCGCTTTAAAGAAATGTATTTATTAATTAACTCCCATTGATTGAAAAGTAATTGAAATCTAATCACATACAGAATACCACAGAGTTCTACTTGGACAAACAAATAAGTTGATTTACCGAGTGATTTCTTATCGATGGGAAATGAGGACTTGTGTCCCAGATTTTGATATTCCAAGATCGTATCTTTATTTCTGACCACAATTCAATATCTTATATTCACTATTATATTCCTTTACTACTCAGTTAGTTTTCTGCAACTGCTTAAGGGTAACATAAACATCTTTAATGATTGATATGCATATATGCATATAATTACTTGCTTATATAACAAAATGGATAATTTATTTTGCTTTTGAAAAATAAAAATAATAAAGTTTCGACAAATTTTAAGTTCTGTTAAACTCATTCCGAAAACTTTTGAAATGGTAATTGACACTAAACACGATTTCATTTTTCCAATTTCTTACTTCAAATTTAACTCAATATAAAATATTTGTATTGATGCAAATATGATATAATTTTTCAGCATGACTCTATCAGGCTACGCTAAATCTAATTTCTCTTATGAACTTATTAACTGTTTATCTCGCATTATTTCATTCTGTTAAATTGGACTTTAAATAAAAAAATCTGATATGCGTGGCACAGGAATTTCCTTATATGATGCAATGTATTTACTACTTTTACAGTAAAAACAAAATAGGTTATTCTTATAGAATATATTTTTTCCAAGGTATTGAATTTTCGTCAAATATTCGTTATTTTTAATGAACTAGCTTCATTTTTATTCATTTGAAGAGATTTTCTTTGATTTGTTAACATTTAAAAAAGTCGCCTATTTGGCGACATTCCACCAAATTCGTCGTCAAAATCTCGCCAAGAGTTATGGAAGGAGAAATAATTTATTTTTATAGCAGATAAATGACTATTGGAGTTCAAATACAAAAGTATTACTCAAAGTATATTTTTTCATGAAAAGAACGAGCTAGATCCACGAGAATGATGTCAATAAATTTATTGCATAATATTACATATGAAAAGTGAACATGTTTCTCAATAGGAAATATTTTTTTTTTACTTTATATAATTTTTTGATAATTTTTTTTGAAAAATGTGCAATATCTCGAGAACGGTTCATGCTAGCTTTCAAAAATTTATGTTCATCGTTTTCTAATGAAAAATTACATAAGAAATGTCTATTTGCGTAACTTTATTAGAGGTATTGAATTTTTCATGATTTTTTCAAAATTTCTCTTGAAAATTTAGCGGGTTCTGAACATTCGATTGCGTATAAAACAACAGACTCTCAGTATTCACGGATTGCCATTTTTGTACCAAATTTCGTTCGAGTCGGTTCATTCGTTCGTCAGTTATCGTCTCCACAGACTCACTGACACACACACACACACACACACACACACACACGTACACACGTACACACACACACGTACACACGTTCGCACATACCACACGCACACACGTTCGCACATACCGCACGCACACACACACAAACCACACACATACACCTCACACACACACAAACCACACACATACACACATACACCTCACACACACACCACACACATACTCCACGCGCGCACACACGCACACAGCGAGAAATCACCTCAAAAATGTTCGATTCGTGGTCAGGGATGCTTAAAACGTGCCCTCGCGTCGAAAACTAGCATTCGAATTTTCAACCTCGCCACAACATTTTCCTCATACATTATACTATGTATATAAAGAAAGTGAAAGTGCTCGATGTAGTGGCTGTCCAAATTCTTTTTAAATATAGAAATTTTGTTTTAATTTAAAATTGATATTGGCATCTCAAATAAGTAGTATTTAGATTTTTAACAATTCAAAAAACATAAATAGTTCAGAGTTTTTTTTAAATAATTGTTTTTTTGAAATGGCAACAGCATTTTCAACAATGAATCGTAATTGTTCATGACAAGAATGATTGAGTAATGTTCTATTTGTTCATATCAATAATGCTTGCGAAACTTTGTGTGTTTGTAAAATTCAACAATTATGAATTCAACTTTTACTACAAAGCTATACATTTAAAGAATAGTAACTATATATTTTCCCATGCTTTGTAGAAGTTTGATTTTTGGTAAGTAATTAATTACATTTCAAATTGTATCTTATATGTATAATAAATATTCATGATGAATGTAAAGGAAGTCTGCGATAGTACCATTTATGCTGTATTGTCGCCTGTTTCCCGTCCAATTAGCTTATGCCTTGACGATAAACAAGACTCAAGGCCAAACATTTGACAAACAAGTTGTGTAAATTATTTATTTAAAAGTAGAAGGTATGTCCGTCACACGGAATTCGAAATTTGCAAACCATTACCTCGTATTTGGCGTGATTTTCATCAATTTGGATATGGATTTAAAATTGCTGTAGAGATTCCTTCTTAATTTGCAGTCTATGCGTTTTGGCCTGTTCTTTTCAATTTTTTAAAAAATATTCTTAACTTTGACGTGCTGGCCATCTTCTTACACTTTTTTTGTTTAACCGACGTTTTCTTTTCTTTTCTGTCTTCTCCATTTTCCATTGGCCAACACGTTTGTCAAATACAATGTGTTTTGATTGTCAAAAACTGTTTTTCTTTATTGTTCAAACTGTTTAAATATAAATTTAAATCTGCTGACACCACTCAAAGAAAAAAATATGCAGAAAAGAAAAGAAAAGCGAACCGACTACAAGCAAAAATTTAATTAGCTAAGAAGAGAACGAACGCTCCGGTTTTTATTATGAAGACCGAATTCAAGCAGCAGCAATCGTGGAAAGTCATTGGGTGATGGGAAAAATTGAGTTTTCACTTGCAGGGTTATGAAAATACTGATGGTCTGGATTAGAATCTAAATTCAAATGTTTATCCGTGATTGAAATACGTTTGACAACATTTTGTAGCAGCGTTACTCAGAGGTAGATAGATAGACAGATAAGTGAAGGCGTTTATATTATAAATTGCTGCCAATCAGAAGCCGGCTACCTCAGTTAAATTTTGTAATACTGATGCTATATTTGATATTTCCGTTATCGTTGCCTCTCATTATTTTTAGAATTTATATGTCTTATTGTTGTAAATATACGAGCAGGGGGCCCAGATTTGCGCTCATTGTTATAACGCGGATGACGGTGATAGTACTCGTAAAGAGAGTTCCTAGGATTCAACCATTGTTAGAAGCAACACAACACAAGGATCCAATGGGTTTGAATTTCGAGACACCTGAAGGAGAAGCCTCGTATATCCACGTCGAATAGTATTGTTGTTCTTTTTAAAACTTAAAAATAGCAATGAAATGTTTGAGCAATCCATTCCACTGATGTTGTAGTTGACTGGATGCGCTTATAATTCGTAGGCGTGGTTTGCATTACCTTCGACAATGGACGTCTACTGAATTACTTTTAATAAGAAGAGACAAAGAAGAAAGACAAGTGAATAGAGGAGAAAGTTTACTCTGTAGAAGAGCTTCCGTAGAAAGAGTAAGTTTCTATTACAAGTACACGTAGCTCATCGTAGCTTCATGCTATACAGTGGTACGAGATAACTACGAGGGATGGTTGGAGGTACTATCAAGGCTGCACCGTGACGACATCTCTAATCCGGGCTTTGGGTTAAACTGGCGGAGGCAGCTCGGGTAAGCGAATTTTCAATGCACGTATTTTAAAAGTTTGCCTTAAGTCAGAAATACTATGTTGCCGTCTGCATTTTCTGGACGTCAGCAGCAGGTCATAGTCCAGATTCAATTCTGACAGGCAGGCTTTCTTAAAGTTGTTGATGTAGAAATTTTGATTGAGACTACGAATTTTTTCTTCAAAGCCAAGGAAACATATATAATATTAATCTCTTGCATTGTGATCTGCTGCTTTACCGAACGTCACGCATTTCTTTTTCAGCCAGACAATATTGGTTGGCCAGCACATTTCGCCGCTATGTCTTGTATGTTTAACTAATTTGAATTACGTTCCACTTTTGCATCGCCGCTGCCCCGTAGCCGTTAAACATTTGGAAATGTGATGCAATGGGACAGCAATGGGCTATCTGATGCTAAGCAGATTTACATAGATATTTCTGAGCCAGACTGAAATTAAATGAAGTTATTTTTATATAAAGGATATTATTATAATGATATTATCTGTCTACGGTAAGATTATGCAAAAATAAAATTTATATCCGATTTGGCTCACTCTAGTGCTACCTAAATAGTTTCCGTCACAAAAAATTATATATGTTCTGTCGGGTTACAAGCAAAATAAAATGTATATAGCCATTGTAACAGAATTGCGTAGGGACAACGTTCTGCGGTAAATGGGTGCTACATCGGTTGAATACATACAGCTTGGAAGCAGAGGAAACTTCCCCGCCTGAAGTTAACTTGACAATCCCATTTTAATGAATGGGGGAATGAAAATAGCTAAATATAGCATTGGATTTTAAGATTTTTTCCTGGAATTTCTTGCAAAACGTAGAATTGGGCTATAAGCAATTGGAACGGTTTTAAAATTATTTTGAAATTTATTAGAAGTATTTTTAAAATTCACGCGAAGTGCAAAAATAAGTGCAAAAATTTGTTTTTCCAACTTTGCTCATCGATAGAAAACATTTGAATCAAGTTAAAAAACATTTCAAAACCCCCGCAGAAAGAATAAATATTTTACATTTTTATGCAGAAAGAAAATCTGAGCTATGTTAAACCCAAATTTTATATTTGGTCAAGCATTGAATAGAGGCACCATCTCAAAATTTGACATTTATAGATCGGAACAGGTTGTCCCAGAAGTTTAGCTCCGTCTTGATGGGGACGGTGGACGTTGATGGGGGGGGGGGGGGGGGGAACTCGTTGGATGGAGGTGACTCTTTCCCACGAAGGTGATGGACAACATGGTGTGACATGGGTGGTGTTATTGTGGTCACAATTTCTTGGATTTCGAGTTTTTGTTTTGAAAACAGATCTCCCAGTGAAAAATCCAGCTATATTGCAGAAGTGAATGGTCGGTCATTTTAAATTCCCCTGCAATGAATAATATACGCAAAGGGGAAATATGATGAGTCAAAAATCCGATTCCTGAATTTTGGTGGATCTGAATGAATGTTCTGAGCATTCTTGAAACTTATCAACATTTTTTAAAACTTTACAAGATAGTTGAAAAGTGTTTATGACTTTGTTCATTCTGTCTGTCTGTCTGTCCGTTAGCACGATAACTGCCGTAAAAATGACTTTATCAAAATTAAATTTCAGTATTTTTTCAGACGGTCTGTAGAACCTATTGAAATATAAATGAATAATATCACCCATTTAGTTTGGGATTGAACCCGGTTTGAAAAAATGAAAAAAATTGAATCCTACGGAACCTAATACTTCAAACATTATTTAAGCGAATTTAAAATTCACAAATTGCTTCCAAAGTTTTAGAAAATATTCAAATTATCCCATAAAATATATAAAAAAATTCAGTAGAATATGTTAGGTTGTTTTTTAAATAAAAATTATTTAATATAACGAGAAAAACAATTTCAATCAAATTCTGACTTTTGCTATATGCTCCAGAAAGGAAAGAGATATATATTACATAATAAATATATTTACAAAAGTTTAATTATTTTATATATAAGAGACTTTTCACATTTTAAAATAAATATGATAAAATAATAAAATAAAATATCAATTTTTCAAATTTTATATAACTATTCATGATATACTTATTTGATGGCATTTTTAATGCACTTTCCTACGTCCTAAAGAGTTGAAATTTGGTACAAAACTTGTATTTGTAGAGCATTTTATTCTACAAAAATTTGGTGGATCCTCAAATACAGATCCTACATTTTTTTTTCGAAATGGTCTGCAAATAATCCCCGTCCACTTCTATGAATCATTGTTGTGAGATTGTTAAAAATTCTGATGTAGGCAGCACATTACTTTCCTTGCAGACTTATATTCACGTTCGCTTTATTTCTTCAATAATAATTTGAGTTTATCTGCACAAAATAACACCCATAAGTATTTTAAATGACACTGAATTTGCATGTTAAACTTAAATATGGTTCTCATTTGATAGCTGGACGTATTGGTGGCGTAGCGAAAACGCGAAAAAACTAAAATATCTCAAGAACCGCTTGTCCTAGAGTAATGGGGTTAGTCTTATTCTTTTTGTTGTCAAAAATCACGTATAAAATAAGCATTTAATTGATATAAATGAGCACACGTAGTCTTTTTTTTTTATATTTAACGATTTTTGAGGCCATTTCGCAAAAAAAGGCCGTTCCTTTTTCCCGAATCGCACCAGAATAACGTACAAGTGATTTATATACCAAATTTTGTTAAATTTGGTCCATTAGCTTTTAGCTAGAGTGGATAAAGGCAATTTTTGGCCGGCCATTTCGCAAAGAAGGCATATTTTTTTATTACGAATCGTACTAATGTACATCAGGATTTTCCACAAAAAAATACCTACCAAATTTTATGAAATTTGGTCCATTAGTTCTTCAATTATGGGAATGCAATATCCTCACAGACCACAGAAACACACACAGATACACCCTTACATACACAGACGTCTCCCTAAAAATAATTTTTTCGTTTTCTAGAAGTCCCAAAAAGTGTAGATCCTTCGAAAATTGGAGTTCCGATCTTAGGCACGATTCCAGTACTTTGAATACATACACACACACACATATATTATCTGTGTAACTGTGTATTATCTGTGTATCTAAATTCCGCGCCTACGCAGTTACAATAAATGTGATTTTAAATAATCCCTAAACTTTTATTATTTCGACAACGAAGCCTAATTTTAACTTATGCAGAATGCAAATATTTCAAAGGATAGTAAGGTGAGTTATATACGAATTTCTGAACTTTTTTCACGCAAAAATATTCTGTTCTGGAGTTTGGAATACAAGTTATATGAACGAAATATTCAATGCTTTTGCATAGAGAATCAGACGATTTATATTTCGATAAAGTTTTAAATATCTAAGTATAATAAATTACTGTAGTACTGTGATAATGTAAAAGATATCACCACTTAATGAATCATATTTTAGAGATTTTTAAATTAAATTGCATTTCCGTTGGAATGTGTTTCATAATCAATGCTTATGCATAATTGATATTTCTTGTTTTCAATGATATCTGTGGGTACGATAACTTTCAAACAAGTTATGAAAATCAAATATAATTTTCTATGATTATTTCAATTGATGAATGTAATAGGCATATTTATTTTCGTTGAGGACGGCCTCAGAGGAAACCTTCAAATTTTCTAACATTTTTTTTTTCAAAAATAAAATTAAACAATATAAAACATAAGTATATAAAAGGGTTACGAATATAGCTAATGTGTAATATTTTAAATATGTATCCATTTAAAAATGTGATTCTCGAAATATTTCACATTTCTAATTTAAAATGGAAAAATTTATAAGAAACAAGATATTAATTCGTATACTAGGCAGGGTTCTTATCTCGCGAATCATAACAAAATCTAATCAATACCAGGATCACTCACAAGTGACCTATAAAACTTAATGAAATTTCGTCGATTAGTTTTGGCATAGAGTGGATACAAAAACTGTACAGACAGACACACACAAAATTCATGCTAAAAATAATTTTTTCGTATTCTAAATGCTCCGGAACGTGCTGATCTGTCGAAAACTCGAACTACGATTTTCATCATGATACAAATACTTTCCCTATGCATTACCATGTATTGAAAGGAAAGGAGTAGAAATCATTATATTTACCTTGTATTTGAATATGTCATACAGTGATGATATCAAATTATAGATCGTTACTTCAGACGAGCAAATTTTCTCAAAATTTATTTTGTTTCAGTAAAATGCTTTTATATATATGCTTTTTATTTTTTTTTATATTTGGTTTATTTATTTTTTTATATTTACACAATTATTGTTTCTTCCGCTTGAAAAAAAAATATATCGCGGATAATCTGGCGGCCTATAATCAAACTTTTGAGGCTATTTAAAGGTAATCTTCGGATTATACGTAGAAAATTACTGTACAATACTACAATGGAAGGCATTCATATTCAAAACTATTATTTCAAATTAGCATTTTTTCAAAGAGAAATAATTACAACTTATCTTATGCAACACTACAACTTATCGTATGCACTGTATTGCAGGTTTCATGTTGTATCTGTAACACTGATTTGGATTCCAATCGTCTTTTCAGCAAAAAAGTCTATGTTTCAATCCTAATTTATATTTCTGTAACCATTTTTGTGTATTTATGTCTTTTTAACGGATATTATTATATACTGAGACACTTTTCTGCTTTTTTCTACATGGTATTTTATATTATTTGTTTTTGAACATGGAGTTTTATGTGTGGGTGTATTGCCAAATCTAAGCAGTATTTTGAGGAAGAGGTTTGCAGGATTTCAGGCTTGACCCATGAGCGTCTGACAAGGTCTGCGTGTCGAATCGAATCAGAAACGTTTAGAGCCAGTACGGATCTTTGCTGACGAATTTCATATTTTGATATGCTATAAATAAATATATATAAATAAAATATGACTTTTTTTTAATAACACAGGGATAAAAGCTTAGCAATATATTTTTATACAATTTTACATAAGACGACTAGTATAGTCCGTCAAAGGCAAGGAAACTAACACTCTTAAAAATTAAGGTACAAGTTTTTTAAATAAGTTTTATTTTTAACAATGTATGGCGCTTAGCGTAAAAAATGTTGCACAAACGGTTGTTTTCACTTATCTATCTTCGACATAGAACGAACGACTGGCCGAAAAGTTCTTAAATTTCTTTAAGTTTCGTTTTTATCAAATTTCTTCTAAATATCGTTTTTTATTAAATTTATAGTAACAACGTTCAAAGTACTGTCTTTTATTTGTGATTTTCGATGTTTCGAGTTATAAGTTTTTGATACTGATTTAAATTCGTAAAATATTTTAAGTATGGAGTGTTTCAATATGGTTTCTATAATTTTATTATTCTGCCGATACGCAATATTTTGTAATTCTGTCATTGCGCAATACTTTTATAATGCACAAGAATCGTATTTTGTAATCTTTTTATGAGTATAATTCACTTTTATTTATATTCAATTGCAATATCATTTAACAAAATTCCAGTTCGTAAAACATTAGAATACGCCACTTTGGTAGGAAGAGTCCATTTTTAAACACGGGAGTATACGTCATTTGAGTGGGAGGTGTCAATTTTAAAACACGGAGAAAGACGCCAACTTGGCGTAATTTTGCACTTAGAAAAACGAGTGGTAGTCTATTCTCCCGATTTACCAGATAAACTATTGCACCAACGGTTGTTTTCACATAGCGATCTTCGACAGAAACGACTGGCCGAAAAGTATCTAAATTATCAATCTTTATAAATTTCGTCTAAGTTTTGTTTTTATCAAATTTTTTCCAAGTATCGTTTTTTATTAAATTCTCAAGTATCAACTTTAAAAAAAATAAGTTGCATGTTTTAAGTCGTTAGAATATTGTTAAATTTGCAAAAAAAATTACATGAAATGCCTTTCTATAAGCTAAAGATGCATTTTAAAAACAGCGGGTGCAATAGGAGAATTGGCGCCAAAAAAGTCGCCAAATTCTGGACCGTACCGGTCTTTGGGAAAATGTCGATTGCTGTTGAGTTGGAAGAATACTATTTTTGGTAGAGTAGAATACTGCGTGAGAGATTCCAGGTCCATAATGATGAAAAATATTTATAATAAGTAAAAAAACAGTAAAAGTTGCCACAAAATAATATAAAGTTAATATTGTCAATAAATATATCAAGGACTTTGTGAAATTAAAATAAGTTGAGCACGTGACATATTAGAAATCATGAAGAACTCATTATTAGATATGAATGACATTTAATAAAATAAATTAGTACCATGTAACATTATAAAAATTAGTTGCTATGGTGAAATTCTAAGGATTATAAATTAAATAAACTTGAAAATGAAAAATTTAGTCATGCCACCTGGAATAAAACTACAGCCAGTATTGATTATCAAGAAAAAAATGGGAAATATCATTTTAAATATAATATGGCCATTGATATTAGTAAAATATGGGGGTACATTTACTGAATATTATGCAGAGATAAAAATATTCAATTTTAATATAAATGCTATTTAACTTATATATTTTAATATATAAGTTATTTAATTTATGTATTTTAAGATAAGTTAAATATAACTTATATATTAAATATTAACTTATTGTATAATATTAATCTCTTATAATACTAACTGAGATCTGCTGCTTTATCGCACGTCACGCATTTCCGCTTCAGCCAGCCAATATAGGATGGTCAGTACATTTCGCCGTTATGTTTTATATGTTTAACTGATTTGAATTACGTTCTGCTTTTGCATCGCCGCTGTCCCGTAGCCGTTAATAAACATTTTGAAATGTGATGCAATGGGACAGCTTTAAGGCTATCTGATGCCAAGCAGATTTACATAGATATTTCTGTGCCAGACTGAAATTGAAAGTCGAGTGTCGTACAGAACAGAGCACCAGGCGCGAAGCGCTTTTAATCTCCAATTTCAATATGTGGTTCTTATCGTCAAACTGTGACATTAATTCAGTGACCCTAATGGGAGGTTCGAGGTTTTTATTTACTACTTTTTTTTATTATTTATCCTAGCTCCTATTGTGGCAGTTTGTTGCACATTTAGAGTTTAAGCAGTTTGGGGGGTTGATGCAGATCTGAGGGTTACCTAGCATTTTAACAGCTTAGAGTTTTGAACACTAGTCGCGAGTTTAATTTGATATCAGATGTTTGAGGTGGGATCTTTTAATTCCGATTATCGATGTTTAGAACAGCGCGGGGTCTCTTACGAGATTTGGCCTTGCGATGATCATAGTCATGCAAATTGAATAACAGTTCATTTGGAACGGATGGCAAATTTTTGTAAAATTTAAGCGCTAGCTTTTTAATTTGGGCTCTAACAGTCTTTATTTTGAAGTCATTCCTAATTACCGAGTTCCTTAAATACCTGGGAGCTTTCCTGATAATCCGTAGGATTTTGTTTTGTTTTGTCTCTAGGAGGTCAATCGTAGTTTTACAGGCATATCCCCATACGGGTGCTGCATACAGCATTCCCGGGCGGATGACCGATTTATAAATTAGCAGTTTGTTTTCATGACTGAGATTTCCGTTTCCTATCATTGGATATAAGGTTCCTGTAGTTATATACGCTTTTTTGTTTAAGTTCGTTACGTGCTGTTTCCAGGTTAGGTGGGAATCTATCGTTACACCTAGGTATTTAGTAGTTTTTTCCGCGCGTAAGGCATGATTGTTTATATACAGTGGCGGCGGCGGTTTGTTTTTCCTCGAGAAATAGATCCAATGACATTTGTTGGGGTTTAATTTTATTCGCCATTTTTCCAGCCATGTTTGAAGTATGTCTAAGTGTTGTTGTAGCTGTCTGTGCATTACTGAGACATATGGGTGTTTTGCAAGTATCGCACTGTCGTCTGCATAGAGTGCCAGCTCTGTGTTTGGAGTCCTGGGGATGTCGTTCAAGTATATGTTAAAGAGTGTCGGGCCCAGGATAGAACCTTGCGGTACACTACTTTTAATGAGCTTGGGTGTTGATAAGTTACCTCCTACTCTGACTTGAAAGTGTCTGTTATTTAAGTATGAGATTAAAAGTTTGACAAGAGCGTCAGGGACTTTTAAGGTGATCAATTTGTACGCTAATCCACAGTGCCACACTTTATCAAAGGCTTTTTGTATGTCCAGAAAAATCGCAGCTGTGGGTGTCTTACTATTAAGTCCAGAAGATATGTACTCTACCACTCTCAGCAATTGATGAGTGGTGGAGTGCTTTGGCCGAAATCCAAACTGCTCCGGAATGAGGATGTCATTCTCACTAAGGTGCGTGTTCAGTCTCTTAAGAATTATTTTCTCAGTAATTTTACTAAGTGTCGGTAGCAAGCTCATTGGTCTGTAGTTGGCTGGAATTGTGGCATCCTCACCTGGCTTGGGGATTGTTATGATTATCGCTTCCTTCCATTCTTTGGGAAAGTAGTTTAGTTTTAATATTTTATTTATTAAGATAGTCAAGTAACATATTACGTTTAGGGGTAGGTTTTTAACTGCAATATTTCTGATTTTGTCATGCCCTGGGCATTTACGATTTTTGAGATTTTCTAATATCTCCTGCGGGGTGGCTGGGTTAATCTCAGCCGTTACCGGGGAATTCCTGAAGTTATTTAAAGTTTGGCTAACCATTCTTAGGGTATCCTGACACATTAGATCGTGGTTTGGTTGGAATTGTTTTTCATAATGGCTTGCGAGCGCCTCGGCTTTTTCCTCGTCTGAGTACGCGATTTTAGCGCCATCCATTAGTGGCGGAAGCTTAATTTGAGGTTTCCTGAGTCTTTTTGCGAATTGCCAGAGCGATACATCTTCTGGGCTAAGGGATTCGATTAATTCTTTATACTGTTGCTGCTTTTCTGCGATAATTTTCCCCCTGACTTTGCTCGTGAGTCTGTTAAGCTCCCTTTTAAGGGCGGGATCTCTGTTAGCCTGCCATGTCTTACGCATTCTATTCCTTTGCCTGACTAATTGTTTGACATGTAGGGAAAGTGTGGGTAATTTTGGAGACTCACGATGTGTTGTGGCAGAGGCAATTGCTCTCTTGATTTCTGTTGTGAGTGTGTGCGTGGCAGAGTCAATATCCGCCGTGCTCATAATGTTAGGTACTGCTAAATGCGGCTCGAAGAGTGCTCTTTTGAATACTTCCCAGTTGACCCTCTCTTGTCCCAGAGAGGCTGGAAGAGGTGTGTTCAGGTCAAATGTCACCAGTACCGGTAGATGATCCGAGTCGAATTCATCCAGGGTACTAATAGTGTGAGCGTAGTCTATGTTTCGCGTTAGGACAAAGTCTATGAATGTGCCGCTGGCGCCTGAGAAGCAGGTTGGTGTCGACGGAACAATAATGTTAGTATTTGTGGTGTTCAGCAGTCTATGTATCTGTGTACCGCGTGCATTGGCTCTCCTACAACCCCACGCTCGGTGATGTGCGTTGAAGTCGCCTGCGAGTATCGTGTTGGGATATCGCGAGAAAAGCAGTTCCAGCTGCGCAGCTACGTCTACTCTACTCATATTTTTGACATATGTTGAGGTTAGGATAAACGGGCTAGTATTATGAATTTTAATTTTTATGCTAGTATTTTCTATACTTTGAAGATTTATGCTTTTTAGTTCCTCGTGAGACTGAAATTAAATGAAGTTATTTTTATATAAAGGATATTATTATAATGATAATATCGGTCTACGGTAAGATTATACAAAAGTAAAATTTATATACGATTTGGCTCAAGCTAGTGCTACTTAAATAGTTTCCGTCACAAAAAATTATATATATCTTCTGTCGGATTATAAATAAAATAAAATGTATATAGCCATTGTAACAGAAATGGGTAGGGACAACTCTCTGCGGTAGATGGCGCTACATCGGTTGAATACTACTTAATACTATAATACATCGCTTGGAAGTGGAGGAAACTTCCTCAGCTGAAGCTAACCTCAGAAACCCAGGTTAATCAATGGGGGAATGAAAATAGCTAAATATAGCATTGGATTTTGAGATTTTTTCCTGGAATTTTTTGCAAAACGTAGAATTGGACTAAAAGCAATTGGAACGGTTTTTTAATTATTTTTAAATTCATTAGAAGTATTTTTAAATTTCACGCGAAGTGCAAATATAAGTGCAAAAATTTGTTTTAAGTGCAAATGAATCATATTTTAGAGATTTTTAAATGAAATTGCATTTCAGTTGGAAAGTGTTTCATAATCAATGCTTATGCATGATTGATCTTTCTTGTTTTCAATGATATCTGTGGGTACGATAACTTTCAAACAAGTTATGAAAACCAAATAGAATTTTCTATGATTATTTCAATTGATGAATGTAATAGGCATATTTATTTTCGTTGAGGACGGCCTAAGAGGAAACCTTCAAATTTTCTAACTTTTTTTTTTCAAAAATAAAATGAAATATTATAGAACATAAGTATATAAAAGTGTTACGAATAAAGCTAATGTGTAATATTTTAAATATGTATCCATTTAAAATTCTCAAAATATTTCATGTTCCTAACTTAAAATGGAAAAGTTTATAAGAAACAAGAAATTAATTCGTATACGAGGCAGGGTTCTTATCTCGCGAATCATAACAAAATCTAATCAATACCAGGATCACTCACAAGTGACCTATAAAATTTAATGAAATTTGATCGATTTGTTTTGGCATAGAGTGGATACAAAAACTGCACAGACAGACACACACAAAATTTATGCTAATAATACGTTTTTCGTGTTCTAGAGGCTCCGAAACGTGTTGATCTGTCGAAAACTCGAACTACGATTTTCAACATGATACCAATACTTTCCCTATGCATTACCATGTATTGAAAGGAAAGGAGTAGAAATCATTATATTTACCTTGTATTTGAATAAGTCATACGGTGATGATCTCAAATTATAGATCGTTACTTCAGACGAACAAATTTTCTCAAAATTTGCATGTTTGTATGGTGAGTTTAGAACGGGATACACCTGTAAGGTGCAATCCAAACAATATATTCAATAAAATTATTTTGCAAAAGGCAACGATATGCTAAATTCGAACTTTCTAACTTCTAAGCTTTTTGAGTTATAACGTGTATTTCTGGTCTATGACAGGGAAGTATAAAAAGAAATTTGTGCTTTTGCGTATCATGATCAAAACAGTCTTAGTCTGATCTTATTTGAAGCTTTTCTGTTGAAACTACAGGCCTACGACCAGTGTTTCTTTCTGGACTTTTTGCTCGGGGGGGGGGGGGCAAAATGATATTTTAGAGGGGTGATGTTTTATATTTCCCATATAAATATATCTAAATGCTGTGCAACATAAATAGAAACTAGGTTTCATAAAATGTCTCAGGGGGGGCTTCGCCCCCCCCGGAGTTATGCCTGAGAAAAAAAACACTACCTGCGACCCATTGTTCATGGTGTATTGAATAGCGTAATCTTTCTGAAACACCCTGCATACTCTGACCGAAGTGAAATAAAATTGTGTAAGAAACATTTAATTACAGTTTTCAATATTAAATATTGACCTAAAGAACTTTTTTCCTGGCATATGCAACAGTATATTCTGCTTTGATTTCCGCAATTGGTTCATTTTTCTTTCCAATGCAACTGACCATTCAAATATTTTCCCTCTCCTAGACTAGATAAAACTTTGGGGATTGTGTTTGCTAAAACAGGTGTGCCTGGAGGTCCCAATTAGTCTGTGCTAGAGGGCATTCTCTCCGCAGAGTCCCTCGAAACTGCTAAGACTAGCCCTTTCCATTGCTTCAAAGGGGGTGGCTTGTCAATCATAGTTCTACGGAGGGGAAAGCAATTTTTTTTTGGCAACGCCTCTTCCCCCTCCCGCTGTGAGTGCTGAGAACCGAAATTATTTTTCCCTTCGAGAAGACTATCCTCTTAATATTGAAAAGGGATATGAAAGTGCTTGAAATAGCATTTAATATTTAATTTACAAACATGATATATGCGAAAGCAAAGGTATAAAAATACGAGGGCACAGTGAAACTAAGATGGGCCACGTTTCTTATTGATTACACATACAAGAAATATTTTAATGATCTATTTTTTTTTAAATATAGTTTTATTATTTTTCTTTCCTTACAGTTCTTTTGATAATAATTTCTTTATGAGAAAAAAATTCCAAACACCACAAGCTAGGAGACTTGAAGAAAAAATTATAACCCATATAATATCTCATAAACCCACTTTATAATTAAAGAAAAAATACTTACTTGAAATTAAAGGGCTTCAAACATTTAACAAAACCACAACAAATTGAATTTTTTCATGCATTTAATATGTGAATCCTTCATCAAAAATGTATATATAAGTTAAATCATGAAAATCATAGAAAAATGACTTCAGTTAATAAATTTGTGATAAAATGAAAAGCTATTCTTTAATGAATTTTCATGTTTTTATATGAAGAAATTTATTATTCCAAATCATTTTTCAATGCATTTTCTATTTCAATTTTTAGTCATGGATATACATTTCATAAAATACATATGCAATATTTCAATTTGTTGTGTATCTGCTAAGTGTTCTAAGATCTTTTATTCCCTACAGAAAGTTTTTTCTTCGTAAAGTACATTAAGAGTGGCAAAGCAAAATGTGTATTTCTCGTATTGAAATTTATATAATTATTCTTAATTTTACGACATGAGTATAGATAATGTATGACCCCCCCTCCCCCTCCCAGGGATGCAGAATATGTAATAATACTTTAATAATTGATCTCTTTCACGTATGTCTATTGTAAAAGTACTTTCAATATAACTGATTGCCTAATTTAAGTGATAATAGGCTGGTCATTTATGTTAGTTAACATTTTATATTTTGACTACATTAATAAGAATTGTGCTCAATTTTTTTTTATTTTATTCAATATCTATATTTTAGCACATAAAAAGTTACACTCTCTTCCCTTCAGACCCATAAACATCTTTCAAAGTGTGCACTTGTGTATTTTTTATTAATAACATAACCATGATAAGTATTTTATGACTCTACAATGTTAAAAACTTTAGATCACTGCTCTCTGTATATTGATCACCTGCCTAGGATGCAGCTCAAAAATGAGAGTGGTGAAAACAAGTTTTACGATAATTTTTTATAAAATTAAACGTGTCATTCAAATAGCAAAATTGAATTGCATTAAAAATTTGTGTGTATAAAAGCATCTAGAAGTTGTATTTGACTACACTATTGTTAGATAAAATAAAAAAAATAAAAATAAATCCTTTATATGGAAAATCTATAATTTTTGACAATTTTTTTCAATAAAATGAAACAAATTCATAATAATATAAAATACACATACCTTAATTTTCCCTTGATACACACAACCTTGATTTCAATATAAAAATATATATAAAAGAACATCCAATAATAAAGAATTCGAAGCAATTTGTAAATTTTAAATTCGTTAAAAAATTGTTTGAAAAATAAAGTCCCATAGGATTCAATGTATTTAAGTTTCTCAACCCGGGTTCAATCCAAAATTAATTGGGTGATATTATTTATACATTCTCGTATGTCCCACATACCGTCTCAAAAACATACTAAATTTTAGTTTGATAAAGTCATTTTTATGGCAGTTATCGTGCGAACGGACAGATAGACAGACAAAATGTATGCACAAAGTCATAAACACTTTTCAACCATTCGTGAAAATTTTGCGTGAATAATGTATGACAAAGCTCCTCCAGCGATTTGTATAAAGACGCTGATCAAGCAATTAGCATAAAACTTTCTTGCTCTCCACAGAGACTCTAGATTTTCATATGCCGCATGACAGCACTTCTACCCTGGCTCTTATAAGCTAGCCTCAGAACTTTATCACCATCATTCGGACATTCCTATTTCGAATGCTACCTGCACGCGTTATGATGTAGCTCTATTGTAATAATGTTCTTGTATATAATCTACGTAATGTTCATGTATATAATCTATGTAATATTCTTGTAAATAAATCTATGTTTTATGCTTGCCGCTGTAATGGATACTCTTCAATATCGCAACTTCGCCTTATGTATGACTCTATGCCACGGAGTGATGACCCTGAGATCTGATGGCTCCAAATTTCCTACAACGTAATGGCTTCAATCCAACTTACCGGAGACTTGGTGGATCCAACTTTCCTGAGACTTGATGGCTCCAATTCACCGGAAACTAGATGATTCAATTTATGTAAGTATCTACTTCAATCTAAGTGACGTCTGAGAAGGAACGTTTTCCGTAGTTTCTAACGAAACTATGACTACAACTGCGACTACAGAAACTCGGTCGACACCAGTCAGCGATGCAAAAAGAGCGTCAACTCCGAAAGAAGATTTTAGTTTTGTAGCACTCACAAAAGCTGCTTTCAAAGCATCTCAGTTCTGGAAAACAAGCCCAGATTTATGGTTTTTGCACATGAACTCTCAATTCCTGTTTTACGGAATCGTAAATGAAAAAACAAAATTCCATTGCATAATTGCAGCTCTAGATTGTGATATCTTGACTCATGCCACAGATACAATAAGCACATCTCCTGAAAATGAGCCTTATTCTGTGTTGAAAAATAGGATCATTACGCACTTTGCAGATTTTGAAATCGCAAAACTTCGCAACCTTTTGCAGGAATTGCAGTTAGGAGATAGGAAACCAAGTCATTTACTTCGCGAAATGCAAGATCGCTCCTGGACAAAAATGCACGAAGGCGTACTTCGCACGCGGTTTTTTCAACGACTACCAGTTCATGTACAACAAATCTTATCAATTAGTTCAGAATCGCTACGGAAAATGTCTGAAATGGCGGATGAAATATTTGATGTTTTCACATCACTCTCAGTATCAGAAGTTGCAGAGAATAGTCATATTTTGCGCTTCGAAGCTCAAGTTGCAAACCTGCCGAAAACCGTAGAGCAATTTAAAAAAAAATTGTGAACTACTTACTGATCGATCCAAACTACGAACTCTATATCGATCTCAATCCAGAAATGACGATATGTATTGGTATTACTCAAAATTTCAAGGACAAGCTCGCAAGTGTGCAAATCCATGCAAGTTTTTAAACGGAAAACTAGATGGCTCAATCATTTCGGCGACGATGCATAGAAGCCTTGAGAACAGTCGCTTATACCTATAAGACCAGCTATATCATATACAATTTCTAGTCGACTGCGGCATTTCTAGTCGACAATTGCCATGTGAATTGCTACGTATGACTAAAGGACTAATCACAAAAGGATATCACTAAAGGACATCCCAAAACATGCACATGAATTCGTTTAACAATTAAAACGAATAATGCAACAACTAAGACCAGTTCCCGCTTCATCTCATTCAAAAAAATGTTTTTTCCACAAGGAACTTTCCAAGTTAACACATAATTTTGTACTTCGTATGACGACCGTCGTAGTCCTCATACGATGGACCTTCCCCAGGGTGTGCACGCACAGACATTACCCAGTGGATATCCGTGGACGAAAAAGCACCATCTGCATTGATCGTTTGAAACCCGCATTTCTACTAAAAACCTTAGAGGATTCAAAAGAGACATCCACATAGATTGCTGACCAGTTATCTTCCACTACTACCTCAATTTGTATAGTGACCAGGTATGGAAGACAAGTTTGTTTTAGACGTTCATTCACGAAGACGGGGTGTACTATGGTGAAGCTCCACCAGCGATTTGTATAAAGACGCTGATTAAGCGATTATCATAAAACTTTCTTGCTCTCCAGAGAGACTCTAGATTTGCATATGTCGCATGCGCAGCACTTCTACCCTGGCTCTTATAAGCGAGCCTCTGAACTTTATCACCATCATTCGGAGATTCATATTTTGTATATCATAAGACTCTAATAAAGTAACATAAACTCAATAAAGTTTATTCATTGTTTTCAATCTCATTTCCTTCGTTTACGACATATAATATGGTCCTATGGTCACTGAATGGGGAATACCACATAATTCAAATAAAATAGCATAAAATTTCAATAAAGTTCAGTTTTTTCATTATTTTCAATATTATCTGTTTCGTTTATCACATACACTATTTTGCAAAAAAGAAAAAAAACGAAGCACCCCTAAGAAAAAAACACTAACATCTGGAAATTTCGCATGCAAATTCCTTTACACCAAATATGTAAATGATTAAATTTGCAAGGCCAATGAGTGTTAACTTTGGTCATAGCGCGCGTTTCTACTGCGAAACAAGCATCCTATGAAATATGTTAAAATGTGGACGGTTTATCTTTGCTCTTTATCGGCGTTGCAGTTCTGTGGACACAGAACCAATAATTCCGTTACAATGTTGCCGAAGACTTTATAAGCAAATACACGAGTTTGATACCCGGTCGTATAGTCGGGTTGCTTGAAGTTGGCTGGTCATACCAAGCAAAAGGCGGCCACATGCACCGAATGGACACTGCTGTGCAGAAGTGCTGGTAGCAATAGTTGATGCAAGGAACTTATCGGCGGAGTGAAGGCTCTGGAAGACCAAGGTGCACGAATGCGAGGCAATATCTAATGATTGTGCCACAGGTCCGAACTGGCCCAAAGGCACCATTATACGCCATCCAATGTGCTGAAGTCTCATCCATACCACACGTAGTACCTTCCACCATCTCATGGCGTTTGAATGAGGAGGCGTTACGTTCACGACGGCCTTTAAGACGTCTGCCTATAACTCCAAAACATCGACAGAGTCGTTTGGAGTGGTGTCATAGACGAGCATCATGGCTCCCAGCAGAATGGCATCGATAGCGTTCAGCGATGAATCACTTTTCAGTCTTTCAGCAGATGACCATCGAGTACGTGTGTGGAGGCGCGAGGACCAGAGGTCCCAATCAGCCCCTATTTTACGCAGGCACACAACCATTATTCCTGGTGTGATGTGTTATCTCTAACGACACCATGTCACCTGTAGTCATCCTGAGTACAACTTTAACAGCTCAATGATATGTTGATGAAATCCTGTGGCCGTTTGCGTTACCCTTTATGGCACGTCATTCTGGGGTCATTTTCCAACAAGATAATGCCAAGTCATATACGGCTGTCATAACTGTTGTTGTTGAGACCCAGACCGTCCGCCCTACCAGAAATTGTAAGGTAACTGTTTGGACGGCCGGGACGAGCCACCCAATTTAGACCGGAATCCAGTGGGGGGAGACATCAACAGGGACTGTATCCTTCTTCCCATACCACCAACCTCTCAGAAGGATTTAAGGACCCACATGTTTAACGTGATCGTACTCCACGTGAACACGGCGGCAATTTTGGAAGCGGAGGGAATCGAACCCGAGCCTACCGGGTGCAATTCCCGTACGCTAACCACTGGGCTACCGCGCGCTTGGCTGGCATATCTGTGGACTGTTTCCGTGCTATTTATATATGTTCCTTGGCCAGCAAGATCACCGGAGCCATCGCCAATCGAGCATGTATGGGACATGCTAGGTCGCCAGATCCGGGCACATCGAAATGTAGCAGATCTGGAGCAACAATTGAGGAATGCCTAGCAGAATGTATCAGAGGATGACATCAGGGAACTTTATCACTCCTTACCTAGATGTATACAAGTATCCATTGCCGCTAAGAAGGATTTCACCAATTATTGATTTGAAAATTCGATGTGCAAATGCTAACCATTGATGGGTCCTGAGGCCTTGACTTTGCAATCACTTTATTACATGTGTATGAGTTGTAAGCATATTTAATTTCAATAAAAACAGTCACTTTCTTCATGGTTCATAGTTTTTTTGCATGATAGTGTGCATAGGGGCCCTGTGGTAACAGTATGGCGAATGTTGTTGTTGAGACACAGACTGTCCGATCTACCAGAAAGGTGTAAAGTAATCGTTTGGACGACCGGGAAGTGGTATGGCGAATGCGATAAAATTCCAATAAAGTTCAGTAAGTTTGTTTATTCGTTCTTTCCAATCTCATTTGATTCATTTTGTGATATTTTTTTTCTAATGGCCAGGCACTAGACCTTTCGTCTTTCGCCCTATATTCGGCCGTAATCGTGAACCATTTCGCTGTCCTAGGACGTTGCTCAGGCGCCCCAGAAGGGGGCGGAACACATTGCGCCCACATCACACAACATCCATGTCTTACGTGGGAGTCGAACCCACAACGCGGCGGTCGTTCGGAAAAGCTCGCCTTGACCGTTCGGCCACCACGTCGACTCATTTAGTGATATATATTTGTGGGATTTGGTTGTCACTGTATCAAATTGTGAAATAGGTTTTAGGTAATAAGAACTTGTGATAATAAGAACATCGTGATATTTAAATAAGAACATCGGTGATAAGAAGGTAATAATAATTTAGGTAATAAGAGCATCTTGATAGAGTCTCGAAAATAAGAACTAGTCGAAAATAGCAAGAGATCGGAAACTGCCATCTATCGCAGAATTATTAGAAGGTAATATTTAAGAGTACTAGTGATCGTAAATAATTTTAGATACCACCTTATACGTCAAGCGCTCTGTTGACCAGGTCTTATTCCCTGGTCGATTCTAGGAATCGGTTGTTCAGCCATAGATCAATATTAATGGACAGAAGCAACCCATAAATTAAACAAGTTGTGGAAAGCAGAATAAATTAATTCAATGATAAATATTTTTTCAAGTAGAAGTTAACTGAATTTCATTCAATATCATATATGAATCTCCTTGTCCAATAGCAATTAACAAATCCTTTTTATAATGCACATCATATTATTTATAAAAATGTACTTAGAGATGCAGAAGAAATATTTTTTTTACATTTCCGCTGATAGAGGATGACGAACACTATCTCTAATCGCTATGAGGACTTTGATGGGCCTTGAATGGCCAGCGCTTCCAGTCTGGCATAATCATGCTGGAACGTAATATTCGGCACTATTTTGTTACTCCACCAGACAAACCAGGAGTTCATTCTCGGGTAGGACTTCATATTTTTACAGCACTTCCCTATGTAAATATTATACTACATATATGCGCCATTTCAGCTTTGTCGGTCCTAACAAAAAGTCGTCAACCCTCTACAAAAACGTTATCCTTTCATAAGATTACAATCGGGCACTATTGTTCATCCAGTACACTAATTCCCTCGTTTCGAATTTAATACGTACATTTCATATACACATACTTTCCAATCCAAGCGAACTTAACATTTCATCGAAAAAAACGCAGTGACCTCACAGGCGTCCACACACCAACGTCATTCAGGATCAAATGCCATGAGCGTCATCCAAACAACTCATACGTCTTCCTCCAGCCAAGTCCCCACTGGCTAAACGACACCTGCATCAGTGACGTATCGTAATTAAAACCTCAACAAACGTTCTTTCCAGACGAAAACGCTAGCAGCAATGAAAGCAAAACTACCTTCCTCCACATTAGTCTACGGAAACAGAGAGTATTTCGGCGAAATATTTCCGAAACGTAAGAAAGAGATTGTATTTAATTTTTTATATTTCGGAAGTCGATAGGACACTCCTCTGCTCTTCGGCGTAAAAATTTTCGAACATAGAGAGAATATCTTTCTCTCATGAACCACAATAGGAAGCTTTAAGCGTAACGCTGCCTGCAGAAACCATGGATACTGATATCAGCAATTTTGATGAAATTTTGAAGAGAGGCAGTGTGTATTCATCCACACCACCATACCTGGAGATCCGAATACACAGACAGTACACCCATCTCACACAGGGCAAGCTCCAAATGAAAGCCTAAAATTGACAAAGATGTAAACAATTGTATACTTCTGTAAATTCCAATTTACTCATTCTGAAAAATCATTGTAAATCTCTTCGGTAAATTCCAATTTTCATACAGAATAATCATTGTAAATCTCTTCAAAATGTTAGTACACCTTCTGTTCAATCATTGCCAACCATTTTCATCCACATTCACCTTTCATTTGGTATAATTATCATCACCATATCATACTTCATCATCATATGTAAATTTTTGGAAAAACTGCCATCAAAATATTCTTCATCATCTTATGTAATTCCAGGGAAAACTTTCATCCTTTTCCCATTCTGGTTATACCTGAATTTATTACTCCTGTATTTTTGTGTACTCTGTGTTTTAATTGTGTTGTTCTATGTGTTATAAGTCTCTGTGTAGTTTTCTGTGTTCCTGTGATGTGATTCATTTTAATATATGTTCTGTAATCTATTGAATCTAAAAATAAAGTTCCCGGCCACACATCTTGCTACCATAAGCCTTCGGGTTGGTCGTGTGGTCTGGGTTTTCAACACTCAACATAAAACACAATAACATATTAAAAAAATTACGATGAAAACAGCTTTACAGACTTTAAAGACATCACTACACACCACGATAATGCCAGAGCATCCTTTGCCTGACACTAAAAATCTTCAATTGCAAGATATCAGATGAAATTATAGTAATTAATATAATAGCTTTCAATGAAGTTTGCACTTATACACATGTTATGTCATCCGAAAAAAATTAATCCGTATTCAATAATATTCACTTTCAAAGCAATAAGTAAATTAACAAATGATGACAAGTTTAAATGAAAATAATTATATATATAATAATGTAATTATTAAGAATTATGATATGAAGATAAATTATATTATTATGAAATTTCAAATCAATGCGTACTCTCTGACTCAAGCAAAATTGTAATACTCTAAAATATTTAAGTTATTTAATTTAAAATAAAAATTCTTATTTCAGGATATTTAAATTATGTGTCATTTTAATTGAGAGAGAGAGAGCTGAGAGAGGGAACCTTCTGAAGGTCAATTGTTTAGAAATGAAATTGGCCTTTCCAAAGAAACAATGCCAATTCGGGCTGCCAGTAAAGGGATGTTGTTGAGACCCAGACCGTCCGACCTACCAGAAAGGTGTAAGGTAACTGTATGGACGGCCGGGAAGTGCCACCCAATTTAGACCGGAACCCAGTGGGGGAGGTATCCACAGGGACCGTACCCTCCTTCCCCTACCACCAACCTCTCGGAAGGACTTACGGACCCACATGTTTAACGTGATCGTACTCCGCATGAACACGGCGGCATTTGTGGCAGCGTGCAAATCTAGCGCGCAAACCACGGGGAAACCGCACCCGAGATGGCCAACAGCACGCGGCGTTCCGAGGTGGTCACCCACCAAGTACTAACCGCGCCCGATGCTGCTTGACTTCGGTGATCTAACGAGAACCGGTGTTTTCAGCACGGTACGGCCGTTGGCCCCAGTAAATTGATGTGTAAAACTAAATAAAAATCACCCGCGCGCAGGGCCTATACAGAACGAGATCAACACAAAATCACGCCTCCTGGCATAAAATTCAATCATGAAAATAAAGGTGTACAGCCTCACAGCAGCCCTCTTCATCTTCTTCACCAGTTTTAAATTCCCGCTGGTTCGGCATCCTAACTGCTCTCTGCTGGAAGAAAAACAGTAGTCGATTCAAGATCGCGGTAGTCGATTAAATCGCGGCAGTAGTCGATTATAATAAACAGTAGTCGATTAAATCGCGGCAATGCATGCTGGGAAATTAAATTGAAGTCAAAACCATCTCTCTCAGGCTCAATGACACAGTTCGAAATTTATCAATAAGTTAAATTAAGATAAGTATAGATTAAGATAAGTATAGATAGAGTTTTATAAGCTAAATTATTTTTTTTAAACTCGAAATTAAATATTTATGAACTAAATTCAGATTATTGTCATTTAAATATGTCACATTTCAGCAAATTAATAAAATATTTCGAATTTCAACATTCTGAATTTTCACTTTTTATTTTGTGCAATTACACTCAATTTAAATTTGAAAACAAGAAAGATTAATCATGCATGAGCATTGATTATGAAACACTTTCTAACAGAAATGCAATTGCATTTAATGATTTCTAAAATGTGATACATTCAGTGGTGATATCTTTTACATTATCACAGTACTACAGTAATTTATTATACCTAAATATATAAAAGTGTTTCGAAATATAAATCATCTAAATCTCTATGCAAAATCAATGAATATTTCATTCATATAACATGTATTCCAGACTCCAGAGCTAAATAATTTTGTGTGAAAAAAATTCAGCAGTTCTTATGTAACTCACCGCTTGAAATATTTGCATTCTGCATAAGTTAAAATTAGGCTTCGTTGAAGAAATAATAAAAGTTTAGGGATCATTTAAAATCACAACTAATGTAATTGCGTAGACACGGAATTTAGATACACAGATAATACACAGATACACAGATAATATATGTGCGAGTGTATGAATTCAAAGTGTTGGAATCGTGCCGAAGTTCGGAACTCGAATTTTCGAAAGATCTACACGTTTTGGGACTTCGAGAACACGAAAAAACTATTTTTAGGAGACGTCCGTGTGTGTAACGGTGTATCTGTGTGTCTGTGAGGATATTGCATCTACTCTAACTGAAAAACTAATGGACCGAATTTCATAAAATTTGGTAGGTAAGTTTTTTGTGGAAAACCCTGAAGTTCATTAGATTATAGTGCGATTGGTATTAATAGAATCTGCCTTCTTTGCGAAATGGCCGGCGGAAAGTGTATTTATCCATTCCAGCTAAAAACTAATGGACCAAATTTAACAAAATTTAGTGTATAATATTTCAATAACCTACAAGTGATTTATATACCAAATTTAACAAAATTTGGTATATAAATCACTTGTAGGTTATTCTAGTAAGATTCGGGAAAAAGGAACTAGCTGTTTTTGCGAAATGGCCCACAAAAATCGTTAAATATAAAAATAAAAGACTACGTGTGCTCAATTATATCAATTAAATTCCTATTTTATATGTTATTTTTGACAACAAAAAGAATAAGACTAACCCTATTGCTCTAGGACTAGCCGTTCTTGAGATATTTTAGTTTTTTCGCATATTTGCTACGCCACCTTTGACAATAAGTCCAGCTGTCAAATGAGAACCAAATTTAAGTTTAACGTGCAAATTCAATGTCATTTAAAATACTTATGGCTGTTGTTATTTTGTGCAGATAAACTGAAATTATATTTGAAGAAATAAAGAGAACGTGAATATGAGTCTGCAGAGAAATACATGTGCTGCCCACATCAAAATTTTTAACAACATTGCAACAGTGATTTATAGAAGTGAACGGGGATTATTTGCAGGCCATTTCGAAAAAAATGTAGGATCTATATATAAAGATCCACCAAATTTTTGTAAAATAAAATGTTCAACAAATTTAAGCTGTGTACCAAATTTTAACTCTGTTGGACGTAGGAAAGTGTATTAAAAATGCCATCAAATAAGTATATCATGAAGAGTTATATAAAATAAAAAAAAACATTTGAAAAATTCTTATCTACCAAATTTATTTTGAAATGTGAAGGCTCTCTCATATACAAAATAGTTAATCTCTTGAGAAGATATTCATTATATAATATATCTCTTTTTTCTTTCTGGAGGATGTCCCAAAAGTCAATTTAATTGCATTTGTTTTTCTCCCTTTATTAAATAATTTTTAATTAAAAAAATACCTAACATATTTCACTGAAATTTTTTTTATAAATTTTAGGGGACAATGTGAATATTTCCTAAAAATTTCGAAGCAATTTGTGAATTTTAAATTTGCTTAAAAAATGTTTGAAAAATTAGGTCCCATAGTAGGGTTCAATGTATTTCATTTTTTCATCCCGGGTTCAATAAAAAACTAATTGGGTGATATTATTTATTTATATTCCCATAGGTCCCACAGACCGTCTGAAAAACATACTAAAATTTCATCATACTAAAAGTCATTTTTACGGCAGTTATCTTGCTAACGGACAGACAGACAGACAGACAGAATGAAGAAAGTCATAAACACTTTTCAACTATGTTGTAAAGTGTTAAAAAGAAAATATGAATTATTGTCTGAAGGAAAAGTTATTATATCTAATTTTTATTTTATAAAATTTAAATATCGCTTACTTCATAGTGAGAAAAACCAATATCAAGTATAAACAATTTTGATACCATTAATATCGGTATTGCTCTCTAAATTATTGATTTTTCACATGTATATAAATTTTCCTTTTATATTCATACTTCACACTCTTATAAACTTTCATTATTGTTTTCCATAGGACAAGAATGCTATGAAAATTCTCAGATTTTATAAAATGGAAACGTTAATCTAAGAATTACTAGAAATGTTATCTAATTTTAGTTTTTCACACATAGTACACATACAACCTATATTTTTCAAATATAGTACACATATTATAGCGATAAGTATAATTGTTCTTCAGAACACACACGTGCATGAGCACACACACACACACAGACAACATCTCAAAAATGTTCGATTCGTGATCAGGGATGCTAGAAACGTGCTCTCCCGTCAAAAACATTTGTTCTTCAGAACAGACACATGCATGAGCACACACACACACAGACAACATCTCAAATGTTCGATTCGTGATCAGGGATGCTAGAAACGTGCTCTCCCGTCGAAAACATTTGTTCTTCAGAACAGACACATGCATGATCACACACACACACACACACACAGACAACATCTCAAAAAAGTTCGATTCGTTTTCAGGGATGCTAGAAACGTGCTCTCCCGTCGAAAACATTTGTTCTTCAGAACAGACACATGCATGAGCACACACACACACACAGACAACATCTCAAAAATGTTCGATTCGTGATCAGGGATGCTAGAAACGTGCTCTCCCGTCGAAAACATTTTTTCTTCAGAACAGACACATGCATGAGCACACACACACACACACACACACAGAGACAACATCTCAAAAATGTTCGATTCGTGATCAGGGATGCTAGAAACGTGCTCTCCCGTCGAACACATTTGTTCTTCAGAACAGACACATGCATGAACACACACACACACATACTTTCACACACACACACACACATACACAGACATCACTTCAAAAATGTTTGATTCGTGATCAGGAATGCTTGAAACGTGCTCTCCCGTCGAAAACTCGAATTCGAATTGTCGACCCCGTCACAATACTTTCCTTATACATTATGTATATAAGGAAAGTAAAAATGGAAATATTTTAACGATGTAATGTTCCATAACGTAGTGTGAACATTTTAATTAATTTTATTACAAAACTTAACATATACATTATGAAGTTATTAAAAATATTTAAGCATATATATTATTTTCAGTGCTATATCTTAAAAACAAAAGTTCACTTCCATAGATTTAATTTGCGAAAAACTTAACCTGCACCAGATTAACCACTAGTCCAGCAAATTTCGAAGTTTTGGAACTTCTGTAAAATGCTTTTCGAGTTTATGTATAATCTTCTTTACAGATACAAACTTCTGCACACTCAGAAATTTTAATTAAATGACTTCGAAACTTTGTGAATCAAGAAGACAAGTTATCATCAGGCATTGTGCAATTGTGGGGTTTTATGAGTATATGCAGCAATCCTTCTTCTTCTTTGACCCAAACCAACCGACTTACCGAAAGTGTAAGATACCTGTTTGGACGGCAGATAAGTGCTACCCAATTTACACCGGAACCTAGTGGGCGCGGCTTCCACAGATACCGTACTCTACTTCCCCTACTACCAACTTCTTGGAAGAACTTGCGGACCCACATAATTACTCATGCCAGCACTCCACGTGAACACGGGGACAGTTTCGATAGAAACAGGAATAAAATTCGTGTCTTTTAAGTGCAATCTTACCACGCTAACCAGTAAGTTGCGCCTCATATATTCTGTTATTAATGATTTGATTTCACATTATGAGACTGTCAATGCACAGTGCGAATCGGTAGCTTTGCAAAAGTATTTCCTGTTTTCCGTGGCCTGCCATTGTCTACAGGGATATACGATCTTTCAACAAGATGTAAGCAGTACTTTGCGCTCTTCACCATAGCTTAGTTTCTCCAAAATAGCAACTGTACTAGGTCGCTTTCTCCTATTTTAACCCATTCAATGATCTATTGCTTATACTAGAGTAAACTGTGCGAAAATGCAATACCCGGACAATGGATGGGCTGAAGACGGTTGTTTAAGAAGCGTGAGACATAATTCAGCAAGACCTTCATCGTACCTAGCCAATATCAATGAAAAGGATAATTGTTCACGTAGATGCTACAAATGAAGAACGGTGCAAAAGAAAAAGAATAGTGCTGCAAAAACAACACCATCGTAGATATCTGAATAAAAGACAGATAATAATTGTCAGCAAAAAAATAACAACAGGAACTGGACTCGAATCAGAAACTTAGCACAGACGTAAGCACCATTGAATTTCACGAACACATTTGTATGATTTCGAAACATACGAACAGAATAGCAAGACCGGCAATTTTAATCCGTAAATAACCAACGATAAGGTATATCCCTTTCGCGACGAACGGCACACCCAAGTGCCAGATGCGAGCATGCATTCAAGGACGAGCGGCACTCACTCGGGCCAGAGGAAATTTTACCGCAAGCGGATAGTGGCACGTATAAGTGCCAGTACGCAGAACGTTTTAATTTGTGAACTAGATGGCGTTACTTGTCCATGGAACAAACTTCAATGCATTTTGCAGAGGCATGACCTTGGCAGAAGAGGATCGAATGAATTATTTCTCCATTTGGAGCGGTGAAAATCATTTTGTAACATAAACAAACAGAGCAATTCTCGTAGCATCAACAATTTTATAATTGAGTTTCGGTTTTTATTTTTATTTCAGCGTTATGATTTCGTTGGTGAATCATAGGAATGTAAGAGAGTATTTTTTTTTTGTTTGGGTTTTAGAGGCAGTGAAATTATTCGTTTATTTCGGATAAAAGAATGGAAGCAACTAACGAGTATTTTGTATTCAGATTTGTATGAAAATTATACATCAAATAGAACATAAATATTTCTTTTATTCCTGTAAAAAGTAGATTTCTGTGTTGAATAGGTGATTTTTAGTGAATTTTTTTCGAGAGTTAGGCTTAGCACAAAAAATGCGCCGTCCTTTTCGACCAGTTCGGAAGCGAAGCGCGTCGTCCTTTGGGCCGCGACAGCTCCGGAATGCAGCCGTCCCGAAAGGGATATGGACGTTTAATAAAATAAACGATTACAGGAAATTTAAAAGAATCACCATTATTACGATTTTCGATTTGTTAGTAAGAAAAATTATGCGCCATCCACATTAAATAATTATTCATTCTACTATTTAATTCAGCAATAAACTACTATTCATTCTATGTAACGCAACATTAAAAATTCAGCTATACCAGCGTTTCTCAAACTATATTTCGGTGGCCCGATTATATTTATACTTCTCCTTCTGGACTCACTAAAATTGTTATCGCCTATACAGGCCTTTAGGTAAAATAAAACAGAATAATTTGATTGTTAATACAGTTTTCGCATATTATAATAAAGAAGCATTTACTCTTACAGAAATGTAAAGAAATCAAATAATTTATTAATGAGAAGTGTGATGCTGTTTTTTGTTAACTAGAAAATTCAGGTTTGGAGAAAAATATGATACCTTTATTCCTAGTTCCAGTTCGACTGCCGATCGGTTTCTATATTAATTTTTTTAAGAAAACTAGTGTTGAAAAGCCTGCTTCATACGTATAGGTCATGACAAAAGGCATTAGAAATTTTATCGCTGTTTCTACTAAAGTGACGACAAGGCAGACAGCAATCCTTCAGGGATATTCTGCCGAAGACTGCGCGGATGGAGGGAGTCGTTCGTCCCAATTAATTGAATTACTTATTTAATAATCCCAATTCAATCTTATTTACTCATATTCCAAAGTTTGGTGAAAAATAGAAATCCACCCCAAAAACACCTAGGTTTTTGAGAGTTTTTTTAGGTGACCCGGCATTTTGCTATCGTGGCTCGGTGCCGGGTCGCGAACCATCATTTTCCTATATTGGATCGGTGCCAGTTCGCGGCTAACCATTTTGCTATCTTGGCCTGGTGCCGGGTCGCTACCCATCATTTTGCTATCTTAGCCCGGTGCCAGGTCACGGCCCACCATTTTGCCATCTTGATCCGGTGCCGAATCGCTGCTCACCATTTTGCTATCATTGCCCGGTGCCGGGTCGTGGACCACTATTTTGCTATCGTGGCCCGATGCCTGGTCGCGACCCACCATTTTGCTTTCTTGACCCGGTGACGGATCGCGACCCACCATTTGGGAAACGCTGACTTATACTATATATGTCAGCATTAAATGATTCTTCAATCTATATAAATTCTATATTTTTAATTTCAGATAACTCTGTCTGAATATAACTTTTCGTGCAATGAAATTTATGTTTAAACGCCATTTATTTCTCTTTTCATTCCGCTCTTAAACTCGTAACAATCTATTCAATTTTGGCATTTCAACAGTAATGCCCTTTATGTATGTATGTATGTCAGCAAGTCATTCGAAATATGTCCGTAAATGATTTTTAGACAATGTTACTAACAGTTTAAAGCTTCTCTTTTTTATAGCCCTTTGTTTTCAGACAAACTGTTACAATTTCACAAGAGAACGACTTTTGAAATATGTCTTGCGTATTTCCATATTGCCAAAAGTGAAAATGTCAGGAGTCAGATGATTTCACTCCATCTTCTGTTGTTTTATTATATATTTTATCCGTGACAATCATTTTAGCATAGTGTTATGTAATGGGAAATGAAGCAAAATATTCATGTCGCTGAACGTAAGTATAGCAGTCTATTTTTTTTTGTTTTTGCATATCTAGCAATAAAAGGCAAATTTTCATATAGTTATCGAAGTTGTGAAGGGCAGGTCTGTTAGAAATGTATTAGTTCTAAACTGAACAAAGTCTACGGTCGGAAAATTCGACTGAAATCGAAGTTTAAAGAAATGTAACCACTTTAGATATTTATGTCTCTGAGCCTACTAGATGAAAGTAAAAAATATTTTATGATCATTTTTTAAATAGGGTACCATGTATGAAATTATAAAAATAATTTCAACATTTTACTACTTTGAATTTTTGTTCAAATATATATATATATATATATATATATATATATATAAAACAATTTTTGCCCGAGCGAGTTTTCGTTTAACTTTGCTTGCTTCGGCTAAAACTCTTCTTAACATGGTTGGAAATTTGACATCACAAACAGTGGCTTAAACCTGGTTTTAACTGTCAAAGGCGCCAAAAATATACGAACAAAAAGTATATGATTTTAAATTACAGAACTCTACATGTTGTGTCATCATTATTCACAGTTTATGGTTATTAGTGTATATATTTTAATTACAATACAAAAAATCTGATGCAATAAATTTACTACTTTAACAGTAAAAAAAATATAAATTATTTTTATAGTAGTTATTTATATTCTTTCCAAGATATTGAATATTTGTCAATGAGTCGTCATTTTCCATGTCGTCATCATCAATGAGTCGTCATTGATTTAGCGTCATTTTTATCCATTTGGAGAGTTTTTCGTTAATTTAGCAACATTTAAAAACTTCGCCAAGTTGGCGACATTCCACCAAATTCGTCGCCAGAATCTCGCCAAGCGTTATGGACGAAGAAATAAGTTATTCTTACAGCAGATAAGTGAATATTGGCGTTCAAATACGAAAGTATTACTCAAAGTACCTTTTTTCAGGAATAGTACGAGTTGGATCCAAAAGAACAATGTCACCAAATTTATCGCATGGTATTACATATGAAAAGTGAACATTTTTCTCCATAGGAAATATTTTTTTTTCTTTTATATGACTTTTTGATAATTTTTTTGAAAAATGTGCAATATCACAAGAATGGTTCATGTTAGCGTTCTAAAATTTATGTTAATCGTTTTATAATAAAAAATTACATAAGAAATGTCTATTTCCGTAACTGTATCAGCGGTTTTGATTTTTTGACGATTTTTTCAAAATTTAACTCGAAAATTTTGGGGGGGGTTCTGAACATTCAATTGCGTATAAAACAATAGGCTTCCAGTGTTTACGGTTTGTGATTTTTGTCCCAAATTTCATTCGAATCGGTTCATTCTCTCGTCAGTTATCGTCTTCGCAGACTCACTGACACACACACACTTTACCGGCCGTCTAAATAGTTGCTCCAGTCCTTAGAATGAGTCAGACGGTCTGGGTCTTCAACACACACACAGACATCACTTCAGAAATGTTTGATTCGTCATCAGGGATGTTTGAAACGTGCTTTCCCATCGAAAACCCGAATTCGAATTTTCGACCCCGTCACAATACTTTCCTTACATTATGTATATAAGGAAAGTAATAGTTCTCAGAAATAGTATGTGTTTTCTAAAAATATGGCGAAACAAGAGAAAAAAAATATTTGTTACCTTTTGAATCAAAATCTGAAGAAATAGTCTGAATTTAATACAAAAAAAATGAATGTAAAGTTTCCTGACACGTATATAAATAAAATATTGCATCATTTAGCTTTTGTGTTTTGGCTTAGTGTATCCCAGCAATTCTGTGTAGCACCTTATACGTTTCGAACGTTTCTCAATGCCTAATCAATTCCTTAATTTAAAATGAACATTTTTAAAATTAGAAAATATTCTTCCAATAGAAACAGATTTGGCGGGTTGAAGTAGAAGCATTATTTTTAGTTCGCCTAATTTAAATGCTGGATTAATCTTTTGTAAACATTCCCACTTTAAAATCTCTTTCGACAGTGCAAGGATGCTTGTATTTGCACCGGCACAGAAGAAAAGTAGCAGAGCTTCTTGGTCTTCAAATGCTATTAAAAAAATCTGATGTGGGCAACATATGATTTTCCTTATATAATGCAATGAATTTACTGCTTTTACAATAAAAAAATAGATTTTTCTTATAGTAGATATTTATATTCTTTCCAAGATATTGAATTTTCGTCAGTTAGTCGTCATTTTCATTGATTTAGTGTCATTTTTATCCATTTGGAGAGATTTTTGTTAATTTTGCAACATTTAAAAAAGTCGCCAAGTTGGCGGCATTCCGCCAAATTCGTCGCCAAAATCTCACCAAGCGTTATGGGCAAAGAAATAAGTTATTCTTACAGCATATAAATGACTATTGGCGTTCAAATACAAAAGTATTACTTAAAGTATCTTATCTCATGAATGGAACGAGCTAGATCCACGAGAATGATGTCACGAAATTTATTGCATGATATTACATATGAGAAGTCAACATGTTTCTCAATAGTTAATATATTTTTTTTAATTTATGGGATTTTTTATAAATTTATTTAAAAAATGCGCAATATTTCGAGAACGATTTATGCTAGCGTTCTAAAATTTATGTCAAGTTTTTTTCTAAGGAAAAATTACATAAGAAATGTCTATTTGCGTAACTTTATTAAAGGTTTTGATTTGTTGATGATTTTTTTTAAATTTCACTCGAAAATTTAGGACGCTTTAAACATTCAATTGCGTTTAAAAACAATAGGCTTCCAGTATTTATTGATTGTGATTTTTGAGCCAAATTTCATGCTAATCGCTCTATTCTTTCAGGAGATATCGTCTCCACACACACACACACAGAAATCACTTCAAAAATGTTTGATTCGTGATCAGCGATGCTTGAAACGGGCTCTCCCGTCGAAAACTGGAATTCGAATTTTTGACCCTGTTACAATACTTTCCTTATACATTATGTATATAAGGAAAGTAATTATTAAACAATCGTCGTTTTAATTTCTGAGCTTATTTTCTAATGTTATCTTTGTTTAGTTTTCAACTTTAACTTATGCAACGTATTTCATTATAGTCATTGAATGTTAGGTTTTTGACGATATCGTCATTTTTGAAAAAAATATTTATGATCGATATTTTTCATAAATATGTAAATCAATAAAATGCAAATTTTTAAACAGTAATTGAAAATTTTTATGACAGAAAACTATTTCATTATAGTCATTGAATGTTAGGTTTTTGACGATATCGTCATTTTTGAAAAAAATATTTATGATCGATATTTTTCTTAAAAATGTAAATCAATAAAATGCAAATTTTTAAACAGTAATTGAAAATTTTTATGACAGAAAACTATCTATCTCTAGTATGCATACTTTCTATCTCGTGACTAAAGATAGAAATACGAAATCTATTGAACGCCTTTTCTAAACAAATTATAATGTTTCAAGGTATTGTCTAGTTCTACCCCACACATCTGCCACCATGAATAACCATATATATTTGTAACAATGAGACATAACAATAACAAGTAATATACCTTCGACATATCTATATCATTTAAATTAGAAATATAAACATATTTCTATTTTTTCGTCCGTCTCTGACTTAGGGTAGAGGCAAATTAAAATGGCCAAAGAAAGTCTGTTTTTAAAATATTCCCGAAAAGGAAAACAATTATCAGAAAAGTAGATAATATGAGACAGTTAGAGCTCAGCCCTTACTACAGCTCACTAAGGCTCACTACGCTCATTATAGCTCACTACGCTACATAACCCCGAGGAGAAATTGACGCTTTTTCTGGCGGCATTTTAGATTCGTTTTGTGGGCATTTTATGATAATGTAAGCAACCGAATCTGGGGCTGTGGTAAAAGCCAGACAAAATGTAATTCGAGATTTAACTGACTGTACATCATACTAAAAGTTCAAACTATCGTGATTATGAAAACATAGTTTCCGTAATTATTTTGTTTAATTTTTAAAAGAGTAAAAATTTAGACATATGAATCATTTTCTCTAAACTGGCTTTTTCATCTTTCTTGTTACAATATATTACTTTCCTTATATATAATGTATAAGGAAAGTATTGTGACTGGGTCGAAATTCGAATTCGAGTTTTCGACGGGAGAGCACGTTTCAATCATCCCTGATCACGAATCAAACATTTTTGAAGTGATGTCTGTGTGTGTGTGTGTGTGTGAAAGTAAGTGTGAGTAAGTGTGTGTCAGTGAGTCTGTGGAGACGATAACGGACGAACGAATGAACCGATTCGAACAAAATCTGGTACAAAAATCACAATCCGTAAACACTGGAAGCCTATTGTTTTCATATGCAATCGAATGTTCAGAACTCCCCAAAATTTGTGAGTGAAATTTTGAAAAAATCGTGAAAAAATCAAAACCACTAATAAAGTTACGCAAATAGACATTTCGTACCTAATTTTTCATTAGAAAACGATTGATATAAATTTTAGAACGCTAACATGAACAGTTCTTGAGATATTGCCCATTTTTCAAAAAAATTATCAAAAAGTCATATAAATTAAGAAAAACACATTTCCTATGAGAAACATGTTCACTTTTCATATGTAATACCATGCGATGAATTTGGTGACATCAATTTCGAGGATCTAGCTCGTTCCGTTCATGAAAAAAGATACTTTGAATAATACTTCTGTATTTGAACGCCAATAGTTATTTATCTGCTATAAGAATAACTTATTTCTCCGTCCATAATGCTTGCCGAGATTTTGGCGACGAATTTGGTGGAATGTTGCCAATTTGCCGAGTTTTTGAAATGTTGCCAAATTAAAGAAAATCTTGTCAAATGGATAAAAATGGCGCTAAATCAATGAAAATAACGACTAATTGATGAAAATTCAATATCTTTGATATCTACTATATATAAGTAACTACTATAAGAATAACCTATTTTTTACTGTAAAAGTAGTAAATACATTGCATTATATAAGAAAAGTCATGTGTTGCCCACATCAGATTTTTTTTCTATTTTTCAACCTGTTTTCTGCATTATAAGTTAACATGAGTGGTTTAAACAAAAGAAAAAAACAGTAGCAGTGATCATTTCTGGGAAATTAAATAGAAATGAAAATTTTTATTTTCCAAATAAGTAAATACAACATGACAGGGGAATGACATTTAATATAGGCAACTGCTTTGTCAGTATATATATATATATATATATATATATATATATATATATATATATATATATATATATATATATATATATATATATATATATATATATATATGCTTTATCTGCTGTCTTATATTTAGAACTAACTTATTTGGCTGATCTTCAAAAAAGTAAACCTAGTTCAAAAGCAATTCACCTGTTCTAATTTCTTTCCCTTGTCTACCAAGACGACAGATAAACGACGGCAGGGGAATGACAAATCAGGTGATCTTATTTTCTGAGTATATGAGTTTTATTTGCATTTCCTGCACAGAATGATAGCTAGAACCTAGTTAAACTCTTGAAATGGTGAATATGGACGTTAGTAAAAAATAATAATATCTTAATTATATTTTGTTGTCATCTATGTACAGAAAGAGTTGTTAAAATTTAAAGGCAGGTGAATGACAAAAAAGCTAAGTTACAGTTGTAAAAAATTAGTTTAAAATATTGCTCTAATGCATAGTGGATATTTTATTACTGTTTGTATTTTAAATTGTCTAATTTAATATAAAACTTCAAATTAAACGAAAAGTAGAAAATGAAGGTTTGTAAATGTGATTTGATGCTGAAGTTGTGATTTCATTATTTGGCTGTTGGATCACATAGGGGAATGAAAATTAATAAATAAACTAAGTTTTTAAATATTGAAAATATAAATTGCTTTTTTAGCTAATGGGTGACAAATATGAACTACAGTATAGTAAAACTGATCAATGTCCAAAATTAGTCCCAAGTCATGCAAACTTTTATTAAAACACGTTGGACGAGTAAAACTCCCGTTTACAGAAAATGACCTATATAATTGTTAATAGAATTAATAATTACATTTTAATTATTATTGTTCGAGGCAATAATAGTTGAGAAATTCTTTGTTTATAAGAATCAACATAAACACATTACTATCATTCATTCCACGATCCTCTTTGTGGCGTTTCTGCCAGCAACTAATTACAAAGAATTTGGAAGTCCGATCGACCCCTTAAATCTTTACCCATACTATTTGACATTAATTAATATTTAGGTAACTAAGGTAGAAATCAAAATTTTAATATTGCCTTGCACATTTACGGGTTCATATTAGTCAATATGTAAACTTTCAGAACTCAAGTTTGGTCTCATAATGTAGTGACAAATATTCTCACCATTTTTATTAATATAAAGAAACAACAATAGAAATCGAGTGATGCTGATCAGATGAATAGAATGCAATATCCTTGTACTCTTTTTTTTCTAGTTAGGTACTCATCATGACATAACCAGTTAAAACATATGCCTATTTCATAAATGAACTTAATTACATATGTATATTTATCTTTCAAAATTTTGTAGAATTCACAGTATTTTACAATTATAACAAAATCATTTTTCATGTGTAACCTATTACTTTCCTTATATGCTTATTATTATGTATAAGAAAAGTATTGTGATGGGGTCGAAAATTCGAGTTCGAGTTTTCGACGCAGACCACGTTTTAAGCACCCCTGAACACGAATCAAACGTTTTTGAGGCGATGTCTGTGTATCTGTGTGCGTGCGTGCATGTGTGTGTGTGTGTCAGTGAGTCTGTGGAGACGATATCTCACGAATGAATTATACGATTCAAAATTATTTTGGTACAAAAATTATAATATGTGAATACTAGAAGCACATTGTTTTGAAACGCAATCAAATGTAGAGAACCCTCCTAAATTTTCGAGCAAAATTTTGAAAAAATCATAAAAAAAATCAAAATATTTAATAAAGTTACTCAAATAGTCATTTCTTATGTAAATGTCCATTAGCAAACAATTGTCACAAACTTTAGAACTCTAGCAGGAATTGCATCGTGATATTGCACATTTTTCAAGTAAATTTAACAAAAAATAACTTGAAATAAAAAAAATATATTAACCATTTTGAAATATGTTCACTTTTCATATGTAATATTATGCGATAAATTTGGTGGCATCATTATTTTGGATCTAACTCGTTATATCCATAAGAAGATATACTTTGGGTAATAATTTCGTATTTGGAAGCTATAATAGTCTTTTATCTGCTATAAGAATAATTTATTTATCCGTCCATGACGATTGGTGAGATTTTAGCGAATAAGTTAGCGGAATATCGCCAACTTGGCGACCTTTCTAAATGTTGCCAAATTAACGAAAATGTCGCCAAATTGATGAAAATGACGCCAAATGGTAAGTAATATTTCGCAAATTCCGATTTTGTCATATGGCAGGCTTACCTTCTAGTATATGAAATGCTTTACTCTCTGTTTATTTGTAACACTTGATAACGCATTTGGCGAATTTGGTAAATAATCTGGCGAAGTATCACCAATTTGGCGATATTTCGCCCCAGATTGACGAAAATATCGTCAAAAGTGCAAAAATGACGTTAAATGAATGAAAATGGCGCCTAATTAATTAAGTAATTGTTAAAATATTTTAATATATATAATCTCATTTAATATATATATATATCACTTATTGGGGATGCTATCACTATTGCTAGTTGTTTATTTAAAGGTACGCGAAATTTAAGTTAATTGTAATAAGTTAATTGTTAAGTTAATTTGGATTAGTTTTACATGTTATCATCTGGAAAATCGCCAAATGGACAATTTAAGATTAACACAGTATCGTGGATAGTATACATTATTTTTCGACCGTAAAATAAGTAAATTTATTACAATATATAAGGAAAATCATGTGCTGCACACATCAGATTTTTTAGTTACATATTTTGTACAAATGATCTATAATTTCCATACATAAAATATTTGAAAACATATACAAAACAAAGTAAATGTTAAAGTACTTATTCAAAAATATTCTTCTATGCTGCTTTTGAAATTAATTAATTGGCATTTCGTTATTCATACTATATAAAATAATAGAAAATTAAACAGATTGAAAGGTGTAAATCCAATTAAAATTACGTTGTAAACATCACTTTCAAATATCTTAATGCATTGAAAATATTTCTTTCAATTAAAATGGAAATTTAATTAATCTCCATTCATTTGTTATAAAATTGTAAGTGCACCATTTATAATTTCAACGTAAATTTTTTATCAATCTTAAAGCAATTAATCTTTTAATTCATTTCAAATTTAATCGTTGCGAATATATATTGTGGCATTTATGTAAGTATTTGTGTAAATTATTTTGTGCATATAATTTAGCTATTTCAATGGAATGCAAAGGCAATAAATATCTTTATTGGAAAATAATGAAATAATTATAATTCATTTGTAAAACTTGTCTTTTTATAAATATACTTTTTGATTTCAATTACGAAAGTTTATATTAAACATATTAAAATACATATAAAACGTCATTCCCTGTCACGATATATAGATTTATAATATATATATATATATATATATATATATATATATATATTTATATATAGATTCATATATATATATACATATATATATATATGTATATATATATATATATATATATATATACATATATATATATATATATATATATATATATATATATATATATACAGGGTGTTCCATAAATACCGAATTAGTTTAAAAATTCCTAAAAATTGAAGGAATTGGTGTATTTGAATGCGGTTTGCGACAAAGTTAGTCTTTTAAAGGGGGATTTTTTTGGTTGAGAAAAAAAATTAGTTCAAAATTTTGTCAATAGAGGACGCTGCACGCAAGGAATCACAGGAAATATGCAAATCAGAGTCCTATAAAATGCTGGGTGTATGATTTAAAGCTCATTTCTGAATTTTCCTGTTACTGGCTTTTATTGTGATATTGACATTGGTGGATAAAGCACTATTGGTTAAGTTCTTTTACCTCAGCCACGAATCGCCGGCTGAAATTTTCCGAACGTTTCGGACACAGAAAAGATTGAAGAAAGGTTCTGGTCCAATCGCTCCTGCCAGACTGGTTTTCCTGGTACGACGTTTCGAAGAAACGGGAAGTTTGTGTAACACCCTGTATGTATATATATGTATATATATGAATATAAATTAGTAAATCCAATGTTAGAATGTAAGTAGTAACTCATAATACACTATTCCAAAATTTTTCTACAAAATACAAAAAAATTAAAACATAAAGAAGGAATTATAAAGCGTAATGCAATAAGTGTAAGTGTAATAAAGACAAAGACAATCAACAAATTTCAAAGTTGAGGAATGAAAATAGGAAAACCAAAAAAATCAAGCAAAAAAGCTTGCAAATGGAAGAGCTTTAGGCTTAAGTTAAGTTCATTTCGTAAAACTTCTCGTCAAGTCCATATATCCCTTTGAAATGAACACAAAAATGCTTGTTCCTGAAACACAAGATAGATTTTATCTATAAACTTGTGTTATATGGACGACAAGCATATAGATTGGAAAAATAAAGGAAACATAAATACCATAAAATACACTTCATTAGTACAACCATGACGAGACTGATTAAAAGCAATAAAATGAGATATTCAACAGTTAAAGCTTCAAGATAAAAAGATGAAAATATAATTTCAATAGAATGAAGAAGTACGGCTAAAATAAGACACTAAGGAGAGATTATGAGAATTTTAGGCTAATCGAAACTTATTAACTATACCATTTACTAAATAAGCAGGAAATTTATAAATTTTACTGGTAATTTTGAGGTTATTAATGTGCAAAGAATGAAATTTTTTATCTGATAATCTATAAATTCTAAAAAGTTGATTAAGTATAATATTTCTAAACAATTGAATCGAGTTGCAGGAATTAAAATGTAATAATTTATTAATATTAAATTTAAAAAAATCTTTTTTATCATATAAATTAGTAACTATCCCATGAGCAGGTTCTATAATTAGATTTAAATCCAAATAATAAATATTATTACTAATAGTAGTTTCATTAGGTATTATTTCCATATTATCCGGATAGAAATCTATATCTATGACATAGTTATCAGTAAATACAAGACAAATCAGATCATCTACATATCTGTAAATTTTATAATCTGTTGAAGTAAAGAATTTTTCATATTGATATAGATTAGCTAACATACTGCTAGTATAAATTAGCTAGCATACTGCTACTACAGCCACCTTGTGGAACACCTGAGACTTGTAGGTATAATTTATTACCTTGAAAGATATAATTATTGAAAAGAACAAAATGGAGAAGCTTAGGAAAATTGGTAAATTTAGTAAGATGAGAATGATTAGTAATATAAGCATTATATAAAGCTAAAATGACATCATATAGATCAGTGATCTTAATATTATTAAAAAGATCTTTAAAATCAAAAGTTTGAAATCCTATTATTTTACCAAGTGATTTTAATTCATTTTTTAATTCTTTACTGTTATTTAGAATAATGTAGTTATCACTAGAATCTTGTAAATTAATATTTAGTACATTTAAATAATTTAGTAATAATTTACTAGCAGTAGTAGAGTATGAAGTATGACCACAAGTTACAGTTCTAAATTTAATAGGATTTTTATGAAATTTAGGTATAAGCACAATATATGGAAATGTCAAAAATTTATTATTAATATCTAAATCACCATATATATTGATAGTTTTCAATTTGATACTATTAACAGAGTGTGAATCAATTTTAAATTGACTATTATTTTTGAAATAATCTAGCAGATATTGAATATAAAATTTTTTACAAATAATAGCATAATTATTAGAGGCTTTATCAACATAAGTAATAACAAAAAATCTATGTAAATCATTAACAGAGTGTTTTATATTATCCATATTATATATAGATCTGGATACATTAATACTACAAATGGCATTTTTAATAGATCTTAAAATAGTAAATTTCCACATATTAAATGCCTCTAAAGGCTGAGCATATTTAGAAGCTAATCCATAAATAAATTTATCAAGGTCCAGATTGATTGACTTTAAGACTTGTTTAGAATTATTACATGAAGGTAACCTGAATTTAGTGCCAAATGACATGACAGTTCTTAAAGATTTATCTTTTACAATGGCTATGTCTCCAGTAACTATATGACCCAAGTGTGGATTAATAAATCCAGCATAATTATCAACACTACAAATACATTCACCATCTACATTTGTTGAGGAATCTATGTCGACTGAGAGAGATTTTGAAATTGCATTGTAATTAAAAATGGTTCTTCCAATAGGCTTGTTATATTTAAAAGTTTTAGTAACATTCAAATCCTTTACAGGCAATAAATGATGGAAATGATTAAATAAATTCTTAAAGTTTATGGAATTATAAATAGGATGCTTAAATGATGTTACACAATAAGAATTAGAACAGTTATTATTATGAAATTGATTAAGTTTTATTTTTAAATATTTAGATCAAACTCGTTAGATCTAATCGTAACCAAAGCTTAACAAAAACACTATCCTATTTATTTCTTGCAGACATGCTATAATTCTTTTTCGGCAATAAAGAAAATTTAGCCGTTTCCATCGTGAATTGGTTGGAATTTTGTGATTTATGCGATACTGGTGTATTGGTACGCATACGTAAGTCTGGATAAAAAGGCTCTGGAACTAGGATCTTTTTTTAATTTTGCGTCATTTCCTTCTGCGTCGATGTTGTTCTTGCTTTTCGTGTATACGTGTGTCTTTGTCTATGCACATGTAGGGGACTCACTATTGTATTGTATTGGTTCCGTGAGCGTTGCCCGGGCTGTAAATGCTGCTTTAAACGGGAAGGGGAGTCGCAATCCTCTCCTGCCATTATATGCAACGCATTTGGTTCTCCCCTTTCAACGTTTTAACGTTCCTTCCTTTTCACTCGAATATATATATATATATATATATATATATATATATATATATATATATATATATATATATATATATATATATATATATATATATATATATATATACAGGGTGTTTCATAAATTCCGAATTATTTTAAAAATTCCTAAAAATTGAAGGAATTTGTATATTTGAATGCGGTTTGCGACAAAGTTAGTCTCATAAAGGGGGATTTTTTTGGTAGAGAAAAAAAAATTAGTTCAAAATTTTGGCAATAGAGGACGCTACACGCAAGCAATCACAGGAAATATGCAAATTAGAGTCCTATAAAATGCTGGGTGTATGGTTTAAAGCTCATTTCTGAATTTTTCTGTTACTGGCTTTCATTGTGATGTTGACATTGGTGGATAAATCACTATTGGTTACGTTGTTTTACCTCAGCCACGAATCGTCGGCTGAAACTTTACGAAAGTTTCGGACACAGAAGAGATTGAAGAAAGGTTCTGGTCCAATCACTCCTGCCAGACTGGTTTCCCTGGTACGACGTTTTGAAGAAACGGGAAGTTTGTGTAACACGCTCCCAAAACCTTGTAAAGACAGTCCCGCGAGTGTAGCAGTTAGGTCTTTCTATATTAAATTGATCAAGTTCGTCGAATAAAGCTTATTGCAGCATCCGAATGATATACTTCAAGAATTTAGATCATAAATTCAGTGTTCATGCAAGTCAGATGAAACAAGCCAAATACAACTTTGCAACGCATTGTCTAAACTAAATTTTAACGTTAGTGTGCCTTTGGAAAACAATTTTGATTTTCTCTAACATTTCGTCGTTATTTTGTGCGCATATGACTAAGTCATCTAAGTAAAAGTATATTTTTAACTCTGATAGATCTCCTAACACTTTGTTCATTAAAAGTTGAAAATATGCTCCTGAGTTTTTAAGACCAAACGGAATTCTTTTAGGATTAAAATTTCCCATAAAAGTTGTGAACGTTAAGGCCTTTCTATCTTGTTTTCTTAGTTCGATCTGAAAAAACGCCGCCTTCAAATCCATAACTGTATAAATTTTACTACCAACGATATTTTGTAATATATCCTTCACCTTTGGTAAGTTTATTGGCAAAAGTGGTAAATACGCGTTTATGGCCCTATAATCAATAGCAAGTCTATATTTAGGTTCTTCATTTGGTTTACTTGGTTTCTTTACAAGAATAATGGGACTAGCGTACGTGCTTTGTGAACTTTCAATAATGTCATTTTCCAATAATTCCCTAATTTCTTTTTGCGCAATTTCTCGTACTGCTCTCGGAATTGGGTATGGTCGACTCTGAATAGGATAATTGTGCATAAGTTCGATTTTCGGTACTATTGCTGATGTTTTACCTAGGGTAGCATATGACTTTGAAAAAACCTCTGTATTGGTCATCATTAATGCAATAACTTTATTTCTATCTTCCTTATTTAAGTGCTGTACTTGAAAATCGTCTGGAGATATTTCTTTCTTTCTTAATTCCCGAATTTGTTGATAATCTGTTTTATTTAAATTTTGAATATTATTAATTTCCAACGTGGGTTTACTGCTTTTATTTTTTGTATCAACAATTTCGATTTGTTCTGTTATTATACCCACATTCATATTTTTATTAAGTGTAATTTGGCAATTTTTTTCATTGTATAACAACATTCTAATCTTATTTTTATTTTCTATACTTTGGATCGCTTCATCCGTGATTAATGTTCTTGCCATTTTTATTGGAGAAAATAAAACATCCTGTCCCTCATTTAATTCCTGTGACAAAATCAATTGGACTATTTCTGACTCCCCTGGCTTTAATGTTATTTTTCTTTTCAATTTAGCGAAAATCTGCTTTTCCTTTAACTCCCTGCTTTCTTTTTAACATTCTTATTCTTATTACTTTCATTAGAACTTGGTAACCATTTTTCATCATTTACATTATCGCGAGTGCTACAATTTTGCATATTAGCGTTTTTTCTATCGTTATCGCTTTCATTATCCTCGCTTATTCTACCTTCATTCTCATTATTGAATTCATTACAACAATTATTTATTTCCTCATATTCGTCGTCATCATTATCATCGCTTATTCTATCTTCATTCTCATTATTGGATTCATTATAACAACTATTTATTTCCTCATATTCGTCGTCATCAGTATTATAATTTTCATAATTACTATTATATCTATTTTCATCGCGAATTCCCTGGCTTTGTGGTTTTTGTTTTGAATTCTGTATTGGGTTTGTATTTTCACTTTTATACAATTTAATCGCAGTATTCCCAAATTGTACTTCGTTATCTTTTGTATTTAAAATTGCTTTATGTGAGGATAAAAAGTCGTAGCCTAAAAGCATTTTATATTGCCCCTGAAAGTTCTGTTTTGTCACGAAAAAATAATTTTTGCATGCCTTTTCCCCAATTCTAAATGAAAATTGAATGCAATTTAAAAATTCTATATTTTCTTTAGTAAACGTCTGAAGTATTACTCTTCTGGTTATGTATTTTATTTTTACATTTCTATTCTGTTTTAGTTTTTGAAATGTTTCCAAATCTATAATACTAACTTGAGCCCCACTATCAATTACACTTATTATTTTTATTCCTTTGCAATCTATTTCTACCATCGGTAATTGTGGGCTAGATACGTTCTCACATTCGCTTGAAAGGATACTTTTGGTATCATATTTTGCCTTATCATTATTTTCATAATATTGTCCTCTCTCCAAATTTGTATAGTTTTGCCAGTCATCTCCATTTTTGTTATTTCTATATGTTTGTGAACCGAATTTATTTATTTCTCTGGAATTTGTACGATTCGTTCCTTGGTCCCAAATTCCAGCTCTTAGTTTAAATTACTATTATTATTGTTTCTCTCATATGTGTTTGATCTTATATTTCTTCCGTTGCGCCCCCTAAAATTTCCTTGATATTCCCTATTATTTCTATTATATCCTCCTCGTTCAAAATTTCTGAGATTTTCGTTTCTGTTTCCTCTGATATAATTTGTTTGCTCCAACCCATATTGCTGATAATTCATTCGTTTGGGATTCCTTGCAAATGCAGTATTACACTCATTGTACCAGCAATCTGAGAAATAATGTCCATTTTTTCCGCACCCTATGCAAAAAACAGCTCGTTCCATGGATTGATTTGGTATATTTTGCACTTTTAATTTATTAATTTCTAAAGTCAAATCTTGAACCTGTGTTGTAAGTAACATTTCTTTCAGTTCGTTATGTGATTCTTCTGGAGTCCTATCATTAAGGATTATTTCAAACAGTTCGGCATCTTTTATGGCATCTTCAAACCGCTGCGGATCTTTTTTCTTCACTTCAATTGCCAAATCAGGGCGTAATGCGCTAATGAATTTTCCCAACATTATTTTATTGGTTATTTTCTCTACCTCTCCATCTGTTGTATCCTTAAGGTTCAAAAATTTACGCGCTGCGTTTTTTATTTTTAGCACAAGCTCGTCCACTGACATATCAGGCGTTTGTTTTATTTTATTGAAAGCGTCCTGTTCTTGCGTTATCGTTATTCTGTTTGAAAATTTTTTTATTAGTAATATTTTTATTTTATCAAACTCCTTTTCGTTTTGTAATTCAGGGTTTTGAATTAAAAACTGCATAGCCTTATCTTTTAATCTGGTTTTAATGATAGCCACTTTATGCTCTTCCTTCCAACTTGCTAACTCCGCTAATTCATCAAATTGTTTTATAAAGAAATTTATATCTTCCTCCTTACTCCCACTAAATAATGGCAGGATCTGCATTACTGGAATATCCATATTTTTATTATTTCTATCCAATTTACTATAATTTTTATTTGATATTTTTGAATCTTCTTTCAAACTTGAACTCCTTGTTATAATTGAACTTTTCACCACTTTTTTAACTGGTCCCATTCCTATATCCCATTTTTCTAATTATACCTTCGATCTCATTTAGAAGAACCATTTTTTCCATTTCATTGATAAAACTTTACATAATCATACATATAACATAAGGAGAAATGAGAATTGTGCACAATATTTTCACAATCATCTATGTCGCCACCAGTTGTCCAACCTTATCAATATTTATTTTTTATTATTATTATTCCTTTTATTTTTATTAATTTCATAAATCCTTATTTTATTCCCGTTACTGCTAAAGTCACGAGCACCAAATGTGCCGATTATTATTTTTGTTGATTAAAATTAATATTGTCAAAAATGCATTTTACATTAAATTAATTATTTATTAGTATATTAATTATACATGTAATCTGTTCTAACTTACTGCTGTGTACATTGCGTTGGTGGCCGCAAAACCCACCTATTTCTGTGCTTAACGGGATACTAAGTTAACAAACTAAAAATTAAGGTTAATAGTAAAGGAACAAACATTTATTTATCACATACTCAATTTACACTCTTTAGTTTTACAAATTAAATAAATATCACACATAGTGGAATACATCTCAATGGTAGTTCGGGGGGTGTAATGCCAGATGAATTGATATTTGGTTGGAGCACGTGGTGGGATGCATTAATTAGCTTTTCCTTAAAAACACAAATTTAGACAAAGAGGTTATCCTCATATAGTTTAATTGTACGGTACCTGATCTTCTTTCATATAACTTGGGTAACACCGATGCTTTGTCACACTTTACACTTGCAATACCAGATGAACATGAGCCCTCCTTCGAATTCCTATATCAGAGACGCACACACAACTCTTAACTCTGCTACCGTCGCTTCTTCTTGACTAGTCTAACTCCAACAGCCTGCCTTGACCAATTCTGACTCCCACTTCGAGCAACTCTCACTTATATCCCTTTTTCGGTCGGCGGTCCACGTGCTGAAATCTAGAGCTGAGGGCTAATCCGTAGACATGGCGTCGCCGTCTCGGTTGCCGCCAAACGGCTTAACGTGGTATGTAAACATGGGCGTGGTATGTAAGATATGGGGCCACCTGTATATTATCGCCCATCTGCTTAGCGTGGGGATAATCCGCCCGCATTCCTGGTTCCATTATTTTTTAATCCTTCCAAATATTTATTACTTTACATTTCTGGCATTACAGTTAGGACTGAAAGGGAGAAGAGGAAATTTTATGAAAAATTCTTTTACAAAAGTATTTTTAAGGATTATTACTTTCCTTATATACATAATGTATAAGGAAAGTATAGTGACGGGGTCGAAAATTCGAATTCGAGTTTTCGACGGGAGAGCACGTTTCAAGCATCCCTGATCACGAATCAAACTTTTTTGAAGTGATATCAGTGTGTGTGTGTGTGAAAGAATGTGTGTGTGTGAAGTATGTGTGTGTGTGTGAAAGTATGTGTGTGTGTGTCAGTGAGTCTGTGGAGACAATAACTGACGAACGAATGGACCGATTCGAACGAAATCTGGTATACAATTCGCAATTCGTAAGCACTGGAAGCTTATTGTTTTAATATGCAATCGAATGTTCAGAACCCCCCTAAATTTTCGAGTGAAATTTGAAAAAAAATGGCCAAAAAATCAAAACCGCTAATAAAGTTACACAAATAGGAATTTCTTATGTAACTTTTCATTAGAAAACGATTAACATAAATTTTAGAACGCTATCATCAACCATTCTCCAGATATTACACATTTTTCAAAATCATTATCAAAAAGTCATATATAATTTAAAAAAAATGTTTCCTATTGCGAAACATGTTCACTTTTCATGTGTAATACCATGCGATAAATTTGGTGACATCATTTTCCTGAATCTAGCTCGTTCCATTCATGAAAAGATACATTGAGTAATACTTCTGTATTTAAACACCAATAGTCATTTATTTGCTGTAAGAATAACTTATTTCTTCGTCCATAACGCTTGTCGAGATTTTGGCGACGAATTTGGTGGAATGTCGTTAACTTGGCGAAGCGACTTTTTTATATATTGCCAAATTCACGGAAATATAGCCAAATGGATAAGAATGACGCTAAATCAATGAAAATGGCGAAAATTCATGATTTGATGAAATTATTGACGAAAATTCAATATCTTGGAAAGAATATACGTATCTACTATAAGAAAAACCTATTTTTTTACTGTTAAATTAGTATATTCATTGTATTATATAAGGAAATTCATATGTTGCCCACATCAGATTTTTTTATTAATGTCAACAAATATATACAATGCTTCATCGAGGAACTGCAAAAATATATAATTTTAAACTATGTTTTAATTTTTGAAGGTTTTAATAATTGTAATAATAATAATTGTTATTCTATATTTTTAATTGCAACAGATAAAATATTAATCTATCTGTACTTATAGAACATATAAATATTGAACTATATTTCCACATAGGCAAAAAACATTTAAAGCACATTAATAAACGACATAAATAAAGTATGTAAACCAACTTATATAAACTGAAGAACAATATTTAAAATAGAGAAAAATTATAAATAATGAAATATCATCTTCTCTATCATATTGGCAATTTATAACTTTAAAAATTTGGAATTGTGTTATCCGTAATTATTTGAATTATCCAATTATTTTTAATTATATTAATAAGTGAAATCTCTGAAAAGGATTTCATAAATTATAATCGTATTTCATCTTTTTTTTCAAAAATTTTCACTCTTTGAACATCATTTTATATTTCCTCTTAATTTATTTCGTTTTCGATAATTATATATATTTCACTTCCTTCAGTAATAATTTTAGATTTCTAAAATATGGAAAAAACGAGGTTTTGATCCCATGAGTAATAACATGAAAGAAAAGTGCAAATTACACCAACGTTATCTGCATTTTTAGAAAAACACTGGCGAAGAGTTAAATAAATTTGTGCATATAAAAGATGTAAAACTCCCAGTTCATCAAATGTTGCATTTAAAACTTATTATTATCCATGAATTATGCAAAATACGTTTAGAAATAGCATCAAAGTTGTGTTGCCAGATAATATTTTATTTTCAGAAAACATATATCTATAATTATAAAGATATTTTATGCAAAATTAAAAGAAATATTACTGAATATTCTGGTTGATATAGGAGTTAGATTTTAAACTTTACATTGTTTCTACGGTATTGTCCGTTTTAAATACCATTATATTTACACATTCTCATACCATACAAGAAAGATCAATCATGCTTAAAGAATTGATTATGAAACACTTTCCAACTTCAATGCAATTTTATTTAAACATATCTAAAATGCAATACATTCATCGGTAATATTTTAAAACCTATCACAATACTACATTAATTTATTATATTTGAAAACTTAAACCATCATCGAAACAAGAAAGATCAATCATGCATAAGCATTGATTATGAAACACTTTCCAACTGAAATGTAATTTCATTTAAAAATTTCTAAAATGTGATTCATTCAGTGGTAATATCTTTTACATTATCACAGAACTACAGTAATTTATTATACTTAAATATTTAAAACTGTATCGAAATATAAATCATCTGATTCTTTATGCAAATTCAATGAATATTTCATTCATATAACTTGTATTCCAGACTCCAGAGCTAAATAATTTTGTGTGAAGAAAATTCAGCAATTCTTATGTAATTCATCTTACAATCGCTTGAGATATTTGCAATCTGCTAATGTTAAAATTAGGCTTCCTTGAAGAAATAATAAAAGTTTAGGGATCATTTAAAATCACAACTATTGTAATTGCATAGGCACGGAATTTAGATACACAGATAATACACAGATAATATATATGTGTATGTGTATGTACTCAAAGTATTGGAATCGTGCCGAAGATCGGAACTCGAATTTTCAAAGTATCTACACGTTTTGGGACTTCTAGAACACGAAAAAACTACTTTTAGGAAGACGTCTGTGTGTGTAAGGGTGTATCTGTGTATGTTTCTGTGTGTCTGTGTGGATATTACATCCACTCTAATTGAAAAACTAATGGACCGAATTTCATACAATTTGGTAGGTATGTTTTTTGTGGGAAATCCTGATGTTCATTAGATTATAGTACGATTCGTAATAAAAGAATCTGCCTTCTTTGCGAAATGGCCGCAGAAATTGCCTTTATCCACTCTAGCTAAAAACTAATGAACCAAATTTAACAAAATTTAGAGTATAATATTTCAATAACCTACAAGTGATTTATATACCAAATTTAACAAAATTTTGTATATAAATCATTTGTAGGTTATTCTACTACGATTCGGGAAAAAGGAACGGGCTATTTTTGCGAAATGGCCAGCAAAAATCGTTATATATAAAAATAAAAGACTACGTGTGCTCAATTATATCAATGAAATTCCTATTTTATATGTGATTTTTGACAACAAAAAGAATAAGACTAACCCCATTACTCTAGGACTAGCCGTTCTTGAGATATTCTAGTTTTTTCGCGTTTTCGCTACGCCACCTTTGACAATAAGTCCAGCTATCAAATGAGAACCAAATTTAAGTTTAACGTATAAATTCAATGTCATTTAAAATACTTATGTTGTGCAGATAAACTCAAATTATCATTGAATAAATAAAGAGAACGAATATGAGTCTGCAGAGAAAGACATGTGCTGTCCACATCAGAATTTTTAACAATATTACACCAATGATTTATAGAAGTGAACGGGGATTATTTTCAGGCCATTTCGAAAAAAATGTATAATCTATATTTAAAGATCCATCAAATTTTTGTCGAATAAAATGTTCAACAAATTTAAGCTGTGTACCAAATTTTAACTCTCTAGGACGTAGGAAAGTGCATTTAAAATGCCATCAATTAAATTTATCATGAAGAGTTATATAAAATTTTAAAAAAATGAAAAATTGTTATCTACCAAATTTATCTTAAAATATGAAGCCACTCCCATATGCAAAACGTTTAAACAAATGGAGAGATATTTATTATATAATATCTCTCTCTTTTCTTTCTGGAAGATATCCCAAAGTCAGAATTTAATTGAATTTGTTTTTTTCCCTATATTAAATAATTTTTTTAATTAAAAAACTACTTAACATATTTTACTGAATTTTTTTTTATATATTCTTTAAACTTTCTAAGCAATTTGTGAATTTTAAATCCGCTTAAAAATGTTTGAAAAATTAGGTCCCATAGGGTTCAATGTATTTCATTTTTTCAACCCGGGTTCAATAAAAAACTAATTGGGTGATATTATTTATTTATATTCCCATAGGTCCTACAGACCGTCTGAACAACATACTAAAATTTCATTTTGATAAACTCATTTTTACGGCAGTTATCGTGCTAACGGACAAACAGACAGACAGACAGAGTGAACAAAGTCATAAACACTTTTCAAATTTGTTGTAAAGTGTTATAAATTACTCCAAATGGGAAGTACTGTTTAGAAAATTCTAATTTCCATCATATGTCAGGCATATCTTCTTGTATATAAGAAATAATTTTTTCTCTGTTTGCCTGTGACATTTGGTGATGCATTTGGCACACTTGGCAAATAATTTAGCATATTATCAACAACTTGGCGGTATTTTGCCCTAGATTGACAAAAAATATCGTCAAAGTTTCAAAAATGACGGGAAATTGATAAAAACGACGCCTACTTGATGAATTAATTATTAAAATATTTTAATACATGGACTATATCGCTTATTGAGGATGTTATCATTATTGACGGATGTTATCATTATTGATTATTTTTTCTATGACGTCATTTGAATGAATTTCAGTTGTTTTCGATGAAGTTTTCAAATATAATGAATTATCGTAGTATTATGAAAGTTTTAAAAATATTTCCGAGGAATGTATCGCATTTTAGGGATGTTTAAACCAGGCCATTTATAATTCAATGACGTGATTTTAATGAAGTTCATTTTTTTCGATGAAGGTTTAAGTTTTCAAATATAATAAATTAATGTAGTATTGTGATAAGTTTTAAAATATTACCGAGGAATGTATTGCATTTAAACATGTTTAAATAAAATTGCATTGAAGTTGGAAAGTGTTTCATAATCAATGCTTTAAGCATGATTGATCTTTCTTGTCTATTTATATTTTTCTGTAGAGACAGCTGTGCTACATTTTTTTTTTGAAGAATAGGGACATTTATTGAATCCGAAACAGATAAATAGATTTATTTATTTACCTTTTGACTTACACAGTACTTTTATTTCACACTGTGCCTTTGCGTGTTACAATCAAATTGAAATTAAATTTAATAGAAATCGAATTAAAACGAACTAATATCGAAATACATTGAATTAATAACGACTTAACATCGGATTCGAAGCGTCAAAGAATTTTTTACCCGAAATATGTCTGATATACTATCGTATTAACTTAACCTAAAAAATCTAGTCCATTGCAGTTATAATATTCTGTCATGTTTAATAATTGTAACTTTTTCATTTTATATTTTCAAATAGAACATATAAAATATTACACTATATTATTACACAGAACAAAATACATATTGGTCTATATTTTGGCAATGAAAAGAAATAATATTACCTGCAATCATGGACTACTATTCAATAAATAAATAAAATTGTATTATCCTTAAATATTTTATTTAATCGATTATATTTAATAAATCCATAAGTTAAATTCTTAAAAGAGTTTTCGCAAAGTGTAGTTTTGCGCATATAAAAACAAGAAAGATCAATCATGCTTAAAGCATTGATTAAGAAACACTTTCCAACTTATTAGCAATTTTATTTAAACATGCAATTTTACTCAATGTATTTCATTTTTTCAACCCGGGTTCAATCCAAATTGTAATTGGGTGATATAATTCATTTATATTCCCATAGGTCCTACAGACCGTCTGAATAACATACTAAAATTTCATTTTGATTAAGTCATTTTTATGGCAGTTATCGTGCTAACGGACAGACAGACAGACAGACAGACAGACAGAATGAACAAAGTCATAAACACTTTTCAACTTTGTTGTAAAGTGTTAATAAAAAATGAACTACATTCAAATGACGGCATTGAAATATAAATTGCCTGGTTTAAACATCTCTAAAATGCGATAGATACATTCCTCGGTAAAAATTTTAGAATTATCATAATACTACGATAATTTATTATATTTCAAAACTTCATCGAAAACAACTGAAATTCATTCAAATGACGTCATAGAAAAAATAACACGTCTGGCTCTCTCTATAAAAGCAACATTTCATTCATTAATAATTTCCCATTTATGTCATTAATCACAATACTACAATAATTTATTTCATTTAAAAATTAAGACCATGGAGTTACAAGTAATTAAACTCTAAGCGTAAAACTTCATCGAAAAAAATCATCCTTCTCTTTTTAAAATCAGTGAATATTTCATTCATATCATCTATGCAGACTCAATGAACTAAATGATTTTGTGTTAAAGAAATACAGCAATTCTAATACAACTCATTCTACATATTTTGCTGTTTACATTTTACATAGATAAAAAATAGGCTTCGTTGTAGAAATAATCAAATTTGGATGAGCATTAAAACTGAAATATATTGTAATTGCGTTGTTTTAGTATGTAGATGCATAGAATTTAAGCAAAAATAAAGTAATTTTAGGACGGATACAACACTCAGTACGAATTAAAAAGAACTTTAAAAATCACGATTTTGAGACAAGATGGATGCCATATATCATTTTGAAGTGGGTCACGTAATCGTTTCATATCATGGTCACGTGATCGCTTCATATAAGAGGTGTTATTATTATTTTAATTTTTATTTAAAAAACTACTGAATATATTTCGCTGATTTTTTTTTATATATTTTATGGAACAATTTGCATATTACCCAAAATTTTCGAAACAATTTGTGAATTTTACATCCGCTTAAAAAATGTTTGAAAAATTAGGTCCCATAGGGCTCAATGTATTTCATTTTTTCACCCGGGTTCAATCCAAAACTAATTGGGTGATATTATTCATTTATATTCCCATAGGTCCTACAGACCGTCTGAACAACATACTAAAATTTCATTTTGATTAAGTCTTTTTTACGGCAGTTATCGTGCTAACGGACAGACAGACAGACAGACAGACAGAATGAACAAAAACATAAACACTTTTCCACTTTGATGTAAAGTGTTAATAATATATGATAGTGAAAGTGATGTTTTCACGAATATTTTCGAATTCGATTTTTTATGGCAAAATATATGTTTTAAAGCCTCATAGCAAAGCTCGTCGCATGTGTGACATTAATGTTGTAGTCACGTGACACCTGGGTCACAATGTGACATCATATTTGTGACTTCTATGAGACGTTACGTATTAGTAACTTTGTAACTTCATTGTGACTATATTGTGTGACGTTTCCACAATGTAATTAGCACGTAACAATGTGACGACATTACAATGGCAATTACAATGTGACGTCACAAAAAAGTTAATATGCGACGTCACAAACGACCATGAAAATGACCAAAATGACTTCCCTGTGACCTCAATATGACATTACCGAGACGTACTGCGACGTCCTGTGACATCCCAAAGTCACAGTGTGACGTAAATTTTACGTCATTGGGAAAAAAATGCTGTTAGAGTGAACACACACGGACTATTTTTGGAGTGATGTCCCGCTGTCTGTCTGTATGTCTGTGGCGAATGTCTTGTGTACACGATGGCTGCCAAAAATGTTAATGGATTTTCACGACTTTTCTGTCTTTGCTACCTGGCTTTGCTATAAATAATCTAGAACTAGATAGAATTTTTCATAATTCGAGCGAGAAATTTTTTTGAACTTGAAATTTATTTGAAAATTTATATTTTTTTAACATGGCATCATAGGACAACATTTGAGATAATAATGCGTAGGAAGGTTTATTAATTGCTCAATGATATAGAGACATAATAATTTCAATCACTGTTGTAAGAGACAACTGAGATACAATTTTTTGTTCGTGACGTCATTAGCCCCCTCCAGGGGGTGGGCAAGTCACTCTCCTGGGGGGGCATATTGTCAAATATGATATCAATCCACAGATTTTTTCATGTCTTTTAAAGTGAAGGGAAAACTTGTTATAATTGTAATCATTTTCACCCACGATACCGATTTTTCCAAAAATTTATTTAAAATTAAAAAAAAAACTAAAACTAAAAATGGATTCTAGTATGAAAAAGTCGAATTGTGTTCCACACTTCAGTCAATTTAGAGAATTTTTTCAAATATCCCCTTAACAAAACAAATGTTCGATGCGTAAACTATAGAATAATTTTCTCAAACTGCAAGTAATTAAGTGGAAATTTGATTTTTCAAATATTCCCTTAACAAAACAGATGTTCGATGCGTAAACTATAGAATAATTTTCTCAAACTGCAAGTAATTAAGCGGAAATTTGATGCACTTTGATAATAACAGCATAATACAAATAATAAACGGAATCAACCTGTTTCGGATATAAAAGTGGTTTTGTTCATTTTCCAAAACCTGCTGTATCTTTTATATGTAACTTCTCTAATTCTCGTTCCGGATAGTAGCAAAACAATTTAATTTCAAACATAATTTGCTCCTTTGAAAAATGCAGGTGCTTTAAAACTTATTGGTTTTATAAATCCATTGTTAGTTATCCAACTGCTTTGAGTTACATTTTGACAATCTTATTTGGGGAATTTCCCTATTTTTATATTTTCTTAAATTTTATTGCTTTTTTATTGGTAGTTATTATTTTTCTCAGTCAGACGATGAGTATTTACCTGTGACCAGATATTTTTCTATCATTTTTAACACTTTACAACAAAGTTGAAAAGTGTTTATGACTTTGCTCATTCTGTCTGTCTCTCTGTCTATCTGTCCGTTAGCACGATATCTGCCGTAAAAATGACATAATCAAAATTAAATTTTAGTATGTTGTTCAGACGGCCTGTAGGACTTATGGGAATATAAATCAATAATATCACCCAATTAGTTTTGGATTGAACCCGGGTTGAAAAAATGAAATACATTGAGCCCTATGGGACCTAATTTTTCAAACATTTTTTAAGCGGATTTAATATTCACAAATTGCTTCGAAAATTTTAGGTAATATTCTAATTGTTCCATAAAATATAAAAAAACCTAGCGAAATAGATTCAGTAGTTTTTAAAATAAAAATTAAAATAATAATAACACCTCTTATATGAAGCGATCACGTGACCATGATATGAAAATATCACGTGACCCACTTCAAAATGATATATGGCATCCATCTTGTCTCAAAATCGTGATTTTTAAAGTTCTTTTTAATTCATATTGAGGGTTGTATCCGTCCTAAAATCACTTTAATTCTGTATACATTCTGTGCATCTACATACTGAAACAACGCAATTACAATATATTTGAGTTAAAATGGTCACCCAAATTTGATTATTTCTACAACGAAGCCAATTTTTCATCTATGTAAACTGCCAACAGCAAAATATGTAGAATGAGTTGTATTAGAATTGCTGTATTTCTTTAACACAACATCATTTAGTTCATGAAGCCTGCATAGCTGATATGAATCAAATATTCATTGATTTTACAAACAGAAGGACGATTTTTTTCGATGAAGTTTTACGCATTGAGTTTAATTACGTGTAGCTCCATGGTCTTAATTTTTAAATAAAATAAATTACTTTAGTACTGTGATGAATGACATGAATGGGAAAATGTTATGAATGAAATGCTGTTTTTATAGAGAGATCCAGGCGTGTTATTTTTTCTATGACGTCATTTGAATGAATTTCAGTTGTTTTCGATGAAGTTTTCAAATATAATGAATTATCGTAGTATTATGAAAGTTTTAAAAATATTTCCGAGGAATGTATCGCATTTTAGGGATGTTTAAACCAGGCCATTTATAATTCAATGACGTGATTTTAATGAAGTTCATTTTTTTCGATGAAGGTTTAAGTTTTCAAATATAATAAATTAATGTAGTATTGTGATAAGTTTTAAAATATTACCGAGGAATGTATTGCATTTAAACATGTTTAAATAAAATTGCATTGAAGTTGGAAAGTGTTTCATAATCAATGCTTTAAGCATGATTGATCTTTCTTGTCTATTTATATTTTTCTGTAGAGACAGCTGTGCTACATTTTTTTTTTGAAGAATAGGGACATTTATTGAATCCGAAACAGATAAATAGATTTATTTATTTACCTTTTGACTTACACAGTACTTTTATTTCACACTGTGCCTTTGCGTGTTACAATCAAATTGAAATTAAATTTAATAGAAATCGAATTAAAACGAACTAATATTGAAATACATTGAATTAATAACGACTTAACATCGGATTCGAAGCGTCAAAGAATTTTTTACCCGAAATATGTCTGATATACTATCGTATTAACTTAACCTAAAAAATCTAGTCCATTGCAGTTATAATATTCTGTCATGTTTAATAATTGTAACTTTTTCATTTTATATTTTCAAATAGAACATATAAAATATTACACTATATTATTACACAGAACAAAATACATATTGGTCTATATTTTGGCAATGAAAAGAAATAATATTACCTGCAATCATGGACTACTATTCAATAAATAAATAAAATTGTATTATCCTTAAATATTTTATTTAATCGATTATATTTAATAAATCCATAAGTTAAATTCTTAAAAGAGTTTTCGCAAAGTGTAGTTTTGCGCATATAAAAACAAGAAAGATCAATCATGCTTAAAGCATTGATTAAGAAACACTTTCCAACTTATTAGCAATTTTATTTAAACATGCAATTTTACTCAATGTATTTCATTTTTTCAACCCGGGTTCAATCCAAATTGTAATTGGGTGATATAATTCATTTATATTCCCATAGGTCCTACAGACCGTCTGAATAACATACTAAAATTTCATTTTGATTAAGTCATTTTTATGGCAGTTATCGTGCTAACGGACAGACAGACAGACAGACAGACAGACAGAATGAACAAAGTCATAAACACTTTTCAACTTTGTTGTAAAGTGTTAATAAAAAATGAACTACATTCAAATGACGGCATTGAAATATAAATTGCCTGGTTTAAACATCTCTAAAATGCGATAGATACATTCCTCGGTAAAAATTTTAGAATTATCATAATACTACGATAATTTATTATATTTCAAAACTTCATCGAAAACAACTGAAATTCATTCAAATGACGTCATAGAAAAAATAACACGTCTGGCTCTCTCTATAAAAGCAACATTTCATTCATTAATAATTTCCCATTTATGTCATTAATCACAATACTACAATAATTTATTTCATTTAAAAATTAAGACCATGGAGTTACAAGTAATTAAACTCTAAGCGTAAAACTTCATCGAAAAAAATCATCCTTCTCTTTTTAAAATCAGTGAATATTTCATTCATATCATCTATGCAGACTCAATGAACTAAATGATTTTGTGTTAAAGAAATACAGCAATTCTAATACAACTCATTCTACATATTTTGCTGTTTACATTTTACATAGATAAAAAATAGGCTTCGTTGTAGAAATAATCAAATTTGGATGAGCATTAAAACTGAAATATATTGTAATTGCGTTGTTTTAGTATGTAGATGCATAGAATTTAAGCAAAAATAAAGTAATTTTAGGACGGATACAACACTCAGTACGAATTAAAAAGAACTTTAAAAATCACGATTTTGAGACAAGATGGATGCCATATATCATTTTGAAGTGGGTCACGTAATCGTTTCATATCATGGTCACGTGATCGCTTCATATAAGAGGTGTTATTATTATTTTAATTTTTATTTAAAAAACTACTGAATATATTTCGCTGATTTTTTTTTATATATTTTATGGAACAATTTGCATATTACCCAAAATTTTCGAAACAATTTGTGAATTTTACATCCGCTTAAAAAATGTTTGAAAAATTAGGTCCCATAGGGCTCAATGTATTTCATTTTTTCACCCGGGTTCAATCCAAAACTAATTGGGTGATATTATTCATTTATATTCCCATAGGTCCTACAGACCGTCTGAACAACATACTAAAATTTCATTTTGATTAAGTCTTTTTTACGGCAGTTATCGTGCTAACGGACAGACAGACAGACAGACAGACAGAATGAACAAAAACATAAACACTTTTCCACTTTGATGTAAAGTGTTAATAATATATGATAGTGAAAGTGATGTTTTCACGAATATTTTCGAATTCGATTTTTTATGGCAAAATATATGTTTTAAAGCCTCATAGCAAAGCTCGTCGCATGTGTGACATTAATGTTGTAGTCACGTGACACCTGGGTCACAATGTGACATCATATTTGTGACTTCTATGAGACGTTACGTATTAGTAACTTTGTAACTTCATTGTGACTATATTGTGTGACGTTTCCACAATGTAATTAGCACGTAACAATGTGACGACATTACAATGGCAATTACAATGTGACGTCACAAAAAAGTTAATATGCGACGTCACAAACGACCATGAAAATGACCAAAATGACTTCCCTGTGACCTCAATATGACATTACCGAGACGTACTGCGACGTCCTGTGACATCCCAAAGTCACAGTGTGACGTAAATTTTACGTCATTGGGAAAAAAATGCTGTTAGAGTGAACACACACGGACTATTTTTGGAGTGATGTCCCGCTGTCTGTCTGTATGTCTGTGGCGAATGTCTTGTGTACACGATGGCTGCCAAAAATGTTAATGGATTTTCACGACTTTTCTGTCTTTGCTACCTGGCTTTGCTATAAATAATCTAGAACTAGATAGAATTTTTCATAATTCGAGCGAGAAATTTTTTTGAACTTGAAATTTATTTGAAAATTTATATTTTTTTAACATGGCATCATAGGACAACATTTGAGATAATAATGCGTAGGAAGGTTTATTAATTGCTCAATGATATAGAGACATAATAATTTCAATCACTGTTGTAAGAGACAACTGAGATACAATTTTTTGTTCGTGACGTCATTAGCCCCCTCCAGGGGGTGGGCAAGTCACTCTCCTGGGGGGGCATATTGTCAAATATGATATCAATCCACAGATTTTTTCATGTCTTTTAAAGTGAAGGGAAAACTTGTTATAATTGTAATCATTTTCACCCACGATACCGATTTTTCCAAAAATTTATTTAAAATTAAAAAAAAAACTAAAACTAAAAATGGATTCTAGTATGAAAAAGTCGAATTGTGTTCCACACTTCAGTCAATTTAGAGAATTTTTTCAAATATCCCCTTAACAAAACAAATGTTCGATGCGTAAACTATAGAATAATTTTCTCAAACTGCAAGTAATTAAGTGGAAATTTGATTTTTCAAATATTCCCTTAACAAAACAGATGTTCGATGCGTAAACTATAGAATAATTTTCTCAAACTGCAAGTAATTAAGCGGAAATTTGATGCACTTTGATAATAACAGCATAATACAAATAATAAACGGAATCAACCTGTTTCGGATATAAAAGTGGTTTTGTTCATTTTCCAAAACCTGCTGTATCTTTTATATGTAACTTCTCTAATTCTCGTTCCGGATAGTAGCAAAACAATTTAATTTCAAACATAATTTGCTCCTTTGAAAAATGCAGGTGCTTTAAAACTTATTGGTTTTATAAATCCATTGTTAGTTATCCAACTGCTTTGAGTTACATTTTGACAATCTTATTTGGGGAATTTCCCTATTTTTATATTTTCTTAAATTTTATTGCTTTTTTATTGGTAGTTATTATTTTTCTCAGTCAGACGATGAGTATTTACCTGTGACCAGATATTTTTCTATCATTTTTAACACTTTACAACAAAGTTGAAAAGTGTTTATGACTTTGCTCATTCTGTCTGTCTCTCTGTCTATCTGTCCGTTAGCACGATATCTGCCGTAAAAATGACATAATCAAAATTAAATTTTAGTATGTTGTTCAGACGGCCTGTAGGACTTATGGGAATATAAATCAATAATATCACCCAATTAGTTTTGGATTGAACCCGGGTTGAAAAAATGAAATACATTGAGCCCTATGGGACCTAATTTTTCAAACATTTTTTAAGCGGATTTAATATTCACAAATTGCTTCGAAAATTTTAGGTAATATTCTAATTGTTCCATAAAATATAAAAAAACCTAGCGAAATAGATTCAGTAGTTTTTAAAATAAAAATTAAAATAATAATAACACCTCTTATATGAAGCGATCACGTGACCATGATATGAAAATATCACGTGACCCACTTCAAAATGATATATGGCATCCATCTTGTCTCAAAATCGTGATTTTTAAAGTTCTTTTTAATTCATATTGAGGGTTGTATCCGTCCTAAAATCACTTTAATTCTGTATACATTCTGTGCATCTACATACTGAAACAACGCAATTACAATATATTTGAGTTAAAATGGTCACCCAAATTTGATTATTTCTACAACGAAGCCAATTTTTCATCTATGTAAACTGCCAACAGCAAAATATGTAGAATGAGTTGTATTAGAATTGCTGTATTTCTTTAACACAACATCATTTAGTTCATGAAGCCTGCATAGCTGATATGAATCAAATATTCATTGATTTTACAAACAGAAGGACGATTTTTTTCGATGAAGTTTTACGCATTGAGTTTAATTACGTGTAGCTCCATGGTCTTAATTTTTAAATAAAATAAATTACTTTAGTACTGTGATGAATGACATGAATGGGAAAATGTTATGAATGAAATGCTGTTTTTATAGAGAGATCCAGGCGTGTTATTTTTTCTATGACGTCATTTGAATGAATTTCAGTTGTTTTCGATGAAGTTTTCAAATATAATGAATTATCGTAGTATTATGAAAGTTTTAAAAATATTTCCGAGGAATGTATCGCATTTTAGGGATGTTTAAACCAGGCCATTTATAATTCAATGACGTGATTTTAATGAAGTTCATTTTTTTCGATGAAGGTTTAAGTTTTCAAATATAATAAATTAATGTAGTATTGTGATAAGTTTTAAAATATTACCGAGGAATGTATTGCATTTAAACATGTTTAAATAAAATTGCATTGAAGTTGGAAAGTGTTTCATAATCAATGCTTTAAGCATGATTGATCTTTCTTGTCTATTTATATTTTTCTGTAGAGACAGCTGTGCTACATTTTTTTTTTGAAGAATAGGGACATTTATTGAATCCGAAACAGATAAATAGATTTATTTATTTACCTTTTGACTTACACAGTACTTTTATTTCACACTGTGCCTTTGCGTGTTACAATCAAATTGAAATTAAATTTAATAGAAATCGAATTAAAACGAACTAATATTGAAATACATTGAATTAATAACGACTTAACATCGGATTCGAAGCGTCAAAGAATTTTTTACCCGAAATATGTCTGATATACTATCGTATTAACTTAACCTAAAAAATCTAGTCCATTGCAGTTATAATATTCTGTCATGTTTAATAATTGTAACTTTTTCATTTTATATTTTCAAATAGAACATATAAAATATTACACTATATTATTACACAGAACAAAATACATATTGGTCTATATTTTGGCAATGAAAAGAAATAATATTACCTGCAATCATGGACTACTATTCAATAAATAAATAAAATTGTATTATCCTTAAATATTTTATTTAATCGATTATATTTAATAAATCCATAAGTTAAATTCTTAAAAGAGTTTTCGCAAAGTGTAGTTTTGCGCATATAAAAACAAGAAAGATCAATCATGCTTAAAGCATTGATTAAGAAACACTTTCCAACTTATTAGCAATTTTATTTAAACATGCAATTTTACTCAATGTATTTCATTTTTTCAACCCGGGTTCAATCCAAATTGTAATTGGGTGATATAATTCATTTATATTCCCATAGGTCCTACAGACCGTCTGAATAACATACTAAAATTTCATTTTGATTAAGTCATTTTTATGGCAGTTATCGTGCTAACGGACAGACAGACAGACAGACAGACAGACAGAATGAACAAAGTCATAAACACTTTTCAACTTTGTTGTAAAGTGTTAAAAACGGGGCTGCGTCCTGCAGATTGTCAACTATCTTGGCACCTGTATGTAAAAATTCGTGGTCTTGCTATTTTTAGTCTATCCAGGACGTGAACTCGTATCTGAAATATTTTGTCTTTGACTTTGACATTAAAATTTTTTTAAAGTATTGGGGGGGCCTGGGTCCTGCACTCTCCGCTCGCGCAACCACCTTAGGGAGGCTTCGCCTCTTACTCGCAGCGCCAGTAATGCTCGCTTTATATCTATCTTTCCTAAAAATTATACTTTCAAAAATATCTTTTTTATCCCTCCCTATTTTCCACAGGAGGGAAAAGCTGGGATATTTCTTAACCCAGGGAATTTAAAAACTAAATTGCTTGATAATGAGCTCACTTCGCGAGCTATTTCGTGCCAAAGTAAAGTTTAAATCGATAAACGGTTTATTTCATCGTATTACCCTATTATTTCTCTATAAATGTACCAAATTTCATATTTTTGTATGCTATATTTTTTACGGTACCGAACAGAGAAATCGCTAAACGTGCCGATACGAAAAAAAAAGTCATTTTAGAAGTTTATAAAAAGTAAACTATCGCAAAAACTACATCGAAATTAAAAAAGGGGGCTCCATCCTGCAAAAATTCACCCATGTAGGTATCTGCATACAAAAATTCGTGGTCTTGCTGTTGTTAGTCTATCCAGGACCGAAACTCGCAGATAAAATATTTTGTCTTTGACTTGACATTAAATATTTCTTAATTCTTCATTAATTATTTCAGCGTATTCCCCAAAGCTTTTTCTGCAAGTGTACCAAATTTGATATTTTGATATGCAATAGTTTCTGCGGTAGGAAGTAAAGGATCTCGAGAAATTTGTCAAACAGCGGCGGCAGCAGCGGCGGCTACTTTTTTTGATATAGACAGAAAATATATATCAACAAGAAAGATCAATCATGCTTAAAGCATTGATTAAGAAACACTTTCCAACTTCAATGCAATTTTATTTAAACATGTCTAAAATGTAATACATTCCTCGGTAATATTTTAAAACTTCTCACAACAATACATTGATTTATTATAGTTGAAAACTTAAACATTCATCCAAAAAAATGAACTTCATTCAAATGACGGCATTGAAATATAAATTGCCCGGCTTAAACATCTCTAAAATGTGATATATTACTCGGTAACAATTTTAGAATTATCATAATACCACGATAATTTATTATATTTAAAAACTTCATCGAAAACAACTGAAATTCATTCAAATGACGTCATAGAAAAAATAACACGCCTGGCTCTCTCTAAAAAAGCAGCATTTCATTCATAAATAATTTCCCATTCATGTCATTCATCACAAAACTATAATAATTTATTTTATTTAAAAATTAAGACCATGGAGCTATAAGTAATTTAACTCTATTCTTAAAACTTCATCGCAAAAAATCGTCCTTCTCTCGGTAAAGTCAATGAATATTTCTTTCATATCAGCTATGCAGACTCCATGAGCTAAATTCTTTTGAATTAAAAAAATACAGCAATTCCTATACAACTCATCCTACATATTTTGCTGTTTACATTTCACATACGTGAAAAATAGGCTTCGTTACAGAAATAATCAAAGTTGGATGCTCATTTAAACTCAAATATATTGTCATTGCGTTGTTTCAGTATGTAGATGCACAGAATTTAAGCGAAAATAAAGAGGTTTTACGACGAATACAACACTCAATATGAATTAAAAAGAACTTTAACAAGAAAGATCAATCATGCTTAAAGCATTGATTATGAAACACTTTCCAACTTCAATGCAATTTTATTTAAACATGTCTAAAATGCAATACATTCCTCGGTAATATTTTAAAACTTATCACAATACTACATTAATTTATTATATTTGAAACCTTAAACCCTCATCGAAAAAAATTAACTTCATTCAAATGACGGCATTAAAGTATAAATTGCCTGGTTTAAACATCTCTAATATTTGATACATTCCTCGGTAATAATTTTAGAATTATCATAATACTACGATAATTTATTATATTTGAAAACTTCATCGAAAACAACTGAAATTGATTCAAATGACGTCATAAAAAAATAACACGCCTGGCTCTCTCTATAAAAGAAATATTTCATTCATAAATAATTCCCCCATTCATGTCATTCATCAGAATACTATAATAATTTATTTTATTTAAAAATTAAGACCATGGAGCTACAAAAAAGTTAACTCTATGCTTAAAACTTCATCGAAAAATATCGTCCTTCTCTTTCTACAATCAATGAATACTTCATTCATATCAGCTAAGCAGACTCCATGGACTAAATGATTTTGTGTTAAAGAATTACGGCGATTCTAATACAACTCATTCTACATATTTTGCTGTTTACATTTTGCATAGGTGAAAAATAGGCTTAATAGTAGAAATAATCATATTTGATGAGCATTTAAACTGAAATATATTGTCATTGCGTTGTTTCAGTATGTAGATGCACAGAATTTAGGCAGAAATAAAGTAGTTTTAGGATGGATACAACACTCAATATGAATTAAAAAGAACTTTAAAAATCACGATTTTGACACAAGATGGATGCCATATATCATTTTGAAGTGGGTCATGTGATCGTGTCATATCATGGACACGTGATCGCTTCATATAAAAGGTGTTATTATTATTTTAATTTTTCTTTAAAAAACTACTAAATATATTTCGCTGAATTTTTTTTTATATATTTTATGGAACAATTTAAATACTGCCTAAAATTTTCGAAGCAATTTGTGAATTTTAAATCTGCTTAAAAAATGCTTGAAAAATTAGGTCCCATAGGGTTCAATGTATTCCATTTTTTCAACCCGGGTTCAATCCAAAACTAATTGGGTGATATTATTCATTTATATTCCCATAGGTCCTATAGACCGTCTGAACAACATACTAAAATTTCATTTTGATTAAGCCATTTTTACGGCAGTTATCGTGCTAACGGACAGACAGACAGACAGACAGACAGAATGAACAAAGTCATAAACACTTTTCAACTTTGTTGTAAAGTGTTAATAAACAAGAAAGATCAATCATGCATAAGCATTGATTATGAAACACTTTCCAACTGAAATGTAATTTCATTTAAAAATTTCTAAAATGTGATTCATTCAGTGGTAATATCTTTTACATTATCACAGTACTACAGTAATTTATTATACTTAAATATTTAAAACTGTATCGAAATATAAATCATCTGATTCTTTATGCAAAATCAATGAATATTTCATTCATATAACTTGTATTCCAGACTCCAGAGCTAAATAATTTTGTGTGAAAAAAATTCAGCAATTCTTATGTAATTCATCTTACAATCGCTTGAGATATTTGCATTCTGCATATGTTAAAATTAGGCTTCCTTGAAGAAATAATAAAAGTTTAGGGATCATTTAAAATCACAACTATTGTAATTGCATAGGCACGGAATTTAGATACACAGATAATACACAGATAATATATATGTGTATGTGTATATACTCAAAGTATTGGAATCGTGCCGAAGATCGGAACTCGAATTTTCAAAGGATCTACACGTTTTGGGACTTCTAGAACACGAAAAAACTACTTTTAGGAAGACGTCTGTGTGTGTAAGGGTGTATCTGTGTATGTTTCTGTGTGTCTGTGTGGATATTACATCCACTCTAATTGAAAAACTAATGGACCGAATTTCATACAATTTGGTAGGTATGTTTTTTATGGGAAATCCTGATGTTCATTAGATTATAGTACGATTCGTAATAAAAGAATCTGCCTTCTTTGCGAAATGGCCGCAGAAATTGCCTTTATCCACTCTAGCTAAAAACTAATGAACCAAATTTAACAAAATTTGGAGTATAATATTTCAATAACCTACAAGTGATTTATATACCAAATTTAACAAAATTTTGTATATAAATCATTTGTAGGTTATTCTACTACGATTCGGGAAAAAGGAACGGGCTATTTTTGCGAAATGGCCAGCAAAAATCGTTATATATAAAAATAAAAGACTACGTGTGCTCAATTACATCAATTAAATCCCTATTTTATATGTGATTTTTGACAACAAAAAGAATAAGACTAACCCCATTACTCTAGGACTAGCAGTTCTTGAGATATTCTAGTTTTTTCGCGTTTTCGCTACGCCACCTTTGACAATAAGTCCAGCTATCAAATGAGAACCAAATTTAAGTTTAACGTGTAAATTCAATGTCATTTAAAATACTTATGTTGTGCAGATAAACTCAAATTATCATTAAATAAATAAAGAGAACGAATATGAGTCTGCAGAGAAAGACATGTGCTGTCCACATCAGAATTTTTAACAATATTACACCAATGATTTATAGAAGTGAACGGGGATTATTTTCAGGCCATTTCGAAAAAAATGTATGATCTATATTTAAAGATCCATCAAATTTTTGTCGAATAAAATGTTCAACAAATTTAAGCTGTGTACCAAATTTTAACTCTCTAGGACGTAGGAAAGTGCATTTAAAATGCCATCATTAAATTTATCAAGAAGAGTTATATAAAATTTAAAAAAAATGAAAAATTGTTATCTACCAAATTTATTTTAAAATATGAAGCCACTCCCATATACAAAACGTTTAAACAAAGGAAGAGATATTTATTATATAATATCTCTCTCTTTTCTTTCTGGAAGATACCCAAAGTCAGAATTTAATTGAATTTGTTTTTTTCCCTATATTAAATAATTTTTTTAATTAAAAAACTACTTAACATATTTTACTGAATTTTTTTTTATATATTCTATGGGATAATGAGAATATTTCCTAAAAATTTCGAAGCAATACGTGAATTTTAAATTTACTTAAAAAATGTTTGAAAAATTAGGTCCCATAGGGTTCAATGTATTTCATTTTTTCAACCCGGGTTCAATAAAAAACTAATTGGGTGATATTATTTATTTATATTCCCATAGGTCCTACAGACCGTCTGAACAACATACTAAAATTTCATTTTGATAAACTCATTTTTACGGCAGTTATCGTGCTAACGGACAGACAGACAGACAGACAGACAGACAGACAGACAGACAGACAGAATGAACAAAGTCATAAACACTTTTCAACTTTGTTGTAAAGTGTTAAAAATGACGATTTTGAGACAAGATGGATGCCGTATTATATTTTGAAGTTGGTCACGTGATCGTTTCATATCATGGTCACGTGATCGCTTCATGTAAGAGGTGTAATTATTATTTTAATTTTTATTTAAAAAACTACTGAATATATTTCGCTGAATTTTTTTTATATATTTTATGAAACAATTTGAATATTACCTAAAATTTTCGAAGCAATTTGTGAAATTTAAATCCGCTTAAAAATGTTTGAAGAATTTGGTCCCATTGGGTTCAATGTATTTCATTTTTTCAACCCGGGTTCAATCCAAAACTAATTGGGTGATATTATTTATTTATATTCCCATAGGTCCTACAGACCCTCTGAACAACATACTAAAATTTCATTTTGATTAAGTCATTTTTACGGCAGTTATCGTGCTAACGGACAGACAGACAGACAGACAGACAGAATGAATGAACAAAGTCATAAACACTTTTCAACTTTGTTGTAAAGTGTTAAAAAAATGCCTGTTCAGCATGATTTCATGCTCTTTAATTTATTTCGTTGTGATTAATTATATATTTCATTTCTTTTGGCAATCATTTTACGTTTCTATAGTAACAAGAACGAATTTTTACTACCAGGTGTAGTAGTAGCATGGAAAAACGACGTAAACTACACTGAAGCCACCTTAATTTAAAGGGAAGGGGGACACTAACGAAGGGTTAATTAAATACATGTGCGTCAAAAGATTTTAAATACTCAACTCGCCAAATGTTCTATAAAAAACCTATTATTAGCCTTGTATTATATAAAATGTGTTTAAAACTATCAGTGCTAGATAATATTTTATTTTCAATTTGAAAGTATATAATTCTAAAGATATTTTTACAAAAATTAAAAACTTTGCATTGATGAATCTTTGTACAACAGATAATTTACTTGTTTTCACAGTATTGTGTTTTTAAATACCATTGATGTATATACTGCTCACAACTGAAATCGCAACACCATAAAGTTATAGGTGTAGCTTTATGTAAATCAGGCAATGGAAACAGCTAGGTGAGATATGCAAATGATCACAGTTTCTTTCCGCATAGTGACGTAATACATTGCCTAGCAGCATAAAAGCGTCAGGTCAAGGATAAGCGATATCCCAGCTAAAATGTAACGACATTGGTTTCAAGTTGTAAAAATCACCACAGTATGCCAAGAGTACGTCGACGTACCGCATACGTTCAGTTGTCTTCAACGGAACGGCAGCTAATCATTGTTTTTCGTAAGGGTAGATGGAGCCTTCGAAGAATCGCTGAAATATTGGGTCGTGATGTGAGCACAGCTCAACGGTGTGTGTTACTCTTCATCAGAGACAACGAAACGACAAGAAGCTCAGGGAGTGGATCTTCCATGTGTATCACGCCACGTGAAGATCGTATGCTTCTGAGAAGCGTTGCGCGGGAGTCGTTTATCACAGCAACCGTGTTACAACGACATTTATCCCACACTACAGATAACGTGGTTTGGACGCACATAATTCGAAACCATTTGCATGATGCAGGACTCCGATGTAGACGATCTTTTCGACACCTACCCTTTCAGTGTCTTCACCGGTTACATCGCCTCCGCGGTGTTAAATGAGACGCAATTGTTCGACAGAATAGCGAAACATTCTGTTCACGGATGAATCACGATTCTGTTTGACATGCCAGATGGTCTTACTCGCATATGGCGGCGCTTTCAACAATGCCACCAGGACGCGTTTTCTATCAATCACCATACAGCCCTCCTAATATGATCATGGTTTGGGGTGATATAACATTTGATGGAAGAACACATTTGGTCCACGTTTCTAGCAGTATCACGGCACAACGATATGTCTCTGACATTGTGAGACCTGTGGTACAGCCATATCAGTTAACCAGGTCTGAACTGCTTTTTCAGCAGAATAATGCCAGGCCACATACTGCACGGGTAATTATGAATACTCTACAAGGTTTTGCCGATCCTGCCTTGGTAAGCATATTCTCCGAATTTGTCGCCAATTAAGCATATCCGGGACATCATGGGTCTCCGATTAAGAGAACTTTCAATTCCAGCAAACCGTATCCCAGTTACAAGCCCAATTGCGTGCTATGTGAGATGCCATCCTTCAGCACACTAGTGACCACCTCAGTGACGGGATGCTTTGCCGTATTCAATAATGCATAGCTGCTCGCGGTGGGCCTATTCCTTATTGATATAATGCCAACAAAGTTCCATACTTTCATTTTCCAGGTATGATTCTTTGATCATTTGCACATCTCCATGTTATACTTATAGTGTGTACATTTCATAAGGATACATCAATTTCTTCATGATGTTGCGATTTCAGTTGTGAGAAGTATAGACTCTGTTGCAAAAAATATATGCGTGTATTAGAAATTGTGCTACAGCCGCGAAACTCAGCCAGCATATATCGTTTAAGAGATATGCAAATGATTAGAATTCGGGAACAAAATAAAAGTTTTATTAAAAATATTGGCGTATAAACAAGATGATAACATTTTAGTGAGTGGTAAATCCTTTCCTAGCAGCTATTTGATACGACATAGAGTCAATGAAGTTGCTTATGTCCCTCTGCGGAAGACTATGCCACAAATGCCACAATTGATTAGATAATACAGTGGTATTCTGAGAAGTCTATAATCGTCTTCTCAGCATGTTCTAAACATGTGCTGTTATTACTAAATCTGGGAATCTGGATAGCCATAGTAAATTAAACCTGACAGCGTATGAAGAGCAATCGGTTGCAGAATATCTTCGACGTATAAGCAATCCGTCAGATTGGTTTGCAACATACCTAGAGCAAGTCGTCAGCCCCATGAGATGTCTCCGCAAACTGTCACACCACGTGTGATGACCGTGTTCCGCTCGACAACAAATGCGGGATAGGTATGCTGCCCAGTCTTCCTTCACACATGTATGCAGAGGTCACAAGCACTTCGTGAAAAGCGGAATTCACCGCTAAAGATAAGATGACGCCAATCGGAGGCTGTCCAGCCTGACCGAGCTCGGCTCCAATCCAGGTGTCTCGGAATTTTTTGAGGGGTCAGTGGTAGGCGTCATGATGTGCCGTCGATACCTAATCCCACTTTCTTTTAGTCGTCTCTGAATAACATCCCGTAATACAAGATACATGGAGAATGGCAAATGCCATCGAATGCTGTAAGTAACGCGAATGGTGTGGACGTGGTTTTTTTCCTGACTACATGATCCTCTTGAGAAGTTTTCTGTCTGGGGAGTCTTGAACCTCTGCAATGGTTACATGTGCTTTAGCTGTTCGACTATTGCCAACAACGAATAACTTCCATATCGCCCCAACCAAGATGGCGACTGATACGTCTATTGAACCTTTAGGCCTATGATGCGACCTCTCTCTAAATCTGGCAATTATTTTCAGCGCCATCGAGAACGTCTCAAAGACATATTTTGATACAACTTGCAGTTTCAAAGCAGAACATTCGATCACAATTTCCCTTAAGCATATCGGTCGTTTTAAATGATGCATGATGCGTCGTTCTCATGCGAGTTGCATGAGCCCTATATCATCTTTAGCGCTGATAGTTTGAACATTTGCATAACACTTACAACGGCATTTGCATGCCAATTTTCACAGCTACAGTACAATTTTTTACGGTGCGCATATATATTTTTGCAACAGTGTGTATAATTAGATGTGGAGTTCGATGTCCGGATAGAAATATCTCTAAAACTGTAAGGCCTAGGAAACCGAAATTGTGTAGAGAAAAAAATCTTACTCCAAAATTTCAGCCTGAGCAAAATATTTATAAAATGTGATGCCTGTTAAAACTGAATTTTCTAGTAGTCGCAAAGGTTTGCAATATTATGCAGTAATATGAAGTAATGTGATTGTGGAATAATATACAGTAATGTGACTATCACTGTTTTAAGTAGAAGCTAATCACTGAATGCAACGCTAAACCAGTAAATGAATGATATAAGCGGGGATACTATAATTCTGATCACTCTGCGTTACTATACATTGTGTCCCCAAAACATTGACCACGACTTTTATTCCTTAAATATTAATCTTATAAAATAAATTACAAAGTTGCGTAAAAAAAGGTACAGAATTTTATGAAATCGATTAAAATTTTCAAGGAAATACAATATTTAAGTTTTTATATGGCCCCCGTGCAAAAACATTTCCAATGAGTAAAATATGCCCCATACATTAATAAGGTGATGGATCAAAATTTCAGAATTATATCATAAAAAGTCCCAGAGATATGAACAGACAAAAATGCTGACTTAAACCATTTTTCGATGCATCGACATGAGTTCTCAGAGGGGAAAATCATGTCGGCAGATCGCGTTTCAGGGGTCATACACAAATTACGAAAGAAACAATGATTGCAATAATAAATAATAATTTTGCTATTCATTGGTACAAAAGTATCTTCACTGTGTAGAAATAATAACTTTACACAAAGATTACAAAGCTTGTTCAAAATATTTTCCATCCATGCCAAAGATCCATTAAAGTTAAAAGGCAGATATTATTTGCCTATGATGCATTTCTGCGTTGCGTCATTTGCACTATTGCTATAAACATTTACATTTTAATTTGTGATTAATCCCTTACCAACTTTACTTAAACATATCTCTAGGACTTTTTATGATAAAATGCTGAAATTTTTTTACATCACCTTATGAGTGTATGGAGCACATTTTACTCGTTGGACATGTTTTTGTACGGGGGCCGTATAAAAATGGAAATTTTGCATTTCCTCAAATTTAATCCCCTGAAAATTTTAATGGATTTCACAAAAGTCTGTACCTTTCTTTACACAACTTTGTAATTTATTATATATGTCTAAGATCATTATTTCAGGAATAAAAACCGAGGTTAATGTTTTTTGGACACGCTGTATATACAAATAAGAAATATTAAATATTTTAAATCATAAATGTGAATTGAATAATATGCAAATGCTGTGGTTTCTACTTTGTTCTACTCAAAATGTTTGAGCATTTATCAATTTATAATTTATCGAGTATGTCTTTCAAAACTTTGTGTTATTGTCAAAAGTATGTTTCATTTATCGGAAGTTTAGAAAATCATTACTCAAACAACGCGTTTTATGCCATTCTGAAAATTTAATGATTCTGAAAATGGAAGTCTCCCCAATTCCTGGTATCACTAAACTTTGTTTACACAAACACATTGTTCATTAATATACTTCAACCTTGTTAAAACTTGCAAAGTTCTTTGCCCATATATCAAAATTCTAGAAATTTGGAACGGAAAATCCATCTTCCTCTATTTGTAGCACAGTGAGACATTACAAAAAGAGATAAAATCAATAAGATTTTAATAAAATATAGAATTTAAGGTATTTAAAATTATTAATATTTACATTTTTTATCATTACCTTCACATTATACATAGTATAATGTATAGGGGATGTATTGTGACGGGATTGAATATTTCAATTTGTGTTTTTGACGGAAGGGCACATTCCAAGCATTTCTGAACTCGGATCAATCGTGTTTGAAGGGATGTATGTGTGTGTATGCTTGTGAATCTGTTGAAACTATATCTCACGAACGAAGGATTATTTTAAATGAAATTTGGTATAAAAATCACGATCAATGGATACTGAAAACCTATTTCAAACGCCATTAAATGTTCGGAAGATACACAAATTTCCAAATAAAATTTTTAAAAAATGATAAAAAAATTTAGAACCTTTAATCATTTCGTAAGTAATGTTTCATTAGAAAACGATTGATAAAAATTTTAGAACGTTAGCCTAAACTCTTCTTTAAATACTGCGCTTTTTTCAAATAAATTTATAAAAAAAATCTCTGAAATAAAAGTTTTCATATATAATAAATTTATGAAGTATTGTGATACGTTTTAAAATATTACCGAGAGGTGTATTGCATTTTAGAGGTGTTTAAATAAAATTGTATTGAAGTTGGAAAGTGTTTCATAATCAATGCTTTAAGCATGATTGATCTTTCTTGTCTTAGATCTAAGTTCATACAGTTCAGGAGAGAAGATACTTCATATAACAGTTTTGTACTTAGAAGCCTAATAATTCGACAGCACCCTAGTAGCAATCTAATATTGGCCCACTATTGATTTATCATTGGTTGCAATATTAGACCAATATGAAAACGCGAACATTTTGACAAAATTGACTCAATATTGGTTTAAAATATTGGCATGCAATGTAACACCACTATTGGCGTGATATTGTAATTAAAATATTAACTAATATTGAAGGCCAATGTAAATATAATATTTGCCCAATATCGGAATTACATTGTAAATATTTGCAATGTGATGCCAAGAACAATATTGGTCCAATATTTGACTAATATTAAATGCTACTAGAGCAGTCATTTATATATAAGAAATGCTCTTCGCGCCGTTATACTTGGCGATCAATTTGCGAAACTGACGACTTATTTAGCAAAATATCACCACCTTGGCAATATTTTACGCCAGATGGACGAAAATAATAGCAAATTGGTGAATTATTATTAAAACAATTTAATGTATGGACTCTATTGCTTATTGATGACGTTATCAATATTGATAATTGTCAATTTAGAGTAGCGTAAAATCATTTGCGTTAAGTAGGTACTTTGAAATTGATTTAAATGCTGCCATCCGCGAAAACGCCCAATGTACAATTCAGCATTAAAAACATTGTGCAGTAGATATCATGCATTATTTATTTACTGTGAATGGAGTTAATCTATTGCATTATATAGAAAAAAGGCATGTGAGAAAAATCATAAAAAATTGAAAAAAAATTTTGATGTGTGCAACATTAGATTTTTTTAAAATTATTTATTCATGTGTAGTTTCTATAAGTATATACATATACGTACATAATATGCATAACTAGCAAGCTTCGTATTTGTCTAGATCCTTTAGAATCCAATCGGTGTTATAAAAGACTGACTATTTACACAATAATAGTGATCAAGGGGCAGAACTTAATAGATCCCTCGATTTCGCACAACAGTGTGCTGCTCAAAAAATTTCCAGACTACCAGAATTCCACGATAACTTAAAAGGTTTAATATTTCACACTTATATCATCGACCACCGAACATGACCTAACTTAACCAGCTATTAAATTTCGACTTTCCGGAGGGTAAAGTAATGTTGCGTTTTCGAAAATCCTCTCCAGAAGTCTTTTTAAAACTTAGTGTTGTCCGAACTCAATTGTGTATTTCTAAAGGGTTTTTTCTGTAAATTTTTGTAATTTTTGTAATAATTTTTAAATATTTTCATAAGTATTTATGATTCATAAATGTTTAAATGTCACAAGAGTTTATATGTCAGAAGTATTTATATGTCACGAAAGTGTTTGTATATCTCCTAAGTTTGTATATATTTTATATGAGCTCATAAGTCATCACGTATTCATACAAAATGTTATACTTTGGCATCATCTCCCAAGGTCACAATTCACAAGTATTTTACATAATGTCTGTAGGATATCTGTACATTTTTTTACATAATATCTGTATAATATCTGTACATTATTTTACATAATATCTGTATAATATCTGCACATTATTTTACATAATATCTGTAATGATGTAAGATGATGTTAAATGCTAATCAATATGATGTATTTCATGAAAATCTCAATGATAAAAATTTGGTAAATCAATGAATAATGGATTGTGTAAAAAATAATAACATGGAGATAATACTGTTGTGTAATTTGTAAAAAAAGTAGTTAGTTGTTAATAGTATTAGTTATTGTATATAAGTGTGTAACATTAGGAAAGTGAATGTGCATATACTTAAAATTTCATAAGTTACTCAAAATTAAAATTTTGCTTGATTTTAAAGCTCGACCTGATATGATGTTGATGAGTACATAACTGATATATATGATATAATAATATGATAAAACAAACTTTTGTGTTCACAACAAGACTTTATTTGGACTTCAGCTCTAAGAAGAACTTTCATCATGCAAAAATGCCAATTACAGAGGTGTCAAAGACACGAACTTTTATCGAACTTTAGTGGTGTTTCATCGTTTTTTTTGTGTGTCGACCGGAGATATATGTTCGACCAGATTTGAAACAAGATTCAGGGGAGACAGTTTTATGTTGAATACTTATGATTGGCTGTAATATCAAACAACGCATCAGACTTAAAGACACCAATTTGATTGCACCCCGACCTAAGAGATCAAATATGCCATAAACATAAAGGATAAAGTGAAGACACGAGATTGGGTAAACATGTTAACCAATTATTCAAGATATCTTGTCACATTACCCTAAGTTTGGCCAATCAGAGACAAAGAGGCGTTGTTGTTGTTGAGACCCAGACCGTCCGACCTACCAGAAAGGTGTAAGGTGACTGTTTGGACGGCCTGTAAGTGCCACCCATTTTAGACCGGAATCCAGTGAGGGAGGCATCCACAGGGACCTTCTCCCCCTACCAACAACCTCTCGGAAGGACTTACGGACCCACATGTTTAACGTGATCGTACTCTGCGTGAAGACGGCGGCTGTTTTGTCAGTGGTGGAAATTGAACCCTGCCCAACCAAGTGCAATTCCTGTGCGCTAACCACTGGGCTACCGCGCCCAGACAAAAAGGCGTTGTTGTTGTTGTTGAAACCCAGACCGTCCGACCTACCAGAAAGGTTGAAGACCCAGACCGTCCGACTCGTCCTGAGGACTTAGAGTAACTAGTTGGACGGCCGGATACCAGAAAGGTTGTAAGACCTCAAGCAAAAAAGATTGCAACATATGAAAAGTTATATAAATAGGTTGAGAAAAGTAAGGGAATTCTAGTTCGACAAGGGCAGTCGGAGCATACAAGAGTCGCAGAGTAGCCAGAGTACCAGACTTCGAGTTGTACGACTGGCGATGCAGTTATGATGAGGTCAATTTGATTCGTGTGCAGTCATCGACTTCGAGATGACGAGTGGGTACAGTACGTTGTACACTGATGAAGCAGAACCAAATGTATCTGTGCCAATGCGCAAAGACAAAATTGGAGGTATGGGTTCCAATCAATAATTGTAGAAGCTCATAAATGCAGTTTAGGCATTTTAACCTAGCTGGTCTCACATTTGCAATATCTTCTTCAAATAGTATTATGATAATTGTTGCAATGAATTTAATAATTAATCAAATGTACTTAATAAATGATTTTATTTTAAAGTTAAATTGGTGCAATTAATTAAGGTAGTATGTTAATGTATTCTATTCCAGGAACTCGCACTGAAAATGTGTTTCTAAAGTTGCGCAACCCACATTTCGGTTGATATCTCTCATAAATATAAAGACAGATGTTTGAATTTGGCGCTATTTATACATTATATAATGCACAATAGATGGCTAGTCAGAACACTCGTCATTGGTGTGTAGAAAATCTACATTTACTGCACGAAGAACCATTGCATTCCGCAAAGTCCGGTGTTTGGTGTGCGATTTCACGGAGCAGAATAATCGGTCAGATTTTCTTTTCGAACACTGTGAAATCTGATGTTTACATTACCATTTTTGAGGAATTTTTTGAGCCGTTAACGGACGAAGAAAGACAGTTTGGATATTTTCAACAAGACGGTGCCACCACACACACCTCAAGAAAATCCCTTGCAGTCGTTAAATCAGTGTTTGGTGATAGGGTCATTTCACATAGACTATGGCCACCCAGATCTCTTGATTTAACTGCCCCTGAATTCTTTCTATGGCCTTATCTCAAAGAACGTGTATACGCAAACAATCCAAAGACAATCGAAGCCTTAAAGGACAACACCCGCAACATCACTGCATCCACACCCACCGATATGCTATATCGTGTGGCTCCAAATACCTGTCGTCGTCTAGAGCTGTGATTGGCAGCAAATAATTGTCATTTTCAGCATTTGTTGTAACGCACGATGTTATGAAGGCATTAAACTATTTACTGCGAATTTTTCATATTTTTGTCTTTTTTGTATTGGGAAATAAATATCAAACGAAATGTGGGTTGCGCGACTTTAGAAACACCCTGTATAAGGTACGCGCTAATATATATATATATATATATATATTTATGTATTCCTGCGGGCATGCTATAATTCCTTTTTCGGTAATAAAGAAAACTTTAGCCGTTTCCATCGGGAATTGGTTGGAATTTTATGATTTATGCGATACTGGTGTGTTGGCACGCATTCGTAAGTGTTGATATATAGGCTCTGGTACTAGGATCGTTTTTCATTTTGCGTCCATTCCTTCTGCGCCGATGTTGTTCTTGCTCTTCTTGTATACGGGTGCCTTTGTCTAAGCACATGTACGGGACTGTCCATTGTATTGTATTGGTTCCGTGAGCGTTGCCCGGGCTGTAAAAGCTGCTTTAAACGGGAAGGGGAGTCGCCACCCTCCCCTGCCATTATATGCAACGCATTTGGGTCTCCCGTTTCAACGTTTTGACGTTTCTTCCTTTTCAAGCGGATATATATATATATATATATATATATATATATATATATATATATATATATATATATATTTATATATATATATATATATATATATATATATATATATATATAATACAAAAGAGAAGGAAAAAAGAACAACAATGTATCAAAATTTCGCCGGGGGGGAATGTGACCCCCACTTCCCGGTTAAGCCAGCTTAATGTCATGACGACACTCTCGGAAGCGGATACAATGTCACAAACCAAGTGCATTATACTAAAACTTTAAGTGTTAGAAAGTTGAGAGACCTATACTGACTCTACCACAAAAACTGTATCAAGATTCACTACATCCAAACAGAAACACAAAAGACATTTCAAAAGCTAATACGAGTATTTAACACTAATATATAACAAGACAAACAAACCTCGCATACACTTCACCATTCAAGCTTCCAAAAAGTAATTGACTCGTCCTATGTATAAATAGAACACTTTTAAACTGTTAAACTATGACGTCCGTATTAGCATCGTATCTGCTGTTCAAACTGCAAGTGTACCTCTATATAAATATAAGTTGTAACTTTCCGTTACGGTTATGTTGAAAAATTTACACATAATGTTACTTAGAAAACGCAATGGGTAACCTTTTGCAATTTCCTCATTCAGATAGCACAGATCGCTTCCATATCGATTTTCTTCACTGCTATTTAATCGTTTGCTTCTGGTCATAAAATTTAAAATAATGTTTCTGAATACATTACGATGTAGACAAGAATTCCATTGAATTATGTAATTTATTTTAAAATTGAAGTCTTTTCTTTTAACATATAGTTTAAATCCTACCTTACCATTAGATTGTTTATATATAGTTAAGTCCAGGAAATTAATACTATGATCCATGTTACGTGTAGTTTCTGTCAAGGTTAAGTTAGATGGATAAAAAGTAAAATCTAAGTGATCCTGGCCATCGGGGCAAGCATACAAAATGTCATCCACATAAAGAATGTATACAATTTCATTTAATATATCAGTTCCTTCTTCATATTTGTGTAAGTAGATATCTGCTAGAATAGATGAGAAAGCCCCTCCCATTGGTATGCCATTACGATGTTTATAAAACACTGTTCCGTCGTGTAGTACAGTTTCAAACAAGACCATTTCGATCAGACACTTGTAAATATGTTTCTTAATAAGGTTTTGCATTTCATACTTATCATACCTCTCCATTAATATGCAAAACAAATCATCTATATCAATATTGCAAAAAGGCCATTAAAATCGCAACTTATATATTGAAAATTGTCAGAAATATTTTTAAGTTTTCCTATAACTTCACTACTATTATTTATGAAATATACACCAGAATTTTTTATTTTTTTCAATATGTTCTTCAGTTTAAAAGTCTTACATTCGCATAAGTTAAATATGTTTTATAACCATTCGTGACAGATCTAAATTTTATGGGGGTTTTATGAAGTTTAGGTATAAGAGTTATATATGGGAATCTGATTGAATCCATGTTGTAACACAAAATTTTATATTTAGCCTTGATGCGATTTTCAATTTCAGTTTTATATTGATTAAGCTGTATATATGCATTTTTATCAAGATAACTTGCAATAAGTTTATTATTGTAAAAATATTGGCAAGTGAAAGCAAAATTAGAAGTAACCTTATCTACGTATGATATTACAAAATCCCTTTGTAATTTTTCCAAATTTTTTCTACTGTATGTCCCATATTTAACATGTTTTTCAAAACTTCATAATTTAACACTACACTGCACATCACATTGGATTTCCATTCTTCAAATACTTGAGTCGGTAGGCTGTATTTTACTGCACATTTATATATAAATATCTCAATGTCATTCACTATACTGTCCACAATATCACGATATCTTCGTTTCTGTATTTAGTTCCCAATTCAAAAGTATGTGTCAAATTATAATCTTCTAGCAAGTTTAGATCACCAGTTACTATATGGCCCATATTATTGTTTATAAAAGCTGGATATCTTTGACACGGGCAGGTTTGATCAGTTTTTATAACATTTTTACATACTTTATTGTAATTGAATAATCTTCTTCCCAAAGGTAATGCATATTTATATGCTACTCTTACTTTCACATCATTAATTGGAAATTTTATTTCATGTTCACGTAAAATACTTGATAAACTTATTTTATCAACATACATGTTTTTGTAATTAACAACCATGAATTCATTACTCATCTTTTTCGATGAAATATCTTCCAGATTGATTTTTAAAATTTTAGCTCTTAATTTTATGTAATCCAAAAAAACATCCAACTTTTCAACTGCCAGTTAATTCGAATTATAGAACCCTTCGCTGTTACAGTGTTTCCTAATCCTTTTGATAAAATGACATCTAATACCAAAAACTGAGTTTTTTATCCAATTATTAGATAAACCGTGATTGTTATTGTGTATCTTAGCAAAATTCATTATAATGTCTACAGTGGTATCAAAATTGATTTTTTGTTTTCTACCACCTCTAAATTTACGTGAAGGTTTATGAGAATATTCCTTATGATTAAAATACCCATTATCTATGACAATATCAGAATTGAATTTTTTTATATGATCACTATTATAATTAATGTTATATCTTACGGAATTTAGTCCGTAAGGATAAAGTGAATTTTGTTGAGTTATATAATAATTTTCCCACAATAATCTTTCTTTTATATTAACTATGTCCAGCAGGGTGATTTGCATAGCTTCAATTCCATGATTAAAACAATCTGATGTGGGCAACACATGACTTTCCTTATATAATGTAATGAATTTACTACTTTTACAGTAAAAAATTGGTTTTTCTTATAGTAGATACTAATATTCTTTCCATGTGTATTGAATTTTCGACAATTAGTCGTCATTTTCATTGATTTAGCGTCATTTTTATCCATTTGGCTAGATTTTCGTTAGTTTGGCATCATTTCAAAAGGTAGCCAAGTTGGCGACATTCCGCCAAATTCGTCGCCAAAATCTCGGCAAGCATTATGCACTAAGAAATAAGTTAGTCTTAAAGCAGATAAATGACTATTGGCGTTCAAATACAAAAGTATTACTCAAAATATCTTTTTTCATGAATGGAACGAGCTAGATCCACGAGAATGATGTCACCCAATTTATCGCATGATATTACATATGAAAAGTGAACATGTTTCTCAATAGAAAATATTTTTTTTATTTTATATTTTTTTTTTATATTTTTTTTAAATGTGCAATATCTCGAGAACGGTTCATGTTAGCGTTCTAAAATTTATGTCAATCGTTTTCTAATGAAAAATTACATAAAAAATGTCTATTTGCTTAACTTTATTAGTGGTTGTGATTTTTGGACGATTTTTTCAAAATTTCATTCGAAAATTTAGGGGGATTCTGAACATTCGATTGCGTATAAAAACACTATGCTTCCAGTGTTTACGGATTGTGATTTTTGTACCAAATTTGGTTCAAATCGATCCATTCGTCCGTCAGTTATCTTCTCCACAGTCTCACTGACACACACACACACACACACACACACACACACATACACACACAGAGACATCACTTCAAAAATGTTTGATTCGTGATCAGGGATGCTTGAAACGTGCTCTCCCGTCGAAAACTCGAATTCGAATTTTCGACCCACAATACTTTCCTTATACATTATGTATATAAGAAAAGTAAAAATGTTTTATATCCATAGTTGCTTCCGTTGATCGGTTTTTCTGTAACTTATAAATTTGACTACGATGTAAATTAATGCGATGTAGACAAGAATTCTTGTCTACATCGTAATATATTCAGAAACATTATTTTAAATTTTTTAACCAGAAGCAAACGATTAAATAGCAGTGAAGAAAATCGATGTGGAAACGATCTGTGCTATCTGAATAAGGCAATTGCAAAGGGTTACCCATTGCGTTTTCTAAGTAACATTATATGTGAATTTTTCAACATAACCGTAACGGAAAGTTAAAACTTATATTTATATAGAGGTACACTTACAGTTTGAATAGCAGAAACGATGCTAATACGGACGTCATAGTTTAACAGTTTAAAGGTGTTCTATTTATACACAGGATGAGTCAATTACTATTGGAAGCTTGAATGGTGGAAGCTTGAATTCCAAAGTGTAAGCGAGGTTTGTTTGTCTTGCTATATATTAGTGTTAAATATTAGCTTTTTAAAATATCTTTTGTGTTTCTGTTCGGATGTACTTAATCTGATGATACAGTTTTTGTGGTATAGTCACTATAGGTCTTTCAACATTTTTACATTTAAAGTTTTAGTATAATGTACTTGGATTGCGACATTGTATCCGCTTCCGGGAGTGTCGTCATGACATTAAGCTGGCTTAACCGGGAAGTTGGGGTCACAATCCCCCCCGCCGAAATTTTGATACATTGTTGTTCTTTCTTCATTCTCTTTTGCATTATATATATATATATATATATACATATATATATATAAATATATATATATATATATGTATGTATATATATATATATATATATATTTATATATATATATATATATATATATATATATATATATATATATATATATATATATATATATATATATATATATATATATATATATATATATATATATATATATATATTAAAGTATAAATAACATTTAAATAATTAGAAAAAAGAAGGAAGGCTTAGAGAGAAGCTTACTTAATGGCGGTAAGGGGTTGTGACCTGACAGCCCTGTTGTATAACACTTAAATATCTTTAATAATTTCCACTTTCTCTCTTATATATTATATATATATATATATATATATATGTGTATATATATTTATATATATATATATATATATATATATATATATATATATATATATATATATATATATATATATATAATTAAAGATTTTTATGATTACATGTAATATATAGATACCCGAGAAATACCAAAGAAAATTGCTTGTAAACTGTTGGTAAAGGTAAAAAAATTGCAAATCAGAAGCCTAGTGTAGCACGATGAGCTATGCAAGAAGTTTGGAAATTGAATAAATGGAATCTAGTGAATATAAAAGGAATAAAATGAATATGAAAAGCATTTCTATAACCATGTACGTTATCAAGGCCTATACATGTTTCATTAATGCTGATACTACGTTTCTGTTTACACAACTGTGAAATATTATATATATATATATATATATATATATATATATATATATATATATATATATATATATATATAAAATATATATATATATATATAGATGGATGGCCGGAGACAGAGATCCAAACCTGTGATTTTATGTTGCGGAAAGGTGTTCAGCCAACAATGCCATCTTTTTTGTACTGAAATGAATTACTAGATTTACACTTAAGTACTCCCTTTCTAAAGTAGGGACACTTAACTCCTTTTGGGGCACCACCACATTATATTGAAGTTCTGACGCTAACTGTAGAATATTAGACGTAAAGCTTGGAAAGAAAAATTGGCCAGAGCTAGAGAACTACCCTTAAGAAATCTAACCAATGCATTTTGGATTGCACAAAGGCCTTCTACCAACAATGCCATTTTTGTTTGGAAAGATATATTAAGATTACATTAAGCACTTATCTTTCAAAACAAGGACTCATGCATCCTTTTGAACGCTATCATATTATATGAAGTTCTAGGGCAAACTGTAGAATATTATATCTATTTTAATGTAAGGAAATACAATCAAACTGAACCAATGATCATACCAGGACATCTTGAATTGTGCCAAGACGTAATTACACATATACTCATCTTACCTGAATTAGTAGAATAAACTTAAAAAGTGAATAGAACATTATGTTCTAACGTTACTCAAGGATTATTTTAAATGCGTGTTATACATGCTGTTTGCTTGTATAAATATATTAGCGTATTATTCGTTTTAGAGAAGATATTAGTAAAGTTTCCATTACGAAATATCAGATATATATCTCTTGAAGCGGTTTCCATCTATTTTGTTTCGTCTTAAGAACTAATTAAAATGCAGAAATTGTAATTAACCTTCGTTTGCAGTTTGTTATTATATTTTGGAAACTAATTACTACTTGAGTGTACAATGAATGGAAGAAATAAGAGTTTTCCGTTTAAATGCGGAGGACGCACTAGTTTAATCTTTATATTTCTGAAAATTTATTTGATATTTTCTAAATATAGCAGTATCCCCAGTTTTGTTAATTTAGATATTAATGGAAATAAATTTAAGCTTAAGGATATTTCGCATACAGTGTGCAGTGTGAGACCATATTTGAAACAAAATTTAGCGGAGACAGTTTTATGTTGAATAATTTTGATTGTCTTTAATATCAAACAATATATCAGACTTAAGGACGCCATTTTAATGAACCCTAACTCGAGAGGTTAGATAGACCTTAAATGTCCGGGGATACAGTGAAGACAAGAGATTGGGTAAAGGTGTAAACCAATTATTCAAGATGTCTGGTCGCATTGTCTTAAGGTCGACGAATCAGAGCCAAAGAGGCGTGTTTGACCTAAAGCAAAAGAGTTTGCAACACATGGAAAGTTCTAGAGATTGGTTGAGAACAGTAAGAGAGTTCGAGAGTTCGAGTTCGACAAGAGCAGTCGGAGCACAAGAGTCGCAATGTAGCCAGAATACTAGACTTCCAATTGTACGACTGACGATGCAGTTATGTATGATAAGGTCAATTTAATTCATGTGCAGTGATCGACTTCCGTACGAGACGGCGTAGCACACCGTGAATGGGTACAGTACTGTGTACACTGATGAGACAGAAACAAAAGTGACTACGTCAATGCACAAAGACAAAATTGGATGTATGTGTTCCTATCAATAATTATAGAGAGTCATAAATGCAGTTTACGTATTTTAACTTAGCTGCTCTCACATTCGAAATCACATCCGCAAATAGTAATATGATAATTGTTGTAATGAATTTTATTAATTACATTGCATTTTAATATGAAATATTTCGTTAACACACCTTAATTTTCTTCAGTGCGAGTTCCTGGAATATGATACATTAACATACTACCTCAATTAATTTCACCAAATTACCTTTAATATTAAATAATTTATTAAGAACATTTGAGTAAGTATAAAATTCATTACAACAATTATCATATTACTATATGCGACGGAGATCACGAATGTGAGACCAGCTAAGTTAAAATGTCTAAACTGCATTTATGACTTTCTATAATTATTGATAGGAATACATACCTCCAAATTGGTCTTTGTGCATTGGCACAGCCACCTTTGGTTCTATTTCTTCAGTGTACACCGTACTGTACCTAATCACGGTATGGTACACTGTCTGGTACGGAAATAAATTACTGCATACGAATACAACTGCATCGTTGGTCGTACAACTGATACTCTGGCTACACTGCGACTCTTGTCTGTTCCGACTGCTCTTGTCGACCTCGAACTCTCGAAAGCTCTTACTGTTCTCAACCTAACTCTAGAACTTTCCATATGTTGGAACCTCTTTTGCCTGAGGTCTGATACGCCTCTTTGGCTTGCCAACGGCCATACCATGCTAAAAATACCGGTTCTCGTCCGATCACCGAAGTCAAGCAGCATCGGGCGCGGTTAGAACTTTGGAGGATGACCACCCGGGAACACCACATGCAGTTGGCACAATATTTTGCTGTTCATGTCCCAGGAAAAGTCGGACGGTCTGGTCTTTCGACGCCTCTTTGGCTCTGATTGGCCGACCTTAGGGCAATGCGATCTGACATCTTGACTAACTGATTAACATCTTTACTCAATCATGTGTCTTCACTTTATCCCCTTATATTTATGGCCTTATTTGAGTTCTCTGGTTAAGGTGCAAGCAAACTGGCATTCTTACGTCTGATGCATTGTTTGATATTACAGACAATTAAATATTCAACATAAGACATTCTCCACTAAATCTTGTTTCAAATCTGGTCTCCCATATATCTCCGGTCGACATAAAGAAACGAAAAGAGAAGTAATACCAATAAAGTTCGATAAAAATTCGTGTCTTTGACAACTCTGTAATTGGCATTTTTCTATGATGAAAATTTCTCGTAGAACCGAAGTCCAAACAAAATCTTGTTGTGAATACAAAAGTTCGTTTTATCATATTATTATATCATATTTATCCGTTATGTACTCATCAACATCATACCAGGTCGAGTTTTCAAATCAAGCAACATTAAATTTCAACTAACTTATGAAATTTTATGTATATGCACATACACATTCCTAATGTTACACACTTATATACAATAACTGATACCTTTAACAACTAACAACCTTTTTTTTACAAATTGCACAACATTATTATTTTCATGTTATTATTTTTTACACAATTCATTATCCATTGATTTACTAAATTTTCATTATTGAGAATTTCATGAAATACGTCACATTGATTAGCATTTAACATCGTCGTACATCATTATTAACAATTCTATTTTAAACATCAGAAATCTTTAAATACTTTTAAACCCTTCACATATTTCTGTGAGAATGACAACTTGTTCTCTGACAGTGTCTTTTAAACGCAAAATCTAAACAAACCGAATTGTACACAACACTCCTCCCCGGACCTGCTGACAGTTGATCGTTCGATCTGTTAATGATTTATTAATGACAATGCTGATCTCGTGATCATTGAGTATGTATGATTATGTTAAATTTTGTCCTATGTTGCCATGTTAAAAAAATATATAATTTAGAATCAAATTCAAAGTTCTAGCTCGAATTTTAAAAAAAGTCTATCTAGTTCTAGCTTTTTTGATAACAAAGCTGGATATAAAATTTCGTGAAAATCCATTAATATTTGTGGCTGCTATAGTGTACGAAAAAATCAACCACAGACACAAGACAAACAGACGGACATCACTCAAAAATAGCCAAATCGTGTTCAGAAGGTCTTGAAAGATATATTGGCATCCAAATCTCGAACCCGAAAACTTGCGGGAAGACATTATACTTTCTCAATACTACATATACATGAGAAGGTATGTAATAAAATACATTTACGCCTATGAATTTCTTACTATGGAGATCGAATGATAGATGGTATATTTTTATGAATGATAGATTTTTATATATGGATTTTTATGAATATATAGATATATAGATTTTTGAATTTTTATGGATATATAGATATATAGAATTTTATGGAAGATACATAGATTACTATGGATGATAGAATTTTATTGTTTAGATACTAATATTTATCATACAATATTTATGAAGAAAGCGAGTTAGCAATATAATAAACAATACCTGGAATTGCATTTATTGGCAATTCCATCCTGATAAGCGTGGAGTTGTTTCTTCTAAAAATTATTGAACCTCATAACAAGAACTGCACATAGCATAAATATATTTTTGGAAGAGATCATTGGGACACAAAAAGTTTAAATATGCACAACGATAATTAATTTAATATTTTAATTTACAATGGAATACAAAATTATGTAAAGTTTTTGGATGGAACTAAATATTGTAAATCAATAAGGAGAGCAATGCACCTGCCTGATCTTCACAATGTATGCATAGTACTACATTTGAAACATAATATTTTTAAAAATATCTCAACTGGCCATCGGTCAATCGATCGATTTTTGATTTAATAGACTTCACTCTAGAGAATGATTGCTGTCAAATATAAATTCTTCTAAATATGGAAATTGCTTTTTTCTCAAAATTCGTTGTATTGGTATAGTTACTTTCTAGAAAAAATCTGATGTGGGCAGCATATGACTTTCCTTATATAATGTAGTAAATGAACTCCTTTTACAGTAAAAGAAAAAATCAGAATTTGCTAAACATTCCTTCCCATTTGGACATATTTTTTATCAATTTGGTGACATTTTTGTCACTTTGGCAACATTTAAAATAGTCGGAAACGTCCGTCTAAATTTCTCGCCAAGCGTTACTGGAGGACGGACGGAGAAATGGGTAATTCTTTGGATCTACTCTTATGTTTTTTCCTAGATATTGAAAATTCGTCAATTTGTGATCATTTCCTTGATTTAGTGTCGGTTTCATCAATTTAGCGAATTTTTATCAATTGGGTGATATTTTCGTCAATTTGGCAACATTTAAAAGTCAACAAGTTGAAGATATTCCGACAAATTCATCACTAAAATTTTGCCAAATGCTACGGACAGGAAATAGATTATTCTTATAGTAGATTCTTATATACTTTTCAAGGTATTGAATTTTCGCCAATTAGTCGTCATTTCCTTCAATTTAGCGTCATTTTTATCAATTTGGAGACATTAAAAAAGTCACCAAGTTAGCGACATTCCGCCAAATTCGTCGCTAAAATCTCGCCAAGGGTTATGGACGGAGAAATAAGTTATTCTTATAGATCTACTCTTATGTTATGGGTAATTCTTAGAATTTACTCTTATGTGTTTTCCAAGATATTGAACATTCGTCAATAAGTGGTTATTCCCTTGATGTAGTGTCAGTTTCATCAATTTGGCGAATTTCTTAGAATTGGGGGATATTTTCGTCAATTTGGCAGCATTTAAAAAGTCAACAAGTTGAAGATATTTCGACAAATTTATCACTAAAATTTTGCCAAATGCTACAGACAGGAAATAGATTATTCTTATAGTAGATTCTTATATACTTTCCAAGGTATTGAATTTTCGTCAATTAGTCGTCATTTCCTTTAATTTAGTGTCATTTTTATCAATTTGGAGACATTGAAAAAGTCGCCAAGTTAGCGACATTCCGTGAAAATCGTCGCTAAAATCTCGCCAAGGGTTAATGGACTTAGAAATAAGTTATTCTTATAGCAAATAATTGGCAATTGACGTCCAAATACAAAAGTATGACCCAAAGTATCTTTCCTCATGAATGGTATGAGTTAGATCCATAAGAATGATGTCATCAAATTCATCGCATGATATTGCACATGAAAAGTGAACATATTTCACGATAGTTAATATTTTTTATTTTATTTTATGTGAGTTTTGATAAATTTATTTGAAAAATGTGCAATATCTCAAGAACGTTTCATGCAAGCATTTTAAATATAGTGTCAATCGTTTTCTAAGGAAAAATTACATAAGAAATGGCTATTTGTGTAAGTTTATTAAACCTTTTGATTTTTTGATGATTTTTTCAAAATTTCACTCGAAAATTTGAGGTGGTTCTGAACATTTGATTGCGTTTTTAAACAATAGGCTTCCAGTATTCACTCATTGTAATTCCTGTACCAAATTTCGTTCGAATAGCTCCATTCGTTCGCGAGATATTGTTTTCACACACACACACACAGAGAGAGAGACATCACCTCAAAAACGTTTGGATCGTGTTCAAGAATGCTCGAAATATGGTCTCTAGTCGAAATCAAAAGTTTTAATAGACAACAAGTTTATTAAAGCTTTTGATTCTTTTTTTTTATTTTATGTGAGTTTTGATAAATTTATTTGAAAAATGTGCAATATCTCAAGAACGTTTCATGCAAGCATTTTAAATATAGTGTCAATCGTTTTCTAAGGAAAAATTTCATAAGAAATGGCTATTTGTGTAAATTTATTAAACCTTTTGATTTCTTGATGATTTTTTCAAAATTTCACTCGAAAATTTAAGGAGGTTCTGAACATTTGATTGCGTTTTTAAACAATAGACTTCCAGTATTCACTGATTGTAATTTATGTACCAAATTTCGTTCGAATAGCTCCATTCGTTCGTGAGATATCGTTTTCACACACACCCCCACACACACACAGAGAGAGACATCACCTCAAAAACGTTTGGATCGTGTTCAAGAATGCGCGAAATATGGTCTCTAGTCGAAATCAAAAGCTTTAATAAACAGTAAGTTTATTAAAGCTTTTGATTTTTTGATTTTTTCAAAATTTCATTCAAAAATTTAGGGAGGTTCTGAACATTTGATTGCATTTGCAAACAATAAACTTCCAGTATTCACGGATTGAAATTTCTGTACCAAATTTCGTTCGAATCGCTCCATTCTTTCGTGAGATATCGTTTCCACACACACACACACACACACAGACATCACCTCAAAAACGTTTGGATCGTGTTCAAGGATGCTCGAAATATGGTCTCCAGTCGAAAACTCGAATTTAAATTTTCGAACCCGTTACAATAATTTACTTTTACATTATACTATGTATATAAAAAAATTAATAAAAGTTCTGACTGTAGCAATATGGAATTACATCAATACAATATTTCAGCATCCCTCCCGTTGAATGCTGCTTCATTATTGGCTGAGCTGAATGGCACTTTGCTATAATGGAGATGATGACTGAATATTTTTGTAGAGAAAGAGTTTCTTTTTTTGCATTTTAATTTTAGTTGGGTGTTCTAACTGTATTTCAATAATCAATGAGGTTTGAAATAATCACAGGAGCAATATTTGAGTTTCAATAAGCTTGAAGTTGATATATGATGGAGACTGGAATGTTCATGTTAAATAATGAAATATAATTCTACATTTTCACCAACTCTTCGCATTGGATATACTGTGATTGCATATTACGCATTTGGGTGCAAAATTTATTTTTTTTATTTATATAGTATCTCATCCGAAATAATGATAAGTACAATGTTATTCCATTGCTGGAAAATCCAAAATTGCATTTACAATGGGCAACAATAAATTGCGGATTTTAAACAAAGTAAATTTACCTGAGAAATATCGTTTTCAAAAAAGATTTCAAATTCAATAATTTCTTTAAAGATTCTATTCTGCCAAGATATTGTTTCTACAATATGTTTATGAGTTTATCACCACAATTACCATTAGATAAAAATTGTATGTAACTAATGCTTGTAAACTTCCGAATCTGACATATTTTGTAATAATTTTATTAAATTTTAAACGTATTTTGAATATACTAATTTTTAGACAATCGTTACGGATTTTATTATCTATCAAAGATCTTAATCATCTAACTACAAAAAACTGTCATAGTATGTATATAATGCATGTATCTGCTTATATATTCTAAAATCTTCTAATATGAAACGCTTACTATATATAAATAAGTAATATATCAAAAGAACAGTAAAGGAAAGCTTTTGCAAAAATCAAATAGTTTGGAAATTCTCAAAATAGGTAGAAGTAAAGTAGCTAATTATTATTTTTTTTCATTTTAAAATGCTTCAAAATGCATCTTTTAAGTATACTACTATTTCAGTTGTTGCATTGTCTTTTATATAAGCATAAGTGCTAATGTTAGCATTGCTATTGAAACCCTATCTTGACAGATGCTACATCGTTTTCTCTGTAATCATGACTAGGATCCTTATCTAGACATGACCCAATTAGAGAATGGATTCATATGTAAAAATTCATTTTTGCAACGGGATTTAACATTTATATTTTCATGATGTTTATTTATTTCCATCGAAACGTTTGATAGTATGGACAACCTTAAGTCCACCAATAATTTTTCTTGATCATTTTTTCAATGCGATTTGACCTGGTTAATCAGTAAATTAACTGTAACATAGAAGCTTTTTAACTAGTAATTAAGGTAATAGTATATATTCTAAAATAACAGTATATATATATGTATATATATATATATATATATATATATATACATATAAATATAAGTATATCACGAAAGGAACTCCTATTTAAGTAAAGGAGAAAACAGAAACCTTACAGAGGATGTGGCCCTTAGCAGCTTTGCATCCAGAGTGGCATATAAGGATATAAACAAGAAGAAAAAATAATAAGCGAGAACAGGAGTGACCATATGATTTGCATTGAATGGCAGGGGTGGATTGCGACACCCCTTTCCCGCTTGGGGCGCGGTAGCCCATTGGTTAGCGCGCTGGAGTTGCACTCGGTAGGCCCGGGTTCGATTCCAGCCACTGCCAAAACTGCCGCCGTGTTCATGCGGAGTACGATCACGTAAAACATGTGGGTCCGAAAGTCCTTCCGAGAGGTTGGTGGTAGGGGAAGGAGGGTACGGTCCCTGTGGATTTCTCCCCCACTGGGTTCCGGTCTAAATTGGGTGGCACTTCCCGACCGTCCAAACAGTTACCTTACACCTTTCTGGTAGGTCGGACGGTCTGGGTTTCAACAACAACCCCTTTCCCGCTTAAAGCAGCTTTTACGACCCGGGCAACGCTCACGGCACCAATGTAACTCAATGGTCAATCTCCCACATGTGCAAAGACAGAAGCACCCGAACGGACAAAAAAGCAAAGATGGAACCAAGCATGGAAGAGATACACCCTACAATCCAGCATGAAAGCATATACATATATATATATATATATATATATATATATATGCATTGTGTAATATGCATTGTGCACTTTTGTTTGAACTCAAGAGTAAACAAACATTGGTTGTTACTTTGTGCTTTCTTTTCATTCCAAGACTATTTTATTGCAATATGTGCACATCTAGCACGCATTCTGATATTTTTGTATAAAAATTCTAAAATGTATGTATTTTAACCTTAGTGTTGTAAGTTGAAATCCATTAATAATGTTAATGTATGTAAAAAATTTGAGGAAGGTAAGATTAATGTATTTTCAACCTTATATTTCATTCTTTCCAAACACGATTGGCATGCCCAAACAGATGCCTTACACCTTTCTGGTAGGTCGGACGGTCTGGGTCGAAGAAACACGATTGGCATGCGTCTTACTTATGAGTTTATTAAAATGTACTCATATTTGCTTTTTATCTAGATTAATCATGAAGAAAGGAATTTCAGAAAAACGCAAAAAAAAAAAAAATAAAATAAAAAAAGCAGAGCAAATCAAAGTAAATAAAAAATGCTTAGAAATATACAATTTTATTTCTAATAATATACATTCTTTAATAGTAATTTTGTTTGTATGTAAAATATACTATCTTTTTTTTACAATTTAAAATATATCTGTCCATTCTAAAATTGTATTTATTGCAAACTCTGCACTTTTAGACGTTTTCTGTTATTCGTGAATGCACAATTTGATCTACATTATGTATTTATCAGAAATATTCATTTATACGTTGAAGATGTAAAGAATAATAATAATGGGAGCAACACACTTGTATTGCTGTATGTATGCTGAAGAATGCGAATAATATATATTATAAATTGAAATTTATTCTCTCCGTAGTGAAGGTGTGGTGTTTCATTTGTTTATATTTTTTTTTATTTTCTGTTTCTTTTTCAATATTAATAATACTTGAATGGAAATCACAAAAGGATTTCTGAAATATAAATAAACGATATGTAAATAAGAGCAATATGTCATATAAATATGAGCAATAAGCGCATCTATAGAGCACATTCTGTTATACTTGAATGCATAATTCAATTTCAATTATGTATATATTACAATATTTCTGTTGCAAGTTTAAATACGCTATATATAATGTGGGGGGTAACAAATTGAGATAGTGTATATTTGCTGTGAAAGGTGAGGAATATGTTTTCTAAATTGCAAATCCCTCTTCTTGTAGATAAATACTTTGCTCCTTATTTGTATTATGTTTATTGAAATATTCTGATGTTTTTGTCCCATTTGAGTGTTCCTCAAATGAGAATAACGAAAGGATCCAAAAAGACATAAAGATACAGTAAAGACATAATTTATATTTATATGAATTCGCATTCTGTAATATTCATTTGGTTGGTTTTAAAAATTCACATGTGAATTCAATTTTGACATTTCAATCCATTTGAAGACCACTTTGATATGGTATATGTTATTGTTGTTGAGACCCAGACTGTCAGACCTACCAGAAAGGTGTAAAGTAACTGTATGGACAGCCGGAAAGTGCCACCTAATGTAGACTGGAACCCAGTGGCGGTAATCTCTGACCACTGGGCTACCGCGCCCTCCGCGACAATCTCCATAACTTTCTTTTAATTCACCTAATTTAGACCGGAACCCAAAGGGGGAGGCATCCGCAGGGACCGTACTCTCTTTCCCCTACCACCAACTTTTCGGAAGGGTGTACGGGCCCACACGTTTAACGTGATCGTACTCCCCATGAACACGGCGACAGCTTTGGCAGCGACGGGAATCGAACTCGGGCTTACCGAGTGCCATTCCCGCGCGCTAACCACTGAGCTATTGCGCCCTGATTTGGTATAAGGGCTCCTCCAGAACGTATTCCGTTATTCTTGAATGCATTTTGGTCAATGTTATGTGTATGTTAGAAATTTTCTGTTTTAGGGTAGAACGGATCTAGTTGTCTTAGTTTTTATATTTAAATTTTTCAAATTTTTCTTATAAACAAAACAAACATTTATATTATAAACAAAAATTATACATATTTTTTTCTCTTTAACGTTCGAATCTGTCATATTTTCATGTTTGTAAAATCTGCAACACAATGAAGGAGTCACCAGAATTGAATGTAATTTATTCCACAAATGACTTGTATTGATACAAATAAACGATTAAATTTGCAAAGCAAAAACTCAATATTACAAGTTGGAAATCAGTTTATGGTGCAGCTAACACGCTCTGCAATAACAGCTCCTATGAAACATGGCATCGAATCAAAAATAGTTTGAATTTGCACCTGAAGAAGAGCATTCGAGATTGCTACTATCCGAACCAAAAGTTCAGCTGTATTAGCTACGGGACTAGTGCCACGAAAGAGACGCCGACCGACGAAATCCCAGACACGTTCAATAGGTGACATTTCCGGTGAATAGACAGGCCACGGAAGAAGCTGTATTTATTGTGCTGAAAAGAAGACTTGAACATTCCTAGCAACATGTGAACGGGCATTGTCCTGATGAAATACATCTTCCGAAATGCGTTGAAAGATGGGTACGACTTCGATCTCCAGAAATATTCTGATCTGCTGGTTGCTGTTGAGATTATCCATAATCTTAGCAGCTGAGATCGTCCAAGATACCTAATTGAACCCTAGACTATCACGCTTGGCGTTCGTCCAGTATGGCGTTAGATAACGCACTTAGGAAGCTGGCGCTCACCACTATAGAGTCTAACGTGAATGCGGCTATCACTGTACTTTAAGTTGAAGCGGAATTCATCGGAAAGACGACTTGTTCCTAATAGACACGCCAGTTTCTATGTTGATGAGCCCATTATAGCCACTGACGTAGATGGTTTTGAGTCAATCAATTCTGTACAAAGGTATTCTAGAACGCAGTCCACGATGTAGCATATGCTAACAAATGGTTGAATAAGACAATGACATACCTGTAGCAGTGCTCCAACGCTCTGTCAACTGTCGAGATGAAGCTGCACGGTCTATCACTGCCATGTGAATAAGGTGTCCATCATCCCGTGCTGACGTAACATGTCGTAGTCCACTGCCGGATTTGCGACTCGTCCGGTTCTCTTCAGTCCACTTCTTCCACACTCGTATCACTGTTGTAGCACTGGGCTCCATACGAGCTGCTATTGTATAAAACTTCCTTCATGAAGGCGAATATTTGTTCCCGTTAAAACTCCGTAATTTGCTCATATGACGCTCTCTGTCGTGGTAGAGGTTTAGTGACGTCTCATGAAACGCTTACCGCTGGCAGATAACCATAGACTATTTTCAAAGTCCCGCTACAACTCTCTATTTATACGGATAAAGTAGCAGATCAGAGGACATCTGTTCAGCCCACGCATGTGCGGTGACTCAGCAATTCTAATCATTGACATAGGACACTTTAAATTATATTTGCTGTAAGTTTCAGCTCTGTCGCAGGATTCCTTCATGGTGTTTCAATTTTTACAAACACGAATTTATTTTAGCTAACTATTGAAAAATTACACAAGATTTATCTGAGCGGCAAATAACTAATTTTAAATTTTCAAGACGCCAAAAATGTGTGACAATTTGTCCAGTCTGCAAGCCAGCTGCATAAAGCTCTTTGAATTAGTTGCCCCATGTATTTCTTATTATATATTTCATGTTGTTGTTTTGTTTTGTATAAGTTTTATTTGCTTTATGGCTAAATTTAAAACTTGCTGTAAAAAACATTAAAATAAGACGCATTCCATTATAACTAACTATTAATTAAATAAGAATAAAAATACATAGTTATAAAAAATATAAAATTACGACATGGTAATAAAAATTGAATTTAAAGAATAAATAAGTGCATTTAAATTAGCGCATCCAAAAGTATATTCAGTCACTATGGTTACATTAATTAATTCTGCATATAATCATCATTGTCACATATATAACACGAGCTGGCACATAACACACTTGGAGTGATCTCATTGCGGCCTCAACACAAGATAACCCTAGATTGACGTCATAGGAACGGTTGCCTGTCCGAGTATTTTTTCCGTCTGATATTCAAAAGAGATTTTAGTGACAGCATTTTACACGTTCGTAACAATACAACGTTAAAAAAATAGATTAAGAAATGTTCATTTCTTACATTCGAATTTTTATTTTATATTTCTGATTCGGGGGTGAGACTTATATTCTATAGACATTTATATCGTAACGGAATATATATTAATACTAGTATAAATCGGGAAAATGTCTGGTAATTTCTCCAGATGATTAAAATATACAACATAATCGTACTCGGAACAATAATTTCTCTATTCTGCATTTAATGAATTGTTTGCTTATAAAATTTAACCAATATACAGGGTGCTCTATGCTATCGGTGCCCAATGGCTATTTCCTCAACCGTTAGTCACAGAGATACACTTCCAGTTACAAAAATGTTTTAAATTTTAAAATCTATTATTTTAGAAACAGTTTAAATCACTAAATGCATTTCTGAAAGAAATACGAAATATAAATTTTTATACATTTCCCCGGTCCTACCATTTATATTTAGGAAAATCATCCTCATACAATCTTATGCAAAATAAAGAGAACATCCTTTTACGACCAAAATTGACCGACTTATAGCTGTTTAAATTTGGAGCACTTTGTGTGCTGAGAAATGGTCAATACGGTCCCTGATTGGTTGATCGCCTGGAGAAATGGTCAGTACGGTCCTGGATTGGTTGGTTGACTGAAGCGGGACATTTTATATGCTTGGAAAAGCGACTTAAGTCATAAAGTTTAGTGATTCATAATTCGGTGAATTTTGGTCGTAAAAGGAAGATTTTATTTAATTTTGTATGAAATTGCATGGGGATGATTTTCCGAAATATGATTGGTAGGACCGGGGGACCGTATAAAAATTTATATTTTGTATTTCTGTCAAAAATGTATTTATTGATTTAAACTGTTTCTAAGATAATATATTCTAAAATTTAAAGCATTTTTGCAATTGGAAGTATATCTGTGTGACTAACGGTTGAGGAACTAGCCATTGGGCACCCATAGCACTGAACACCCTGTATAACGTTAAAAGAATAGATTAAGAAATTTTAAGTTCTTGCAAGCCAATTTTTATTTTAAAACTCCGATCGGGAATGAAATTTCAATATTTTATGGGAATTTAATCATAACGGGATATATATTAATACTAGTGCAAATCGAGAAAATGTCTGGTAATGTCTCCATACTTTTGAAAGATGCAACATATCATTACTCGGAACAAAAGCATCTGTTCCGGAAAAGTTTTGAAGTCTTAATGTCTTGGAAAATGATGTCAGAGAGATACGAAAGTTTGTTATGAAACGCTGTGCAGCTAATGCATAAACATATTATTTCGACTTCGGTATTCTCCAGTTTGTTTCTTTTCCTTGCAGTTCTGCAAGTGATGTAAAAGCGATGCATATAAATCAGGAAAAGGGTAGGGACTTTGTAACAGCTTGATATCTGTTTTGAAGGGAGGGCATATAATGTTGAGTCTCCCTAGATATTGAGTTAGTACAATGTTTCCGTAGTTACATGACAGTAGATGTTTAGTTTTTTTAAAGTTTGGATAAGAAAAGAAGATGTTAGGCTGCTTGTGTGTGTATGTGAGACATTTGTAATGTACTATGGACAGCCGCAAAATTTGGTACTGGGTTAGCAGAACTCCAGGTACGACGCCTGGGGTGGACAGCCCAGTACTGGAATTCGATTCTCTGTTGCGTCCAAACTGTCACCGTATTCACGCGGTATACCGGCACGTTAAATATGTGGGTCTTTAAGTCCTTGCGAGAGGTTGCGGAAATGGAAGGAGGATACGGTCCCTGTGGATGTCGCCTCCACTGAGTTGCGGTCTGAAGTGGGTGGTTCGTCACGGCGGTCCAAACATATACCTTACACTGTTGATATCATATATAATAGATACCGTGCATTTTCTTTCAAAATGGTCCAAAGATCTTTCCTAGATGGTTTGTGCCTAAAGAGTTGAGGTTTACGGATGACCTCCTACTTCCGCAATGTAATTAGGGAAAAGTATCGGCAATTAAGATTCGCATGGGTGGTCGACGTTCAAATCCCATTTGCATACGAAGAGAAGGGGTGTACATAAAGTAATTAACAGTTAACGAGCAGAATGCCAAGTTAAGATAGCCAATCAGAGAAGATTTTGGACACTTTGGTTTTTATAAAACCACGAGGTCAAAGTGAGAGTTTGGAGTGAGATGTTACCCCTGGATTTCAAGTATTTGGAAACATAAAAAGACTCCATCTAATATTGTGAGGTCTAAATAAACTTTCGATTCTTATTTCCCTATTCCCCTCTGTTCTTTATTTCCTTATTTCCCTATTCCCCTCTGTTCCTTATTTCCTTATTTCCCTCTGTTAGCATTAAGATTTATGTTTACTTAAACTAACAAGTCTAACTGGTTCGGCTGTTTGACCAGAGCTGTTAGACTGTGATAACCTCTGAATATTAACTTTTTTATTCAGCTGAATCATGGAGTTCAGATTTAGATTCGGAATGGTCAAATTAGTATACATGAGTGTTTCAGCCCTCGAGGATGCATTTGGTGATCTGACATACTGACATCCCGCTTTTAGAGAGGTGGTACTTTTACAAATATATTTTCTAAAAACAATTCACATAAAAGTGTATTTTTCTTTAATGATTTTTGACCTAATTATATGCATTGCAAATTTTATCTTCAGTTAACAGATGTTCGGATATTTCTTTTATATGACTAGAATATTGCAGAACAAAAAATTACCCCATAGGGTGAATATGAGGAATACCCGCTTTATCGCATAGCAGTACCCGTTTAATTGTATAAAAGCTGAGACACCAATCTCGTGAGTGTTAGTTTCAGTGTTAAAAGACATGTGAGGCCAAACGATAAATCGCCAAACTTGGCAACCTCCGGTATTTCCGTTGTAGTTCAAAAGGTGTATACATAATACATAGTGGTAATGAATTATGTATTTAGTAATACATTACTACTATTTATTACATACATTGTTGTAATTATGTTTAGTCATCATTCTATGTAATGAAGACAGGTTTAAATAATATTAATCTATATACCCGCTTAATCACATACCATATATATAGTATATGCAATTATATGCAATTAAGCGGAGATAACTACTGCTTTGCCAACTTATTCTCCAAAATAATGCTCTTATAATTAACTAGCGTGTGGCTCAATTTGAATTTATCATAACGGAGTTCCTTTTTAAGAAGCGTGTGGTTTTATTTTTTAAATTTTACAAGTAAATGTTTGAATAATCGATATCGTTAGGCAAGTGATTACAATTATAACGTATTACCCTTTACTTTAAAGGGCTTAAAAATATTTCAATTGATACCATAGTTGACAAAGTGACCCCCGCCCCTGTGAGAAGCGAATGACGTCACCAACACAAAAATTGTACCGTGGCCATTTTTCAAAACAATGATTGGAACTACAAAGTCTCATAATCATTGTGCAATAAACAACCCCTTTTTTTTGCTGGATTGAGTTAAATTTTGTCATATGCTTCCATGTTAAAAAATATAAAATTTCGAATAAATTTCGAAATTTTCGCTCTAAAATTCTATTCTAGTTCTTGACGTTTCGACAACAAAGCCGAATACAAAGTTTCGTGGAAATCCATTAATGTGTGTGGCAGCGTCCCAGGAAATCCATTAATGTGTGTGACCGCATGTGTAGTATCGTCTACACATGCGGTCAACAACAGAGAGGTAAACGCACATCCCTCCAGAAATAGTCAAAACATGCTCAGCAGGTCCTATAACGTATTTTGGAATCAAAATCTCCAATTCGAAAATTGTCGTGAAAATAATATTTTTTCTATACTATATGACATTATACGTGGAAATAAAGGTAAAAGTAAAAATAAAGTAAAAATTAAGATAAAGTAAAAATAAATCAGAGAGATTGCATGTTAAGAACAGTTTTAAAAATGATCCAGTTTGTCGCTCCAACTTTTGCATGTATGTACTCAGTGTTCACAATTCTGAATTTATTTTTTGTTTGCTTATGAAATATAACAAAATTATCGACAAAGCTGATAAATGCTTGCAAAAATATTTCTTTCTGGAATAAAATTTAATTCCTATATAAATTAAGTTAATCTAAAATTACATCTATACACATTCAAACTTATATTAAGAGGGGTTAAAGTTAATAGCAGGAACTTTCACGAATATTCTCGTGAATGAGGGATATCTATAAAGTTTCTTCCATAAATTTCAGAGGTGAATTCAAACTGCGCACTTGTTTGGAAAAATTTTGAAACCTTAATGTCTTGGAAAATGACGTCAGAGAGACAGAAAAGTCCGTCTTGAGTTGCTGTGCCCTTTAATGCATAAAGACATTATTCTGACATTGTAATTCTCCATTTTGTATTCATGTGTATTCTTGCCCGTCTGCAAGTGACGTTTAAAGCGATATATGCAAATCAGAGGCGGTATATTTTGACTGTATAATACCTGATTTAGAAAATGAACAGCCGAAGTTCAGTTTATAGTATATATCACGTGAATGTACTATATTTGTGTAGATATTAGATTAAGGGATTTTATATGATATAAAATAGCAAAGAATTTAATTAAACAAAAATATTTATCTGATTTTGAAATTATTTGCTGTGCATATCATTTGGTATTTTCCACTATTTCAATTTCATTAATATTTTCAATAGTAATTGATGGTTATGAAGATGTATATTTTACAAGAAATAACTTGTTAAAAGAGCTATGCGATTCTGAGGTGAATGATAATATCAATTTGGCATTTTACCGACTTGAAAAATATTAATAATTTTTAATATGATTTGAGACCATAAAAATTATCGATATTAATTTAAAAAAATACGTATATTTTTGTATTTTAATACCGATTATGTTATAAAAATAAAAAAATATATGGTATTAAAATATATGAAATTGTTGAAAGTAGAAATGTACTTTATTTTTTGTTTGCATGTCCTAAAAATTACCGTTTTCTATATTTGGCCAAAATTGATGCATTCCATGCAATGGATAAGAAGTATGTTGATCGTCTAGTCTGGGCTACATTGATATTGTTTAAAGCGCATTTATCTTTTAAATCTATTGTTTATTTAACGGTTTGGTTATTCACAATTTAGGGGAGAGTCGGTAAATTCCGTACGGCTGGTAATGCCGTACACTCTTATTTCTGAATAATGCCAATAGCTGGCAGCACGACATTTATTGCGTCTAGTCTACTTCTGCACCATAAATGTTTTGTTTTCGCCACGAAGTCCTTCGCTGAAAAACTGCCGAAATATTTGCGATTTAAGGTAAGTTCTCTTATGGAAATTTTATTTTAATTATGTTTGCTATCTGCTAGAGACCACCCAGTTTCATTTTATTTGTTGTCTTCGAATTTTTTTGTTAGTTTAAACGATTAATTTAATGGTAAAGTGGTAGATGAAATCAATTCCTGCTTCATTTAAACGTGGTTAGACTTAAGAAAATAAAGGATCAGGTTGGGTAATTACGTACATTGTGTACGGCATAACCCACCTGTGTACGGTATTTGCCTTCGGGTATATTTTATTCGAAAATGAGACTATACGATTCTTTATTATTGTTGGCTGGTGAATTTCCTCTGCAAGTAGTAGCCATAACACAGGCCATTGTGGCCAGTTATAATAATAATAATAATAATATTCGAAAATCTTAGATTTAAGCGTTTTGAACCATTCCAAAATTTAATTTTTATCTTTTTCAAAAATAGTGTTATTAAACAAACAGTTATTAGTTTTCAGGCTATATTTTATTTTATTCTGATATCTGGATACTGTTTTAGGATTTTATCCTGGTATCAGGATATTGTTTTAGGATTTTATCGTGCTATCAGGATTTTGTTTTAGGATTTTATCCTGAAATAGGGATGAGGAATCAGTGATGAGGACTTTGTCGTTGCCAAAGCCATGGAAGTTCCTCAATCTGGACAATCAGGAGAAGCTACCCACAGTGCCCAACCATCAGGAGAAGCTGCCCACAGTGCCCAACCACCAGGAGAAGGATCAGTCATAGATGAGTCTCCAAAAGAGATGGATCTTTCGCCACTAAACCTGCCTCGAGCGTTGTCATCATTAACAAACAGGAAAATACTTGCTAAATCCTCTGAAATTCTGACTTCCACGCCCATAAAGAACAAGCTTTTGGATAAGCTGAAACCAAAGAAGAGAATAACAACCACAAAACGAAAGCTAAATGTTTATAAAGCTGGAAAGAAAAGAAAAATCACTTCTGCGTCTGGAAAGAAAGGAACTAAAAAAAGAAGGAAAAACCTAGAGATCTTCCAAGTCAAGATTTCAGTTGCTTAATTTGTGGAGAGCCATACATCGAGCCGCCATCAGAAGATTGGATTGAATGCCATAAATGCAGAGGATGGTCTCACGAGGGATGCACTGATGGCTTGGGTACATCAGTGGGACTATACGAGTGCGACAGTTGCCAAAAATAATTTTTCATTTGTGCTTTTTAAGAATAAACATTCTCTTTAGTTCAATACGAACTTATCGTCATTTCATTTCGCGAATATTTTACTGTACGGTATTTTCCGACCATGTCGCATAATACCGTACATTCACCACTTTCACTTTTTAATTTTTTTTAAAAAAGGCAATGCTGTTTTTAGCCAATCTATATAAATAAAAATGAAAATCTGTCTGTCTGTCTGTCTGTCTGTCTGTCTGTCTGTCTGTTTGTCACACCATCACGGGAGAACGGCTGAACCGAATTTGATGAAATTTTGTGGGTAGCCCAGAAATAGCCCCACTTAAAATTATATCCGTGTTTTGAGTTTCTACGACCAGTGGTTCTCGAGATATTAGTAAAACACGAAATTTTCGTTTGTCCCATCATCACGGAAAAACGGCTGAACCGAATTTAATGAAATTTGGTGAATAGCCTTGAAATATCCCCCCATAAATTTTGTCCAAGTTTCGAGTTTCTAAGACCTGGGGTTGTCGAGATATTAATGAAAAACGGAACTTTTTCCTAGGAGTTCTACTCCCTAACTCCGTGGTTTATCCAAACGAAAAGCTTGAAAATCGTTTGAAAGTGAATTAAAATTTAATCTCTGAGTTTGATGGGAGATTTTTTGCGTTAATTAGTCACTTTCTGAAAAAATGAATTGTTTGAAACATGATTTAAAGTGGAAATCTATCTCCATGGTTCATGGTTTATTTAAAACAAGCTTTTGCGGAACAATGAGAAGTATAGACAAATCAAAATCGTTATTTAATTTCGCAGTTTATGTTATAAGACATGACATATTTAACATGTTATAAGATTCTATATTATATCATGTTACTCAGAAACGCAATTAAATTAAATCTGTCTGTTAATTTTAATAATTATTTTTTCGATTTGAATAATAAATAAATGGATATAAAAATATATTTTAGAAAAGAACGATTTGATTTTTCTTATAGCATTTTTGACTGGATAATATCAATTACGGTCTTCAGGTTTAAAAATTATTATTATTTATATATTCGGGGATTATTGATTCAAGGATTATTGATATTTTCAAGTTATTATGCAATTATTTTATTATGACAAAAATTGTTTAAACTCACATATTGTATGTTGTACGAATCTTCTACAAATACACGTGTATATCTTTTAATCTACGAGAATATAAGTAGTACAGGTATATTGACATATGTTTTGATATATATTGGCATATATTGGAATCAATTACGACCTTCTGGTATAAAGAGTACGGATATTATTGATGTTTTCAATTTATTACGTCATCTCTTTTATTTTGGCAAATATTTTTGAGACGCATATTGTAATACGGGTAATCTTCTACTAACACATTGGCATATTTTCTGATCTGCGACAATATAATTAGTACGGGGTTGCATATATTCATTCAATTCCTATTTTTTCTTCTGTAAATTTGCTTACAAAAGGGGGCAGGATGTTTTATTCTTCAGATCTGATCGTGAAGATAATTTTGCATAGTGAGAACATATATTCTTAAACTTCTCTTTAGGAGCAATAAATTTAATATTTTAACAGAATTTGCACATGATTGCGAACTTTAAGTTTCTTTAAATTATACACTCCGTACGAATAACGGGTGTGCTGTTAGTGGTTAATAAATTTTAACATTTTAGGAGGATATATCATGTTGCTCGGCATCGCAATTAAATTAAATGTGTTTGTTAATGTTTTTATTATTTTTTTTTCGATTTAAATAATAAATAAATGGATAAATGGATATAAAAGTATATCTTATGAATGGACGGTTTGATTTTTCTTTTAATTATATTAATTGCTGACTGCGTACATCCATTTCATTTATTTTGGCAAAGAGTTTTCAAGCTTATATCGTATTTAGCTACTAAACTCATATATTGTGTTTAGCCAATAAATTCATATAGCCGATTGTTGAAACAGAAAAAGAGTAGAGCGGGTATATCTTCTAATACAATTGTAGTGTTTTCATTTAGTATATTGAAACGGGATAAGAATGTTTCATTCAGATCTGCAAATTCAAAGCTACGAATTTGGAGGGATATCGCTAATTTGACAACTTTTCTTAAACTTTGCCAAATTGACGGAAATGTCGCCAAATTGATATAAACGACACACAAACAGCTGCCATAAACCTTCGGGTTGGTCGTGTGGCTTGGGTCTTCTACATATCAATGAAAATTTTTTTTGTTTTGTTAGAAGAGAGTACTGAAATGATGTTTGGTTAGCATTTATCTGTCAGACCAACCATCCTACTTAGTAATACATTTAGCGAATTTTTAAAATGTCACCAAATTGATAAAAATGTTTTCAAATCTATAAAAATATCTTGAAATTGATAAAATTGCGCTACATAAATGATATTAATTGTTTTTTGTTAGGGGATAGTATTGTGATGATATTTCGTCAATTTGTCGCAAAGTGGAACTGTCAGTTCTACAGTCCCACTTGGCGATAAATTTGGCGATTTTTTAAAATGTCGCTAATTTGACGAAACTGTCGCCAAATGTTCCATAGAAATATAACTATTTAGACGATATTTTTTCTACCAATTTATTTGAAGCAAATGATATCATGTCGCTTAGCAACGGATTTAAATCCAATGTGTTTATGCGGCAGACGATTTTTATTAAATCCTTTCCGATTTGAATAATGAAGATATGTATATAAAATAAATTTCATTGCCATTTCATTTTGGACTGGATAATATCAATTATACTCTTCAGGTTTAAACATTATTATTATTGATATTTTCCGGAATTATTGATTCAGTGACTATTGATATTTTTAAGTTATTACGCCATTGTTTTATTGCGGCAAAAATTGCTGACACACGCATATTGTACGTTGTACGAGTAATCTTCTAGGAATGCACGGGTATATCTTCTAACCTACGAGAATATAAGTAGTACAGGTATATTGGCATATATTTCGACATATAGTGGCATATATATTGGAATCAAGTACAGTCTTCTGGTATGAAGATTACGGGGATTAATTATATATTCAATTTATTACGTCGTCTGTTGTATTTTACCAAAAAACATTTGAAACTCATATTGCAAAACGGGTAATCTTCTACTAATAATCGGACATTATAAGTAGTACGTGTATATCTTCCCATATGATTTCAGCACTTTAATTTTGACATATATTGGAATAAATGACTGTCTTCAGATTTAAAGATTACGGGTTTATTGGTATTTTCAATTTATACATGTAATCTACTAATACAGGTTATATTTTCTAATATTCGCGTATATAATTAGTACGGGTCCCATACAATTTTAACGCTTTTATTTTGCATATATTGATTCAATTCCATATTTTTTTTATATTTGCTTACATAAGGGGTCCAAGATGTTTTATTCTTCAGATATGTCGATGAAGATAATTTTATATAGCGAGAACAGAGATTCTTAAACTTCTTTTTAGGAGCATTATATTAAATATTTTAACAGAATATTTTGATTAAACATGTCATTTAGTATACTATAAGAATTTGGGCATGATTATGAATTTCAAGTTTCTTTATATTATATACTCCGTACGAAGAACGGGTATGCTGCTAGTTTCAAATATAATTTACTTCGACACAAATCAGAGGTAAATATGAGACCAATCTAGCCACTATTGCTGGAATATTAACAAAGATAGACGACATTTAAAAAATGTGTACGGCATTTACCGACTCTCCCCTAATGTTTTTGCGCAATTTTGTCAATTTTCGCAAAAATCCTTCCATAGCGATAGTCAAAATTTTCGCTAAATTTCACTCTTATCATCATTGTATCAGTTTTTCAAAGGTCTGGTGAGAGGAGAGGGGGAGGGGTTAAAATCGCTTTGTGATCATTTTGACGTTTTCTTGCGGTCACGTGACGTCGATGCGCTTCTGTTAAAGAGATGACAAATAAATTTTAATAGACAAGTGGTTAAACCACTGAGGTTGCACTCAGAGAATCCAAGTTCAGTTCCAGGTTCCACCCAAACTATCACCGCATTTACGTGGAGGACGTAAACTGTGGGTCCGAAAGTCCTTTCGAGAGGTTGGTGGCACAGAAAAGATTGTTACAATCCCTGTGAATGAGGCCCGCATTGGGCGTCAGTCTAAATTGGGAGACACTGTCCAGATCATCTGAACAGAATCTCAACGTCTTCTAGTAGGTCAGATAATCTGCGTCGAAAAAAATACAGTCTATTATAGGGGTTCTACGTGTTAGTGGGTGGAGGTCATTCATAGTCTATAGTTGCCTGTAGCTGCTGAAATATTCCTGTTATGATATTATCGTTAGAAACTAACCTCTAGATGCGAGCATTGTAGATAATATATTTCTGTAAACCAATAAGTGATATTTGAGTATCTATGCTTATAATCTATCTCCCTTTGAGAAACAATGTTTTATATCGTACAAGGAGCTCTCATGATTATTATTTTCTATACAGCGTGTCCCCAAAAGATTGAAACGCGCTTTAAGTCTTTACCTGTTGGAAATAAGTGGGTACTGTGAATTGCAAAAATGTTGAAAGTAAGGTAGGAAATAAGACTACGTTAATGAAATAGTCCTCCCATTAATTTTTAAAAAGTTACAGTTTTAAAGTTTTTATACGACCCCCTTTAGACAAATTGTGCCAATCAGAAAATTTGTATTTTTAATGTAACAAGATCATTAAAGGAAATACGCATATCTGTATCTTTAAATAACGCATATCTGTATCTTTAAAATCAACTGAATTATGATAAAGGAAAAAATATGACTTTTGCCCCTTTTCCGTACTATGTGAAAGACTGTTTCATCAGTGAAAATAGGGATCATAAACAAATAGAAGATGGAAATTGTTTAGATCAGAAATACGTTAATATGTGTCAAATTTTTTTATCACCAATGCATCTAAATAAAGCATTGCACAGACAGAGATTATATAAAGCAGTGGTACTTACTACGTGGTTGGGGCGCATAATTAAAATATGCATGCATTGATAGAAGAAAACTGATATTAATGGACAAATTCCGTTACAAATACTAGAAATACAAATTTACAAAACGCAATTCAAGCAATTATGACGCAATTATCACGCAATTTAAAACACAATAATGATCGGTGTGACTATTGATTGCTTCAGCTTCCGTAAACAAACATTCATCAGTCCACAGAATGTTCTTAACAAAGTTCGAATTGATGTCTTGTTGAATTAACAACCAGTTGCAGAATGCTACACGCCGGTTGAAATCGGAGGGATGAAGTGCTTGAAGTCCATGAATACAAAAACACGCAGCATTTCTTATAGCGTTAGAAATGAGTTAAATAAAAAGTTTCTGAAACGTGCTTATCTGTCAGAAACTCTCATTCCAAAATTTTAAGGATGATACAATTTTATCTTTACGATAGTATAACAAATCGGCCATGTCTTCATAATGGAGCCTGAATGGTTGTACGTGAATAACTTCCTTCATTGTATGTGCGGAGGGGATTAGGATCGCCAACGCTTATGGCCAAAATTGTGGAACAAAATGACCATTTTAAGTAGTTAAAGTTAGCCATTTTGTGACTACGTTTAATCATTTTTACGTACGTAACGTTTCTATAAACATCTAGATCTAAACATAAAAAGGCTTAATTGACGACACTAGTAGTTTATCTGCCTTAGATATTTTCAAAACGGTTCAAACTATTAAAAGATAGAAATTAGAATTTTTTTTACAAAACAGTTAGAAACATCAGTATATAGAAATCATAACCACACTATTTGGAAAACTAAGACCATGATTTGAAATCCAATTATATAATCTGCTATAGGGTTTTGAAAGAGCTAAAGATTACTTATAGCTTATAGTAAGCATTTAGCTTATAGTAAACATTTTTGATTTTCGAGATATAAGCATTGCAACAGCTTATTTATCTAGAAAGTCGATTTATAAGTGAACACTTCAGCTGCTTACTGTTTATATATTTTGTAGAAGACATTTCTTGTGAACGTAGGCAAACTGGGGAAAAACACGATCGGGCAAAAATTATTTTGTTTAACAAAAAATATTCAACGTCTTACAATACTGAAATTATATTTATATATTCATAAATAAACCTCGGCAGAACAAGTATAAATTGTTTACATTTTTATCAACAAGGTTTTGAGATATAATCGCCCAAAGTGTTTACATTTTTTATAACGCTCCGATTTTATTCAGAGATACCACAATCATATAAATGTTATTCACATCAAAAGTTAAATCCAATTGTTACTTGGAATACTACTATATGCAACTACCTTTTAAAAAAACATTGTAACAATCAAATAGTATAAGAAGTTCTCGCTATTATTTTCCGTTCTACAAAACTAGACACATTTATTAAATCTTAAGTTAAATAGATGAAATACATCTATACTTGAAACAAAACGCACCTGCTTGAGAAAGTTTAGAAACCTTAATGACTTGGAAAATGCTGTCAGAGGAACACAAAAGGTTGTTTTGAATTTGAGACAGCTAATGTATAAAGACATTATTTCGACATTGAAACCTTCCTGTTTGTTATCTTGCATTTCCGCTATCGTTCTCAAATGACGAAAATGTGATATACGTACTAAATCAGGTAAGGGTCATTTTGAGTAATCTCACTTTGGAAGGATGGACAAATGGTCCAGTCTCAATTCATCAAAATAATGTATTTTATCTGTAGTATAAGTGGAAAATATTTTATGTGTATATTATGTGTGTAAGTTAAATATATTTTGTGTATAGTATTTTATGTGCATAAGAAAAATATGTATAGTGAAATAAAGTTTGTGTATAGTATTAGATGTGAATTGTGAAGTCTATATAACCATTGGTTATTATTTCCTCCAATTTCGTTATGATTTATGTTGATTTTATATTAACGATTTATGACTGGTTCGTTTATGTAGACCAATCACTGAGCCATGTAACATCTGCAGTCCTGCATGGCGACAAGGTTAGTTTGGGATCGCGAGTGAGAGAGAAAGCTGCGCACAGTCCTAGAAGTAGTATGGTAGATAGTTCCGCTGAAGTTCGGTTTGAAGTAGGAAGTCGCTAGGAGTCAAGTCGATGTGTGAGTGAACAGGAAAGAGAATTCAAGTCCGTGGAGAATTCAAGCACTAGGATTGATACCACTATGATCATAAGGATCTAGTATCACTGGTTGCCCAAGGCAAGGTTTAGATGGCCTAGGAATAAATTGGGTAAGCATCGACGATTTATAGCTCTTCTATTGATTACTTAAACATCGTATATCGCCAAGTCCGTTAATGTTCATTCATGCTATATTGTGTTAAAAATGACAATTTGCAATACTGGCTGTTTGTTATCAGTCTATATTTAGTTACTCGGCCAGCTGCTGTATATTGAGTGAGTGCATGACAATTGTGTTCAATACAACTTCCTGCATCAGTGTGTTATTGTCCCTGGCCGAAAACCCTTTCATATCCATTATTACCAAAGTTTGGATTTACGTCGCCTTTACTTGACGTATCTATATAATCAGGCAACCAAAGAAGTATTTCTCTTTCAACTGGAATCTATTTTTCCCCCTCCTTACATTCATTTCTTACTAAGACCTGAAGGAGAAAGCAATGGTAAAGGAATTCTTTCCCATGACGTCATTCTAGGGTTACCACTTTTTGAACTTCGAAGAAGGATTACCAGATTTGGTGATTTACCGCCAGTTTAGAAACATTTGGCGACTTCCCGAATCTTCGACAAGGACCGCTAAATAACGATTATTTGTCATGATATTATAGATTTCCGAAAGTTTCTATGAAGGGTCAGTCGACAAGATACGAGCTACATTGGTCTGTGATTTTTGTCAATGTTTCGAAAATAGTAGAGGTTATTTTGTGAAAATACTTTTTTTAATGCTTTGATATTAGTATCAGTTATTTTGTGAAATTAGTGGTGGATTAAAGTGCTGTTTGACTGTACATTGTTCATATTTACGTTGTGCTTGTGAATAAACATGTTATGTATCCAGAAACTTGTACCCATTCTTGTATTCTGCGTGCACACATTCCAGGTGTTACGCTGTAATAGTAATAAGTCCTTTACAGTATAAGTGAAAAATATGCGTATAAGCGAAAATGTAACGTGTATAAGTGAAAAATAAATTTGGTATTTCTACCATAGTAGCAATCTAATAATGACCCAATACATGGCAGCTAATCTCGGTAATATTGGACCAATATTAAAAAGGGAACATTTTAACTGAATTCGTCCAATATTGACTTAAAATATTGGGAAAATATGCGGCCAATATTGGTGTTCCATTGGAAATATTTCCAATCTAATACCAATGTCTGCGTAATATTGTAATGAAAATATTTAGCTTTAACTGGAGGCCAATGTAACACTAATATTTGCCCAAAATTGGGATTGCATTCGAAATATATTTCCAATGTAATCCCAATATTAGGCAGACTACTACTAGCATAAATTCTTAGCATTTAATGTTATGATGTAATATTGGACCAACATTGGTTCATTATTGGACCAATATTAAATGCTGCTAGAGGAGTCTCTTGTTGTAGATATATATTTTAAATGAAAAATAAGGATCTTAGAACAAAAGTTTAAAAAATCTGATGTAGGCAGCACATGACTTTCCTTATATAATGCAATGAATTTACTACTGTTACAGTGTAAAATACACTAGGAGGATACAAAAAAGCCTTTAAGGCATTGTTATCTGAATGTTTTTAACTTCTAATTCTTTAAAAACTCACCCCGTTCTTATGTTTAGGAACATTTATACCTTTAAATGACATTTTAAGTACACCTTAAGTATTTCACTCTTTTTAGAGGAAGACAAGAATAAAAGCATCTGTTATTTTAGTCCATGTCTTTTTTTTTTTTTTTTTGTTACAAATTTCGTGTCTCGTGTTTCACCTATCCTTTAAAAATGAAATGTTTAAATATTTTTGGAAAGTGGGTGTAATACTCCTATCATGGGAAATAAAAATTATTTACCAATTTCTCAATTTTAACTGTGTTTTATCGGGGGGGGGGGATATTAAATATAATTTTATGATGCAAGTTGACTAAACACGTTTGTAGAAAAATAGTATTTCTATTAAAGAAAAATTAGGAAGTATTTTTGGAAGAAAGATGCTAAAAGCACGTTCACAGCTGCGAAACAGATGCAAAGTGTTACTTTTTCATTAGTGGTACGCAGATAAAATATATCAATGAAAATCTGATATGAGCAGCACATGACTTTCCTTATATAATGCAATGCATTTACTGCTTGTACAGTTTAAAAAATGTTATTCTTATAGTAGATACTTATATTCTTTCCAAGATATTGAATTTTCTTCAATTAGTCGTCATTTTCATTGATTTAGCGCCATTTTTATCAATTTGGCGAGATTTTCGTTTAGCGCCATTTTTAACAATTTGGCGAGATTTTCGTTAATTTGACAACATTTAAAAATGTTGCCAAGTTGGCGACATTCTGCTAAATTCGTCGCCAAAATCTCACCAAGTGTTATGGACGGAGAAAATAGTTATTCTTACAGCGGATAAATGACTATTGGCGTTCAAATACAAAACGAATACTCAAAGTAGCTTTTCTCGTGAATGGAACTAGTTAGATCCACGAGAATGATGTCACCCAATTTATCCCATGGTATTATATATGACAAGTGAATATGTTTCTCAATAGGAAATATTTTTTTTTATTTTATATGACTTTTTGATAATTTTTTTTAAAAATGTGCAATATCTCGGGAACGGTTCATGTTAGCGTTCAAAAAATTATGTCAATCGTTTTCTAATGAAAAATTACATAAGAAATGTATGCGTAACTTTATTAGCGGTTTTGATTTTTGTCGATCTTTTCAAAATTTCACTCGAAAATTTATGAGATTCTGAACATTTGATTGATTGCGTATAAAAACAATAGGCTTCCAGTGTTTACGGATTGCGATTTTTGTACCAAATTTCGTTCGAATCGGTCCAAATTCGTTCGTCTGTTATCGTCTCCACAGAATCACTGACACACACACACACACATCCATACTATCACACACACCCATACTTACACACACACCCATACTTTCACATATACACCCATACTTTCACATACACCCATACTTTCACATACACACATACTTTCACACACACACACACAGACAGGACTTCAAAAATGCTTGATTCGTGATCAGGCATGCTTGAAACGTGCTCTCCCGTCGAAAACTCGAATTCGAATTTCCGACCCCGTCACAATACTTTCCTTATACATTATGTATATAAGGAAAGTAAAAAATGGAAAAAGAAATAGTACATTTTTAATTATTTAAAACAAGAAATATTAATCATTCATAAATCACTGATTATGAAACAAACACTTTCCAACCGAAATGCAACTTTATTTAAACATCTCTAAAATACGATACCATCAACGCTGATATATTTTAAATTACCACAGTAATAATACTTAAAACCAATAAAATAATTTATTATATTTGAAAACTTGAAACTTCATCGACAAAAATGAAGTTTACGTTAATGACGTCATCGATATATAAATCGTCTGGCTCTCTATGTAAGAACAATGGGATATTCCGTTCGTATCACTTTTATTTCAGACTTCAGAACTAAATAACTTTGTGTGGAAAATATTCATTAATTCTTATACCATCTTATAATCATTTGTATACATTCTGTATCCATTAAAATTAAGTTTTGTTTTAGACATAATCAAATTTTGAGGATCATTTAAACTAAAAAATATTGTAATTGCGTTAGCGCAGAATATATATGCACAGAAAATATGCAAAAAAATACTTTTACGACCGATGCAACAGTAAATATAAATTATAAGAACATTAAAAATAACGATTTTTACGCTGGGAAAAAAAAGACGGTTGCCGTATTTTATTTTGAAATGGGTCACGTGATCTGTTCTATAAGATGGATGTAATTATTATTTTAATTTTTATTTAAGTAACTACTAAATGTAATTTGCAAATATTTTTTTTGTATATTTTATGGGATAATTTGAATATTTCCTAAAATTTTTGAAGCAATTTGTGAATTTTAACTTCAGTTTAAAAATGTTTGAAAAATTAGGTCCCATAGGGTTCAATGTATTTCACTTTTTCCACCAGGGCTCAATCCTAAACTAATTGGGATATTTTATTCATTTACATTGCCATATGTTCCACAGAGCACATACTAAAATTTCATTCTGATAAAGTCATTTTTACGGCAGTTACCTTGAGAACGGACAGACAGACAGAATGAATGAACGAAGTCATTAATACTTTTCAACTACGTTGGAAAGTGTTAAACAATTTGTAATTCACTTTCTGTTATAGATTAATGTGTCATGTGCGGTTATAGTTCTTGAACTTTTTGGTCTCATGACCGACTTTCACACATAAAAATTACTAAGACCCAGAACGCCAAGTGGCAGTAACCAATGATCCTCCTCTGAAAGAAGGCTTAATTTTCTGGAAAATAGTACTAAAAATATAACATTATTAACAAATATAGTAATATTTCTGTTATACACTTGAATCTGCCTTAAACGGAATTCAGGGAACTGGAAGAATTTTCCGTCTTGAAAAGGTTTCCGTTTCATGCAGGCTATTTTAAGAAAAGCTAACTTAAAAAGTTTACCTGGAAAGGGTAATAGTCCATATGCAATAATATTTTTTCTCACTTATACATGAGACTTTACAAGTTTTGATAAATGTATTTAGATAAAACCATTAGTACTATATTATACCTGTGGTACACAAAATGAAGCAAAACGCATATTTTGCAAGAAAAGCTAACTTAAAAAGTTTACCTGGAAATGGTAATAGTCCATATGCAGTAATATTTTTTCTCACTTATACATGAGACTTTACAAGTTTTGATAAATGTATTTAGATAAAACCATTAGTACTATATTATACCTGTGGTACACAAAATGAAGCAAAACGCATATTTTGCAAACTTATTTTTAATTGGACATATTAACATGGTCGTAAACCGTAAAGCCGTGCATATTACATTATGCCGCATAGAAATTTACCATTATTTCTTTGTGCAAGTTCCTGGAATAAAGTATATTAACATAATATTACCCAATCAACTTGATCTATTTTAACTTTTAAAAAATGGTTATTAAACACATTATAATTATAATTAAATTAAAATAATTATCACATATATTTTGGGAGGAGATTGGGTTCGTAAAACCAGGCATATTAATTTCTAAAACTGATTATGACCTTTTATTTATGTTAATATGCACACACCTCTTTTCTTGTCCTTGGATATTGACACGCAGTACTGCCTTTTGTTATAGGCCCTCAACAAAAACTCATTATTTTGCACATTGCCTCTTCAGCAACGCTTCAATTTTATGAAGTTTATAATCTATATGTGGCACGCTAATAGAAAAGAAAAGAACTAAAATTATGATTCACATTATTTATCATTACGTTGTGCGTTGTCTTTGAAATAACCCTCCAATTATTTACTTTTTGTGAGTCCTGTTAAGGACTTATTAATTAATATGTTACCAAAAGGATTACACCAATTTAATATTAACAATAACATTTATTAAAAACATAAAATACCTATTAAATTCAAATACATTAACTACTCTGCTTATTAATTATTTATTAAAATAGCATGTGAGAGGAGATCATGTGAGACCCTTAACCATATACCTAGCGTATTTAACAACCTGTGGGTGATTGACGAACACATACCTTCAATTTGGGCCTTGTTAGCAGCACGTGGTTAATCACGTCTATAGTTGCATCAACTCGTAGTGTAATGCATCCACTCGTAACTTCGTCGACTACTGCTGACTCAAACACTCCACTTATTTCATGCTCTTAGGCTGTTCTCTCCCCAAGTCATAATAACATATCTGCACAAGTCAACTCTTTCAACTCATATTCTCAAGAATCTGTTTAAGTGTACTCTCTCAAGTCATGTTTTCATGTCAAGTCATGTACTCAAGTCATGTTAGGCCTTTGCAATAGGCCATAATGCTTGCAAATACTTGGTTACACTGAACACATCCTAGATCTCCATTAATTGGGAACCTTTATGCAATACTCTGCTTCTTTAGTATTGTCGTTCTATCGTAATGACAGGCAAGCTCCGCACAAGTCATAACGTCCAGTCGTTGTACACATCTACTCAAGTCATGATTTCAGTTATCTGTTTAAGTCTACTCTCTTAAGTCATGTTGTACAAGTGTTTCCTTCGTCGTTCTCGGATCACAGATTGTGGCTCTCCTCTTTCTCGGGGACGTCAATTTCCCCCTTGCTTTCATTTGAAGCATTCAATGTGACGTAACAAGTACTTTCTCTATTGCTTAATCCTTTAACCAATGGAACCATTCCACATCCTCGTATGGGCCAGCTTGGCCCCCTCCGTCATCGCACCCTTAAATTTATGGTTTTCTGACCTTTAGGTTTACGGGTTGTAAAACTACGGGTGCCATCCAAACTGTCAGTATTGTCCGAATGTTGGATATATTCTCCAGACATCTGGAAGCATATCCAGTCAAAAACATCTCATCACAAACTATAGTGGACATTTTGGTTCAATATAGCACTTCGTACGGAATTTTTGGGATATACAATGTGCCAATGGAAGTCAATCTAAAAGTAAGGAATGTATTTAATTTACAGACAGCCTGAATATAGAAAGACGTTATAGCAGTATGGCAAAGCCATCCTCATTAGAGAGGGCGCATCATTTAATGAAGGAGTCCATGGTTTGCATTGCAAACAAGACCTTCGATTGGGACGAATCCCTAAAGTGGTTCAAGCTTTATGTAAACAATACCAAAAACAAGACTACGGGGTACGAACCAGCATTTTTTTCTTTTTTTACGGGACCTATAATTGCCAGGAGATAATATTCAGAGTAAAAGTGAAGACAGTGGTAATAGAAAAATGAGCTTAGAGTTGGAAAATAGAAACAACTATAAAGAATACGTTAAACAGAATCTGAAATTTTTCAATGAGATAATGAAAGATACTACAGGCTTACAAAGAACTGCTGCTAAAAACAAACACAAAGATATACGGTTGTCCATATGAAATATATAGAGGTTGGCGATACAGTTTTCCTAAAAAAACTGATTAAACCACCCGTGTTAAGCGACAAATTTACAGGATCATATAGAGTGATAAAAAAATAAAGAATAATAATATTATGATAAGAGAAAAAGACAATTGTACCGCCAAAATTATAACAATAAATATTAATAAATGCTTTGTGGCAAGTGAAAGAAGAGAGTATTTAAGTAATGAAAATAAAGAAAATTCAAATGAAAATGAAGAATTAAAGGAAAGTAATAAAGATCAAATGGAGATAACTGATATCATCAAGGAAAAAGAGCATACGGACAAGCAGAGTCCAAGATTTTCTTGAGACCCAGAGTTTTTTATACTCCAATATATGGGAAGAAGGGTATTAAAAAAAGGGATGTTATGCAAAATCAGAAAGTTGATAAGAATTTTGAAAATATTGATCATAAAATTATGCAAATTCAAAATGTTAAATGTCAAAGAGTACATAATGCAAATGGAAAGAAAGTGTTTGTAAAAATTTAAAATGAAAGTGAAAATAATAATTGTCAAAATATTCAAAATGAAAATGAAAATGTTCATTTTCAAAAACTGCAAAATTCAAATAATGCTAATAAAAGTATTCAAAAGGAAAATGATAATATAATAAGGGATAATAATCAAATTGATGATGAAGGTAATGATATTCTAAAAGTAGATTCAGAAATAGTTGAAAATCAAAGCAAATACAAAGAATATGTTAGGCAAAAATAAGAGTTACTAAATGAAATACAAATTTATAACACAAATGAAATTGAAAACATTTATGAACAAAATGAAAGCAAGCTTGATTCAGATTTTTTCATAAAAACAAAAAAATTTCAAAATTTTCTGATGATTGGTATTTAAAAAATTTCAAAATGAGAAAGAGATAAAAATAATAAGTCAAAATGAATTCTATGATTCTATCTAATGATCTATTATCTAATGATCTGGCAATGAATGAATTATAAAAATGAAAAAATGGATAATGATATGAAATGCTTAAAAGCAATAATGAAGGAATTGTTTCAAAAAGGAAAATGGTATAAATTTCAAAGAAAATTAAAATAGTTGTACAAGAATTTGTTTTCAGAAAAATTATATAAATAATGATGCATAGAAAATAATGATATTGTGAAATCAACATGTTTTACATGAGATAAGAAAATTATGCAATAATGAATTATGTAAATGCCCTACAAAAATGAAAGGTAGAATAATAATATCTAATTGGGTAGATGAAAGGTCTGTAGCCAAATTCAGGCAAAGAAATGCTGCACAAGGACAGTTCAGTAGCATTGAATTTGTTTACAGGTGCAGGCAGGTAAGTTGAGTCTTGCGAAGAGTCTTGAAGCTTAAAAAATTGTGACATAATTAAGTAAAATGAAAAAATAGAAATGAGCTGAAAATCAGAATATTAAAGATTAGTCTTAAATGGTAGAAATTTTATGTAAAAGGAAAGAAGTAAAGGCATAAATAATCGAAAATTTTAAGTAAATTTGAATTTAAAATATTAAACTATGAACAGTTAAGATAGCTGTAAATCGCACGTTGCAATGAAGCAATCGCAGCTTGTAATCGGTCATTAGCAATAACGATTAAAATAAGGAGGGCCGTTTAGTTGACTGGTCACACCTCCGGTCCGAAGGGAAATTTTGAACGTTTCCGGATTCGAACTTCCGGTATCAAAAAAAGCAAAGGGGTTCTCTTATGATCTTTTGTTCAACTCGATCATTCAATTTCTGTCATCGAGTCAGGAGATCCGTTGTTGTGTTTACTTAAGGTGTTTTAAATGGAATTTAAAGGAAAAAACGTCAAATGTGTTGTCATTCCCATTTGCAATGTTAAAGTTACTTACAGAATCTGATGATAAAGCATATTGTAAATGGCTGCATGTAAAAGAAAGATTTCTTTGTTGTATTAATAATTATGTACCAATGTTTAAAGGTTAAGCAAAAATATTGTATTATGTGATAAAGCTATTAGTTATGAAAATTGATTAAGGAGAAAAATAATTGTGTTAAAAAATATACTGTGTAATTTGTAAAGAAATGTGTAATTGTGTAAAAGTATCAAGAGTTAGATGACTAGGTATGTTACATTTCAAAGTGATTGTGCATATGTTTAAAATAGTTTTAAAATAATCAAAATTTAATTGTTGTTGTTGTTGAAACCCAGACCGTCCGACCTACCACAAAATTTAATTGTGTTTCAATTGAAAGCTTAACCTGGTGGAAAAATGAACCTGGTGGAAAAATTGAAAGCCTAACCTGGTGATGGGTAAAAGAAAGATTTATTTGTTGTATTAATAATTATGTACCAACGTTTAAAGGTTAAGCAAAAATATTGTATTATGTGATGAAGCTATTAGTTATGAAAATTGATTAAGGAGGAAAATAATTGTGTTAAAAAATATACTGTGTAATTTGTAAATAAATGTGTAATTGTGTTAAAAGTATCAAGAGTTAGATGACTAGGTATGTTACATTTCAAAGTGATTGTGCATATGTTTAAAATAGTTTTAAAAAAATCAAAATTTAATTGTGCTTCAATTGAAAGCTTAACCTGGTGGATTTGATGAATACTTGACTTTTATATAATGCATTATATGTGTTAAAAAGCTGTTGGAGATCACAAAAGACTGTGTTTGATTGCCATTATGGACGAACTTTGTGCCAAGAAAAAAAACTGCCAATTACAACGTTGAGATTCGAACAATTTCTTCGAACTTTACTGGTGTTGTGTTTTTTTTTGTCCAAGAGGAGATATGTGAGACCAGAAATTGATCTCACACTTTGATAAGACACTTTTATGAGAATATTTATTGTGTACGAAACATCTAACAATACTTGCAGTCTGGATGGCACCGAATTTTACAACCCGAGAAACTAAAGGACAGAAAACCATAAATTTAGGTGTGCCATGACGGAGGGGGCCAAGCTGGCCCTTACGAGGATGTGGAATGGTTCCATTGGTTAAAGGATTAATCAATGGAGAAAGTACTTATTACGTCACATTGAATGCTTCAAATGAAAGTAAGGGGGAAAATAACACCCACGAGAAAGAAGAGAGCCACAGCCTGTGACCCGAGAATGACAAATGAGAGACTTGTACAACATGATTTGAGAGAGTAGAATTAAACAGATAACTGAAATCATGACTTGAGTAGATGTGTGCAACGACTGCGATGTTATGACTTGTGCGGAGGATTGCCTGTCATTACGATAGAACGACAATACTAAAGAAGCAGAGTATTGCGTAGAGGTTCCCAATTAATGGAGATCTAGGATGTGTTCAGGGCAACCAAGTAGTTGCAAGCATTATGGTCTATTGCAAAGGTCGAAATTGAAGGTATGTGTTCCTCATGTATTCACAGGTTATAAAAGTACATTAGGCATGCGATAGCGGGTTTCACAATGTTCCCTCCGACGAAATAATTAATAATAAAAATAATTAATGTAATTAAATTTAATAAGTATTTTATGTTTTTAATAAATGTTATTGTTAATGTTAAATTGGTGTAATCCTTTTGGTAACGTATTAATTAATAATTCCTTTACAGGACTCACCCAAAAAGTAATTAATTGGAGGGTTTAATAGCAGCACAACAAGCAATGTACGATTTAATTAATGAGTCCAAAATGTACGAATTCACGGCCATATTAGGATATTTTATGTTAATGATAATTAATCAAAAAGTTCAACTTCAAGTTTTTGTATTTAAAATGTGTGCCACACTATATGTATAAAGAAGGAAATTATGTATGTATGTATGATCCTACATCACGGGAGAACGGCTGAACCGAATTTGAGGAAATTTGGTGGGTAGTTTTAAAATAGACCCACTTAAAATTTAGTTCATGTTTTGAGTTTTTAATACCAGGGGTTGTCGCGATATTAATGAAAAACGAAACTTTTGTTTGTCTCATCATCATGGGAGAATAGCTGCACCGAATTTAATGAAATTTTGTGGATAGCTTTGAAATAGCCCCCCATAAATTTAGTCCAAGTTTCGAGTTTCTAAGACCAGGGTTTGTAGATATATTGATGGAAAACGAAACTTTGTCCTGCGAGTTCTACTCTCTAACTCCATGATTTCTAACGAAAATGGTTGGAAATAGTTGGTTTAAAACGTGAAAGTCAATTATATTTCTGAGTTTCTGGAAGTTTATTGAACGTATTAGTCACTTTTGAAAATCGAAGGTTTGAAATAAGAATTTAAATGGAAACTCTATCACCATGGTTTAATTTTCACAGGCTTACTCAACAACGACAAGTATTAAGAAATCAAACTTGTTATTTAATTATCAGCATTTTATGAGGAGATTCCTTCTTATATCATGGCAAGTCTTTTAACTCTGCTTTGCACACCGGTGATGCCGTTAATTACCCGTTGGAATTTCTGAACTACCTCGAGCTACCTGGAATGCCTTCTCATATCTTGAAGTTAAAGAAAGGATCACCAATAATGCTTCTGCGAAATCTGGACCCGCCAAAACTATGCAATGGAACACGGCTCTGTGTCGAAAATATTTTACCAAATGTCATGAAAGCCACAGTATTAACGGGAAAGGCAAAAGGAGAGGAATGCAATGATTTTTTTTCTAACATAATGTAATGAATTTACTTCTTTCACAGTGAAAAACAATGTATAAGATTCACAGCCCTATATGCTCTGGTGTAATTCTTATCAGATTTTTGCATCGTAAATCCCGAAGAACGACGTGTAATTGTTGCTAGTGTTATATATTTGTGAAATTTAAACAAAAGGGAATTGACAAATAAAACAGATGCGTTTAAGTCACGTTAACAAATGAAACTAAATTCCACTGTGTATGACACATAACAGATGATACATACTTGAAAATGCATTTTTCAACAATTTCAAAACAACGCATTTCGAAACAATCGCAAAACAACGCATTCCGAAGTAATCGCAAGACAGATCATTCCGAATTATTCGCAAGACAAAGCATTTCGAAACAGGGCAAGACAACGCATTTCGAAACAATAGCAAAACAACGCATTCCGAAATAATTGCAGGACAAAGCATTCCGAAACAATCACAAGACAACGCATTCCGAAACAATGGCAAGATAATGCATTCCGAGACAATCGCAGAACAAGACATTCTTCAATAATTGCAAGACAACTAATTCGGAAACAATTGCAAGTTAACGCATTCCGAAACAATCCAAGAGAACGCATTCAAAAGCAATCGCAAGTCAACTCATTCCGAAATAATCGCAGGACAGGGCATTCCGAAACAATCACAAGACAACGCATTCAGAAGCAATCGCAAGGCAACTCATTCCGAAACAATCGCAAGACAATGTATTCTGTAACAATCGCAAGACAACTCATTCCGAAACAATCACAAAACAACGCATTCGGAAACAATCGCAAGACAACGCATTCCGAAACAATCACAAGACAACGCATTCTGAAACAATCGCAGGACAACGCATTCCGAAACAATTGCAGGACAACATACTCCTCAACAATAGCAAGATAACACATTATTAACATCCATGACAACGCATTCCTCAACTACTGCAAAGTTTAAAATTACAAGCTATGGTAAAGCATGTCCGCAAAAATTAGAAGCGAAATGAAGAATACAAATAATTTAATACTTTTTATCAAAAGCTACTTTTGATGCGAATTTTGATGGCACAGGAAAAACACATTCATGCAATTTTCGGATGAACTGTTTATATTATATTTCATTTTATGGAACTTTGTTCAAAATGTAACAAAACTAATTAAACGGGAATCGTCCTAAAATCGAAAAATTCGATATAATTCCAAATTAGTATCCATTCCATGCTTTATTTTATGCGTTAAAACTCATAAGTTGAGACCTTCATGTAAATAAATAAATAAATAAATAAATAATCCATCTGAGGTCCAAACTAAAGGGAACTTTTTCTAATCCTAAAGTGACATTAAGTGTACTTTACGTCCTGCAGAAAAAGCAAACGCTCTTAAATAAATATGATTAAAGCATCTGATTTAGACATACTCTGGTGTCTAAAGTTATATTTGCATGCACAAAAACGCTGATTTCTCAACAACCGTTCAATATACTTGACTGTTTTTTTGGGGATGGTACATAGCATTATAACACATAAATATAAACTGAAAATATCCAATATGAGTGCATATGCTACAAAACTAATTATAAAACTAATTGCCAATCCCCATCAATGTATGCCCAGCCTCTAAACGTGCGACAGCTCCCTACATTAAAAATTCTTTCCAAGACAAATAATACTTCTGAGCCATAAAAATTGTTTTCAGTCACTTAAACATTGAACTCAAAACCTGAATTGCAGAAGTTCGCATGGAAAATGCTTCTTACATAGCTCTTGCGCCGCTTATATATATATATATATATATATATATATATATATATATATATATATAATTTTTGCTACCAGTATAGAAAGATATACCAAATTTATACACAAATACAGTTACGTACCAGTGGCATTATTTCTCTAAAACTTTCGTTTTAAATCAACCCAAAGAAATCTAATATAAAAACACTATATTATCTCCAAGTCAACTGCCAAGGATGCAAGCAGACCGCTCATTATTTATGCGAAGGCGATCAACCGATGGCGACCTTGCAGCCTAAGATCTGTCCTAGAGCTTTCCGCCTAAAACGTCCGCATCACAGCTATATCATCAGTACTCACTTCCAAAATTCAATCTGCTGAAAATTTTTATTCCATTCCAAAAAAGAATCCGCACACTTGCCAAACCAGCGCTGTGATTGGTAACTCGGAGGAAGTACTGAATGATTGATAGTTTATAGTAAAATCACAGCATAAATTAGGGAAATAATAACAAATAAGTTTTGTGATCTCACTTTAAATATGGAAATTTTAATAACAGATAATTTGAGCCAGTAAAAAATGTCATGTATTACCCACATCAGATTTTTTGTTTTTCTTTCCTAATATTTGAGCACTACATATGCCCTGGTAAATATGACAAACCAGTCGTGACAAGAGAATCAAATTGAAATTGTCGCTATGAAACAGAGGCGACTGTCATATAAAAGTTCTTCAAAGTATAGAATACTTGTATATGCGATTAGATGTCAAATATACGTATAATTAACTGAAAATTTTCGAAATGAATATTAAATGAGTTCATTTAAAGGACACATATACTTAATTGGTTATTATGAACGTATAATTTCCTCCGACATGACAGACGAAGCAATTAACATGTCCAATTTCATCGACAGCACATTAGAACTCATACACCTGGCAGTCTGATCTTCTCATCTCTAATGATTGGGGGAATGAAATTGCACGTTTTAGACGAGGATAAATGTATATTCATTCTAACTCTACTGAAACGCAGTGGTAAAGGGCGTCATTTAGGTATTGATTTCCACTCGCCACTCACCTTTTACAGAAGTGGACAGAAAAGCGTTAATGCAAATCAGTGAATGTATCCTTAAGCTGTATATCACTGCAAGAATCTAACTACCGTATTCATTTTTTTTAGTATTTTAAGCGTATATAGATAATATTATAACATCAGAAAAAATGCTCTGATATAGACATCATACGATTTTCCGTACACAATACAATGACTTTAATTTTTTTTCCAGCAGTGTGGTGCTACAAAATGGTGTACAAAATCCACTGGGCATAGATTTTGGTATTGGACAAATACAACATAAATTGAAATTGTGTGCTTTTTGTAGCTTACTAGTTCAACCAAATGACTTATTCATACGCACGGGGAAAATCCTCATAAAATGCAATTACCATTTAATTGATATCAATTGCATGAGATAATTTTTTATTGGCGAATTACTGAACGTCAACGTACAAAACCGTTGTAAAAGTAAATTCTCTAGTGAATTCGGTTTACAATTCTCGGAGCGATTTTGATTTACTAGAATGAAGTTGCCTAATGTTGTATAGCATTGCATAATTTTGAATAACATTTAATAGTTCTGCATAAAATTGGTGTTGCATGATGCTGCATATTATATGAAGTGAATACTTTCGACGATGCTTAATATGTTTTCAACTCAAATAAATGTTAAATTTATCACCAAGGTAAACAGTCAATGCCTTAAAGATGAACAACCGTCGTCGACCTTGCAGCCTGTGATCTGCCCAAGAACATTCTAACGTAAACTTCCGCAGTACAACCACGCCATCCGTATTCACTTCCAGAACGCGATCTGCGAAAAACGTCCATTCCATATCAAAGCAGAATCTGCACGTTTGCCAAACAGGTACTTCGATTGGTCACTGATCATAAGTTCTGAATTGCTGTCAGTTTACAGTAAAATCATAATGTAACTTAGTGAAAAATTAACAAATGTGTTTCTGTGACCTCACTCTCATTATTTAAATGAAGTTTAAAAAAATGCAATTTAAGTCTGTAAGACAGTCATTGCCCGCAGCAGATATTTTGTCTTGGTTTTATAATACTTTTGCACTTCATATGGTCTTGTGATAATGAAAAACTGGTCGAGACAAGAGCTTCAAACTGAGATTGTCACTGTGAAACAGGAACGAAAGTCATATAAAATTTCTTCCAAAGTATGGAATACATGCAGATGCAGTAAAATATAAAATAACTTATTAATATGAAATGTTCGAAATGGATATAAAATGAGTTCATTTACAAATACATATATAGCGAATTCGCTAATATGAACGAATAATTTCCTCCAACATGACAAACGAAGCAATTAAAATGTCCAATTTTATCGATAACACCTTTGGATTAGAACTCATGCACCTGGTGTGGAAATCGCCTCATATGTAATGATTGGGGAAACATAATTGCCCGTTTTAGACGAAGATAAACGTAGATTCATTCTATCTGTACTTAAAAGCAGTGGTAAAGGGGCATCATTTAGAAATCGATTTCCATCTGCCACCAGAAGAGGACAGAAAAGCGATAATGCAAATCAGAGGATACATCCTAAAGCTGTATATCACTGCAAGAATTCAAAATCTACTTCAATATTCTTTTTTTTACTTTTTTAGTATTTTAAACTCATTTCGATAATATTATAACATCAGAAAAAAATGTCTGATGTGGACAGCACATAATGTAATGACTTTACATCTTTACATCGGTGTGGTAGTACACGATGTTGTGTACAAGATACACAATGGTTGTGTACAAGATACACAATGATTGTGTACAAGATCAATATAATAATGATTTTGGTATTGATCGAATACCACGTTAATTGAAAATGTGTGCTTCTGTTAATTTACTAGTTCAAGCAAATGACTTATTCATACTCATGTGCAAAATTCTGACATAATGCAATTAATATTTAATTGATATCATTTGCATGAAATAATATTTTTTATTCCTGGGTGTCAACATACAAAACCGATACAAAAAGTTAATTGTCTCGTGAATGGAACGATTTCAATTCACGAGAATGATATTACATAATATCGCATAATGTTTGATAGTATTGCATAATGTTGTAAAACATTAAATAGTGTTGCATTATATTGTTATTGCATAATACGTGAAGTGAATATATTTGACTATGTTTTTAATTCTGTATAACTTTTTTGATAAGTTTATTAATAAAATGTGCAGTATCTCGAGAACGTTTTATGCAAGCGTTCAGATTAGCGTTAGGTCAATTGTTTTCTAATTAAAAATTACGTGTTCAAATTATGATTCTTCAATGATTAAAAAATATCAAACATCTTGTAATATATCAAAATTGTTTCATGCTAGCGTTCTGAAGTTTGAATCATTTACTTTTCTAATGAAAAAATGTGTATGAAATAATTACTTTTTATCATTATTGAAAGAACACATATTTTGGGGAGTCTTTTTAAAGAAAACATTCTTAAATATGGAGGGTTCTTCCCACTACGTTTAATATTAATAGGGTACCAGTATTCATTGTTGTACTAAATTATTTTGAAACGATTCATTCACACCTGAGGTATTGCGTTCCCAGACTTACGGGTACACACACACACACATACACATACACAGACTAACATATATGCACATACACATACACAGACTAACATATATGCACATACACATACACAGACTAACATATATGCACTTACACATACACAGACTGACAAATATGCATATACACGAACATCACTACAAAAACGTTCAATTCAAGTTCAGATATGCTTAAGTTGTGGTCTTTCGTCAAAAATTGGAATTATAATTTTCGACTCCCTCACCATCGTTTTCTTGTATTATGTATAAAGGAAAAATTACAGAAAAAGGAATTTTAGAGAAAACGAGATAGTTTTGCTGCAAAAATTAATTATATTTTCGTATGTATTTGCAATAAAATGTATTAGCATATATTTAATATAGCTGCAATCAAACATCAATTTATTTTTCTACAATTTGAATGAATTTATCTAATAAAAATACAGTTACGAGTATTTTAAAAACGCTTAAAGGCATTGTTATCTGGAAGTTTTATGCTTCCAATTCACATAAATCCCTTTCTTACGCTTAGTCACATTTTCTCCTGGAAATGACATTTTAAAGACATCTTAAGTATTTCCTTCTTGCTCAAAGCACAAAAAAAGAAACACGAATAAACACATTTATCATTTCATTTTAAGTTAGTTTTACTGCGTTTGTAGTGGAATATTCCTTCAATTACGTATCTTTTGAAAGGAATGTGAAATATTGTGATAAGAATCTGTTTCGGGAATGTCTCTGTCACCGAGGGAAATAAATATTTTTTTACATATTTTCAGCTTTAAATGTGGTTTGTTTTTTATTCGATGATATCCGATAACATTTATTGACTTCTTATAAATGTTTTCATGTATAAAATTAAGTAAAAGGTGACTCATCTCGACTTCGAAGGTGACTCATACCAGAACTCATTTTTTTTCCAAGGTTTACGAGGAAAAATTTGAAAAATCGGTACTCTTGGTCAAAATTATTACAACTATAGAGTGTTACCCTTCATTTTAAATGGCTTGAAAAAATCCTTCGATTGATGCCATACTACAAAATGTAACCTCGAGGAAGGTAACTCCTCCCCCACCCTTAAGGGGGATAATAACTCGATGAATAAGAAAAATAATATCGTACCTATTTTTCACAATAATAATTGAAACTCATAAGTTTCGTAATCATTGAGCCATAAATAAACCACTTTATGCGTGATAATGTGAAATTTTGCCCAATGCTTCCATGTTAAAAAAATATAAAATTTCGAATAAATTTCGAAGTTTTCCTTGAAATTAAAAAAAAAAAATCTCTCTAGTTCTCGATTTTATAACCTAGCTGGCTATACAGTTTCGATAAAATCCATTGATATCTGTGGCTGCTATCGCGTACGCAAAGAATTGACCACACACATCAAACGGACATCACTTCAAAAATAGTCAAAACGTCTTCCGGAGGACTTAAAACATATATTGACATCAAAATCTCTACATCGAAAATTTTCGTAAAAATGATATTTACTCAATACTACGTATGAAAAAGTAGAAATTATACCTGGTTTTGTGAGAAAAATGTAAAGTTTCAATAAAAATGCAGTTTCTATGCAGTTGCAATATGTTTTATAATGCAGTTACTGTAAATGTTCTTATCAGTACTTATATACACTATTTTATAGAATAAAAGTATTATTTTCGCGAAAATGTTTGAGTTCGACATTTTAAGAGGTATTAAATCTATAGCCTTCATAATTATATTTCGTCTACTTTTAGAAAATCCGTCTGTACTTGCGTGTGTGTACGTATGTATTAAAATAGTATATGTGGTGACAAATGTAATGTTTTTATACTGCTATGTATTTCATACATAAATAGCTAAATAATGCAAAAATTGCGTTTCTCGGTAAAATTTATTAATTGTAGTGCAAATGCTGAAATTTTGTTTCATTTAAATACATACATTTAGGATGTCACTTTAACTCCATTACATTTTAATACCAGTATAGTCACTTTAATATACAAATACATTTTAATACTATAATAGTCACTTCAAAAAAGTACATTTTAGTGCCAGTATAGTCACTTTAATACAAATACATTTCAAAAACAAGTATAGTCACTTGAATATAAGTTCGTTTCAATACCAGTATAGTTACTTTAATATAAGTACATTTTAATACCAGTATAGTCACTTTAATACAAGTACATTTTAATACCACTGTAGTCACTATAATACTAGTACATTTTAATACCAGTATAGTCACTATAATACTAGGTCATTTTAATACCAGTATAGGCACTTTAATGCCCGGTCTAATACCAGGATGCCACTTTAATACTAGGCTATTTTAGTCAAGTTGTATAATTCTATGAAAATCCTCACATATCTGGAGTGCTATAGCTAGTAGCATATTCGAAAAACTTTCAAAGAACGCGGATTCCAGGGGTTTAGTAATCTAAAAGTATGAGTTCCGCTTCGAAACGATTTAGTTCTTAAGATTAAAATAAGTCTAATGCTCTACATTCGATTCCCCCTAATACAAATTATTTCAGAAGATTGAGGACCGTGAGGTAGATGTCGTAATCTCAATTTGTAATTGTAGTAGTTCTAAAATCAGTACAGTATTGTGGCAATTAATTGAGAAATGCAGTTTCTTTAAAAAAATTCAGTTTTATTCAAGTTTTCTATGGATACATTTAAAACTAATAAGTGATATGACCTCCCCGAGACTTTATAACATCACAGACACGTTTTGGCATGGAATGTACTAGACTAGCACATGTAGTTTTAATTTCAACGTCTCTGAACCATATGTCAATAACGGCCGAAATTAGCTTGTCCATCGTCGTACAGTCAAATTTGTGAAGCCGTTTTTTGACAATAGCCCACAAATTTTCTATGGGATTCAAGTCTGGTGAATTCCCGGGCCAATCCAGTACGATAATATTTTTTTTGAGCAGAAATTTTTGATTCGCTTCGAAGTGTGACATGGCGCGCTGTCTTGTTGGAAAACGCAATCTCCGTTCGGCCACAGTTTAGCCATGGTTGGAAGCACTTTTCGGGTCAATATGACTTCGTAACTGGCACTGTTCATCATTCCCTCTACGGGAACAAGAGATTCTGTCCCCAAAACGCTGAAACAACCCCAAAACATCTTTTTGGGCGGATGCTTGGGTGCTTGATTGATGTGGTGCTTATTGAGAGGTTATCCTTGGCTCCTTCTCACGAACATAGATCTAAATCCCTGAACCACAAAATGTGTTTCGTCAGAAAAGATAACTTTCTCCCAGTCCATGTTTTGTATTTCCGAGCCCATTTCAACCTTTTTTTCTTCATGCGAAGCGTCAGAAGCTGCTTCTTATACGGTCGACGTGCTCTCCGTCCGCGTTCTAACAGCCTGTATCGCACTGTTGAAGGTGCAATATCAACACCAGCTGCCGCCATGGACTTAGACAGGTCAAAACTGGTTAATCGAGAATTTTTAACACTCATTCGATGTAAAGTTTTGTCGTCACGAGTCGAAGTTGATCTTTTTCGGCCGCATCTTCCAGAGCGGTTGGTTCCAGCATTTCCTGTTTCCTGAAACCGCTTTCAGATCCTCCCGACACTTGCTGTACTCACTCCACATATTTTACCTATTTTCCTCGAACGTCTGAAAAGTGTTTCTTTAAGCGCAATCACTTTAGCACGTGTTTCCGCGCTGATATCCATGACGCTAATGAGCCCCGCAACAACTGAGAAACTACCACTGCGGAACACCTGCCACCTGGCGGAGGAATTTGAACACCTGCTACTTACTAGGTTTCATACTAATACCTGCTACTTTGATAATAACTGCAATTTGAACTCTGAGCTAATTTGGAGTGCTTCTTCCTAAGCTTAAACGAAAAAATTGACTTTTCTCAATTAATTGCCACAATACTGTATCTTTTTCGAATTTTTAGCCAGGGGGAGCGGATGTACATATAGAAAGGGCTATTACACTATGAAGTAAGTAAGGTTTGGTGTGGACTTTAGTATATCTGGTCACAATGCAGGACTCTATTAAGTTTTATCCAAATCTGATCTTTAGAGAAGAAATTAAGTCTAATTCTCTTCAATATTGTTATAAAATAACATATTTTCAGTACTATTGGCAATAATGAAACAAAATAAGTCTAATTGTAAATAAAGTTTTATTACAAAAAAGAAATTATCTGTTATTGATAATAATAAAATAAAATTCACAATGTCTTTAATCATAAGGAGGATCGGTCAGTAAAAGTTACCTCCTTAAATAAAAATTACCTCTGTATAAAGTACTCGAATTTATAAGAATGTTCGATTTGTGAGTAAAGAATTTGTTTATAACCTTTATAGGCTGATATCTAGTAATACACTTTAAAAAACTTTTAAATTGAACTTCACATATATTTTATATTGTCTATTACGATGATTGTATAGTTCAGCAAATATTGTTATACTAAGACTCTAAGAGTATTTTACAGTGATTTAAGGCATTACAGAAAAGTAACGCTTTAAAAAAATTGAAAATTTATTTTTTATAATTTAAATTCTATTTGAGCTTTCCATTATTTACAGCTATATTTCTTTCTTACCGTAAATGCCATTTTAAAAACATTTTAGGTATTTAATCGAGACAAACGCATAAAAACTGGTTGAGAATTGGTAAGTATTAATTATTTATTTTCATACAAACAGGTGATCCATTAAAATATTGATATTTGTTTTCAATTACATATATTAAAAATCTGATGTGGACAACACATGACTTTCCTTATATATTACAATGAATTTACTACTTTTACAGTTAAAAAATGTCATTCTTATAGTAGATACTTATATTCTTTCAAAGATATTGAATTTTCTGGAATTAGTAGTCATTTTCATTGATTTAGCGTCAATTTTATGCATTTGGCGAGATTTCGTTAATTTAGCAACATTTAAAAATGTCGCCAAGTTGGCGAAATTTCCGCTAAATTCGCTGCCAAAATCTCGCCAAGCGTTATGAACGGATAAATCAGTTATGCTTACAGCAGATAAATGACTATTGGCGAACAAATACAAAAGTATTACTCAAAGTATCTTTTCTCGTGAATGGAACGAGTTAAATCCATGACAATGATGTCACCAAATTTATCGCATGATATTACACATGAAAAGTGACCATGTTGCTTAACAGTTAATATTTTTTTTAATTTATGGGACTTTTTGACAAATGTATTTGAAAAATGTGCAATATCTCGAGAACGGCGTTCTAAAATTTATGTCTATCGTTTTCTAAGGACAAATTACATAAGAAATAATATCTATTTGCGCATTTTTATTAAAGGTTTTGATTTTTTGATGATTTTATCAAAATTTCACTCGAAAATTTAGGAGGGTTCTGAGCATTCGATTGTGTTTTAAAGCAATAGGTTTTCAGTATTCATGTATTGTGATTTTTGTACCAAACTTCATTCGAATCTCTCTATTCATTCGTGAGATATCGTCTCCACAGACTCACTGACACACACACATGCTCACATACTTTCACACACACATACACATACACACACACACACACACATACAGACATCACCTCAAAAATGTTCGATTGGTGATCAGGGATGCTTGAAATGTGCGGGGTTGTGACGGGGCTGAAAGCTCGAATTCGAATTTTTAACCCCGTCACAATACTTTCCTTATACATTATGTATATAAGGAAAGTAAAAATATTTGAAGCTTTTATAATAGAAATGTCTTATTAAAATGTAGCTATAGCTCTATAATTTTGGATTTTCTAGAATTCTTAGAAAAAGTACATGGATCTCCTTTGAATATGACTCTTAAAACTTCGAAAATTCTACAAGACTAAATTCCAAAATAAGTTCAAAATATTTGAAAAATAACTTTAATTTAACTGACTTTTAACATTTGTAAATGTGGCCGCAAGTTTTAAATGTATCTTTAAAATCTAGCCACATATATTTTTTCCTATTCCCTTAACATATCCAGTCATTTATATAAAACAAGAAATGTTTATGAACAATTGGTTAAATACAATTTCAAAAAATCATTATCATTTTGCATTTTCATAATAATCAATCATTAGACTTCATAAATCTAAATGTAAGAATCAATTATTTTGCTTTCCATGTTTAAATTGCATTTGAAAAGGCACAAAATGTATTTGAAAAATACACTAGGAGGATACAAAAAAGCCTTTAAGGCATTGTTATCTGAACGTTTTTAACTTCTAATTCTTTTAAAACTCACCCCGTTCTTATGTTTAGGAACATTTATACCTTTAAATGACATTTTAAGTACACCTTAAGTATTTCACTCTTTTTAGAGGAAGACAAGAATAAAAGCAACTGTTATTTTAGTCCATGTTTTTTTTTTTTTTTTTTTTTTTTTTGTTACAAATTTTGTTTCTCGTGTTTCACCTATCCTTTAAAAATGAAATGTTTAAATATTTTTGGAAAGTGAGTGTAATACTCCTATCATGGGAAATAAAAATTATTTACCAATTTCTCAATTTTAACTGCGTTTTATCGGGGGGGGGGGGATATTAAATGTAATTTTATGATACAAGTTGACTAAGCACGTTTGTAGAATAATAGTATTTCTATTAAAGAAAAATTATGTATTTTTGGAAGAAAGATGCTAAAAGCACGTTCACAGCTGCGAAACAAATGCAAAGTGTTACTTTTTTATTAGTGGTACGCAGATAAAATATATCAATGAAAATCTGATATGGGCAGCACATGACTTTCCTTATATAATGCAATGCATTTACTGCTTGTACAGTAAAAAAAAATCTGTTGTTGGCAACACATGACTTTCCTTATATCATGCAATGCATTTACTACTTTTACAGTTTAAAAAATGTTATTCTTATAGTAGATATTCTTATAGTAGATATCTTATAGTAGTCCTTTCCAAGATATTGAATTTTCTTCAATTAGTCGTCATTTTCATTGATTTATCGTCATTTTTACAATTTGGCGATATTTTTGTTAATTTGGCAACCATTAAAAATATCGCCAAGTTGGCGACATTCCGCCAAATTCGTCGCCAAAATATCGCCAAGCGTTATGGACGGAGAAAGAAGTAATTCATTATAGCAGATAAATGCGACTATTTTGACTTTCAAATACAAAAGTATTACTCAAAGTATCAATTTTCATGAATGGAACGAGCTAGCTTCACGAGAATGATGTCGCTAAATTTATCGCATGGTATTACATATGAAAAGTCAACATATTTCTCAATAGGAAATATATTTTTTTTATTTTATATAACTTTATGATAACTTTTTGAAAAATGTGCAATATCTCGAGAACGATTCATGTTAGCATTCTAAAATTTATGTCAATAGTTTTCTAATGAAAAATGACACAAGAAATATCTATTTGCGTAACTTTATTAGCGGTTTTGATTTTTTGATGACTTTTTCAAAATTTCACTCGAAAATTTAGGGGGATTCTGAACATTCGATTGCGTATAAAGACAATAGACTTCCAGTGTTTACGGATTGTGATTTTTTTACTAAATTTCGTTCAAATCGGTCCATTCATTCGTCAGTTATCGTCTCCACAGATTCACAAACACACACACAAACACATACTTTCACACACACACACACACATACACAGACTGTATGTCACTTCAAAAATGTTTGATTCGTGATCAGGGATGCTTGAAACGTGCTCTCCCGTCGAAAACTCGAATTCGATTTTTCGACCCCGTCGCAATACTTTCCTTATACATTATGTATATAAGGAAAGTAATAATGTGTAAGATCCACGGTACTGTGTTTTGAAGTTAAATAGAAAATTTGGCTGATTTCCGGATGACAACATGTAAAACTTTTTCCAAGTACCCAATTAACTTATACTTCGCTCAATTCTAAACAAACAATGAGCAATATTGGTAGCATCCTCGAAAAGTAATATAACCCGTAGATTAATATATTTTAATAATAATTTCATCAATCAGGCGTCCTTTTTATTAACTTAGCATTAACTTGCATTTTCATTAACTTGGCGTCCTTTTCATTAGTTAAGCATTTTTGCAATTTTGACGATATTTTTGTCAATCTGCGGCGAGATATCACCAAGCTGACAATACTTCGCTAGATTATTTGCCGAGTCCGTCAAATGAATAATAATGTGCTACAGACAAACGGAAGGAAGATCATTTCTTATGTACTGAAAGGTATGCCCCTCATATGAAGAGAATCTGGATTTGTGAAACATTATCTCCATCTGGCATCATTTTTATTACTTTGGCGATATTTTCGTCATTTTCGCAAGATTAAAAAATGTAGCCTAGTTGGCGACGTCCCGCTAAATTTCTCGCGACGACATCCCGCTAAATTACGGACGTACGCAGAAATGTGTTATTCTTATAGTCTATTCTGATATTCTTTTCAAGATACTGAATTATCATCAATTAGTCGTCATTTCATTGATTTAGCGCCAATTTCATCATTAGCGTCAATTTGGCGACATTTTTGTAATTTGGGTAACATTTTCGACAATTTGACAACATTTAAAAATAAAGCATCTTTAAAAAATATGATTATTCTAATGATGTTTTGGTAGCATTTGTCTCTTAGCCAAATTGTCACACTTTTCGACACATTTGGCGACTGTTTAACATGCTATCAAATTAATGAAAATGCTGTCGAATTGATGAAATGATGCTAAATGAATAAAAATGACACCTAATTGATGAAAGTTCAATATTTTACTAAATTAAGTTCAATTTCCTTGATAAAACCTACATGTGTGTGATAATTTAATAATAGTTTTAGTAAATATATTTACAAACGGGACCAGGATCTTTCTTCCGTCAGATCTGTTTGAGAAGGTAATTTTGCATAGTGAGAACATATAATCACATACATATTTTTAGGATAAATAAATATTTTAATAAAATGTTTAGAATAACAATGCCATTTAAAATATTACTGGAATTTGCACATTATTTCTTCATATTATATGTTCCGTGCAAAGAACTGCTAGTAAGTGACATAAATGAAATATTTATTGATTTTGCATTGAGAGACATACGAGTTATATATCGATGGCGTCATTTCAATAAAGTTCATTTTGTTTAACTAGGATTTTCTGTTTCAAAGAAGTTTTAAGTTTTCAAGTATTGTAGTACTTTTGTTAGGACCGCTTGATTCGTTCGTGAAATATGTCTTCATAGACTCACGGACACACACACACTAACACACACACACTCACACTCACACACATACACACACACTCACACATACACATACACACACATACACACACACTCCCACATACACATATACACACATACACATACACACACACATACACATACTCACTTACACACATACCCAGGCACACAGACCTCAAAAAGTAAGTTTTCAAGTATTGTGGTACTTTTGTTAGGACCGCTTGAATCGTTCGTGAAATATCGTCTCCACAGACTCACGGACACACACACACTCACACACACATACATATGCACACACACTCATACATACACATGCACATACACACACACACACTCACATATACACATACACATATACACACACATACTCACTTACACACATGCACAGGAACACAGACATCACCTCAAAAACGTTTGATTCGGGTTCAGCGATGCTTGAAACGTGCTCTCCCGTCGAATTCAAATATTTCGAATCCGTAGCAATACTTTCCTTATATATTATACTATGTATATAAGGAAAGTAATATAGTGTATATAATTTTAAATTATTTTAGATTTATATTTTTATAAAATTAATAATATTTCAGAATGAATATTTCTAAAATATAGATCTGAGTTTCTGTAATTGGTACTAGATTAGGTGTAAAATTCAGTTTGAAAGTCAAAACTTGCTATACTTTACAATAACAGATGGTACAAAGAATTGGTGACACGTACACTCATGGGCGTTTTGTAGGGGATTGGCTAGAAATCAAGTGATCAGAGATTCGACTATTTTATCATACTAGTTTCAGAAGGAAAATGACATTGTTAGTGTTAGGCTGTACCAAGTTTTTAGATGTGTGACATCTGAGCGGTTATCTTTCTGGCTTCATCTTTCTGGAATTTTCTACACAGACTCGAATTTCAAATGGTGAGAAACTTTATTATTTTTAATACTGAATGCCACCAAATTTTGTCACGAAGTTTCAAACTTTTGCCCAACCCAATGCAAATTCCCCAGACATCTTTATTTAAGAACAAAATATGAAATTTGCATTTTATAAAACATTTCATAACAATTCATATAGATAAGGCATCATTATATACAATACAGTATGACATAAAGCGTGTTGATTTTAGTCGAGTTCCGAAGCAAACCCAACATCAGGATCTGAGGAACAAAGCAGTCGCGCAAGCAAAGTCAGAAACTGTTTGAGGTATTACTTGATCAACTTAGCTGAAGTGGTTGTTCTGTCTTTTTTGTCATAAAAATTCAGATTTGGTTGGTCTCCGGTAACAGGGCAAACTTTTTGTATTATATTGTTTTAATAACAAAGATTGTCAGCTACATAGTTTAGATGACCGTATGAGTTAGTCATTGTAAGAATTGTCTATATTATGGAGTCATTCATTGTACTTTATAGTTTACCAATATGTATTTTATGTATTTGTATATAAATATCCCAAATTACTACAAAGCAGAAACATTGTTATTAACACAACATATGAGAATTAGTAAATGTATCAACAGTTTTATAGGTGATGCCAAGATTCCTTTTTTAAGATGGTACATGGTATCATCCGAAATGAAAGCTAGAATATATTTGTCAACTCAAAGTTGCATTACGTGACATGAATGAAACATTTTCCAAACGAAAAATAAACAACATGGAAAGCAAAACCAGAAGGAAATGAAAATGGACAGCAGGATTCAAATCACGTTCTTAATAAATAAGATAACTTGGACAAATTAATAGGGAAAACCAACTAGATTTAAACGATACATCCGTAAACACTAAATATGTCATACACAATGCATAAAAATATTGAATAATCCCTTTAAAACAATGAAATAATATGGTTTACAACAAAAAATGAAAGAAACAACTTGATTTGAAAGATGTTGCTTCTCGTTTTCTATTGAATAGTTATTGGATAGTTTTTGTTTGTTTGTCATTTTTATAATATTGGCATTTTGTTTTTTGTTTAATGTTTGCATATTTTTGTTTGTAGTTTATTTTAGCTTGATGTTCGCTTGTTTACTATTGAGTTTGGTATTTTCTGGTTCTGAAAGCGGTTGATAGAGTTACTAAATTGTCTTCTGCAGTATTATATTTAGTTTCATTTTGCCTTATTTAATTGTCTTACTTAATTTCAATAAATATATTTTACCTCTCAAACAGTATAATTTTGTGTCACAAAATGCAACTAATATACTAATAGAGTGTTTAAAAAATTCAATAATTCACTGTTATAAGGAAATTTTCAACCTAAATTTCTTATAAATCGCATACCCATCCTTTTAGAGTCTAGTTTACCCTAAAGTGACATTTTAGATACATCTTAAGCATATCCTTGTTGCTCGAAGCATCCAAAAGATGGCAGAATAAACGCATTTATCATTTCAAGATAGTTTTATGTGGCACTGCGAAAGTGGTGTACCTTCAATCACATCTCTTTTGAAAGGAGTTGGAAATGTTATGATAAAAATATGGGGCTGCAGGGATGTTACCGTCACAAAGGAAAATAAATATTTTTACAAATATGTGTATCTAAATGTAGTTTATTGTGCTAGAGTATTATAAATTCAATTTTCAATGCGGGATATAATATATATCCTTAGAATAGATGTTTTTGTGTATGAAACATAGAGGATTAATTTCAGAGATAAGTATGAAAAAGACATAAATTGAACTGCTGATTGTGAGAATATTAGTTTCAGTACGTCCTTAAAATTTCAGGCATATAAAAATTAAGTGATAAATGTTTCAAGGGCATTTTATAGCCTTCTTTTTCAGTCTTGAAAACAATATCTTCTCCTAACAGGCGCTAAAGAAAAACTGCCTACTCAGTTCTTCCTTAGATGTTAATCAGTTTCTGGGTTAATCAATTAATCAGCTTAGTTATTCAGACCTTCCTTATAAGTCATGAGTTCTGACTTTCTTTTAAGTCTTTCTTCCTTCCGTAAGGGCATTTCTGACTTACTGGTTGTTAAAAGAAGACACTGTTTTTTTGCCTGCGAAAGATGGCTGTAAAACGCCTTCGAAGCATAAGCAGTCATCTAATTTACAAAACTGCTTTATTGAATAAGTATTAAAAGTTTTATGGAAAATAAAGAAAATCGGACAGCACATAACTTTCCCAGCATCACACTCAAATTCATTTTCTGCTTATTCCTTGCATAATTCATTAAATTGGGTTTAATTGTGGAAAATGAAATTGCACTGAATTTGCACTGGACGTATTTTCATAGGCAATGTGCACACAAATGCGAAAATAGTAAAATGATTCGTGAACAGTTAGTGTTGCTGTTGTTAACAAATGCCGGTCGTTTAGCGTCTAGACCATAAGACAGTGAACGCTCCAGTGTTCCTCAATACTTGAATTAAAAGTCACTAGTGCAGGGTGTTCGTCTAAATGTTTCCACGACATAGGCTGTCCTAGGTCATATAAAGTATAATCCGGGGAAACAGCAAGTCCAATTAGATGGACATGAGCCCTGAGACAGTCATGACCAGTCAGACGAAAACTGAACGTTAGTCTTAGAGTTATGTAGTTGGTCTTATTCTTTTGTTTTCAAACATTACGTATAAAACGAGCATTTAATTGACGCATTTGATTACTCATGGGTTTTTATGTTAGAATTCGACGATTTTTACTAGCCATTGTGCAAAAAATGTAGATTTTCTTTCCGAATTGCATCAATATCTAATCAGCACCAAGGGTCAGTGACTTATCCACCAAATTTTGGGAAATTTGGTCAATTAGTTTTTGATCTGGAATCGATACATACATTGCACAGACTAACATGTACATACAGACAGACACGCTAAATAATATTTTACGAGTTTTAGGCCGCTCGAAACGTGTAGATCCGTCGAAAACTCAAGTTGCGATTTTTGACACGATTTCAATACTTTTGCTATACAATATTACGTATTGTCGGCAATGTAACAAATATTTTACATCGCAACATGAATGAAATAAAATTAAACTGCTTAAAAAGAACTATACAGTAAAAACCACACTGATAATATGGCTTATAATAACTTATGTTTTATATGTAAGTATTTATTTATACTATTATTATATTTATTATTACAATCGCAAATACATGTTAATTGCAGTGTTTATATTTAATTAGAAACTTTAAGGTTACATTAAATAAATAATATAATTGTTATTTAAAAACAATTTTAAAAGCTGATGTTTTCAACAATTAAAATGATTTTCTCTGCAGGATAACAAAATTTAATTTCGTCTGAAAAGTATAAATTAGAAAAAATATAAAATATATATTATAAATTAGAGATTTTACTCCTAAATTTTTCAGAAAATCAAAAGGATATCTTGAAGGTCTGCTGACTATCAATGAATTTCTTAAAGGTTGTTAAGAACGTAAACTGTTTTGACCTAAGGGGGAGAACTTAAAACGCCATCAAAACAATTGTAGTCACTTAATTGTTCTGTGCTTGTATTTTTCAAGGAAGAATGAGGCAGCTATAAACTTTTTAATAATAGTTTGTTTAGTCTTTCTCTATTTTAGATCCAAAACTTGAGGCATTTTAATAATGGCTCATTTTTGTTTTGTGCGCTGTCATTCACTTATATTTAAAAGAATAAAAGGACTATTTTTAAAACACATTTTAACATGACTGTTTATATGCATCATTTTTAATATTTGAAAATATTTTCTGAAACATTAAAAGCTTTTCCTTAATCTGATATCATCCATAACCAACAGACCTTTGACGTTAATCAACCATACCCTTGCAGTATATGGTGCTTGCTGCAACACATAAATAACATAATTCGTGATGTACGTGAAAAGGCACAACACATTCTAAATTAAAGTATTTATGTTGTTACATATGGCTGTATTGGAAACCAATCCATTACATAACTGGCATCTCACAATGATGCAAAGAGAGATGCCACAGCCGTTAGCCGTTACTCATTTAACACCATCCAGGAGGCACGTGTGGCTTAAGGTTTTTCAGGGACTCGAGTAATATTGCCAGAGATTGGTATAATTACATTAAAACACAAGTTACACATTTAAAAAAATTTAAAAAGCAAAATGAAATAGGATTAAAATTAATTAAGGAAACGACCAATGGCAGTTTCCACAAAATTTAAATAACTTAAAGGGAAAAAATGATTAACTCTATACATACAGAAAGGTACCATTGAAATTAATGCGATAGACAATTAACATATAGAAATTATACAAATAATAAAATTTAAAAGTAATGGTTTCCAAACATTATCAAATATCAGCAAATATTAAATTTACAAAAAGACAAATTAATAAATTTAAAATTTAAAAATTCTCATCAAAACCAATGAAATAAGAAATATATTTCTCCAAATTTGAGTATTAAACTCAGAGCGAAGTATATCAAAATTCTATCAAACTTTATCATTTGTTTCATAAAATTAATTAATTTGATAAGTTCATAAGTTTAATAAGTGGTGGTGCAAGAGTAGATATGTATCCTTGAAATCCTCTAGTTTCATCGGGTCCTTTTGTTCGTCTCAATACGATTACTCAAGGTTCAATAGACAGTCTTCTTGACATCCATTTATTAATGATCACTTCATCCCCTCTAAATCATCCAGGAAGCAATAATTGTACAATTTTATGCATCAGATTCCAAGCTATCTTCCTTTGAAATTCTTGGAGTTACAAAGTAACGCTGCCATCGTGTAAGCACATATGCCAATTTTGAAACATTTAGAATTCCTTCCTTCTTTTAACAGTCTTCAATCATCCATAGCATTTTTCAAGCATAATTTCAACGTAGCATCATGGGTCTCAAAATATCAACTTTTTTCTCATCTCTGAGGTATTTCTTCAAATCATGAAGGGCAATTTGAGATTAGCTCTGAAGACTACGAATGGCATTAAGAACTAGCTATTCTGCCAATATTCACATTTCGATAGTTCTTAACTCTGCTATTTTTTCTTTCTCCATACAGCATGCAGTTCTCAAAGGAAGAGATTACAGAAGGATTTTCGATTTCAAAATGTGTGTTCCTTCTGCTTTATTTAAAAAGTGTATATTCCATTTTTAAGGAAACTAAGAAAAAGAAATATTTTTTTTAAATAGAACGGCAAAGTGAAAAGTACCAAAATGATACAGCATTGGACGTGATTTCGTTTAATCTCAACGAAGTTATAATAACAACTTAACGAATTTATAATACCAACTTAACGAATTTATAATAACAAATTAACGAATTTATAATACCAATTTTACGAATTTATAATAACAACTTACCGAATTTATAATAACAACTTAACTAATTTATAATAACAACTTAACGAGTTTGTGATGTCAAGAGCACCTCTTGCACCTTATATAAGCGGTCACAAAGCGGAGCAAATGGTGAATAGAAAAAGATGAATCAAAAAATGTAGCCCCAGGACTTCGATACTGAAGATCGTTTTATCGCGAGAGAATTTTGTACATTTGAATGAACATTTCCTCAGCAGCAGCATCTCATTTTTACCACGAAGGCAAGTATGAATTCTTCGTCCGAGAAATAAAATGAAGATTCCTCTTGTAATGGAGCAACTTGTTCCTTTTGGTAGCCAACCTGAACTGACAGTCAATTCCACAGTGGAAGTACCGCTTCATTTTTATGCTCCTTGCAAAGATATCGTTTACCAAAGTCCCACATCGCCCAGGACATAATACCGTCAGTGACTTACATAAAAAAGCTACAATCAAAAAGATCTGTTCTCCTAATTTTATTTTTTACAATTATATGTTTATGGGGGTTTTTTTGGATTTGGAAACTATGTTTTTTGATTAGATGTTCTTCATCCGATCCAATATAAACTCAATTTTCTTTTATGACGACAAATTCAGTATTTTGTTCAATGTCATTTCAAGCAATCAATTTATTATATGGTTATCTCAACATTACTTTTATAGACACACACGGACATTAATGAAATGTTTGATTCCTGTTTAGAAATTTCCTAAACAGCAAATAACGGGTTATTTTATGATATTTACTCTGATAATTTCAATTTATATGTTTAAAATACTATAGGGTAAGTATAAGGCAAAATTTAAAAGAATTACTTTGTTAAATATTTCTGATATTTCCTTATTTATAGAAAAAATTATATCATATTTCTGCGAAAATATTAGAGGAACTTAGCATTCGATGTTTCAAGATATACTTATTCCACCTGAACGTGTTGAGATAATTTCTCAAGTGATATCAATTGCAATTATGCAACTGTAGGAATAAATGATCATTTTTCTTTAAGCAATATACATTATTATGCTTAGTATAATCCGTAACAATAAAAACTCATTGATTTTCAACTTGCATGACTTATTATAAAGTTCTCATTGTTGCTATATTATTTTCTAACTATAGTGGAATTTAACCAAATGTAAAGAAATCTATGCATTACACACATAAACATTTTAAACATATATTTTTCCTGGAATATTTTAAAGGTTTTTCTTAGACAATTTTTATTAATATAAATATGTAGACAAATTTTTATGTGCTCTAATATATTTTATGTACTCAAAACTGCGTTATAGTAATTATTCGAATAATTGCATTTTAGCATTATATGATTAATAAAAGCATATCAAATTTATAAAAGTCTCTGTCAAATTTATAAAAGAAAAGAGGAAAATATTTCGCTGTCTTTACAACTAAGAAAATCTGTACAACTAAAAACAAATATACTCCAAGCTTATAGAATAAACCACGAATGGATAAAAATAGGATTTAAGAATTAGAAGCTTAATGAATAAATGTTACAAAGAAAACTTCAAAATCGGGTTAGAATTCAGTTAATTTGCAAACTACTTCAAACATTTCTGTAAAAGTTTAGTAATAGTTTAAGAAAATTATGTTTAATGATAGAACTCAAAACTGTTTAAACTGTCTTGGTTCAGACAAGTAAAAATTTGATTATATATTTTAACTTGTTTTCAAGAAAGATAATTCATAGAAGGTGTTTGGTACGACCAGATTTTTAACTTCTATTTTAAAGGATTTTTATTCACAGACAAATTTATATGTTTGTGAGACCAGGAGGCACCATATGCAGTTTTGATGTTTACGATGAAACAAAGCGCAGACTTTTAGTCACCATTTTACGACAGTCTTGGCCCGGAGAGTCATGCCCCCATTAAATACACGTCGCACAGATTGCAAGTGTGATTGGGGCAAAATATCCTAGAACCAATATTTAAAACAAGCTTCATTGGAAACTGAAAGAGTCAGCAATGCAAAGATACGACAACGCACTGAGGAGCTTCAATGAGAGCAAGGAGGACGCATCTGAACCCCAGGCCAAATGATATGGCTGCAAGGAGGAAAATCAGCGAAAATAATTGAAATGATCTCTCATGAGTGAAAGAGGGAGAGTCGTGATTTCAAGCAGTGTTTTTCAAAGAGAGCCATTTTTCATTTGAGGATCGCATCTTCAGGTTTAACCATTATTATTTTTGATATTTTAGGGAATTATTGATTCAGAGATTATCGCTATTTTCAAGTTATTATGTCATTGTTTTATTGCGACATAAATTGTTGAAACTCGCAAGTTGTACTTTGTACGGGTAATCTTCTATAAATCACGGGTATATCTTCTAATCTACGAGAATATCTGTAGTACAGGTATATTGGCATATATTTTGATATATATTGGAATATATGGAATCACGTACGGCCTTCGGTTATGAAGATTACGGGGATTATTGATATATCCAATTTATTATGTCATCTGCTTTATTTTGGCAAACATTTTTGAGACTCATATTGTAATACGTGTAATCTTCTACTAACACTCGGGCATATCTTCTAATCTACGACATTATAAGTACTACGGGTATATATTCCCTTATAATTCTAGCACTTTCATTTTAGCATATTTTAGAATCTATTACTACCTTCCGGTTTAAAGATTACGGGTTTATTGATATTTCATTTTCTACATGTAATCTACTAATACAGGTTATATCTTCTAATATTCGCGTATATAAGCAGTGTAGGCCCAATACAATTCTAACGTTTTTATTTTGCATATATTGATTCAATTGCATATTTTTTGTAAATTTGCTTACAAAAGGGGCCAGGATGTTTCATTCTTCAGATCTGCACGTAAAGATAATTTTCTATAGCGAGAACATAGATTCTTAAACTTCTATTTAGGAACATTAAATTAAATATTTTAACAGAATATGTTGATTAAAATTGTCATTTAGTATACTGTAGGAATTTGCACATGATTGTGAATTTTATGTCCTTTTATATTATATATTCAGTACGAAGAACGGGTATGCTGCTATTCTATATAAATAAAATTGAAAATCTGTGTGTTTGTTTGCTCCATCGTCACGGGATAACTGCTAAACTGAATGCGATGAAATTTTGTGGGTAGCCTTGGAGCTTTGGAATAGCCTCACTTAAAATTTAGAACATGCTTCGAGTTTCTAGGACCATGGGTTGTATAGATATTAATTAAAACGGACAGTTAAATCTTCCATAGACATAACATTATGCAGACGATAGTTTACCCGTAAGTTTATTTGAAGTAAATGGTATCATGTCTCTTAATAACGGATTTTAATCCAGTGTGTTTATGTGGCAGACGATATTTATTAAATCTTATCCGATTTAAATAATAAAGAAATGTACAAGACCCAACTCAATAAGTCTCCGGTCTAACTAAGAAAAACAATTTTTTTTTTAGAAATTCAACTTTATTCATCAACATACTCTCCTTCAAGAGTAATACATTCATTCCAACGCTCCTCTAACTTTTCGATGCCTTTTTTTTATTAGACGATTTGTCTTTGCTCTCAAAATAGGCCTCCGTTTCGGCAATCATTCCTTCATTTGAGCCAAATTTCTTTGCCTGGGGCATCTTTCTGATGCCACTGTTTGGCTACAACAGTATATTCCCCCCATCAAAAGCAATGTTTAATTAACATACGAAATTCTTTTTTATCCATTGTTTTGAAAATTACGAAACTGGGGTCACTAAAACCACTGTAACCTATAAACTAATTGTCAGAATGTCATGGACTTTTGACACGTGTCGTTTGAAGGTTGGTACTATCCAGAAATCATATGGGTCTGTCAACAGTGTTGCCATATATATGTCAGACCGGAGACTTATTGAGTGCCGGTATGGAAATTGCATTTTTGACTACTGGATTATACCAATTAGGGTCTTCAGGTTTAAAAATTACTGGGTTTATTGATATTTTTAATTTATTACGTCATCCGTTTTATTTTGGTATAAACGGTTGAAACTCATACATTGTAGTACGGGTATTTATCTATTAGTACACGGGGAAATCTTCTAATCTACAAAAATACAAGTAGTACTGTAATATTTTCCGATATAATTTTAGAGCTCTCATTTTGGCATACATTGATTTAATTTCATATATTTTGTAAATTTGTTTACAAACCGGACCAGGATGTTTTATTTTTCAGATTTGAATGTGAAGAAAAATTTTGTGTAGCGAGAACAGTGATACTTAAATTTTTTTCAGAAGCATTAATTTAAATATTTTAATAGAATGTTTTGAATAAATGGTATAGGAATTTACAAGTGATTGGGAATTATATATTTCTTTATATTATATATTCCCTACAAAGAACTGTTTTGCAGTACGAGTAATAATCTACTAATACACGGGTATACGTTCTAATCTATGAGAATGTAAGTAGTACGGGTATATCTTCCCATATAATTTTAGCTCTTTCATTTTGATATTGGAATTTATTACGACATTCGGGTTTAAAGATTCAGGGGTTATTGATATTTTCAATGTATTTCGTTATCTGTTTTATTTTGAAAAATGTTTTAGAAATTCATATATTGTAGTACGGGTAGTCTTCTACTAATACACGGGTATATCTTCTAATCTGTGGGAGTATAAGTAGTAGGGGTATATAATCTTAGAGCATTCAATTTGAAATATATTGGAATCAATTACGGCTTCAGGTTTAAAGATGACGGGGATTATTGGTATTTTCAATTTTGTCAAACATTTGTGAATCTCATATATTGTAGACGGGTAATCTTCTACTAATACACGGATATGTCTCATAATATTCGAGAATATAATTGTACGGGTATATCTTCCCATTCAATTTTAGCGCTTTTAGTTTGACATTGATTTAATTTAATATTTTTTGTAAACTTGTTTACAAGCGGGACCAGGATATATCATCCTTCAGATCTTCCTGTGAAGATAATTTTGTATAGCAATACCAGAGATTTTTAAACTTCTTTAAAGAAGCATTAATTTAAATATTTTAATAGCATGCTTTAAAAATGTAATTTAGAATATTAAAGGAATTTGTACATGATTGTGAATTTTACTTTTTATATGATATATATTCCGTACGAATAACGGATATACTGCTAGTCTATAGTATAAATAAAATTGAAATATGTCTGTCTGTCTGTATGTATGTATGTTTGTTCCATCATCACGGGAGAACGACTGAACGGGAGAAAGGCTACCTACGAATTTAATGAAATTTTGTAGTTGGCCTTGAAATAGCCTCCTTTAAAATTTAGTCCTTGTTTCGAGTTTCTAAAACCAGGGGTGTCTAGATATTAATTAAAAACTAAGAGTTAAACCTACCATAGAGATAGCATTATGTAAATTATATTTTTTACGCCAATTCATTTGAAGAAAATTATATCATGTCGCCTAGCAATTGCTTTAAATCCAATGTGTTTATGCGGCAGGCGATTAATTTGATTAAATATTTTCGGATTCAAATAATAAAGATATGCATACAAAATAAATTTCACCGATATTGAATTTTTGATTGATTTATATCAATTACGGTCTGCAGGTTTAAACATTATTAGTATTGATATTTTCGGGGATTATTGATATTTTTAATTTATTACGTCATTGTTTTATTTTTGTAAAATTTGAAACTTGTATATTGTACGTAGTAAGGGTAATCTGATAAAAATGCACAGGTATATCTTCAAATCTACGAGAATATAAGTAGTACAGCATATTGGCACATATTTTGACATGCATTGCCATATATTGGAATCAATTACGGCCTCTTGGTTTAGAGATTACGGAATTATAGATATTTTAAATTTATTAGTACGTCATCTGTTTTATTTTGACAAAAATTATAGAAACTCATAGGTTGTAGTACGTGTAATATTCTACTAATGTACGGGTATATCTTCTAATATTCGGGAATATAAGTAGTACGATCCCCACACAATTTGAGCTCTTTTATTTTGCCTATATTGGTTCAACTTCATATTTTTTGTAAATTTGTTTACAAACTGGATTAGGATGTTTTAATTTCTCTAGATCTCCCCGTGAAGATATTTTTGTAAAGCAAGAATATATATTCTTAAGCTTCTTTTAAAAGCATTAAATTAAATATTTTAATAGAATATTTTGATTAACAATGTCATTTAGTATACTATAGGAATTTGCGCAAGATTGGGAATTTTAAGTTTCTTTATATTATATACCCCGTACGAAGAACTAGTATACTGCTCATACTCCATAATATTTAGTTCACTTTATCACACAATCACTATCTTAATGAAGGTATAGCTCTTGCACTTATAATATCCTTAGACTCATGCGGGTTCATTTAAAAAAAAATTATCTGTGTCCTAGTTTATATACTGAAACAAATACATACTCCTTATATGGACAAACGCGAAGGGTTACATAATCCTAATTTGGTTAACATATATTTAAAGCATTTCACTACCTTCTAATTTGTATGTTGAAACAAATTCTACCCTCACATGGAAAAAATTCTCCCCTCACTTGGAAAAATCCTCCCATGAAATTAACACTTTCTCTAATTGGGTAAAATGAATGAAACATCGATTTAGACATTATTGTTCACTTTCCTGTTTTGACTAGAGCAACAGACCATTCACATGTTAAACAGGCTCTACAGAATCAGAGTAAGGTTTTTCAGAATTGGCGGCAATCTCACCATTACACCGTGTAAAGATGAGGCATATTTTCATTATTGAGATAAAGTCTGAAGAAACTATGTATTTGAGATATGAACATGCAGGTAAAGGGACTTTCTGATAGACCGGGAGAAAAATACTTATCGTTTAATTTTAATTGCGGCTGGTGTTGAAAAGCTGCCTTATGTGTCACATATGCCGCTGCCTTATGTGTCACATATGCCGCTGCCTTATTTGTCACATATGTCACGAATATTTTTCCGAATCTTTCAAAGGTTGAATTTTTGTGTTACTTTGAACAAAAAGAATATTCTTCACCTCAAAGATCTATAAAAACCAAGAATATTTGAAATAAGGTAAGATATTGTTCTAAAACTGAAAAATGATTTAAACCTACTACTTACAGATGCGTAGATGGGATGTAAATTCATCAGTACTGCTCCGACACATGAAGTTAAAAGACAGTGCTGCCAAATATAAAGAATACAATATCAAACCATTGCTGTCAATCAAGAAAATATCTTAAAAAGTAGAAACCGATCAAACGTAGATCCAATCAAAAGTAGAAAGATCCAATCAAAAGTAGAAAGATCCAATCAAAAGTAGAAACAGGAATAACACAAGATATACAACATTTGAAAGACAACAAACAACAATAAGCAATAAGTTAAAATACAGTGTTGTCACACATAAAGATTGAAATAAAAAACCTGTGATGTCAATCATGAAACACTTTTAAACATTATAGCCAATCAAAAGTAGAAGCAGGAATAACACAAGACACACAATATTTGAAATACAACAAATGCATGTTTGATACACATAGGTTATAATTATTAATCAGACCAAAAACTTATAAAAATTAGTATTTGTAAATACTAATGAGATTCCTATTTCAAATTAGCATTCTGAAAGGAGATTTTCCATTGTATTTGTGACTAGTTTGCCCAAATTCAAAATTCGATCTATGTTGTAATTATGATTAATTTTATTATTAATATTAAACTATCACTATTATCATTAGCATTTATAAATGTTAAGGTTTCATAAGTTTTTGGTTTGAATAAAAATTAATATCTATATGTAACTAATAGACATTTGTTGTATTTCAAATGCTGTAAATCCTGTGTTATTCCTGATTTTATTTTTGATTGGCTATTCTCTTTAAGATTATTCCATCATTGGCAACACTGGTTTTATATTTTATTCTTTATGCTTGGCAACACTGTTCTTTAACTCCATGTGTGGCAACAGTACTGATGAACTTACATCCCATTTATGCACGTGTAAGAAGTAGACCTAAATTATTTATGAGTTTAAGAAAAAACTTAATTTCTCTCCATTGTTGTTGTTTCTTATAGTTTTTGAGATGTAGAATAACTTTTTATACAAAGTAACAAGGTTATTAAATGCAAAAAACTATTAGAATACATATTTTGTATATAACATCGAAATTTTTCAAATTTCCTTATTGTGCAATAACAGTTCATATGGAGCGCCATGCCACGACAGTGACGCGAGTGTAAAAGCAATAGACTGAAGAGAATCAGACGAGTAGCAAGTCCGGCAATGAACGACGAAATGTTATGTTAGAACGGGATGATATACACCTCATCCGCATGGCAGTGATGGACCGTACATCTTCACCTCGACAGTTAACTGAACGTTGAAGCCTGCTACATGTGTGTCATTGTCTGCTCCAACAATTCGCTGGTGTTTGCTGCAACGTGGACTGCATGCAAGAATTCCTTTGTACAGTTTTCCCCTGACGCAAAACCATCGACGCTTGCGTCTGCAATGGGCTCATTAAAATAGCCTACCGTGCCGATTGGCAAAAGTCATCTTTACAGATGAATCCCGCTTAATACAATGATGTCAGCTACCACGTTAGACGCTATAGCGGTGAACGCCATCTTCCGGAATGCGTTATCTATCGCCATACTGGACGAACGCTAAGCGTGATATTCTGGAGCACCATTGGGTACTATGGACAATCTTAGCTGCTAAGAATTGTGAGTAATCTCAACAACAACCAGTACATCAGAGAAGTTCTGGAGCCCAAATTGCACCCTTCTGAATTCATGGAGCTGTATTTCAACAGGACAAACCCAGTCCAAATGTTGCTAGGAATGTTCAGGATTTCTTTCTAGCATAGCAGATATAGCATATTCCATGGCTTGTTTATTCATCGAATACGCCGCCTATTGAACATGTCTGGGATTTCGTCTGTCCGCGTCTCACTATTGACGCTCGTCCTGTAGCTAACCCAGTTGAACTTTAATTTCGAATAGAAGCAATCTGGAATTATCTTCCTTAGATAGAAATTCAAAATCTGTTTTATTCAATGCCGCGTCGTATAGAATCACTTATTTCAGGGCGTGGCAGTTTCACCAAATACTGATTTTCGGCATGCAATATATTTGCTTTATGAATTTAATCGTTTATTTGTATCAATATACCAATATAGGTCATTTGTGGAATAAATTTTACACAATTCTGATGATTCCGTCATAGTGTTGCAATTTCTGCAAACAGAAGTAATATATATATATATATATATATATATATATATATATATATATATATATATATATATATGCATATGTACATGTATGGCCGTCGATAACATAGATGGTTTCAGAACGGCTTTTCATATTCATTTTATTCCATTAATAATCATTTTATTCCATTAATATTCATTTCATTCCATTAATATTCATTTTATTCCATTTATTCCATATTCACACTTTTTGGGAGCTGGAGGGGGCCTGGCTCATCGAGATACACTTTGTTTCTGATTTGCAATTTTTCATCTTATACTTTAAGTAACTATACATTAGTATTTACATCTTGTGTGCTTGTGTAGGGAACCAGGGGATTCGTGCCTTGGCTAACAGATTTAGAATGAGTTAAATTACTTTCTTACTTACTTTCATATACAGGTTCTTATCACCCTTCTTTACAGTCGATCTCCTTACCTTTACTATACTTATGGCACATAATAACAGGAGTATTTTTACATATTATAATATATGATATTATAATAATTACTTTTATTGTTTTTCAGATACAACAGCTTGTTGTGCGGTCTTTTAGTTACCACATTAGTCCATTCTCATTTTTATATACAGCATTTTTCTGTTGGTGGTATATATCGGGTATATATATATATATATATATATATATATATACCCGAGATATATATATATATATATGTATACAATTGCTATACTTTTATATAGCAATTGTATATATATATAATTAAAAATGAATGTTACCACAGAAACTCGTAAACAACTAGACAGAAAATAAGAAACCAATATACAATACGCGCATAATGCAGCAGCAGACAAGTATATGGATAAATATTTGAAATATGTAATAATAAGAATTATGTAAAAATAAAAAAATAAAAATACAATTCAAGTAATATTAACAGTAATATTATTGAATTATTAAGTAATATTAATATTGTTTGGGTTAATTAGAATTAAATACTCAGACCTGAAGATGGATTTCATTCTGATTAATCATCGAATTTGGGACGGTGCTGTTCTTTTCTCTTATCGGCATTATGGCCGTGAATTTGCTTCTATGGTGATGTTAATATTACTTGAATTGTATTTTTATTTTTTTATTTTTACATAATTCTTATTATTACATATTTCAAATATATATATATATATATATATATATATATATATATATATATATATATATATATATATATATATATATATATATATATATATCTTAGTAACTTACCTAAGTATGTCCTATTTAAAGTATTATCTAATTTGTCTGTCTTATCAAATTTTATAGAGTGTTACCTAATTGGCGTGTAATTTCATGTTATAGAGCAATTGTATGGGAACGTAAATTGTATGGGAACGTATTTTCGTATAAATAGTATTATAACGTATTCTCAGAATTAAGAGAATATTTCTCAGCATATATTCAAAAATATAATTAATCACTCGTTGTATAAAATTTGGAACAACACCCTTATTAAGAATTCTGCGTCCATTGTATTTTACATTGCAAATTGTATATTGCGATAAGTTTTTCAAAAACATTTTATTTTTTCATATTTAAGAAGACAAATGGTGCAAAAAGTTTTAAACTTTAACATTTAACCACCAACATTAACATTTTCTCCAGATCCAGTAATTACTCGTATATTCTACGACTTTCTCCCATAAGAATATAGGATTTAAAGTATAGTCCACTTCTTAATCTATTGAGACATTTTTCTTTGTGTAATTTTCTTTAAGACTGAGAAATATAACTGGAAGTCAATAACTTAATGAAGCTGAAAGAAATAAAATTTAGAAATGAGGAAGTTTGTTAGAAGTCAAAAAAGGAATTTTTCGAAATCGCTTTAGAAAAATCAGACTTAATTTGTGAAACAGCCTGAAAAAGTTTGGAAAAGTTTGGACATATTTTATCAAATTATGTGTAATGATAGCATTCAATGCCGCTGAAATGTTTTGTTTCAAGCAAATTAGAGGAATGATGATATATAATCTTATCTTGTTTCAGGAAAAATCGGTTTCAGTAAGTGCTTTGTGAATACATTTGATAAAATTATTAAATACTGCAACTAATAATGAGTAGCTTCCCAAATTAGTTATTAATATTAACTCTATTAACTACCACTCTATATTTTTCAAAACAAAATTACCCAATTATAGCGGCTACTAAGTATTTAATATTAAACAAAATATACACACATACGCTATTATTAATACTGTGTATTTATAAAAATGAAAAAAAAATAGAAATCGTAAAATAAAAATAGAAAATACTGTTCATATATATTTAATATTTTAAAAGAATTTTCTTTAAAATTATTCTTCTTCTCTTCCTGAAAACGAACATTTTTGAGATGAAGTCTACGTGTGTGGAAATGGATGTCAGTACGCGTGCGTGTGTGTTAATATATATATATATATATATATATATATATATATATATATATATATATATATATATATATATATATATGTGCGTGTGTGTGTGTGTATGTAAGCTGTTGAAATTGATCGTGTATGCACGTGGTGGTGAAAGAAGAAGGGTTCATGCCGCATGGTAATACAAATTTTTTTAATGTTTCCTATCTTCATTTTTTGATGCCTGCAGCCTAAATTAGAGTATTTATAGTAATGTACAATTGCTCCATCTGAAACAAGCTTGTGTTTGGGTAAGTTAGAGTTAAATACTCAGACCTGACGAGAAATTTAATTCTGACTAATTATCGAATTTGGGCTGGTGCTGTTCTCTTCTCCTATCGGCATTATGGCCGTGAATTTGTTTCTATGGTGATGTTAATATTACTTGAATTTATTATTACATATTTCTAATATATATATAGTGTGTGTGTGTAGCAAACCCAGGCCACTTGACAGACCCAAAGTGTTTACATCAGCAGTTTCAGTGGCCGGTTATATATATATATATATATATGTGTGTGTGTGTGTGTGTGTGTGTATTTATTTATTTGCATATTTATATTGTTTTGTTACATATGGTTTTATTGGAAACCAATCCATTAATTACATTATTACACTACTGGCATCCCACAAAGATAACAAAGGTAGAAATACAAAACTTTGAAAACTGACTAAACACAAAAAAAGAATATTACAAATTAATGAGAAATACCATAGCTATTAGTCGTTACTCATTCAGCATCACGCAGGAGGCACGTGTGACTTAAGGTTCGTCACGGACACGAGTAACATTGCCAGGTAAACACTATAGTAAGAACGCTCAAAATGAGGACACATCTATATAATAAAGGGCAATGTCTGTGTGTCTGTGTGCCTGTCTGTCTTATACACTATAGGTTCAGCGACCGCGCGTCAGAGAGCTACGGAATTTGGCAACCAGAGACCCGGGGGCGGGTAAGGGGGCACGTGAAAACCGATTTTTAAAATTTTAATTATTTCTTTTGTTATTTAATATTTTATGCGATTTCGGCCGTTTTTTGTCCTTTTTGCCCTTTTTTCTCCACGATTCAGACGTCATAGAAAAAAACAAATCACACCACCGGAAAGAGCAGACAATTGCGGGAAAATTATATCAATTTCAATTCTCAGGGCAAATTTAATATGTTTTAAAGATTTTAAAACAAAAGTCACTTTCGGTTAAAAAAAAGCAACCTTCGTTTTTAAATCCTCGCATCCGGAAAAGTTCCGTTGATATCGACTAATAATTTACATTTTTAGAAAGCCCAACGATCAGGGATTCTTACAAGCTCAATCTGGTCAAGAAATAATTAAAATTGGCTGTAGGATCGGGATTTTAAGATTTTCCGACTTTCAATTTCTCGGCGATCCGCTAAAGTAGTTCTTCACTGGCGTTTTCCCCCCCAGCAGAAGTTTTTTGCACGGGAGAAGAGAAGGTGGAGGGGACGTTACGGTTCTGAATATGCAATAGGGAAGAAAATGACGGAATTAAGAGTTTAGCATATGGTCACTATAAAATTTAAATGATTGAATTAAGGTGGATAGAGTTGTGGCTATGATTGCGATGAATTATTGTGGCGTAATGTATTGTTGAATAGTTAAAAACTTAATTGTGGCGATGTATTTCACGTTAAACATGTGGGTCAGTAAGTCCTGCTGAGAGGTTGGTGGCAGGGGAAAGAGGGTACGGCCCTTATGGATGCCTCCCCCATTGGACTCCGGTCTAAATTTGGTGAATAAAAAGAAAGTTATGGAGATTGTCGTGGAGGGCGCGGTAGACCAGTGGTTAACGCACGGGAATTACCCTCAGTAGGCCCGGATTCGATTTTCGCTACTGCCAAAACTGCCACCGTGTTCAGGCGGAGTACGATCACGTTAAACATGTGGGCCCGTAAGTCCTTCCGAGAGGTTGGTGGTAGGGGAAGGAGGGTGCGGTCCCTGTGGATACCTCTCCCACTGGGTTCCGGCCTAAATTGGGTGAATAAAAAGAAAGTTATGGATATTGTCGCGGAGGGCAAAGTAGCCCAGTGGTTAGCACGCGGGAATTGCATTCGGTAGGCCCGAGTTCGATTCCCGCCACTGCCAAAACTGCCGCCGTGTTCAGTCCGTAAATCCTTCCGAGGGGATGGTGGTAAGGAAAGGAGAGTACGGTCCCTGTGGATGCCTCCCTCACTAGGTTCCGGTTTAAATTAAGTGAATAAAATGAAAGTTCTGGAGATTGTCGCGGAGGGCGCGGTAGCCCAGTGATTAGAGCGAGTGATTTGCACTCGGCAGGTCCGGTTTTGATTCCCGCCACTTCCAAAACTGCAGCCGTGTTCATGCGGAGTACGATCACGTTAAACATGTGGGTCCGTAAATCCTTCCGAGAGGTTGGTGGTAGGGGAAAGAGGGTAGGGTCCCTGTGGAACCCTCCCCCACTGTGTTCTGGTCTAAATTGGGTGAAAAAGATCGTCGCGGAGGGCGCGGTAGCCCAGTGGTTAGCGCGCGTGATTTGCATTCAGTAGGTCCGGGTTTGATTCCCGCCATTTCCAAAACTGCAGCCGTGTTCACGCGGTGTACGACCAGGTTAAGCATGTGGGTCCGTAAATCCTTCCGAAAGGTTGGTGGTAGGGGAAGGACTGTACGGTCCCTGTGGATGGCTCCCCCACTTTGTTCCAATTTAAATTGGGTGAATAAAAAGAAAGTTATAGAGATTGTCGCGGAGGGCACAGTAGCCCAGTTGTTAGCGTGCGGGAATTGCACTCGGTAGGCCCGGGTTCGATTACCCGCCACCGCCAAAACTACCTTCGTGTTCACGCGGAGTACGATCACGTTTATCATGTAGGTCTGTAAGTCCTTCCGAGAGGTTTGTGGTAGGGGAAGGAGGGTACGGTTTCAGTGGATACCTCCCCCACAGGTTTTCAGTCTAAATTTGTAGCATTTTCTGGACGCCCAAATAGTTACCTTACACCTTTCTTTTAGGTCGCGCCAGCGAGTTTGCCAAGGTCAGAATTTTCAAGGGTAACGAATAGGCTCGTCGCCAAAGGCGGCTAGTTACTGCATAAATATAAAGAGCAAATTTAAAATAATTGTACAATAAAAGTTCCAAAGAGATCAACGGTATCAGAAAGGATATTATTGACATTATGTTAAAAATTAGAAAACGTAAATTGTGCTGAAATGAACCTCATTGTAAAAATTATGAAAAGGTTTTAGTGAATTTAGAAAATCAATTAATTTAGTCAAAAAAAAAAAAGAAATCACACTAGTGCGGTAAGGTAAAATTCCCATGAATACAATACTATTAGTTACTATAGTGTCCCCTAATTGACTCAATGATCGTGTAAATGGTATCTGAAAAGATGGAGTACATTACAAAAACCGGTCGAATTTTGTTGCCACTAACACTTTTATTATAGCCTAGCAACATACCCGTTCTTCTTACGGAGTATAAAATTCATAATCATGCGCAACTTCCTATAGTATACTAAATGACATTTTTATTCAAAATGTTCTGTTAAAATATTTAATTTAATGATCCTAAAAGAAGTTTAAGAATCTCTATTCTCGCTATACAAAATTATCTTCACGAGCAGATATGAAGACTAAAATATCCTAGACCCTTTTTTAAGTAAATTTACAAAAAATATGGAATTCAATCAATATATGCACAATTTAAGCGTTAAAATTGCATGGGACCAGTACTACTTATATACGCGAATGTAAGAAGATATAACCTCTATTACTAGATTAAATGTATAAATTGAATATAACAATTAGCACGTAATCTTTCACACTGAAGACGGTAATTCATTAAAATATATGTCAAAATGAAAGTGCTAAATTTATATGGGAAGATATACCCGTACTACTTATAATGTCGTAGATTAGAAGATATGTCCGAGTGTTAGTAGAAGATTACCCGTAGTACAATCAGAGTCTCAAAAATATTTGCCAAAATAAAATAGATAACGTAATAAATTAAAATTATCAATAATCCCCCTAATCTTCATACCAGGAGGCCGTACTTGATTCTAATATATGACAATATATGTCAAAATATATGCCAATATATCGGTACTACTTATATTCTCGTCGATTAGTCATGCATTTGCAGAAAATTACTCATACAATGTACAATATATGAATTTCAACAATTTTTGCCGCAATGAAACAATGGTATAATAAATTGAAAATATCAATAATCTCTGAATCAATAATGCCCGAAAATATCAATAATAGTAATATTTAAACCTGAAGACCGTAACTGATGTTATCCAGTCAAAAACGCAATGGCAATACAATTTATTTTATATGCATATCTTCATTATTCAAATCGGAAAAGATTTAATAAAATTGCACGCATTGGATTTAAATCCGTTGCTAAGCGACATGATATCATTTGCTTTAAATAAGTTGGTGGAAAATATATCGTCTGAATAATGCTATCTCTATAGAAGGTTTGGCGACATTTTCTTCAATTTAGCGACATTTTAAAAATCGCCAAATATATCGCCAAGTGGGACTGTAGAACTGACAGCCCCACTTGGCGACAAATTCACGAAACATCATCACAATACTATCCCCTAACAAATTACAATTAATTTCATGTATTTAGAGCAATTTTATCAATTTCAAGATATTTATGGATTTGCAAACTTTTTTGTCAATTTGGTGATATTTTAAAAATTCGCTTAATGCGTTAATAAGTAGGACAGTTGAACTGACAGACAAATTCTAACGAAACATCATTTCAGAACTTTCTTCTATCAAAACAAAATAAATTTGCATTGATTTGGCGACATTTCGGTCAGTTTGCCAATGTTTAAGGAAAGTTGTCAAGTTGGCGATATCCCGCCATATTCTTAGCTCTGAATTAACAGATCTGAATAAAACATCCTAAACCCTCTTTGTATATACTAAATGGAAACACTAAAATTGCGTTAGAAGATATACCATTTCTACTCTTTTCCTGTTTCAACAATCGGCTGAATTAATTTATTGGCTAAATACAATATATGAGTTTATTAGCTAAACACAATATATAAGCTTTAAAACTCTTTGCCAAAACAAATGAAAGTGATGTACGCAGTTCGCAATTAATATAATTAAAAGAAATATCAAACCGTTCATTTATAAGATACATTTTTATATCTCTTTATTTATTATTCAAATCGGAAAAATAATAATTAACATTGACAAACAGATTTAATTTGATTGTGTTCGAGCAACATGATGTAAGAGAGAATCTTCCTCATAAAATGCTAATAATTAAATAACCATTTTGGTTTCTTAATACTTTTCATTGTTGGGTAAAAGCTTTTGAAAAATAAACCATGTTGATAGATTTTCTATTTAAATTCATGTTTCAAACATTCATGTTTTTAAACAATTCATGTTTTCAGAAAGTGACTAATTAGCGAAAAAATCTCCCACCAAACTCAGAGATAAAGTTTTAATTTACTTTCACGTGCAAAATAATTTTTAATAGTTTTAATTCAAAAAATTTTAACCTTCCTACAGTGTTCGGGTCTTTTTTGACCCATATCAAATTTATTTCGCATAGATCTATTATATTTTTTAGAATTTTTCAAAAATATTTTGTGACTTTGTTTGAATAGTCATAGTAAATATTCAGTTATGTGTAATTTTTTTTTCAAATGGTAGTTTTTTTTACAGTAAAAATTGTAACACATAAGTCGTTCGGGTCAATTTTGACCCGTGTTTAATTTTTAGTGCATAGGAAAAATAAAATATATAAAATCCAATATTTTATTCAATTATTATTACTGTGATAATGCCCCTACTAATTGTTATTGCGGTGACAATTGTATAACCCTGAAATGTACGTTACTGTGGATGAACAGCTTGTAACTTTCCGAGGAAGGTGCTCATTCCGCCAGTACATGCCCATGAAACCAGTCATGTTCGGTATAAATTTTGGGTACATTGTGACAACGCTACCAATTATGTCTGGAATATACAGCCCTACCTTGGAACGAAGCCTGGTTCTGCACCAGAATGAAACCAACATCTCAGGGTTGTCAATGATCTCGTTCAAGGTTTGAATGGACACAATGTAACATGTGATGATTTTTTCACGTTGTATGAACTTGAACAGCTTCTTCTGAAAAAAAAAATCTGACAATGATTGGAACAATGAGAAAGAATACGCCATCAATTCCTCCACAGTAACTTGCAAAAGGGGCCCCAAACTACACATCGAGATTTGCATTCATGAAGGATACAACTCTGGTATCGAACATCCTGAAAAGAGGCATGTGTGTGGTTCTTCAGAGCACTCTTCACCATGACAGTAAAATAGTAGACGCAGACACAAAGAAACCTCAAATCATTTTGGACTATAACATCACCAAAGGAGGGATAGACACGTTAGATAAACTGGTCTCCCACTATTCCTGTCGGAGGAAGACAAACAGATGGCCCGTTGTAATTTTCTCCACCATCCTGGACATATCCGAGTATTATGCATTCCTGTTGTTTATCAAGATCAATCCAGCATGGAAGATGAGGTCATTTCGCAAAAGGCGAGTCTTCATTGAGAAGCTTGGCATGACTTTGGTAACCCGCCACATTGACGGAAGAAAACATCTGCCAAGAGCAAGGGCAGCCCGAGAATTGGCGGTGAATATTCTAAACTTAGGATAACCTGAATCCCGCCCTGAAGCATCCGGAAGTTGTTGTTGAAACCCAGACCGTCCGACCTACCAGAAAGGTGTAAGCATCCGGAAGTGTAACAACTGCTGGCAAAAGGGAAGATGTCACTTGTGCCCACAGACTGACAACACAAGTTATGTAAAGTGTTTCAAATGTGGACAGTTCACTTGTAATAACATTTCATTCAAGTGTGTAACAATTCTATATCAACGGAACAACTTCCAGAATTGTATTGTTGGCGGTAAGCTAAATATTTCACAAATATTTAGTCTGTACTATGTAATTTTGCTTTCATCAAACGAATGTTCTAAAACATAAAAATATCTACTATATAAAAATAAATATATGTAATAAATACAGGAAAAATACTTCATTGTATTGTATTTGAAAGTTTACAGTGATTTGCAGAAATGAATGATTGATTTACATTATATATTTATATATTGCATTACATTTATATATATTATATATTTACATTACATATATTATATATTTACATTACATATATTATATATTTACATTACTAATATTTATAAAATGTGACTTCAATTCAATAATATTGAAAATTGCACCATGGGTCATTTTTGACCCGAACACCTTAGGTGTATACTAAATTTGAACAACGTATGAAGGTTAATTCACTTGCATCGTGCTAGCAATTAGACGTACCTCACACATTAACTACCTTGAGTAACTACCCCCTCCCTTTTATTTATGGGTCGAGCCCGGTGAGCATGAATAGTGTTTGCACAATGTAGAAACATTATGTTATGCTTCATAACAACTAGATACTAAAGTAATTTTATAATTATTTAGTTTATGCTTCCGTATAATTTTGTGATGTCCTTTAATAACTTAAGAAATGTTTCTGCAAATTCATCTCTTCTGTTATCTTTGAATTAACTGTTGCTTAACCAAAAATCTCGCTCACTGCGAATATTGAATCTGAAATTATGTATGCCTAGCAACCATTTCCTTCCACATGTCCTTTGTTCTTCCTTTTCGAACGCCGTCGTTTAGACACAGAAGGCTTTTGCCTGCCTCCTCTGGAATGCTTCCGTTTTCTGTCATTAGAACATTTATGCCTTCGTCCACTGGAAGGCTTTCTGGATCTAAATCTGCGTTTGGAGCCAAAATTGCATCAACGTTTTCCTCTATCAACTAACTTGCACTTCCCATCCAACTTAGCCAAGATTCCGCCATCAACAGCTGCCTATGTATTAGAAAAATAGATTAATTAAGTTAAGCAGCTTGGGCTTGCAGATAGATCCCTGTGCCATACAGTTAGACTGAGTATAAATTTGCTAAATAGTGATAAATAATTGCTATAGAGCACAAACATCAGAATAACTTCAAAATGATTAATATTTACAGGTAGTACTCAAATAAATTACACATACCTTTTTACGGAACTTTTAGATGTTTTGTATTAAATAATTATTAAAATTCAAAAATTTGTAGTTCTTTAACATTATTCAGATGTACTATAATTTTAACTAACATAATTATTTTTATAATTTCCAGATTGTTTAATGATAATTCATAATTTTTTCTCTTTGTGGGCGGGAACACTGTCTGTTTGGACGTGTGTTGCTGGATTCATCCAAGATAAGCAGTTTTTAAAACACTGAAATTACAGTTTTGATATTTTTCTGCAGCATTTGTAGGAACTTTATAACATTATTTTGGATTGAGAGCGTTTATGGGTTCTGAATAATAATATAATTTCGTAGTTTTCCATTGCTTCTGTTTTAGCATTACCTGTATATCATAGCTGTGCTATCATATTTGGTTCGAAATAATATATTTAAAATGGGGCAAGTCTATAGCCTACTAATTAACTTTCGACGATTTTATCTAATTAATCATATTCTTCGTTCTCAAAACTGTAATAAATGACGTTTTGCTAATTTAGTTCAATTTTGAATTATTGTATTTGATTTGTATTTTGCTGCAGAACTCGTCAATGGATATATGCATGTAAATAATATTGGGAAATAAAACAATAGAGGAGAGAATAGCTTAAAATTTGTTCGAAAAAAACATTAATATTACTAATGCTCAAAAATTAATCTTACAAAAATCTGACATAGTTTTCATTAAATACACTTGTATGAGAATTAAAATCAAAGATCAATGTTTAGGAATAAAGTGGAAATAATCAACGACAGGCACTGTGCGCCAAGCAATTAACTTAAAATGTGACAAGGACAGGGAATGAACGAAAAAAAAATTTTTACACATTATTTTTCTGTTGTATGCCGCTTTTAAAGAAGACATTTTAGCTTCATTATTTTAGCAAAAGGTTAAGCTGCACGTAATTAGACAGTACAAAAACATAACATTGACTCTAATCCAAACGAAAGGCTGGACAGTCTCAGGATGAAGAGGGGATATATATATAAGTACATATGTATAGTTACAAATAATTCTTTTAGACGTAGATCAGTAGTTTTCTGTGGGTTAAAATTCTATGATGAAATGAACGATGGTTCGGAATATTGAAAAATATTGAAAAATGTAGCACAAGAAATCGGTAAATAATAACATCGATTAATATGCTGTTTTAACTAGTTTTTGTATTAATAGTATTAATATTGGAAATAATACTTAATACTATATACAACAATATTTGTTTGCGTGTATTGTTATTAAAATATTGTCTTACGTATCAGTTTCAAATTGCTCAAGCTTTTAGTTGGGTAACTATAGTCTTTCACGTGTTTCCAAGTCTAATCTCAAAATTATTTACACCAGTAAATAATAGTAAAAATCTGATGGGGGCAGAACACGACTTTCCTTATGTAATGCAATGAATTTACTAGTTTCACAGTCAAAAAATAATGTATAAGATCCACGGCGCTGTGTTTTTATCGTTGAGTTGTACATTTGGCGATTTTCCGGATGACAACGTGGAAAACTTTCTAAATACTTAATTAGCTTATACTTCGCGCAATCTAAATAAACAATCATCAATATTGATAGCATCCTCAGTAAGCTATGTAGTCCATATATTAAAATATCTTAATAATTAGTTCATCAATTAGGCGTAATTTTCATTAATGTAACGTCATTTTTGCAATTTTGATGATATTTTTGTCAATCTGGAACGAAATATCGCCAACGTGGAAATATGCAAAATTATAATTTGCTAAATGCATCACCAAGTGTTACAGACAAACGGAGAGAAGACTATTTCTTACATACTAGAAGGTATGCACGTCATATGATGGAAATCAGAATTTGCGAGACATTACTTTCCATTTGGCGTCAATTTTATCAATTTGGTGACATTTTTGTCATTTTAGCAACATTTAAAATAGTTTCCCAGTTGGCGACGTCCCGCTAAATTTCTCGCCAAATGGGACAGACAAACGGAGAAATGTGTTATTCTTATATTCTACGCTTATGCTCTTTCAAATATATTGCACTTTCATCATCTAGTCGACATATCCATTGATTTAGCGTCATTTTAAATTAATTTGGCGACATTTTCGTTAATTTGGCAGCATTTAAAAAAGTCGCCATGTTGGCGACATTCCGACAAAATCTCGCCAAGCGTTATGGACAGAGAAATAAGTTACTCTTGTAGCAGATATAAGTGACTATTAGTGCCCAAATGCGAAAGTATTACCTAAAGTATATTTTCACATAAAAGGAACTAGCTAGATTCACGAAATTGATGTCACCAAATTTATCGCGTGATATTACTTATGTAAAGTAAACATATTTCAAAATAGGTAATTTTTTTTTTATTTTGTATGATTTTTTGACAACTTTTTATAAAATGTGCAGTATCTAGAGAACGGTTCAAGCTAGCGTTCTAGAATTTGTGTCAATCGTTTTCTAATGAAAAATTACGTAAGAAATGACTATTTGATTCTACTCGAAAATTTAGTGACGAGGGGGGGGGGGGGGTTCGATTGCGTGTAAAAAGAGTAGGCTTCCTGTATTCATGGATTATAATTTTCGTACCAAATTTCGTTCGGATCCGTCCATTTGTTCGTCAGTTATAGTCTCCACAGACTCACTGACACACACAGGCACACACTTTCACACACACACTCACACACACAAGCACACATACACAGACATTATCTCAAAAACGGCTGATTCGTGTTCAGGGATGCTTAAAACGTGCTCTCACGTCGAAAACTCGAATTCGAATTTTCGATCCCGTCACAATACTTCCCTTATACATTATATGTATATAAGGGAATTAAAACGAAATGAAATTTCTATTTTTAATCATTTTAAAGCAAATACATAATGGAACAACATGTCCCCTTTTTCCTTACAGGATGGGCAAAGCCCTCAAGTTCCAAGCTGCAAAATCTGATGTGGGCAGCACATGACTATCCCTGCGGATTCAAACTCTTCGTCCGCTCTTTCTTTTTTAATTCATTAAATTGAGTTTAATAGCGCAAAATAACAAGGATAATTATTTGAAATTATACCGACTGGACGTATTTTCAAAAGTAAAGTGTCAAAAATACGAAAAACTGGAATATCTTAAAAACGGTCAGAACTAGATTTATGGGATTGGTGTGACTCTTTTTCGTCGTTAAATATTACGTATAAAACAATTATTTAATTCATACATCTAGGCATACGTTGTCTTTTAATTTAGATTTTGACAGTTTTTACGGGATATTTTGCAAACAAAGGCATTCTATTTCTTTCTAAATCATACTAAAGTCTAATCAGCAACAAAATATCTCACGGGTGATTTATTTACCAAATTTTGTGAATTTTGGTCAATTAGTATTTTAGCTAGAATAAATATAAAAATTTTTATGGTTCATTATGCGAAAAAGCCAGGTTATTTTTCCCGAATCGTACCAATATTTAATCAGAACTAGAGTAATCAACAAGTGGCTTATCTAACAAATTTTATGAAATTGAATCAATTAGATTTTCAGTTTGCATGGATATATACACGCAGACGTCATGCTATAAATAGTTTTTTGGGTTCTACAGTGCTTTAAACATAAGATCCTTCGACAACTCGAGTTGCCGTTTTCTACACGATTCCAATATTTTCCCTATACATTGTAAATTAAGGATGTGTCTTTATCCTCATTTGAGGTCGTTCTCGAGGATGGATCTTCTATATGTTAAGAAGTGACTTAATCATAAACCAAGAACAAAGCGATTTTAAAAAAACGAAACGTCTTTTATTTAACATCCTAAAAGACGTACAAAATATTGTTAAAAACTGCCAGAGCACTTTCGGACGTATATACGCCCTTCATCAGTGGCTACATGAGTAGCAAAAGCATGGAATGTATATATATATAGAGACCATTTTAAAACAAATTTGCATAAAATATAAATGGTAAATGAACTTACTAAAATAATACAAGAAATATACACTGAAATTTCAAAATAAGTTTAAACGCTTACGAATTTTAAAATATTACAAGAAAAGAACTAATACAAATTTTAGAAAAACGTCAAACATGATATTCCTGACAATGACTTCACAAATAACTTTTAAGAGATTTGAATTGTGCAGAGTCGAGAATGAGTCGCCAAGCATAACTTAAAAATTTAACAGGATCGAAATTACAAATTGATTCACGGTCAATATAAATAAACAGGGATTCATAAAGAAGAATACTACGTGGATTGTTACAAGGAACCAAATGGAAAGTTTTTTCAAAAACGGAAATTTATCATTAGCCACATATTGAGCAAGATTCGTAGAAAGTTTACCAGATTTGACATCGCGAGCATGTTCTGCTGAACGGATGCCAACAGTACGTCTTGTACTACCAATGTAAAATGTATAGTCACCAGCAGGGGATAACAGGGGAACGACATACACCCCAGCAAAGCTTTTAAAGTCATCAAATTTTCCAAGTTTATCGGATCGAATACGATTAAATGAAGTGGTAATATTAGAGTGAGCGGGTTTGAAACTAAATTCATGGCAGAAATTAATAAAAGGACGGGAAATCCTCGGATTTGTCCTAGAACAATCCTAGAACATGCTCTCGATGTCAAATCTGGTAAACTTTCTACGGCTCTTGCTCAATATGTGGCTAATGATAAATTTTTTCCCGTTTTTAAAAAAACTTTCCTTTTCTTTCGTTGTAACAATCCCTGTTTATTAATATTTACCGTGAATCAGTTTGTAATTTTGATCCTGTTGAAATTTTAAGTTATGCTTGGCGGCTCATTCTCGACTCTATGCAATTCAAATCTCTTAAAAGTTATTTGTGACGTCATTCTCAGGAATATTATGTTTGGCGTTTTTCTAAAATTTGTATTAGTCCTTTTCCTGTAATATTTTAAAATTCATAAGCGTTTAAATTTATTTTGTAATTTCAGTGTATATTTCTTGTATTATTTTAGTAAGTTCATTTACCATTTTATATTTTATGCAAATTTGTTTTAAAATGGTCTCTATATATACAGGGTGAGTCGGAATTGTTTTTACAAAAGCAGAGGGGTTATAATTCCCCACCAGACGAGCAAAAATTACCATGGAATATAGGGTCGCATTGCACTCTAAGAGGCAGAAAAGAGGCACGTCGAACTGCATCGAGCATGACGCAGTCAGCTCCTCGGATGTCATTGTGTACCTGCCTACGTAGTATCTCAGCCTACGTAGCAGTTACCGTATGCCTACGTAGCAGTTACCCTATGCCTACGAAGCATTATTCTAAATCGCAGCTTGAAAAGGTCACTGAAAGATAACCATTCATCTGCACTACCGTCAAAACAAGGAAGTGTTAACTTAGGTAGCTTGATATGTGCTGACTCAGAACATCTGGTTTCGTTAGGGGCTACAAGAATATTTTTTGTAGAATTACCTCTAGAAACTTTAAGAACCAACTTATCGATTGTATCGCACAAATTTTGCTGCTTCGTAAGGAAGGAATCAAGTTCTGTTTCCTCACTTAAATCAAATATATTATTAAACACAATAGTTATTTCGTCACCAATATTCGTAAGTTTTAATTTAAAAAGTTCAAGTTATGCCGAATCAGCACTATCAACACAAGGAGCCACTTTGTCTTTCAATTTCGATAAATTAGTCTTAACAACATCCTTTCTAGTCTTTAATGATTTGAGCTCCATTTTCAAAGGAAATAGAATGAATACCCTCACATCCGCTGACGTAAACAATCTCCGGCTCTGACGGACTAATAAATAATGAAGAATGAATGAAGAAGAATGAAGAAAGCACAAAATCATTCAAATAATAGTTCATTCTCTCACAAAAGTGTCAATTTATTAATGGACTGTATTAACCTTTTGCTTACGGGTGGGACAGCGTCAATCACAAACGAGGAACCTCTCAAAGAGACAGGTATTTGACATACCCTATCCCAAACAGTTCGATCCCCCTTTGCAGACATTGGCGCCCATGGATGTGGGTCCATGGACGTCCGTTGATCGGGTCCGGCACCATTGCAATCGCTGTTGACGGTGCATACTAGTCAGTAGTAGGCAGAAAAAGTGGGCGCCGCGAGTATAGATTCTGCTCCAGTAGTCATCTATTAATGGTCCGGGTGGTCACTTCCGTGTTTGTCACATGTTGGATGGTTGATAATGACGAATCTCGTGCTGTCACAGCTGCTCTGACAATCGCTCTATCTTCCCGTTCTGTCGTCGCTCTAGGTCGTTCGCTGCCCGTTTGACGCTGAAATCTGCCATTCCGGACCCATTCCTGCCAACATTGCCTTACTGCCTCCCTCCTACCAAAATGCAAAGTGATTCCCGTGTGTGCCCATCCAGCCTCATGCAGTCCGTTCGCACACCATCTTTAAAACTCCTTCATATGCTCGTAGTGACCGCGAATTCGCCGGTGAGACATTGTTACGATCAAGGTATGTAATCGCAATCGATATCCACTGCATATTTTGTTCCTGAAAGTGAGATTCTCTCCTTATATTCACTACCATGGTACTCAGTTTCAATGCGCTGTATTTCCGACTATTCATTCATTGGCTGCGAATTTTTGATCATTTACATATTCGGTCAAAAGCTGTTTGCATGTAAAGTTTCATTACTATCGGATTATTTTGTGGAGTGCGTCGATCTTTTTGTTCATTACTTTACATCGACCAAAGTTTCATTACTATCAGATTATTTTGTGGAGTGCGTCGATCTTTTTGTCTTAGAGTGTATATTAAGATTGCGACATAAAACTTGTATAGAGATGTTTTTTCTTAACTGACCACATTTGTGCAAGACTTTTGATAGCATCTCTGCATAAATTACTTGTTTATATTATGTTCGCTCTCTTTTATGTGTTAACAAACATTATTTTATAAAAATTTAACACAGATATCGAAATTAGTTATACAAGATTACAGTTAAATTTGAAAGTCAATCATCCATCATCATATGTCTGTACCTCAATGGCATTGTGTCAAAAAATATCATGACAGGCTGGCTATTCGAATAAAGATTATTGCATGATGGTACTGCTTCAAGAGAAACACTGTGAAAGCTGCATGGCAGTATGCCTTGCGATTTTCAACTACTCTGATTACCTTCAATGTTGGAGAACGTGCAATAAAATGTTCTTCCCTACATTAAAACATGTATTGCAGAAGATGGTGGACATACATTGAACATACTTTACGTGAAACCGCATATTATGTAAATAGTGCTTTTATATTGAACATACTTTACGTCAAAATGTTCATTATGTAAATAGCGTTTTAACGTTAAACATACCTCACATTAAACTGTACATTATATAAATAGCACTTTTACATTGAACATACTTTGCGTTAAATTGTACATTATGTAAATAGGGCTTTCACGTTGAAGAAACATTACGTTAAACTGGTCATTGTATAAATAGCGCTTTTAAGTTGAACATATTTTACGTTAAACTGTACATAATGTAGAGCTTTGGTTTTAAATTAAATAACATTTCTTACTAATTTGGTGATTCTCTATAACATTCTCGTTGACTTTATTCTGTGTCTCTCATAGTTTCCCAGATATAAGTGCTAATTTTCAATATTTTCGGCTGTCGATAATCTCATCTGATAATGTTTGGTCACTTAACATTGCTAATGCTGACTCACTTCAATAGCTCTAGTTATCAACATTTAAAACATTTTAGACTATTTACGATTTTATCTGGGAGGCCTGTAATTAAACAATAAATATTAATTTGATCCACTGTTAAATATATGAACTCAACAATGCATAATTCACATTTTGAATGATATTTAATGCACTCGCTTTTAAAATAATTTGTAATTAAAAAATTTTATATTTAAAAATATAAAAATAAAAAATCCAACGTTATATGCGTGTACTTGATATAAAATACACATTTTCATTATTTCTGTATTATATACCTTACGTATTTCTTTATATTAACTAAAAACTATATAATGTGAAAACGAAAAATATTATAATAAAGATTCTTATCCCGATTCCAAAGTTTTATTTGTACGTAACACTGCCGAAAAAGTTTTTTTTACAGATAATTACCATCAAATAACTTCCAATTAATTGCAGAGCATGAAATAAATCTTTTGTCAACCATTATGGAACTTATTTTCAAAAATAATTCCAAAGTTCCCTAGTAAAATGTTTTGATATGACTTCGCAAAGAAAACTTATCTTTCAAGATTAGAATGAAACCCTTCGAATTCAATTACTTTCTAAACTCTATTAAAATCTTCTAAAACTTAGGTTTGCCTCAGGCAGATTCTTAAAATCGTACATGAAGAAGATGTTAAAAGAAAAAAAAATATTAAACGAAAAATGGACGTGGCATTCAAAGGATATCTGGCACATTTGTTTCAATAAAACTGCAAGTTATAATATAAATTGCATCTTTTTAAAGATGGTTAAGATAAATTTATTAAATGTTAAACGGTCCAGCATACCTTCTAAAACCCTTGAAAATTTAATCTAACAAGAATGCTTCGAGATTTACGGTATTTTGATATGAATATTATAATTGTAAGAAATAGACCCAAACTGCTCATCAAAAGTTACAGAGTCCTCTTCGACAATAAGATCTTGCAATATCGTCCACATGCATTTTCATCTAGAGCGTCGATTGGTCAATTCGAAGATCCAGGGTTTGATTCCCGGTTAGGGCAAAAAGGTTCTTTACAATAGCGACCAAGCAAATCAACCCTGTAGGTTAGTGAATGTAGGTCAGATGTCTGAAAGTGGTCCCTAGTACGTCTAGCACGGATTCAGTGAAGTCTGGAATATTGAAAGCCAATATCAAAGCGAGAGTATATCGACCACGAAGGAAGCTAACATGGAGGATAACAATAACATCAGGAGGCTAACCTGAGGAAAAAAATACAGCAGGTGGTCAATCAGATTTTCGGTTGCACGACAATCTAGCATTAGTGAGGAGAGAATGCAGAGTCCACTTCGACAATAAGAACTTGCAATTTCGTCCCAGTAGCTCAAAGGTAGAGCGTCAGTTGACCAGATCGAAGATCCAGGGTTCGATTCCCGGTTGGGGAAGCAATGTCCTTTACAAAGTCAAAATGATTAGAAAACTCCATACAAGACAGCATATAGTACAATAACAGTTGACAATATAACATCAACGGACAATGATGAAAAGCACTTTCCTTCATCTTTTTGTAATCCTACTTTTCTTAATTTTCTTAGATTTTTAATAAACTAAGAAATATCTGTCATATCCATATATCCGTCATATTACGGAAATCAGAATTTGCGAAACATTACTTCTCATTTGGCGTCATTTCTACCAATTTGGCGACATTTTTATCAATTTGGCAATATTTTTGTCATTTTGGCAACACAATGGATGGAGAAATGGATAATTCTTAAAGTATATTCTTATGTTCTTTCAAAGATATTGAACTTTCTTCAATTTGTCGTCATTTCATTGATTCAGCGTCGGTTTCTACAGTTTGCCGATTTTTTATTAATTGGACGACATTTTCGTCAAATGTGGCAACTTTTAAAAAATCACGAAGTTGGAGATAGTCCAAAAATTTTATTCAAACGTAACTGACGAAAAAATAGGTTATTTTTATAGTATTCGTAGATTCTTATATTCTTTCTATGGTATTAAATTTTCACCAATTATTCTTTATTTTCATTGATATAGCGTCATTTTTATCAATTTGGCGACACTTTCGTTAATTTGGCAATATTTAAAAAGTCTTCAAATTGATGGAATTCTGCTAGATTCGTCGCCAAAATCTCGTGAAGCGTTATTTACGGAGAAATAAGTTATTCTTATAGCAGATAAATGACTATTGGCGTCCAACTACAAAAGTATTACCCAAAGTATATTTTCTCACGATTGGAACGCGCTAGATCCACGAGAATGATGCCACCAAAATTATCGCATGGTATTATATAAGAAAAGTGAACATATTTCATTTGGACGTTGATATATATATATATTTTATTTTATATGTTTTTTTGACAATTTTATTTGAATAATGGACAATATTTCAAGAACGGTTCATGCTAAAGTTCCAAAATTTATGTCAATCGTTTACTAATAAAAAATTACAAAAGAAATTACTATTTGCGTAACTTTATGAAATGTTTTGATTTTTTGATGATTTTTTCAAAATTTCACTCGAAAATTTAGTGTGGTTTTAACATTCGATTGCGTTTAAAAACAATTGGCTTCCAGTATTCGCGTTTTGTAATTTGTGTACCAAATTCGTTTGAATCATTCATCAGGTATCGCCTTCATAGACTCACAGACACACACACCTACATACAGACGGACATTACCTCAAAAACGTTTGATTCGTGTTCAGGGATGCTTGAAACGTGCTCTCCCGTAGAAAACTAAAATTCGAATTTTCGACCCTGTCACAATATTTTCCTTATACATTATACTATGTATATAAAGGAAGTAATATACATATTCATCATTTTTAAAACATCGATATATGTAAAACAAGAAAGTTAAATCAAGCATAAATCATTGATTACGAAACACTCTCCAACTGAAATGCAATTTTATTTATATAGCTGTAAAATGCGATGCATTCAGCACTGATATTCTTGAAATTATCATAGCACTACAATAATTTATTTATACTTGGAAAATTAAAACTTCATCAAAAAACCAATGCTATAATTCGCCTAATTCTCTATATAAAATCAATGAATATTTCATTCATATCACTTATATTTCAGAGTCCTTAGCTGAATAACTTTGCGTGAAAAAAAATCAGCAGTTCTTATACAACTTATTTTAAAATCGCTTGATTTGTTTATATTATGCATGCTATAGAAATTAGGCTTCGTTGTAGAAATAATCAAAGTTTGGTGATCATTTAAAATAAAAAAATATTGTAATTGCGTTGGCAAAGATTGTAGATACAGTGATAATATGCAAAACTAAAGCGGTTTCATAACAAATGCAGCACTAACTATATCTTCAAACATCACGATCCTTACACAGGGTTAGAAACGAATTCCATATTTTATTTTGAAATGAGGCACATGATGCCTAATATAATATGGGTGTATTTATTATTTCAAATTTTATTTAAAAAACTACCTAACATATTTTGCTGACATTGTTTTGCACATTTCACGTGGTAATTTGACTATTTCCTAACATTTTTGAAGCAATTTGTGAATTTAAAAATATGTTTGAAAAACTATATGTCCCACAGGATTCGATGCATTCATTTTTTCAACCCGGGAAAAGTTCGAAATTAATTGGGTGATACTATTCATTTTCATTCTCATATGATCCACAGCCCGTCTCCACAATGCCGTCTCCAGCCCGTCCACAAAGGCATAAACAGTCTACAACTATGTTGGAAAGTGTTAAAAACATAAGCCTGCTTGGGATGTTAAAAACAGAAAACTGCCACGACGCTTGCCCATTTTGTTATTAACAATAAATTTTACTCTATGTTCGATGAAACTTCTCTTAATTAGCTGCAATAACCCCGCTGCAATATGTACTTTATGAATCTCTTTTCATTTATATTTACAGTGATTCTATTTTCAATTTTGACTTGTTCAGACTTCCTGTTCTGCCTCGTTCTCGACTCACTGCGTGTTAAACCATTGTATCATTTTCTGGATATTTAGTATGTTTTTTTTTTCCTTCTGATAACATGACATATCTACCTGTATGGTTACCCAGTAATTTTTAATCTTCTGTCATTTATTCATTTTGCAAGTGAAATACGTTTTTAAATATATCGATGTTTTAAAAATGATTAATATGCAAATTTTAACTCGCATTTATTGTCTATGCATTAAAACTCAATTTTGCCACCTATTTTTTACTTTGCCACTAATGAAGGACATAATAATGTTCAAAAGAGTTCTGTTTATGTAATTTTTATATACGTCATGCATGTAGATTTTATTAAAGACATTTTTATAAAAGACAACTTTGGTTGTCTTTATTTTTAAACAATTCTGAATAACTCTATTTACTAATTTTTATAACCATGTGAATATATTACTTCGTTTGGAATATAAATGTAATGTAATCAACTGGTTTGGGAATAAAAATGTTCTTCCTTCTTCACGACTAGAAAACCTGAGATGTTTCACAGTTCAAAAGGAATATCTTATGGAAGAGCTTTCAAGAGACAAAAAAAGAAGAATGTCATCCCACAGAGAAAAGAAAAAGCAAACCTATAAATTTAAAAGAGGTTACACAAAATCTTAAATAATAAAAGGCAATGTCTGTGTGTGTGTCTGTGTGTCTGTGTGTCTGTCTGTCTTATACACTATACGTTTCGCGACCGCGCGTCGGAGAGCTATGAAATTTGGCAATCGGAGACCCTGGGGGGTGGGAAGGGGACACGTGAAAACCGATTTTTAAAATTTTAATTATTTTTTTTGTTATTTAATGTTTTATGCGATTTCGACCGTTTTTTGACATTTTTGCTCTTTTTTCTCCACGATCCAGACATTGTAGAAAAAAACAAATCACACCATCGGAAAGAGCAGAGAATTTCGAGTAAAAATATATCAATTTCAAATCTCAGGGACAAATTCTAATATTTTTTTATGATTTTAAAACAAAAGTCACTTTTGGCTCAAAAAAACGATTTTTGGTTTTTAAATTCTCGCATAGTAAAAAGTACTCATAATTTCGACTCATAATTTACATTTTTAGAAAGGTCAAACATCTGGCATTCTTACAAGTCCAATCTGGTCAGGAAATATTCCGTATTGCCCACAGGATCGGGATTTTAAAAGTTTCCGAATTTCAATTTCTCAGCGTTCCGCTCGGCGTGCCGCTTCTTAACCGGCGTTTCTCCCCCGCAGAAGGAGGGAAGGTGGTGGGTGGGGACGTCAAGGTGGAGGTGACGTCACGGTTCTGAATAGAGCTCCTTTACTCCATATAAATTATTATATTTATATTTTAAATGATGGAACGATATGGATTTTTTAAATGTATAGTTTAACTTTTGGATTTTTTAAAATGGATATTTTAATTTTATGAATATTTTAAATGATGGAACAATGAAACAATGGAATGAGGATGACGGAATTAAGCATATGGTCATTTTAAATTGCAAATTAGCGCGCGGGAAGTTAGCGGTAGGCCCGGGTTCGATTCCCGCCACTGCCAAAACTGCCGCCGTGTTTACGTGGAATACGATCACGTTAAATATGTGGGTCCGTAAGTTCTTCCGAGAGGTTGGTGGTAGGGGAAGGAGGATACGGCCCCTGTGGATGCCTCCCCCACTGGGTTCCCGTCTAAATTGGGTGAATATATAGAAAGTTATGGAGATTGTCGCGGAGGGCGCGGCAGCCCAGTGGTTAGCGCGCGGGAATTTCACTCAGTAGGCCCGGGTTCGATTCCCGCCACTGCCAAAACTTACGCTACGTTCACGCAGAGTACGATCACGTTAAACATGTGGGTTCGTGAGTCCTTCCGAGAGGTTGGTGGTAGGGGAAGGAGGGTACGGTCTAAATTGGGTGAATAAAAAGAAAGTTATGGAGATTGTCGCGGAGAGCGAAGTAGCCCAGTGGTTAGCGCGCGGGAATTGCACGCGGTAGGCCCGGGTTCGATTTCCAAAATTGCCGCCGTGTTCACGCGGAGTAAACATGCGGGTCTGTAAGTCCTTCCGAGAGGTTGGTGGTTGGGGAAGGAGGGTACGGTCCCCGTGGCTGCCTCTCCCACTGGGTTCCGGTCTAAATTCGGTGAATAAAAAGAAAGTTATGGAAAATGTCGCGGAGGGCGAAGTACCCCAGTGGTTAGCGCGCGGGAATTTCACTCGGTTGGCCCGGGTTCGATTCCCGCCACTGCCAAAACTGCAGCCATGTTCACGCGGAGTACGATCACGTTAAACATATGGGTCCGTATGTTTTCCGAGAGGTTGGTGGTAGGGGAAGGAGGGTACGTTCCCTGTGGATGCCTCCCCCACTGGGTTCCGGTCTAAATTGGGTGGCACATCCTGGCCGTCCAACCAGTTACCTTACACCTTTATGGTAGGTCGCGCCAACGAGTTTGCCACGGTTGGAATTTGCCACGATCAGCATTTTCAAGGGTTGCGAACAGGCTGGTCGCCAAAAGCGGCTATCTTAAATAATAAAAGTCAATGTCTGTGTGTGTGTCTGTGTGTCTGTCTTATATACTATACGTTTCGCGACCGCGCGTCGGAGAGCTACGAAATTTGGCAATCGGAGACCTGGGGGGGAGGGAAGGGGACACGTGAAAACCGATTTTTAAAATTTGAATTATTTTTTTTGTTATTTAATGTTTTATGCGATTTCGACCGTTTTTTGACATTTTTGCCCTTTTTTCTCCACGATGCAGACGTTGTAGAAAAAAAACAAATCACACCTTCGGAAAGAGCAGAGAATTTCGAGTAAAAATATATCAATTTCAACTCTCAATTTCGATTTCTAATATTTTTTAAAGATTTTAAAACAAAAGTCACTTTTGGCTCAAAAAAACGATTTTTGGTTTTTAAATTCTCGCATAGTGAAAAGTACTCATAATTTCGACTAATAATTTACATTTTTAGAAAGCTGAAATATCTGGCATTCTTACAAGTCTAATTTGGTCCAGAAATAATGAAAATTGCCTTCAGGATCGCAATTTTAAAGACGCCATGATTTTAAATTTGTCGGCTACCGGCTCAGTTCTTCAACGGCATTTTCCACCCATCCGCAGTAGTTTCTTCCCCGTCTCCATGGAGACCGCGCTTTCGGTTTTAAATGAATTACGAGCATAAGTGTTGTATACATCGGGCGAAATTATTATATTTATATGATATTTTAAATGGATATTTTAAATAATTTAAATGATTGAATTATGGTGGTTTGAATTGTGGTGATGTATTTGAAATTATTATATTTATGGATTGGTGGAACGATATGGATGATTTTTTGATTTTAAATGGATATTTTAATTTATGGATATTTTAATTTATAGATATTTTAAATGGATATTTTAATTTTATGGCTATTTTAAATGATAGAACGATGGAACGAGGATGGTGGAATTAAGAGCCTAGCATATGGTCATTATAAATTTAAATTAGCTCGCGGGAAGTTAGCGCGCGAGAATTGCACTCGGTAGGCCTGGGTTCGATTCCCGCCACTGATGCGGAGTACGATCACCTTAAACATATGGGTCGATAATTCCTTCCGAGAGGTTGGTGGCAGGGAAAGGAGGGTACGGTCTCTGTGGATGCCTCCCCCACTGGGTCCTGGTCCAAATTGGGTGAATAAAAAGAAAGTTATGGAGATTGTCGCGGAGGGCGCGGTAGCCCAGTGGTTAGCGTGCGGGAATTTCACTCGGTAGGCCCGGGTTCGATTCCCTCCACTGACAAAACTGCTGCCGTGTTCACGCGGAGTACGATCAAGTTAAATATGTGGGTCCGTAAGTCCTTCCGAGAGGTTGGTGGTAGAGGAAGGAGGGTACGGACCCTGTGGATGACTTTCCCACTGGGTTCCGGTCTAAATTGGGTGAATAAAAAGAAGGTTATGGAGATTGTCGCGGAGGGCGCGGTAGCCCAGTGGTTGGCGCGCGGGAATTGCACTCGGTAGGCTCGGGTTCGATTGCCGCCACTGCCAAAACTGCTGCCATTTTCACACGGAGTACGATCACGTTAAACATGTGGATCCGTAAGTCCTTCCGAGAGGTTGTTGGTAGAGGAAGGAGGGTACGGACCCTGTGGATGCCTCCCCTACTGAGTTCCTGTCTAAATTGGGTGGCACTTCCTGGCCCTCCAAACAGTTACCTTACACTTTACTGGTAGGTCGCGCCAGCGAGTATGCCACGGTTAGAATTTGCCAAGGTCAGAATTTTCAAGGGTAGCGAACAGGCTGGTCGCCAAAGGCGGCTAGTAATGGAATAAATAAAGGATACTTTTAACCAAACTTATTGTAAGAAGAACATAATAGAGTCTTATAAATGAGTATTTGGTTAACTTACTGTGTGAAGTTTCAAAAGCAAGGGCGAAATAGCCAAGTGGTTATTGCGAATGGATTGCCCAAGGAGAACACGACGTCGATCCTTAATGCCACCTTAACCAATCCCCGTGTCTATGTTGAGTATGGACACGATGGATCGATAGATCCGAAAGTTATTTCGATAGATGGTGGGTCACAAGCGGAGAGTACTATCCTTGTTGTTGTCACTTCCATCTCCATTTGGTCTAGGTCTAAACTGGACGGCAAACGGGTCAATATGATCGGCTCCCTGTGGTACGTCTGAGCAACGTAGTATAATGGCAAAATCAATGACGATTTTGTCTCTAAATAACTGAATCATTTAATTATCAAGTACCTAGTTAGTGGAGGGAAATGTTTCAAAAACACTCTCTAGGAAATTACTAAAATATATATAATACCCCTTTTATAAGGTATACATATTTTCTAACCGTATCAAAGTAATAAAGAAGCCAGCTGGTTTACGTAAAAGCCTACATATACAGGGTGATTCAAAAGTTCGGAGCAAAAGTAAAACGCTATAAAAATATCTATGAGTCGGAGAGGCATGCGGCTTGCAGATTGATATTCGCAGTGGTGAGGAAAAAATAGTTCAAAATCTCGACACTAGGTGGTGCTCCTGCAGATAAAGCCATGGAGGTGACTTATGCATATCGCTCACGCAACGCAAAATTAGGAGCAGACAAAAACATTATAGAATACCACTCCACACGGCACGACAAGTGATGGAGTTGCTACGGTCAACGTTTGGCGCCGATCGCCTACTGAGCAGACACACCACACATGAATGACCTGCGAGATCCCCAGACCTCACACCCTGTGATTTCTGGTTGTGGGGATACCTAAAATCACGGGTCTATAGAGGAAAATCCTAGTCCTTACCAGCACTAAAAGACGGCTTAAGGCAGGAGGTAGCAGCCATTCCCGTTGATATGCTGTTTCATGCTGTATCAGCCGTACTGCACTTAGTACTGAATGTGGTGGTAGACACATTGAGCATTTGCAGCTGTAAATCATGCTGAAATAAAATATCTCATTTCACAATTATTACCTCAAATTGTTTTCTTCGCAGCAGCGCCCCCTAGTGTCGACATTTTGAACTATTTATTTTTCATGCCATACAAAATCCAACACCATGTTGAATATTAATATGCAAACCGCGCCGCATGCCTCTCCGACCCATAGACATTTTTAACACTTTACAACATGGTTGAAAAGTGTTTATGACTTTGTTCATTCTGTCTGTCTGTCCGTTAGCACGATAACTGCAGTAAAAATGACTTTATCAAAATGACATTTTAGTATATTTTTCAGACGGTCTGTGGGACCTATGGGAATATAAATAAATAATATCACCCAATTAGTTTTTTAATGAACCCTGGTTGAAAAAATGAAATACATTGAACCCTATGGGACCTAATTTTTCAAACATTTTTAAGCACATTTAAAATTCACAGATTGCTTCCAAATTTTTAGAAAATATTCATATTATCCCATAAAATATATAAAAAAAATTTCAGTAAAATATGTTAGGTAGTTTTTTAATTAAAAATTATTTGATATAGGGAGAAAAACGAATTCAATTAAATTCTGAATTTTGCAATAGCCTCCAGAAAGAAAAAATAGATATATTATATAATAAATATCTTTCCAAGAATTTAATTATCTTGTATATGAGAAAGGCTTCAAATTTTAAAATAAATTTGGTAGATAACAATATTTCAATTTTTTTAAGTTTTATATAACTCTTCATGATATACTTATTTGATGGCAGTTTTAATGCACTTTCCTACGTCCTAGAGAGTTAAAATTTGGTACACAGCTTAAATTTGTGGAACATTTTATTCTACAACAATTTGGTGGATCTTTAAATATAGATCCTACATTTTTTTCGAAATGGCCTGCAAATAATCCCCGTTCACTTCTATAAATCATTGTTGTAATATTGTTAAAAATTCTGATGTGGACAGCACATGTCTTTCTCTGCAGACTCATATCCACGTTCTCTTTATTTCGTCAATAATAATTTGAGTTTATCCGCACAAAATAACAGCCATAAGTATTTTAAATGACATTGAATTTGTACGTTAAACTTAAATTTGGTTCTCATTGGATAGAGGGACTTATTCTCAAAGGTGGCGTAGCGAAAATGCAAAAAAAAAACTAAAATATCTGAAGAACGGCTAGTCCTAGAGTAATGGGGTTAGTCTTATTTTTTTGTTGTTAAAAATCCAGTATAAAATAGGAATGTAATTGATATAATTGAGCACACGTAGTCTTTTATTTTTATATTTAACGACTTTTGAGGGCCATTTCGCAAAAACAGCCCGTTCCCTTTTCCCGAATCGTAATAAAATAATCTACACGTGATTTATATAACAAATTTTGTTAAATTTGGTATATAAATCACTTGTAGGTTATTGAAATATTATACACCAAATTGTGTTAAATTTGGTCCATTAGTTTTTAGCTAGATTGGATAAAGGCAATTTCTGCCGCCCATTTCACAAAGAAGGCAGATTCTTTTATTACGAATCGTACTATAATCAAATGAACATCAGGGTTTCCCACAAAAAATTTACCTACCAAATTTTTTTTTAATTCGGTCCATTAGTTTTTCAGTTCGAGTGGATGCAATATCCTCACAGACACACAGAAACACGCATAGATACACACTTACACACACATATGTCTGCCTAAAAATATTTTTTTCGTATTCTAGAAGCCCAAAAACGTGTAGATCCTTCGAAAATTCGAGTTCCGATCTTCGGCACGATTCCAATACTTTGAATACATACACACGCGCACTTATATATTATCTGTGTATTATCTGTGTATCTAAATTCCGTGAGTACGCAATTACAATAGTTGTGATTTTAAATGAACCCTAAACTTTTATTATTTCTTCAACGAAGTCTAATTTTAACTTATGCAGAATGCAAATATCTCAAGCGATTGTAAGGTGAGTTACATTAGAATTGCTGAATTTTTTTCACATAAAATTATTTAGCTCTTGTGTCTGAAAAACAATTTATATGAATGAAATATTCATTGATTTTGCATAGAGAATAAGATGATTTATATTTCGACACAGTTTTAAATATTTAAGTATAATAAATTACTGTAGTACTGGGATGATATAAAAGATATCACCACTGAATGTATCAAATTTTAGAGATTTTTAACTGAAATTGCATTTCAGTTCGAAAGTGTTTCATAATCAATGCTTATGCATAATTGACCTTTCTTGTTTTATAGCGTTTTACTTTTGCTCCGAACTTTTAATCACCCTGTATTTCCAAATATTGTAACTGATAATCATGGAATATATTTCTTATAATGGTGGATGGTTTATAAAATTAACTGAAGTGTGGCTCAACCCGACTTTCTCATACAAGAATTCATTTCTCTTTTCAAATTTTACAAGAAACCTTTTGAAAAATCGGTGTGTTGGGTCCAAATTTTTACAAGTATAGTCACTTTAAAGGACTTTTAAAATCTTAATTTGATACCATACTTGACATTGTATCTCCCGGGGAGGTAACTTGGCGAAAACACCTTTAAATCCAAGATTTATATATATATTTTTTTTAAAGATTTTGATTTTACGTTGTTGGTAATAAATATTTAAAATAACATTAAACTCTTAAATTCTTTATCTGCTCATTCATGAAACAATTTCTATAGAATAACTAAGCTAAAGTTCTTTATAGAACGAACATAGTTAGAGGATAAAATATTCCCTTCTTTTGAAAGATTTAATTGCAATTTTCGAATTAATGCAGCATTTTTCTTATCGATAATTTCCATCGACTCGTTTTCATTTAATTGAATAAATATGACACACATATTTACTCGAGTATCATAAAATGTATTTTTGAAAAATTTTCAAGATTTCAGTGCTAAAAATTTTTATTCGACTTTGTAAAAGAAACTTATCTTGTATGTTTAAAATAAAACAACTCATCAAACCCATTTATCCTGTAAACTCTATTGAAATGTTTGTGGTTTGCTTCAGGCAGATTCCAGATAATATAAAGGAAATTGACGATGCTTATGAAAATAGCACAGAAAGTGGAAGAGGTCTTTTAAAGAAATACCTGTCATATTTGTTTCAATTAATCAAGAATGCACCACGCATTTTCTTATTAAAAATTGTAATTTTTTAAAGAATACTTTAAAAATATATTGAATGCAAAACTGCCTGGTGTACTTTACAAGACTTTCGAAATGGAAATATGTTATGCATAAGTTATTTTTAAAGTTAATACATAAGTTATTTTTAAACTTAATATTTCCGAATTTGAAACATCTGACTTAATAAAGGATGCTGTCCATCTGTGTGTGTTTTTCTTTCAATCTGTGCAGTCTTGTAACGGAAAATCTAAGCGCCGTACGACAATGACATTTGGTACACATGTATTTCAGGACCCGAGTAGGTGCATCTCAGTATTATATTTTAAAATTTAGAATTATTTTTATTTATTTTGTAGGTTTTAATTCCTTTTGCAACCACCAAAACTTAAACACGTGAAGAAAAATGACAGACACGGTGGTCTTAGATAAGCGTTCCAGTCGCGAAACCGTGAATTACAGACGGAGGGCGGATCTTTTAGCAGAAATTTATGTTCCAGGCAAACTGTGATGAACAAAAACAAAAAGTATAACTGAACGCTGGGATTTTAAATTCTTAAATTCTACATAATTGGTATGGCCGTAAATTATCGTATTCGTGGAACTCATCAGATTATGCGTTGTGTCGCTGATAACCCTCCATTTTTTCATCTTTAGTGGGAGTTCTGTAAAGAAATATTAATTAACTTAATACTATTCCATTAATTGCAACATATTAACTTTAACAATAAATCATTTATTAACAACATAGATCACTTAATTACTCAATTACAACAATTATTCCTCTTGTTCGTGCCGGAGAGAGACAATGTGAGACCATTAGTTAGAAATCCCTAAAATGTATTTAATACCTTCCACAATATTAATGGGAACATACCTTCACTTTCGGCTTTGGCCATAGACCACAATTATTGCATGAGCATATCGTACTGGCCGTAAGTGTACGTGTTTCGCTCCCACTCGTACTGCTAATTAGAATGCAACTGATCTAGTCATTCCTTTGTAATTTCTTCGGAACACTCTACAACATTTGAGTAACACTTCTCCATTGCATCTCTGTACTATGCGGTCTGGAGGAAATACTTGGGACTCGTCATGGCATTCTGACCTCTTGCTTCAGACTTTACCAACTACTACATTACTTGTTTCATAACTCCTCTCCTTTCAACTGTACTCACTTAACTTAACTAACTGACTCAACTATTATTCTCGTAGAAGTTGTGTCATTTCATCTCTTGGTTGCCGCCTCCTTTTTGCCTGAGGTCTGAAGCACCTCTTTTTTGCTCTGATTGGTCAACCTTGGTCACTCCGGCCCTACTGCTTCACCTTATCCTCAGAGTCCTTCAACCCACTTAGCCTGACGCCCCTAAATTTATGGTTTCTGCTGCCCTTTGGGTTAGCGTATTGTAAAAACTGACGTCATTGTGACTGAAGGTATTGTCTGACGTTTCAGACACAATAAATAACGTACATGAAGGTGTTTCACAATAAACTGGTGTGAGATCGATATTTGTTCTGGCACAAACATTTTAGTGTTCATAAATGAAAGTGTCGTGTTTTATATTATCCAGAACCGTACAACTGACTGAGGCTAGAATCTTACAATTGACAGCCGAACTGGCTAGAATGGTTCAATCGATACCCAACAGGTGTCATAAGGTAAAAATGTCCGTATCAAAAATCACCAGTATAGGGCTTACCTATGATGCCGCCACTAAGGGTGGAGCATGTAAGCTCCCGGTTCTCAAGCTCCGGATACGAACACACAAAACATAAAGAAATACACATGCTTAATTGCTCAATTTATTTTAATATTTTACTTAATAGATATCTATTGTAATCTTGAGTAATTATACTATAATTAAATCAATTATTAAAAGACATATAATACTGACGATATTACATTAATATATATATTTACACACATAATAACTTTGACTTAAATTTCTTAAAAACAGTTTCCTTTAAACAATCGATAAAGAATAGTTCTTATAGTTCAATATTTACGAACTCGTTCATATGGTCTACTCATACGAACAGGTAGTTAATTATTTTAATAATCGTTAAAGGTGTGCCTTCCGTGCTAATAGTGACAATTGAAAGTTGGTTACCTCTACTCTTTGTGTTACGTGCATGTTCGTGCCATCTCAATGATGTAGGAAAACCGTTGCTCCTCTCATACTTGCACACGCTACCATTCTATTGCTCACATTCTACAGACACTTTTCACAAAAACCAAAAACATGATGCTAACTCGTTCGAAAGTTTTAAGTCGACTGGAGTTTTTTTGAATACGGCATTGGGGCGCTTTTTCTTTCCCCCATTTATTCCCTACCACATCTACCATTCGCTGTTGCTGCAGACGGGGATGACCACTGTTTATATATGCATTTGTTGTGATTGGCTCCCTCTGCAGCATTTAGATAGTTCATTATTTAGGTTGGCATTTGTAATTGGGGTGGAAACATGTAATACAAATATTGTGTTACAACAGGCAAAAATCTTACAATTGGTGATGGTAGTATAAATCCTCATATTTATTATGGTGCATGTGGACTTTCGCGTAGTCGCCTTTTTCTTAACCTGTTGAATATACGGTGAATTGTGATTCTCATATTTTTTGCTTTTTCGAAGATAACGTGCAATTTAATTCGTGCAACGATTGGATTCGTGCAATGATTGGATTCGAAAAACCATTTAAAATTCTTTAAATGTATTATATAAGCACCGTATGACTATTTAATTAATTATATGGAGTGGACGTTTGTTTAGCTCCTGGGCAACGCCAGGTAGTTCGTTTTAATTTATGGGCTTAAGGACTCTTACCGTATGCCGTACTTTTGTACTTACCAGGTATAATAAACAGTGTGAATTCCCGCATGTCTCATGTGTTACAGTGGCTTCCAAAAGTTAAGCACGGACGGTGAAATCAACAAAAATGGAAAAGCAATGCTTTGATAACTCAAAATTGTACATGACGATAGCAAATGTGTTTATGCATTAAAGAAAACAAGAAAAATAAAAATTATGTACAAAGATGAAAAAAATATTTACTTTCGTAAGTTATATGATGACGTCACATTTGGGTCATTAACAAAATGATGTTTAAATTCAAACAGCCCAAAAAAGAACTTGCATTAATATGGTATCTGATCACCCGGACTTTCACGGAAACTTTACAACGATATTCTATGCTTTCAATCAGGTGATCAACCATCGCAGATGCGAGCAATGGCCATTCCTCTAATAGGGCTGTTTCTAACCCTCTGAAACTAGTTGGAGGAGGTAAACGTGCAGAGACAGCATGCCCAAGGGCATCCCAAAGGTTTTCAATGGGATTGAGGTCGGCGAAATACCCTCACTTTCCAGGTATTCGTCAACGATTTTAGCTCGATGGGGACGGATATTATCGTCCATAAGGAGGAAATCAGGACCGACTGCTGCAGTGTAGAGTCTCGCAATGAGATCTAGGACTTTATCCCGATACCACACAGTCGTCACAGAACCGCCTTTAAAGATGTGCAGCTCTGTGCGATATCCCATTGAAATTCCAGCACATACCATGACGCTGCCACCTCTGAATTCTTGATGTTCGATGATGTTTTTGTCCTGATTGCGTGTGCCTCGATCTCTCCAGAACCTTATACGCTTATCTTCTGATTCCAGGGCAAATCTGGACTCGTCCGTGAACGGGATGTTGCACCAATCTGAGACAGTTTAATTGACATGTTGACGACATCATTTTAATCTTGGCTCTCTGGCTTGGACGGTTAGTGGAACACGAAAACGTGGTTCTCGGGCGTACAACCAATTCATGTGGAGCCTTCGGTGCACAGTACTGGCAGATATTGTCTTACCAAGTGTCCCGGCAACCATGGATGTCACAGTTGTGGAGATCGGTCCTCGAATCCGCTTGGCTACTATAGAAATATACCGATCATCAGAGGGGGTGTTAAACATTCGACGACCGGACATGGCTCTCCGAATAACTGTTTGACTTGTTTGTAATTACTTCCATTATTAAGAAATTACAGAATGATCAACGCCAAAGAAAATAGAGACATCTTTGATTGCCTGTCCTGCTTCAATGCATCCGACAGCACGTCAGCGCTCACTATCTGTCATTCGTCTTCTTTCCGCCATAGGAACACGGATATCATCAAAAGTAATCCTACAAATGTTATAAACACTTCGTATCGGCATTTAAATGCACCTCCTGAATGCTCCAACCTTCAGAATGCTGGCGTCTTCAACGACTACCTAATTAGCATATATCCGGAAAATCAATCGTGATGGGCTGTAACATACGATATTTTCATACTACCATCTACATTCGCAGCGATTTTTAGCCACTCAAATTCAAATGCGCTTTCGAATGAAAATTTGCATTGCATGATTAATTTTTGGAAGTCAGTGTATTTTGTACATCTTCCCTTATGCATCGATAATAACTAAACTTTTTATCACTAACAAGTGAATACCTGTAGCATATATGATAATTTTTTCAATAAAGTGAGTCTGATAAAACTACTCTTAAGCAATGTATAACTTTCATAAATGTATTAAAATTCGTTTTTGATATATCTTGCTTGAGCGCATGACTGCAACAAAACTATTTCTTCCGGAAACAAAAATATTACGGATATTGGTGTAAAAGCATCCATTCATGATGTTATACTTCAAACTAAAAACATTTGAATAATTTAAGTTTTTAAAAATTAAACTTTAAACTAAATTAATTATTAAATTTAATATTTTAAACTTACAGTGCTGATGGTGATTGTGAGCGTATGAGAGAGGAATTTCTTCGATTCCCGGAGTAACGAATTTCTGTTGTTGTTTCTTCCCCCTTCCTTGCTGCAAAACTGAGCGCTTCCAGGTGACATTGAGGGCCAAATTCTACAATATGTGTCCAAAACTGCTGAAAACTAGGGTCATCATTTGCAGAAAATCTTTGGACCCTACCCAGTGAATTATGTCGTTGACCGTCAGCTATGACTGAGGCTCATTTGCTACATAAATATCGAACCAGAGACTCCCCATCATCTGTTCCAGATCTCTTGAGGATGTTTTATTCTAATCTGTCATTACAGAAACAGTTATAAAAACTCCTTTAATGGGCTAACAAACTTTTAATCGTCAAATAGTAAAAGGAAAGAACATTTAGTTTTTAATATTCCCAGCATTTATTATAGCATGAACTGGATTTGGGCGCATTTGCTTCTTAAACATTAAGTTGTATATATAAATTAAATACATTTACATTTATTACATCCAATTTAATCTTAAAGAACCATATGCTAAACAGTGATTTTAAATATTTGCATTTATATCTATATTACAGAGATTATTTCTTTATATTAACTACTAATTAAGTTAGTATTTAAAAATTGAAAAAAAAATAAGAAATATTTATTCCTCATTTTAAAAGGTTTCTTTGTACGGACTTTTCGAAATTTTGAAAAGAAAAATTGTCTGGAATAATTTCCATCAAATAGTTTTCATAGTACAAAACACATCTTTTAATAAGCATCAAGATACTTAATGCTTTAAAAATATTCCCAGGTAAAATGTTTTAGTTCGACTTTTAAAAGACATTATATTTTAAGTATGAAATAGAATTCAACTCATCCATTTATTCTACAAATTCTATGAAAATGTTTTGAGACTTTGGTCTGCTTAAGGCAGATTCCTTAAAATAAAAGAAGGTTGACGATGTTAATGTATATAATAAGAAACAGAAAGTAAAAGGGACTTTAAGAGGCGTGTTTTCATTTGTATCAAGAAAACTGAAATTCATTATAAGATATCTTATTCTAAATTGTGCATTTTCAGAATAATTTTAAAGCATGTGAATTGAAAGTAATAAGGTTAAACTTTTAAGACTACTGAATATAAAATTTAGTTTATATCCAAATAGTAATATAACCGTTATTCGTACAGAAAATGCAATATAATGATTCTGCCCGTGAAGTTTATACCACTGTATTAAAAGATATACCCGTACTACAATATATGGATTTGTAAAATCTTTAACAGAATAAAATAGATTACGTAAGAATTTGAAAATGTTAATAATCCTCGTAATTTTTATGTAAACGCAAAGACCGTAATGGTAATTCAATCAAAAATGCAATTTCGATAAAATTTGTTTATATACATTTCATTATTATTTAAATCAAAAAATATTTACTGCTGTATGAACTCATTATATTTAATCCGTTGCTCAGGGACATTATATTTTATTTTTAACACTTTACAACAAAGTTGAAAAGTGTTTATGCCTTTGTTCATTCTGTCTTTCTGTCTGTCTGTCTGTCCGTTAGCACGATAACTGCCGTAAAAATGACTTAATCAAAATAAAATTTCAGTACGTTGTTCAGACGGCCTGTAGGACCTATGGGAATATAAATGAATAATACCACCCAATTAGTTTTGGATTGAACCCGGGTTGAAGAAATGAAATACAGTGAATCCTATGGGACGTAATATTTCAAACATTTTTTAAGCGGATTTAAAATTCAGAAATTGCTTCGAAAAGTTTAGTTAATATTCACATTATTCCGCAAAATATATAAAAAAAAATTAGCAAAATATATTCAGTAGTTTTTAACACTTTACAACAAAGTTGAAATGTGTTTATGACTTTGTTCATTCTGTCTGTCTGTCTGTCTGACTGTCCGTTAGCACGATAACTGTCGTAAAAATGACTTAATCAAAATAAAATTTTAGTATGTTGTTCAGACGGTCTGTAGGACCTATGGGAATATAAATATATAATATCACCTAATTTGTTTTGGACTGAACCCGGGTTGAAAAAATGAAATACATTGAGCCCTATAAGACCTAATTTTTCAAATATTTTTTAAGCGGATTTAAAATTCAAAAATACCTTCGAAAATTTTAGGTAATATTCAAATTGTTCCATAAAATATATAAAAAAAATTCAGCGAACTATATTCAGTAGTTTTTTATATAAAAATTAAAATAATAATTACACCTCTTATATGAAACGATCACGTGACCATGATATCAAGAGATCACATGACCCACTTCAAAATGATATATGGCATCCATCTTCTTTCAAAATCGTGATTTTTTAAGTTCTTTTTAATTCATATTGAGTGTTGTATCCGTCATAAAACTACTTTATTTTTGCTTAAAATCTGTGCATCTACATACTGAAACAAAGCAAATACAATATATTTGAGTTTAAATGATTATCCAAATTTCATTATTTCTACAACGAAGCCTATTTTTCACTTACGTAGAATGTAAACAGCAAAATATGTAGAATGAGTTGTATTAGAATTGCTGTATTTCTTCAACACAAAATAATTTAGCCCATGGAGCCTGCATGGCTGATATAAATGAAATATTAATTGATTTTATAAACAGAAGGACGATTTTTTTCGGTGAAGTTTTGACCATAGAGTTTAATTACTTGCAGCTCCATGGTCTTAATTTTTAAATAAAATAAATTATTATAGTATTGTGATGAATGAAATGAATGGGAGAAAGTTATGAATGACATGCTGTTTTTATAGAGAGATCCAGGCGTGTTATTTTTTCTATGACGTCATTTGAATAAATTTCAGTTGTTTTCGATGAAGTTTTCAAACATAATAAATTATCGTAGTGTAATGATAGTTTTAAAAATATTACCAAGGATATATCGCATTTTAGAGATATTTAAACCAGGCAATTTATATTTCAATGCCGTCATTTGATTGAAGTTCATTTTTTTTAATGAAGGTTTAAGTTTTCAAATATAATAAATTAATGTAGTATTGTGATAAGTTTTAAAATATTACCGAGGAATGTATTGCATTTTAGACTTTTTTAAATAAAATTGCATTGAAGTTGGAAAGTGTTTCATAATCAATGCTTTAAGCTTGGTTGATCTTTCTCGTTTAAATAAAAATTAAAATATTAATTACGCCTCTTATATGAAGTGATCACGTGACAATGATATGAAAAGGTCACGTGACCCACTTCAAAATAAAATATGACATCCATCTTGTCTCTAAATCGTGATTTTAAAATTCTTTTTAATTGATATTGAGTGTTGCATTCGTCCTAAAACCGCTTTATTTTTTCTTAAATTTTGTGCATCTACATACTGAAACAACGTAATGACAATATATTTGAGATTAAATGGTCATCCAAATTTGATTATTTCTACAACGAAGCCTATTTTTCACTTATGTAAAATGTAAACATCAAAATATGTAGGATGAGTTGTATAAGAATTGCTGTTTTTTTTAACGCTAATGTATTTAGCTCATGGAGTCTGCATAACTGATATGAATGAATTATTCATTGCTTTTACAAAGAGAAGTACGATTTTTTTTCGATGAAGTTTTAAGCATAGAGTTTAAATACTTATAGCTCCATGGTCTTAAATTTTTAAATAAAATAAATTATTTTAGTACTGTGATGAATGAAATGATTGGGAAAATGTTATGTTTGAAATGGTGCTTTTATAGAGAGAGCGAGAAGTGTTATTTTTTCTATGATGTCATTTGAATGAATGTCAGTTGTTTTCAATGAAGTTTTCAAATATAATACATTATTGTAGTATTATGATGATATTAAAAATATTACTGAGTAATGTATCGCATTTTAGAGATGCTTAAACCAGGCAATTTATATGTCAATGCCGTCATTTGAACGAAGTTCATTTTTTTCGATGAAGTTTTCAAATATAATAAATTAATGTAGTATTACGATACGTTTTAAAATATTATTTAGGAATGTATTTCGTTTTCGACTTTTTAAATAAAATTGCATTGAAGTTGGAAAGTGTTTCATAATCAATGCTGTAAGCATGATTGGTCTTTCTTGTTTCAAATATAAACTGATTGGGTTTAATTCCGTTGCTTAGAACATGGCATAATTTATTCTCTCAAAAACTCCACAATACTCTCTTAATGGAAATTTCAATTGTGTTTGTTATTAATATCTAGATAACCCCTTGTTCTAAGAACTTGCAAAATAGACTACATTTTAGGAGGCGGTTTAATTAAGACTAAATTTTAGTCTTAAATTCAAAAAATTAAATGAATTATTATTAATGAAATAGTTAGGTAAATTATTAATAATAGAGTAAGTAGTTAGGTGATTTATTAATAATGAACTAAGTAGTTAGGTTAATTATTAATAATGAATTCATTTTAATTATTAATAATGGACCAGCATTCGTCAGGTATGAACCAACCAACACTACGAATTACCTACATTTTAAAAATTTTGTTTGTTTATTTTTGCATATTTATTTACATTTCCAGAGCCAAGCAAAAATATCTACATTTCGTTAACTTTATTTCTTGTGATAAGCAATTACTGTACATGTGAGCACCAGTGAAATTATCATTTGAAATATTTGTAATTTTGGACTGCTTCATACTCTGCACGGCGAATTTTAAAAATTGGAATTTCCAGGTCAGTGGCATTTGACAAATAATATTGAGCATTTTCTTGGTATTTTATAAAATTTTTTATCCATTGAAATTCTTCGGACGGTCTGCTTAATTGTCGGTCTCGTTGAAATATCAGCAATTTTTTCTAGCTCATCTTCAATAGAGAAAGAGCTAGCTTAAGCTTCCGTGTTTGTAATGGTACAGTTGATGAGATCCTCTTCCGAAAGATCATTTATGCATTCTATAAACTCATAAACATTGAAATACTATATAAAAGTTACTGCTTTTGGTATGCATATTTTACCTTCAATTTCTGCATAAACAAGTCGTCTTTATTGTCTTATTATCCATTCACACTTTAAGTTGCAGTAGGTGTTTTATTTATTTGCTGGTAATAGCAGTCAGAAAACTGAGTCTCGCTTACTTTTGTACTCGCTTACTTTTCTGTTGCCAACCTGAATGTGCTAGATCTGGAGAAAACTTGTTTGTAAAATGTTAATCGTGTACGACTTTTCTTCTCAGTACCAGTTATTTCATGATTATTTTCTTGATTAGCAGTTATCGGCAGTGTGACTTAAAACTAAAAATTACGTGATCAATATGTTATAATATGAAGGTAAAATTAATTGGCATAAATTGCATTTAAATTCTCTTAAATTTCGATTTCAAGATTTGGAGTTCAAATGTCTGTAACAGTATAATCGATGCTTATTTTCTAGTAGGTTGTCATGCATTCTATAAACTCCTCAATATTGATGCGCTCGATGAAATTTTCTCCTTTTGATAAAGACATTATACTTTTGTATTCATCAACCACAGGTCGTCTTCATTCTCTTATATTCTAATCACATTTTTAGTTGCAGCAGCTATATTATTTCTTTGCTGACAATCGGAATCAGTAAGTGTAAGTTAGCCTACTTTTCTAAATCAGACATGGCTAAAATAACGAGGAATAATATACTGACTAATCTGTTGTCAAACTGAATGTGCCATATACACTGCCTGGCTAAAATAAAGTCGCGCTGTGAGTTGAAACATGCAAATATTGAGTAGGGACGAAGCGGCGATGCATTTCGAAATTTTATATAATTGTGCAGGCAATGCAATATCATCTTTAACTGTAACGGTATCAGCGTGCTGTTAATCAGTTAAAATACAGACCAGTTGAGTCACAGCTATCATGGCTGAAGACAATATACACAGTCCCGGAAAAGATGTCACATGTTTCAGAAATGGTCAAATTCTTAGCTTGTGAATATTCCGGAAGACGTGCAAGTAGATATCTGAAATCACTGGTACTGGATTTCGAACTCACCAAAGCGTGTTGTTAAATCTTAGAAAGATGGCGCTGGACCATTAAGTTTGGGGAAAATGTGTGGTCTAAAAACAGTTCTGAAAATTCGTGACAATAGATCATTAAGAGACTTAGCAAAATATCGACCCTAGAACTCACAACCCTGTTCAATTGTGGAAGCAAGACATTTCCACTTGCGTGATGAGATGAGAACTCAAAGGACTGGGATTAAACAGCTGTGTTTAAAGATGTTACTGAAACCCTGGTTACTGAGAGTAATGAGTAAAAATAATCCAATTTGTCAAGGAATACAAAGAATGGACCAATGGGGGAAAATCATGTTGTCAGATGAGTTCAGATTTACTTTCTTCCAACATGATGAACTCATCAAGATTAGAAAGGAACCGCATGGATCAATGGACTCTTCTTATACTGTACCCACTAGTTAAACCCCAGACAAAATTGTTCGGCTGGTCTAGGTGCAGCAACACTATGAACAAATAAAATAAAGTCAGCTAAATATATGAACGTCCTGAATGACCATTAATAATCGATAATATATTTCTTCCTTTTCCATCACTTTATCGATCTGTAGTGCCTGTTCTTCTCAAATGACATCCATTGTTAATGATTTCTCATTAATGTTACACGCTGTCGATAATAACTTAACACCTTTGAAACAAGGATATTTCGCAGTATTGCGGTATTATGAGAATTGGTAATTTTTCATTCCATGACAAATTTAATCGTTTGTATATATTTCGCTCACTTTCACAGTTGTAATTTTCATAAGTAAAAACAATAATGTTATCGGGAAGGGTCTTACCCTATAACCCGGTTTCATCAGCATTAAACACATCATCTGAGTGGTACTCAGCAAACACGTATTTTATTTTTTCCCATCTCCTGTCACAGTCAGAGTCTTCATCGTAATTTAAATTACTAGAACCAACCTTTCAAAGTCCGGATTTATCATCAATATTCAATTTATTAACCTTTTATGAACATTTTTAAGTCTTTTTATTTTCAAGATGTTGTCTTCCATTGGTGCATTATAGGAATGAATGCTTTTCAGCCACTGGATTAGTACTTTTCCAAAATTACAAGATTAAAATATTTCTTAGTAATAGCCACCTCTTGCACAAATGGTATCACGTTGCACTTCTGATCTGCTAGTTTAATCGCAACACAATTATTGATCATTGAGACGAGTGAAAATTTTGAATAGCTTAACAATTTTTATTAAGACACATTTTATTTGGCATCTTTAAAAACTTAATTTCCTTCCCATTTGTAGAAACACAATATTTAAATTACAAAGGCATAGCAAAGGAATCCGTTCATAACGAGAAAATAAATATTGGAAATTTTTTCCATCTATGTTGAAATACTAGTGAAATGTTTGGCCAGCGGCATGATGCAGCTGCTGTTCAACACTCCTCTATATTCACCGTCCTGCTCTATGCGGTAATATGTTCCATGCAGTTGCACAGTACCCTCAAAAAGAAAGAACTAAGATGAAACCATGACCCCTTTAAAAGTGTTTCAATACGAAATGCCGAGGCATCTTAAAGTAGTCTTGGTTTTAGTATATGCCCGAGTTCCTCGCTATATTTAGTTTTCAGAAATGCCTCCATAAAAGAGTTATAACAAAATACAGTAGCTTGAAAGAATGCGTAATAAACATATTAACATTAGTTTCTAGTTAGATACGATCGGATCCACAGTTGCTGTTTGATATAATGTTAACGTCGCTATAAAGAGGGTTGGTGTATCAAGAGGATATTATAGTACACAAAATAGTCATGAGTAATGAAAGTTCAACTCCTTATCAGTGCGGATTTCATATTCTCTATGGAATACTGTATTTCTTCAGTGATTTGAGTACTATTTGTATAATAGTTAAACATACCTTTGATCGGATGCATTTTCTAATTATATTGTATGCTATTATTCAAATATTTGATGCTGATCATTTAAATGATTTGACGGTTATATGATTGCTTAAAATCTGAAGTGCGATAATCTTCATCGTACCCAAAATAGAAGAAACACTGCAAATTTACCAGAATTTTCCCTATTTAAAAGCATTGATCATAATAATATGGGTTTACAATCAGCAAACATACTTTTCCGTATTATTAAGCCATATTATTTTGTATTATTGCCATAGTTCTTTAGAAAAAGATTACCTTCAGGACCAATGGGACAAGTGTATTTAGGACCAATGGGACAAAGTGCAAGTGCATTTATTTTGGTCGAATAGAATAAATCGAGGTAAAATAACTATTTAATTAATTCGATATTTATTTTTTTAAATCTTTCCCCTGAAAAACTTTTCTAAAACAAGAACAATGTAACTGACTATCTAGGAAATTGTATTTATTTAAACTTCAACATCTGCACATGGCTTGTTATCTGTATTTACAGTACTTTGTTTTTGTCTTGTAACAACTTGAAGACTAATTAAAGAACCGAAATTGTAGTTAACTTCTTTCTGTATAGGTAGGGATTACTCGGAAACTAATTACTAACTCGGATGTTAGATCAATGGCAGAAGAAAAAGTTTAGAACTTTTGGTTTTTTTCCTTTCGAAAACTGTCATACCCTCTCTACATTTATACGAATTTCCCGAATTTATTCAAAATCCTCCGCTTATGTTCAATACATGCTTGATTGATTTTTTGCCTCGAACATGTTGGAGATATAAAAATATAGGGATGCTTCACTGTTTTATATACTTGTCATACCTAAAGTAATAATTAAATGCAAATCCTCAATGTATTGCATTTAATTTCGGAAATTTATTATATTTAGAAAAAGAAAGACTAAGCAGAGTTTAGATGCAAGGGATTTGAAAGAATGAATAAATATTTTAAAATTCACTATTATTACATTTTAAAAAATGAACTCTTTTTTAATCAAATATAATAAAACTGTTTAAAACTTGTTTATTCCATGTAATATCTAATGTTACAATATCAGTACCGACTGCATTGTTTTCATCAGAAGTTATTGCTTTTCTTAATAATTTTGACGTACTCTCGTGCGTAAAAACCTTACTTCACCAGAGATAATATAACTAGACTTCACCAGAGGTAATATAACTAGCAAGTTGAGAAATAACTTTTATTTAAACTTAAACTGTTGAGTTCTTGTTACTGGAATTTGCAATACCGGGTGGTCAGAATTAAAACACCCCTACTCTGAGCTCCCTATAGATCGAACTACTCAGTGTAAAGGCTCCAAAATTAATGAACATACTATTCAAGACATGGGGAAAGGGATTACGCGAAAAATATAGTTCCAGAAACACCGATAGGTGGCGCTGTACAACAGAAAATATGCTGAAAAGACACAAAATACACATTTGTAACACATTTTATTCGAACGTACCAAACATTCATATCACAAGGACCTTATCGATGCAGGGAATGCTGCGTACAACGTTATCCATTGATTGTTCAACAATAGCGATGGCATCATCGTCAACTACATCTGAACGAGTCGATTTGCGTCCTCGATCCGGCTGAACTCCAAGCTGTCCAGTTTTCTCGAATCGAGCAATCATTCTCCTGAGAGCTTGTGGAAGTAATGGTCCTTTGAGCAAATTCTTAAGTCGACGAAACTCTGGAAGTGCAGCTGCTGCATGTCCTTTGTTTTCATTAAACAGCTTCACAAGCAAAGCTCGTTCTGGTAGTGTGACAGCCATCGCTAATAAGAATTAAAATTTCCCAGTTTTATCCCCTTTTATGCCCAGAACATAGTAGCTGCAAACCAAGGGTTTATGCAAATGTTTGTGCTTACAGTGTGAAATTGCAGTTACAATTACAGTTTAAGTTTCTTCACTTTTTTATCTTCTTTTTTTTCATATCAGTAAAAGAAATTAAAAAGGAAAAATTCCATATCGCATGTGTTTGTTTTTATGTGTCTTTTCAGCATATTTTCTGTTGTACAGCGCCACCTATCGGTGTTTCTGGAACTTATTTTTTTTCGCGTAATCCCTTTCCCCATGTCTTGAATAGTAGGTTCAACAATTTTGGAGCCTTTACACTGAGTAGTTCGATGTATAGAGAGCTCAGAGTAAGGGTGTTTTAATTCTGACCACCCGGTATATGGCAATTTTAATTTGCAATATATAATTTGCAATATGCTATGGAATGAAAGAACCAGAATCGTTTTCACGAAAATTTTCGATTTCGAAATTTTGATTTCAATTTGTAATAGCCCCTCCTGAACACGATTTGATTATGGGCTGGCGTGATGGCCCTCTGTATGTCTCTGGTCGATTTCTTATGTACAAGATACCGGGCTTTATATCCGGTTTTGTTACAAAGAAAATTTAGAATTAGAGAGAAATTTTCGAAATTAAAACACAAACATCAAAATTTATACGAAATATTATATTTTATTAAAATGGTACCATAGGACAAAATTTGATCATGCACAAAAGGGTCGAAAACCCAGACCACTCGACTGACCCGAAGGTTTACATGCACAAAAAGGTGTAATGTATGAGTCAACAAACACGAAGCGCAATTGCTTCAAACATTATATTTAAAAATAGCCGTAATAAAATTTTTGTGTTCCTGATGTCATTAGCCCACCCCCACCTTTTTGAAGTCGGAAAACTGACCTCCTAGGGTTAAATTGTTAATCTTGTTATCGCTAGGAATATGTTGTTTCCAAACCATTTAAATTAACTAGTAATACGTTATAGTTGTCATCATTTGAATCAACAATACAGATTTTTCAAAATGTTTCTTATAAAATTTGCAAAAAAGAGAAAAATAATATCAGGTACATAAAAATGAATTCTGCTATGAGAAAGCTGAGTGAAGCAGCACTCCAATTAATTTTTATTTTGCAACAACTTTAAAGATAATTACAGAATTAAATTTGTAATAACACACATAAAGCTAACTCATAGACTAATGTGTAACTTAGATTTTATAATAAAGCGAAATGGAAAAATCAAATTAACAGAATTTTAAAAAGTTACCTAGAAATTAAAATATACTTTTAATAGATGTCTGAAAAAATTGCCACGAAAAAGATTGTTATGAAAATGGATTACAAACATTTTGAAGTAGGAAAATATAGATCTACCTTATTGCTTCAAATGCGTATATATAAATTAGCGTTTAATTGCAATTCCATGGAAAATCCTAATTAACTTAGCAATTCCATGTTATTCATATATTAGAAGATATACATACTTTAGGGAGGATACTTTTATGTTTTGTAGAAAAAAAAATTCTGACAGTCGCATTTCCAAATTAATTTTGTTTAAGACAAATAAAATAAACCAACTTAAAACCCCACTGACTACATTATTTACACTAATATTTCCTTTCTTCAGTAAATTTTGAGTTAATTTCTTTCCATTAGTAGCTTTTTTGCATGGGGGACAATGTGACTGATTAACTGGGAATTTGCAAGTGCTTTATTATCACCTGCATTTGCAATACTTTGTTTTTATTTGTGCAAACTTTAGCTACAATTAAAACACGGATTTGTATTTAACATATTTATATATTTTGAACACTCCGAAACTTAACAAACATTTGAATTTAAAATGAACAAGACGAGAATAGCTTAGAAACCATCGTTCATATGCAAGCAAATATGGTAGTATTAAAGTTATAAGAATACAAAAAAAATATTTATAAACAACTTATCTACTAAAAATTACTAGAAAATTTCTTAGTGCAAAATGCTCTATGTAAAAATGTGCAGTGACGTATAATTATTTATAACTTTAGATATTTATTATTTATATGTAACTATTTATAACTCTATAATTATTTATAACTCCACTGGCTGCCACTCATAATTCGGAGCTCACCTCAGGCTTAATGCTCGTTTTGCTAACAATTTTATCAAGCTTCAGCTCCCAGTTCGCTAAGATCTCTAACCCCGAATCTCGTTTTGTGAGTTGAGAGGCTTCGTTTCTTACTTCCTTGCGCTTCCTGAGCCTGAATCGCAATCTATGTAGTGCCGACTGCTTTTAAGAGTGATCGCTTACTGTATTACGAACAAAAAGCAGAATTTCATAGCTGTATGTTTCGCAATTTGGTCGTAATAAAGTAACATGCTTTAAGTATATAGTGTTATGCTTTCAGTATAGACTAATTTACAACAATGAAATATATACTTGTTGTGAAATATAACAATTAAATTGCAATGATCGTGGCAACAAGAATTTCGAATCTTCGCCCGTTAAGAAGAAAATTTTACATAAAAAAGTGCATAAAAACCCAACAACCATTAACTAAATCGAAATTTAAAAAGTGGGGTCCGTCCCGCCAAAATTTTCCCAAATGCTTCACTACAAATGTACTAAATTTTACATTTTGGTATTTTACATTTATGTTATATTTATTTTGCGCTACTTGACAGAGAACCTTGAGAATCGCGAAATTTGTCAAACAGCGGCTGCGAAGCAGCGGCTGCTTTTTTTTAAAAATGGAGATTTTATTATTTTATCCATTACTTTAGAATAAAGAAGAAAGATCAATCATGCTTAAAGCATTGATTATGAAACACTTTCCAACTTCAATGCAGTTTTATTTAAACAAGTCTAAAATGCAATACATTCCTCAGTAATATTTTAAAACTTATCACAATACTACATTAATTTAATATATTTGAAAACTTAAACCTTCATCGAAAAAAATAAACTTCATTCATATGACGGCAGTAAAATATAAATTGCCTGGTTTAAACATTTCTAAAATGCGATACATTCCTAGGTAATATTTTTAAAACTATCATAATACTAAGATAATTTATTATATTTGAAAACTTCATCGAAAACAACTGAAATACATTCAAATGACGTCATAAAAAAAATAACACGCCTGGATATCTCTATAAAAACAACATTTCATTCATAACATTTTCCCATTCATTTTATTCATCACAATACTATAATAATTTATTTTACTTAAAAATTGAGACCATGGAGTTACAAGTAATTAAACTCTATGCTTAAAACTTCATCAAAAAAATCGTCCTTCTCTTTGCACAATCATTGAATATTTCATTCATATCAGCTATGCAGACTCCATGGGCTAAATAATTTTGTGTTAAAGAAATACAGCAATTCTAATACAACTGATTCTACATATTTTGCTGTTTACATTTTACATACGTGAGAAATAGGCTTCGTTGTAGAAATAATCAAATTTGGATGATCATTTAAACTCATATATATTGTAATTGCGTTGTTTCAGTATGTATATGCACAGAATTTAAGCAAAAGTGAAGTGGTTTTAGGAAGGATACAACCGTCAATGTGAATTAAAAAAAACTTAAAAAATCACGATTTTGAGACAAGATGGATGCCATATATAATTTTGAAGTGGGTCATGTGATCTTTTCATATCATGGTCACGTGATCGCTTCATATAAGAGGTGTAATTATTATTTTAATTTTTATTTAAAAACTACTGAATATATTTCGCTGATTTCTTTTATATATTTTATGGAACAATTTGAATATTACCTAAAATTTTCGAAGCAATTTGTGAATTTTAAATGCGCTTAAAAAATGTTTGAAAAATTAGGTTCCATAGGGCTCAATGTATTTCATTTTTTCAACCCGGGTGTAATCCAAAACTAATTGGGTGATATTATCCATTTATATTCCCATAAGTCCGACAGACCGTCTGAACAACATACTAAAATTTCATTCTGATTAAGTCATTTTTACGGCAGTTATCGTGCTAACGGACAGACAGATAGACAGACAGAATGAACAAAGTCATAAACGCTTTTCAAGTTTGTTGTAAAATGTTAAAAATCGTTTGTTGCTGGTACTGACATCCAGACACAAGATTGACTGAATAGCGTTACATTGCATTGCACTATGGCAGATCACTGTGACTTATCTATCAAATTTTGTGAACTTTGGTCAGATAGTTTTTTAGTTTGATTGGATACAATTTAGGATGATACGATCGAGACACAGACACAAACTCACACACACACAGAGAGACGACACGCTAGAAATAGTTTTTGCGGATTCTAAAGTGTTTGAAACGTGTAGACTCGTCAGAAACTCGAGTGACCATTTTCGACACGATTCTTATACTTTCCTTATATATCACCATGTATTGTACGGAACGTAACAAAATATAACTGTGACAATGTGAACTGATAGTGTTTTATTACTAGCAAAGTATCTATACAATAATTTTATTTCATTGAAGTATTTTACATGTATAAACCAAGTCGCGCCGATAAGTTTTCGAGCATTTTTATATAAAGCTTTATTACAGAATTCAGAATTAATTTTTATCTTATAAGCACAAAGTGTGTAGATCTAATTGTGAGACCAGAATATGTTCTCACATGTTGTGAGACAAGTTTATGTGTAGACTTATGGTGCCCTTAAAGGCAAACAAAGCATTAGTCTGGCTGGTGCCGAATTTTATGAGAACTTGAACTTTTAGGTCAAAGGACATTAAATTTAGGAGGCCATATAAGAGTTGGGCCGGACTGAAAGTACAGTCGTGCCATTGGGTGAGGGGTGGCCAATCAGTGCCATGGAAGAAGTAAGGCGGAGAGTTCCCCCCCCCCCCCCCCACACCGAGTGGACCTCAAATTTGGATCCGAGAATCGGCAGTATAAGTATTGAGATTATCGGCAGTATTAGTACTATCAACAGTATTAGTATTATCGGCAGTATTAGTATGCGTATTTTGTAATAGATAGTAGTAGAACATGAACGAGTAAGATGACTTAGAAGCAGTTATAGAAAGATATGAGTATTAGAGAAATCATGACTTAGAGGCATCAGCATTCTGACTTAGCAACATGAACAAGTAAGATGACGACAAGTATCATCGTAAGAGTAGCAGATTTCAAGTAGTGAGAGTATCATCATGACATGGAGAGAACAACTACAGACGAATTCGACCACGGTTTCCAACAAGGCCCAAAACTCAAGGTATGTGTCATCAACAATCCAACGGTTAATGAATATTTGGATATTGGTTGAAGTAGTCTCACATGTTTCCATCCCAGTCTATTTTAAGAGTAATATAATGTATTGGAAGTTAGTAAGTAGTTATGTAAATTAATAAATATTATTGTTAACTTTAAATGGATCTAATCTTTTAATAATGATTAATGAATTCCTTTACAGGACTCACACTTAAGTTAAAATAATTGGAGGGTTATTGCTTAAACACAATGCACTTATAATCACTAAAATTAAAGCTAAGCAATTAATATTAATATAGTTCAAAATTATAACTTAACCTAAATTTTATTAGTCGTACCACACTAATGATAAAGAAATGATCGAAATGCGACTTGGAATTTGTTTTTCCCTTTCAATGACAGGTTTTCTTTCGCATAAATTGCAAAATTTAGCATACAGTTAAAGAAAAAGTCTAAAATATATTAATAATGTGAACCTAAATGTGTATAAATATGTTATTTTATTAACTAACGACTTTAGTACTAAAATTTTGATATCATGCCTGCAGGAATTGCATATTTATAATATACCGGTTCTCTTCATATGTTAATAAACCTAATTTTATAAAAAATAAGTACAGAAATCGAATGTATTTATACAAGGTGCCCGATACATTTTGAATAAATTTTTTGAACGATTCAAGATAGGGATATAAACATGATGTATCGGTATAGTAAATTGACTATGAGCTATCAGATGAAACCGAATGCAGCGCCCCCATCGACAAATTTTGGAAGTTATCTAGGAATTTATGAGAAATACATGAAGAATAATTTCAATTAAAAAGTTGTTAATGATCATCCAATTAGTATGAAATGTCATTTTGCAGAAATAAATGGTGTAAATAGAAAGTTCTAAGTATTACCGTAATGTGATTATCGTATGCAAATAGAGGCAAACTCGCAAAACTGCTCCTGCAGATACAATATGCAAGAAATTTGCAAATCGATCGTTTATCTTCAGATGTGTGCAAAAAGAAGATCATAACAGATTATTGCGAGTTCGTAATGCTTCAGAATAAACGTCGTGGAAACTGCATGGCTGTATGCCTTGCGATTTTCTGTTACTCTATGATCATATGTAATGTTGGAAAAAGTGCAATAAAATGTTCTTTCCTATATATAAACTTGTATTGTAGCAGATGGTGGACATACTTCATCATTACTTTGAACATAATTTACGTTAAACTGTACATTATGTAAATAGCACTTTTATATTATTTGAAATAACGCTTCCTAATAATGTGGTAATGCTCTATAACATTTTAATTTATTTTATTCTGTATCTCTCATGGTTCCCCAGATAGAAGCGCTAGCTTTCAAATCTTTCCGCTGCGGGCGCTGTTGATGATCTTATCTGGTAACGTTTGGTCACTTTGCTTTACCAATGGCGCCTCATTTCAATAGCTCTATATCTACTATCACATAAAACGTTTTCAGTATACTTACAATTTTACTGGAGCCTGTTGTAAATAGACCTTAAAATTTAATTTGATCTACTGCAAATAAATAAATGTTTTATATATATATATATATATATATAGCACAATTCCCACTTGTTAGACATTTAATGCAATCGTTTTTAAAATAATTAGTAATTAAAGATTTTTATATTTAAAATATAAATTTTAAAAATCCGTAGGTGTATGCAGTTACTTCATATAAAAAATTCATCATCATTATCTCTACATTACAAAACTTATTTCTATAAATTAATTCTACTCATTACATAATGTGAAAAACTAAAGTTTTATAATAAAGATTCTTCTCTACCAAATTTTTCTGTGTACGCAACTTTCACGAAAAAATTGTTTTACAGACAATTACCATCAAATAATGTTCAATTAACTGCAGAGCGTGAAATAAATCCTTTGTCAACCATTATGAAGCTTATTTTCAAAAATAATTATTTCAAAATTCCTCAGTAAAATGTGTTGATGTGACCTCGAAAAAAAAAGTCTTTGAAGATTGAAATCAGGCTCAGAAAATTCAATTTTTATCTAAACTCTAATGAAATATTGGAAAACTTACGTCTGCCTTAAGCACATTCTTATAATCGCATACGAAGATGTTAAAATACAAAAAATATTAAACGAAAAATTGACTTGATATTCGAAAGATATGTGTCACATTTGTATCAATAAAACTGCAAGTTATAATATACATTGCATCTTTTTAAAGATGATTAAGTTAAATTTATTAAATATAAAACGATCCAAAATACCTTCTAAAACCCTTGAATATTAAAATATTCTATGTATGACACATAAATTCAATATAACATGAATGCTTCGGGATTTAGGATATTTTGATATAAATATTATAACTGTACGAAATAAACTCAAATTGATCATCAAAAGTTACAGAGTCTACTTCGACAATAAGAGCTTGCAATGAAATCCAACGTAATAAACATGTTCAGGATTTAGAATATTTTAATATAAATATTATAACTGTACGAAATAAACTCATACTACTCATCAAAAGTTACAGAGTCCACTTCGACAATAAGAACTTGCAATAAAATTCAGTGTAACAAGGATGCTTCAGGATTTAGGATATTTTGACATAAATATTTTAACTGCCCGAAATAAACCGAAACTATTCATTAAAAGTTACAGAGTTCACTTCGATAATAAGGGCTTGCAATTAAATCCAACGTAACAAGAATGCTTAGGGATTTGGGATATTTTGATATAAATATTATAACTCTACGAAATAAACTCAAACTGCTCATCAAAAGTTACAGAGTCCACTTCGACAATAAGAACTTGCAATAAAATTCAATGTAACAAGGATGCTTCAGGATTTAGGATATTTTGACATAAATATTTTAACTGCCCGAAATAAACCGAAACTATTCATTAAAAGTTATAGAGTCCTCTTCGACAATAAGAGATTGCAATTAAATTCAATGTAACAAGAATGCTTAGAGATTTAGGATATTTTGATATAAATATTATAACTGCACGAAATAAACTCAAACTGCTCATTAAAAGTTACTGTGTCCACTTCGACAATAAGAGCTTGTAATTTCGTCCAGGTAGAGCGTCGCCTAGCCAGATCAAATATCCAGGGTTCAATTCTTGGTTGGGGGAGCAAGGTTTTTACAATAGCGGCCAAACAAATCAACCATGTAGGTTAGTGCAAATATGTCGGCGGCCTGACGACCCCAGACCTTGCGACTCACATTGTGGGTTTAGAGTTGGTAACTGCACGGCCGGGAAAGGATACCTCCTGTACTCAGGAGGCACCCAAGGCCTACTATCCCGCCAAGCGAACATTTATATAGGTCTGAAAAGATAACAATTGATGAAAAGTATTGTGGTTAAACATACATTTTTACATTATATTTCAACATGACAAGTACGTCCATTTTTCAAAAATGGGAAAAGGGTTATTGCGAATACAGATAAAAAGATCATTGAAAAATAAAATTCAGAGTGAGGTATATTAATATAATGAAAAATAGTTTAAAATTAAAGAAAATAATAAACTTTTAAAGGTAAAATTTAGAAAATATATAAAAAAAAATATATGAAAAGGAAAAAAAATATTAGGCACATGGAAAACAAAAACATAAATTTAGAATAAAATTTAGAAAAGAAAAATTAGAAAAAATACAAATAAAAAGGATCAAAAGAAAATGAAAGGACCGAGAAAATAAGAGCAGTTAACACAGCATTTTTTTTAAAACAGAAAATATGGAGGGGACACAATAAGTCCATATAAGTTAATAAGAATGAAATAAAGGGATTCATTGATCAAAATTTATTGAGAGCAGAATCTACTCATAAGCTTAGGTCACTTTATTAGAAATTTCCATGGCAACAAGAATACAGTTTCCAGTTTTAAATACTGAAGAGGGATTTGAACTAATTTGGGGAACCAAATTGGTTTATTAGAGGGGAAGGGTTTGCAAACATGAACATTTTTAGAAAAAGGACAGTCGAAAATGTAATGGTCAACGTCACCGAATTTATTGCAAATACAGTTAGAGGTGCATTTAATTTTGAAAAAGTATAGGTAATCAAAAAAGGGGTCATGAAATGTACTCACTATGCGGTTGGTCATCCTTTGTATTATCATCCAATTTTATCTTTTTTGTGATATGTCACAAATTTACATGTTTAATTTGATATATGGTCCCCATTCACAATGTTCAGTTTTCAATTAAATATAAATCGCTCAATTTTAAAGATACAGATATGCGTTTTTTTAATGATCTTTTTGCATTAAAAATAAAAAAAAAATTCTGATTGACCAAATTTGTCTAAGGAGGTCGTATAAAAATTTAAAAAGTGTAACTTTTTTAGAATTAATAGGAGGACTATTTTATTAACGTAGTCTTATTTCCTACCTTACTTTCAACAATTTTGCAATTTACATTGCTCACTTATCTCCAACAGGTAAAGAATTAAAGAGAGTTTCAATCTTTTAGGGACACCCTGTATAATAATTTACCGTAGGACATTAAGATTCAGAGTTTTATTTCCTGATCAAGTACTTTGATTCTTTCTACTAGTTTCTCATATTCATCATTGGTTTTTGCTTTTCAGTCATGTTATTCTACTGTCCATTCTCTATTTTCTTGATTTTCCTTTCATTTTTCTCATTTCGCTTGGTATCTGAATTTTGCTTAATCCGTGTTTGCACTTGCACTCCTTCGACAAAAGCTGATCATTCTGTGATGAATTTTAGTAGAACTGTCTTGTCCTGAGGAGGGTATTACCCTCTGAAACCTGTTAACACTCCTATAATTGCGTTATGTACTGTTTTATATGAGGTTTCCCATACTAATTGCGATTTCTGAATAACATTTTATGGAAAACAAGTTAAAGCAGTAAAACAAACATAAAAACAACTAAAGTTGACTATTATTAAAATGTATTTAATAAAATATCCATCCACGACGTACTTTTCTCTTAATTAGCTGCAATAACTCCCGTAATATTTTACTTGATGAATACCTTTACATTTATATTTACCGTGATTCTATTTGCAATTTTGATCCCGTTCAGACCCTCAGTTATACTTGGCGTCTCTTTCTCGACTCACTGCATATTAAACCATTGTATCATTTTCTGGATATTTAGTACCTTTATTATTTTGCTTCTGACGCCATATCTGCCGGTTACATTGTAATTTTTAATATTTCATCATTTATGATTTTTGCAATTAAATTTTTACTTTCCTTATATACATAGTATAAGGTATAGGGGAAGTATTGTGACGACATCGAAAATTCGAATTCGAGTTTTCGACAGGAGAACACGTTTCAAGCAAACCTGAACACTAATCAAACGTTTATGAGGTGATGTCTACGTGTGAAATTATGCGTGTGTGTCAGTGAGACTTTGGAGACGATATCTCACGAACGAATGGGGCAATTCAAACGAAATTTGGTACAAAAATTGCAATCCGTGAATACTGGAAGTGAACTGATTCAAACGTAATCAAATATTCAGAAATCTCAAAGTTTTCGAATGAAATTTTGAAAAAACCAACAAAAAACAAAACCTTTAATAAACTTACAAAAATCACCATTACTTATGGAATTTTTCATTAGAAAACGATTAACATAAATTTTAGAACGATATATCGAACCGTTCTCGATATATTCCAAATTTTCCAAATACATTTATCAAAAAATCACATAAAATAAAAAACAAATTCTTAACTATTGTGAAATATGTTCATTTTTCATATGTAATATATTGCAATAAATTTGTTGACATCATTATAGCGGATCTATCGAGTTCCATTCATGAGAAAATATGTTTTGAGTAATAGTTTTGCATTTGAACGTTAATAGTCAATTATCGACTCTAAAAATAACCTATTTCTCCGTCCATAACGTTTGGTGATATTTTGGAGACGTATTTGGCGGAATGTCACCAACTTGGCGACTTTTTTAAATGTTGCCAAATTAACGAAAATTTCGAAAAATTGATAACAATGACGCTAACTATTGAAAATGACGGAATATTGAATATCTTCAGCTAAGTAATTGAAGTTCTATTTGTATAATAGTTAAACAAATCTTTCTTCGGATTCATTTTCTGATTATATTGTATGCTATTATTCAAATATTTGATGTTGATAATTTAAACAATGTCACGTTCATATGATTGCTTAAAATCTGAAATGCGATAAACTTCACAACACCCTAAAAAGAAGATACATAGGAAATTTATCAGAATTTTCCCTATTTAAATGTATTGATCATAATAATATCGGTTTACAAACAGCAAACATACTTATTATTAAGCCGTATAATTCCGTATTATTACCATACATAATTTTCCATAACAATCTAAAATGTACTAATCTGGTGGCACCCTAGATAAATAAGAATGTATTATTAGAATAACAGATCTCTCATATAATGTGCATAGTGTAATAGCAGATCAGCTACATAAATTTCGATCAAAATTAAATATTTCTGATATAATTTGCATAGTTCTATAGAAAATAATTACTTTTAGGACCAATGGGATGTGTAAGTGCATTTTAGGTTGATTATAATAAATCGAGTTAAAATAACTATTTGATTAATTCGACATTTCTTTCTTTAAATTTCTCCCCTGAAAAACTTTTCTAAAGCAAGAACAATGTAACTGACTATCAAGGAAATTGCATTCATTTGAACTTCAACTTTTGCAGATAGCTTGTTACCTGCATTTACAGTGCTTTGTTTTTGTCTTCTAACAACTTGAAGACTAATTAAAGAACCGAATTTGTAATTAGCTTCTTTATGTATAGGTAGTGATTACTCAGAAACTAATTACTGACTTGGATGTTAAATCAATGGCAGGAGAAAAAGTTTAGAACTTCTGTTTCTTTTTCTTGCGGAAACCATCGTCTCAGCTCTACATTTATACGAATTTCACGAATTTATTCAAAATGTTCCTCTTTTGTTCAATAGATGCTTGATTTATTTTTTGCTTCGAAAATGTTGGAGATAGAAAAATATACGGATGCTTCATTGTTCTATATTCTTGTCATACTTAAAGTAATAATTAAATGCAAAGCATTGAAGTATAGTATTTAATATTGAAAACTTATTATATTTAGAAAAAAATCTGATGTAGGCAACACATGACTTTCCTTATATAATGCAATGAATTTACTATTTTTACAGTTAAAAAAAATGTTTTTCATATAGTAGATACTTATATTCTTTCCAAGATATTGAGTTTTCTTCAATTAGTCGTCATTTTCATTGATTTAGCATCATTTTTATCCATTTGGCGAGATTTTCATTAATTTGGCAACATTTCAAAAAGTCGCCAAGTTGGCGACATTCCGCCAAATTCGTCGCCAAAATCTCGCCAATCGTTATGCACTAAGAAAAAAGTTATTCTTACAGCTGATAAATGACTATTGGCGTTCAAATACAAAAGTATTATTCAAAGTATATTTTTTCATGAATGGAACGAGCTAGATCCACGAGAATGAAGTCACTCAATTTATCGCAAGGTATTACATATGAAAAGTGAACATATTTCTCAATAGGAATTTTTTTTTATGTGACTTTTTCATAATTTTTTTGAAAAATGTACAATATCTCGAGAACGGTTCATGTTAGCGTTCTAAAATTTACGCCAATCGTTTTCTAATGAAAAATTACATAAGAGATGTCTATTTGCGTAATTTTATTAGCGGTTTTGATTTTTTGACGATTTTTTCAAAATTTCATTCGAAAATTTAGGGGGTTCTGAACATTCGATTACGTATAAAAACAATAGGCTTCCAGTGTTTACGGATTGGGATTTTTGTACCAAATTTGGTTCGAATCGGTCCATTCGTTCGTCAGTTATCGTCTCCACAGACTCACTGACACACACACACATACTTTCACACACACACACACACACACACACACACACACATACACACACACAGACATCACTTCAAAAATGTTTGATTCGTGATCAGGGATGCTTGAAACGTGCTCTCCCGTCGAAAATTCGAATTCGAATTTTCGAACTCGTCACAATACTTTCCTTATACATTATGTATATAAGGAAAGTAATAAAGGCTGTTACATGGCAAATATGTAACATTGTGAGTTGTGGAGGGATTGCAATCGATAAAGATGATCCCTATGTTACTCTCACAATTTATATATGATTTCCTAGGAGAACACCTGCAAAAGGGTGAAATCAACGCTCCTTCGACTTGGTGGACTGAGGAGTATCAGTTACAGAGGGGTCACAGTTCGGCGCCCTGGGAAAGAGCTGACCTCTTGACCGCCACTGGGAGCACGTGCACTCGGATGCGTGGGAGTCTTGGGCCAGCTAATACATATCAATTCTCGGGTGTTAACCAACGTTCCGAGGTGACAGCACTCAATAACTGAGATGTAACGAGATACCGGCCAATGAGAATGTACAAGAGCTTCAGTTTCAGGCTAATGATAACCAGGGGCGTAGTCCTTGTAGGAGGGCACATATTCAGATATCCGCGAGAGAGTGAGTTTTTGAGAGAAGTTTTCAGAACACTTGGTATGTTAGAGCCGAGGAGGAAGGTCCTCAATTCATGGAGTAGATGACGGACACCGAAGGTTATCCAGTCCTCCGACCCGCTGACGAGCTATCCTTCGAAGTCTTGAGGGGTGCCATGCATGTATTTTACATACTGTGTCGATGACACGGTTTTTTTTTCTCTCTCTCTCTCTCTTAGTGGTTTAGCCTTCATATTCAGGATAATTGTTCTTTTTATGTAAATTAGCTTAATTGTATCCTAAGACGAGTTGATTCCAAGCTTAATCTAACCACGGAGAAACATATATGTTTTTAAAATGGGTAATTTCTTAAAGTCGTTCTTTCATAATGGGATCTATATTTTGTACGGAGATGATGTTTGAGATTAATCATGCTTATATTAGGATGTCAGTAAAATATTTCATTGTTATTATAATCATTGTGTAAATAAATATTGTTATTGTTTTATATCATGTTCGATGTCCTCATTTTCCGCAATTTTATTAATTGATTGTATGTATTTATATTCGACACGACCAATGTCGGGGATTACTTTAGTGGGAAGAAATAATATTATTTGCGCTCTGACCGGACGTGTGGTGAAAATCCACGCATCAAAGGCTATACAAAGATTAGATACAATAAGTTTGAAAGAAGGCATAAGCATTTTGAAATTCAATTTTATTACATTTTAAAGCTCGCACTCCTTTTAAATTAAATAGAAAAAAAATAATTTAAAATTTGTTTGCTAAAGCAAATATAAGGAAAACAGTTTTAAACATATTTGTTCCATGTAATCACTGATGTTTTAATATAGTACCGACTGCATTATTTTCATCAGAAATTACTTTCTTAAATTAATTTTGAAATGTTCCCATGCGTAAAATGCTTACTTCATCAGATGTAATATAACTACCTACTTAGGGAATAACTTGCATTTAAACTTAAACTGTTGAGGACTTATTACCGGAATTTGCAATATTTTATTACTTACTCATGCTATAGAATATAGAGACATTGCTTTCACGAAAATTTTCGATTTCGAAATTATCATGCTAATTTGTAATAGCTCCTCCTAAACAAGTTTTGCTTATTGTTGGCGTTATGTCCCTCTGTCTGTCTGTGTGTGATTGGTTTTTGTTATATTCAGTGTAGATTCATATAATTGTGCGTGTTATTTTGTTAAATAATTCTCATGTTAATTAATTTTTAAAGAAATAATGAGAAAATTAATATGTATCTGCTGGAAAAATTTCATAATTAATAATCTCATAAATTTCATAATTATATTTTATCGTATGTACTCAGACGATTTTTGTATGTGTATGTGTTATGGTACTATGTATCACATCCTATAAATCCATCTAATTATATTTAGCAGTTGTTGAGAAATAAGTGATTGCGCATTTCAAGATAATTTTGGACACCAATGTATATCCAATTCCAAATTAACATTTTTTAATGCTATAATAATCAAGTAAATGCAATACTTCATTTCAAAATTTCATAAAACAAATATGTCACAAATCTTAATGGTTTGTAAAACAAGAACTTTTTCTCCAGGATATGAAAGACTGCATATGCTGCCTGTCAACGGAAATTATTCACAATTGTTAAGGACAGAATAATGTTATCAAACCAAACATTAGTAAAATGAAACGAAAATTCTAAAAATATAAATCTGAGTAAAGACAAGCTCTGAAGGATACATTCGCTCAAATATACTGTTAAATATAGTTTTGATAATTTTATAAATAAGTGATGATGGTGGTTGTGAGCATGGGAAAGACGAATTTCTTCGATTACATAAGAACAGGATATCTTGTGTGGTTTCCTTCCCATTCCACTTGCTGCAAAATTGGGTACTTCCAGGTGATGGTGGGGACCTGATTTTGTATTCGATGTCCAGAACTGTCAGCGACTAGGGTCATGACTTTTCAGATAATCTTCGGACCCTACCCAGTGGATTAACCCTTTGACCATCTTCCCTGACTGGGTTCTAATGGCGAATGAAATGTCGAATTCGAGACTTCCCTTACTTTGGTCCAAGTCTGGGGATGTTTTCTTCTAACCTATCATTACTGAAACATCAATAATACCTCATTTAATACGTTAACAAAATTTTCATCGTCAAATAGAAATAAGAAAGAATACTTAATTATTAATGATCCATCCATTATTATAGCTTGGACTTGATTTTTGATATACACAGCCTACATAGAAAATGAAACTCAATGAAGCTTTGGGCAAATAATTATGCAAATTGCGAGACAAATGAAGCTGATCGATGTTTAAGGATAAAAAGGATGGAAGCGACAGATGAGACCACCGTTGTTACTGTTTGTCATGTACGGAATTCCGTTTTCCGAGCTGTTTTTCATTTCAGAAGACACCGTTTGTTGAACAGATGCCTGGACAATGACGCCTAAGTCCGCTTAAATATTAGAATGATCGTGGGACGTGGACATGATTAATTTTCGGCCTACATACAGCTGGATGGTCGTAACGGCGTATTTCCATTGAAACATCCGTAGATGCGTCCAATGTGGAAAAGATTTGGAGGATTGAAGAAGGGAATTGAAGAAGGATGTGATGAAGAATGTTTGAAATTTGGATGGATTGAAGAAGGGCATGTGAATCGTCGAAGTGGCACGGGTCCTTCCAGATGTACTTCAGCAATCGTTGATCGACACATTCAAATAGGGTACATTGGATGTTTCAATATCAGCGAAAATAGTTTCTTGATGATTGGCCGAAAATATTGGCCTTTCTGTTTGTCGAATGTCAATCGCCGTGTGAGAGTCTAGAGGCGACGTGGAAACAGAATCAATCCTGCTGTGATTGTTGAACGTCATACTGTTTGACAACGCAGCATCATAGTTTGGGGTGTCATCGACTTTGACAGCCGGTCACATCTGGTTCGCGGCAGAGGTGCAAGGACGGCACGACGATATGTGGATGAGGTGCTTCGGCCGGATGCACTGCCTGACATTCAGCGGTTGCAAAATTCTGTTTTCCAGCGTGATAACGCTTGACTGCACATACGGAAACCAGCAGTAGCCAAGCCTAGCAAGGTATCAAGGTGCTTTCATGGCCCAGCTGTCTCCAGATTTCTCACCCATCGAGCATGTATTGAGCGTGATAGGCCGTCATTGGACTGACCATCGTTCCCCCGCCTCAAACAGAAGACCACCTGTGGAGGATGGCTGAAGACATATATATGTTCCTCCACCCATCAGGAAACTATCCGCATGCTCATTGCATCTGTTCCTCGAAATGTTGCTGCTTGTATCTCCGCAAGAGGTTGTCCAACTGCATACTGATCACCCGGTTTATGCTTTCCACTATCTTCCTGATATTAATATCACATATTTATATATGCCAACTCCGTCTGCGTGTCCTTTATCATCACGCTCTAATCGGGGATTCACACTGTTGCATTATCTATGTCGGGTAGTATATTTGCTTTTTTAAACGTTGAACTCTAAATATAATATCAATGCAATAGATTTAAATTTAAGACACACTATTAAATCTGAAAGAACTATATATTTTGAGTGATTTTTAAAAAATACTTATGTTAAATTGATATTAAATTTTTATTTTTATCCCTGTATTAGAGATCATTTCTATAGATTACCTACTAATGAAGTCTTTTAAAGAATGGAACAATTAAATAAATATTTATTCCCTCAATTTAAAAGTTTTCTTTGTACGGAATTTTCGAAACTTTGTAAAAAACAGCGCTGCCATGAAGAGCTTCCATCAAATAGTTTTAATGCAAATTCCAAAGTATAAAACACATCTTTTAATAAGAATCGAGATACTTAATACTTTAAAAAATACTCCTAGGTAAAATGTGTTGGCTACTCTTTTAAAAGATAACTTATATTTTAAGTATGAAACAGAACTCAACAAATCCATTCATTCTACAAACTCTATGAAAATGCTTTGGAACTTTGATTTGCTTCTGGCAGATTTCTTAAAATAAATAAAGATTGACGCTGTTAATGAAAATAATAAGAAAGATAAAATAAATGGGGCTTTTGAAGGAATATCTTCATTTGTATCAATTAAACTGAAATACATCATAAAACATCTTATTATAAATTTTGCATTTTCAGAACAATTTTAAAACATGTAATAATCAGGTTTATCTTTTAAGATTCTTGAATTTAAGATTTATTTTATTTTCAACGAGCAGCATATCCGTTCTTCGTACGTAATATGCAATATAATGAGACCTAAAATGCATATATAGTATTTTAATATAATATTCTAAATGATATTATTACTCAAAATATTCTATTATATTTAAACCGTGTTCCACAAATAAGTTTTAAAATATCTGTTCTCGCTATACAAAAGTATCCTCCTGAAAATAAAAAAATCCTGATCCTGTTTCTCAATAACTTTACACAAACATGAAATTGAATCAATATATGCCAAAATAAAAGCGCTAAAAGTGTATTAGACACATGTAATAAAAATATGCCCGTAGTACAATATAAACAGTTTTAGACAGGCCATAACAAATAGAGGCCATAAACAGTTTCAGAAGCAAAGCGACATTCTTTACAAAAAGAAAATTTGAGGATTTCAACACAAGCAAATACCGGAACTGCCCGTGATACAAAAAATGACTTCTGCATAATGGAAATTGTTAAAATCAAACAAAGAAATAGGAGCAATGAAACTGAGTAAGCAAACAAAAATCCGTAACAAAGTTTTCGCTTGAATAAAAATAATTGTGAATGTAGGTCTACAAAATTGAGTACAGTAAACGACTTCAATGGGATGATAAAAGTTCATTAAGGCAATTAAATTAAGTAAAAACTAGAAAGAGCAATCATGCATAAAGCATTGATTATGAAACAATTTCAAATTGAAATGCAATTTTATTTAAAAATCTGCGATAGATTCAGCGGTGATATTTTTTTAATTATCACAGATGTACAATAATTTATTTTACTTGAAATCTTAAAACTTCATCGATAAAAATGTATTTTACTTATTGAAATTGTGATTCGGAATGAAATCATCTAATTAAAATTTTTATCACTCCCCACTTTCATATTTATTGAAAATAACACTAATTTCTGAAGAAAACGATGAATGAAATAAATGGGCGTGGCTAAATATACTATTGAAACACGTTTGACCGAATTTTTACAATTAAATTGTGTTGATATATTTAACCTAATGAGTTTCATCATAATTTAAAATAATTATTAGGATTTTCAATATTTTTAATTTCTGATAGTATTGTATCGCCTCCAAAATATTCAAAACTCATTTAAATTGCTATATGCTTTTCTGCTTAGATAAGATATAGATTAGATTGTTATACATGTTTTTCGGATGGATTTTAATCGCAGAAAAATATATTTATCAAAGTCAAGGAGCATACTGAACTTTTTCAAATGTTCTGTACGAGATACTGGGTAGGTTCCTCCTTGCTCCTATTAGCTTTCCGTGATCCGATTTCTCATTGGCTCCGGTCAAGTTGGTGGGTCTTATGCCGAGCTTCAATGGGCAATCTCTCAACGCCCTTGGGGTTTTGCTTGCATCCATAAAACCCACGTGCCATGAGGTTATAATTAGATTGTTTGGCCATAAATAACTTTTCGCCTCATCATAAAATCTGTCGTCTTCTTGCCTGGGGCTTGGAGCTATATTGTTGCTTTTGCATCTGTAAAACCTATAATGCCTTTTATTCTCTCCGTATCATAATTAGAATTAGCATGGCCGGATTAAAACTCTACAGCGTCCTAACCACAGACAAATTTTGGACAGACTCTAAGCAGTTGAGCTGATTATTCCTACATTGACCAAAAGTGTCATTAATTGTCCACAGGGCCCATATTAGCAAATAGACTTTGCCATATAATCTACGAATGTCCCTTTTCAAAGAAATTGGCAACGCATATGCCCTAGATATCATTATCAAATTACTTCTATGCCACTGGCCCAGAAACTGCCCTTTAAAATTACATTTAATTCATAACTAAATTCCGGCATGCCTTATAATGATAAAAACTTTAAAGGGGATGCCGAAAAAGTTTTTACCATATGTTCCTAAAATAAAAAATACGGATCGAGTCCTTGTGTGTGAAAGACGAAAGTGATTGTCACGATATCCAATACATTCTTCCAAGATGTTATAGGTTATACCTATCTTCTAAAATAAAAATAAATTTTTCAAATTCTATTGCACAGTCAATATTATTTTGTCGTTGTGCGTGGTATATGTATTTTTTAAATCCATACATTGATATTTTTTCTAATTTTTACAGCATTTATCTTTTGAGTGGCAACGACATTTAATAATTATTTTACGTCAATTTTAAGACAGAAAATGTATGTGATGTAAAATATTTTTGCGAGTGACTAAGCATTTTGCAGAGTGAAAATAATAATGAAATTGCTTGTTTTCACACAGGCCTTATTACTTTCCTTATATACATAATGTATAAGGAAAGTATTGTGACGGGGTCGAAAATTCGAATTCGAGTTTTCGACGGGAGGGCACGTTTCAAGCGTCCCTGATTACGAATCAAACATTTTTTAAGTGATGTCTGTGTGTGTGTGCCAATGAACCTGTGGAGACGATAACTGACGAACGAATGAACCGATTCGAACGAAATTTGGTACACAAATCACAATCCGTAAACACTGGAAGCCTGTTGTTTTTATACGCAATTGAATGTACAGAACCCCCTTCAGTTTTCAAGTGAAATTTTGAAAAAATCGCCAAAAAATCAAAACCGCTAATAAAGTTACGTAAATAGACATTTCTCATGTAATTTTTCCTTAAAAACGATTGACATAAATTTTAGAACGCTAACATGAACCGTTCTCGAGATATTGCACATTTTTCAAAAAAATTATCAAAAAGTTATATAAAATAAAAAAAAAATTCCTATTGAGAAACATGTGCACTTTTCATATGTAATACCATGCGATAAATTGGGAAACATCATTCTCGTGGATCTAGCTCGTTTCATTCATCAAAAAAGATACTTTGAGTAATACTTTTGTATTTAAACGCCAATAATCATTTCTCTGCTGTAAGAATAACTTATTTCTACGTCCATAACGCTTGTCGAGATTTTGGCGACGAATTTGGCGGAATATCGCCAACTTGGCGATACTTTTAATTGTTGCCAAATTAACAAAAATCTCGCCAAATGGATAAAAATGACGCTAAATCAATGAAAATGAAGACTAATTGAAGAAAATTCAATATCTTGGAAAGAATATAAGTATCTACTATAACAATAATATTTTTTTAACTGTAAAAGTAGTAAATCCATTGCATTATATAAAAATAGTCATGCGTTGCCCACATCAGATTTTATTTTAATTGTGTGGCACTGGATTTCGTTACAGTTCATCTCATGTAGCATATAACATATCTATTGATTATCATTCAAATGTTTATAAATTATTTCTTAAAACGATCAAAGGGTATGTTAGAGACTGATTCGAGTACGTGTTATAATCTAGATTTTCTTAATGAAATGTCCCATGAAAATGGATGAAAATATCGTTCCATATTAACATGAATATAAAATCATGTTCCTGCTCTTTGTTTGTAATGATTTCAGGTTTTCAAATTGTTTATACTTTCTGAGTCTTATCATTAGTTATTATTTATAATGCACCAAATATCTTTCTGGAATTCTGTGACATACAACTTGTGTTTTCATGAGCTTCCCAGTGAATATCAAATAAGATTTTTAGAACATGATCGTATCACAAGTGAAATTTGAAATATTGCACCCGAAAATGTGTATGTAGATAATATGTGTATATAAAACAGCTAAAAAGTTTAAAAATAATGACTTCTTCTATCAAAAGAACCAGATTTAAAGAGTAATTAACGTCTTGATAACGGCCATACATATTGGCAGCAATGTTGTATAATTAGCCTCTACACTTTGAAAAGTCGATGTAACAATTAAAAATCTCTCAACTGACTTTACATTTGTTCGAGGCACATATATTACCGAGGTAGTACAATCATATGTTCAGTCCAGCATTGAATCCGTAGATAAACTAAAATTATCAGATTTTCTCATTTTCTGAATAAAGAATATGCATTTTGATTCATTAAAAAAATATATCATCTCAAATTATTTTCGATAAATTGGATGAATTGCCTTTTTCTGTATTGCCATATTTTGTTACATGTCTTGCTAAAAACATGTCTAATATTACGATAATATCTATTATTCCAGGTAAAGTTTTATCTGATCCTCTGAAATATGAGAAATGTTCTGCCTGAAAGTGTTTATATCAATAGTACTCAATTATTTTTGGACCACGGGCAAGATATGCAAAAACGCTTATATTCGTAAATGTCGCACAACAAGCTGACATTTCAATTACAGATGCCAATCAACAACGATGTCAATTCAGATGCTAATAAGCACTTTAAATGCATCCACGAGAACCAATTGGAACTCACACATAAGTAAACAGCGTGCATTCCCTCCATCACCAACAACAAATCAGAAGATGTGGTATGACACCACAAGGGGAAAGGTGGTTCCAGAGTTTTCGAGAAGTTTCGAGAGATGCAATATCCGGCAGCGTCCTAGTAGCACGTAAATTTAGGAATATAAAAAATCTCCGGTGCACAGCACAAAGATAACGTGGATCACATTGATGTTGTGAGTAAGCGCAGTATCTGCATAGTGAATGCATGTGATGTATCAAGTATACGCAGGCATCCAGCAAAGTATGTTCTCGACTAAATGTCAAAGTGCAAAAAAAGAATGAGGTAATTATGGAAATTTCACTTATTAATAATGATCACGGAAGGCATATAACTTATAGCAATTATTTAACAGTACTGGAGTAAGAGCTCAAATATTAGCAACGAACTCTTGTGTTTAAAATAAAAGAACGGTATATATTTTCGGTATATAGTAAAAATTTGTATAAATATATGTGTCACTTAAATAGTTGTTATAGATATATGTATCACTGAAAATGATTTTTGTGAGTAAACGTTATGAATAATCAAGATAGTTCTTTATATGAAATTAAAGAATTAATCAATTTAAATCAGGGTTATTATTTTATGTCTTGAGTGTTATTCTCCTGTGCTCGTGAGCCGGAGTTTCCAAACTCCACCCTTAGTGAAGGCATCAAAGGTAAGTCCTTGTAGAGTAAATTTTGGGTAAGGACAATTTACCTTATGACAGTAAACAATTAAAAAAAAAGCGATCCGATATTGTTATGATAAACACTATATAAAATCCTCTCCAAAAAGAATAATTAATATTCGAAATAAAGAACAATGTTTCAGAAGAATTAGGATTAAAATCCACATCAACAAATAATTATACGATTCATAAATAAGCCACTGCAACATATTTACTCTGGTCGGACTATCTTGTCAATCAATAAAAACTAAATTGTGGGATTGAAGCTATATAAGTTTTTTAATGTATTTCCTATAGCGGATTTTTAAAGATCCATTTAATAATTAAAATAAATATGATAACCTAAACAAAGTAAAATAATAATAATACACAGGTAATAAATAAATTTTTAAATTTGATCATTAAAATAGTTCACTTTATTCTGATGGAGGCATAAGAATACATTATACTTCACGTTTTTTACCACAATACAACATTAACTTATTTATACGTTGTACTGCACTAAGTCATAAAGCCATGCCGCTCGATATTTTATCGGAGATGCAATTTAAGACACGGCCGTCCAAACAGCTGCTCAAGTCTTCGGATGAGTCGGACAGTCTGGATCTTCAGCTCACACAGTCCTTACTTTAAAGAAAAATGCCACAAAAATAGTTGCAAATCTGAATTTACATGTATTTTTAAGGGAATTATTACCTGACCCATTCACAACAAATGAATCAAAATTATACTACAACCTAGGCCGATACCTGTACACTCATTCATAGTTGCACACACATTTACTTATAACTTCATAACGACAGAGACACTGCTACTCTTGCGAACAAAATGGTTTTGAAGTCGTAAAGATATCCTTAACTGGAAAGTATATGCGCGAGGTCTTTCAATTCTGAGAATGTTCTTTGCATAGTATAGCTATAAGTCCATAAGATGGGAATGAAAAATGAAATAAGAATCGAGTGTTTATTGTACATCTGACTGGGGTGTGAGAAACATATTTTTCGAAATACCAGCTGCAAATTGGCGAAGTCCTCCACATAGCGAAAATGATGTAGGTACAAATCAAATTTAGAGTGTTGTGTTGAGTTTAAAATATAAATCCTTGAAAAATTTCGTTTAAATTTTGCTGATGAACTCTGAGTATGATTTTCTGTTAATTATAACTAACTGCACTTTGTATAGTACAGTGTTCTTGATAGGAAAGTCATCCAAATGTCAGTGGCTAAAGGAAAATATTTTTATATACAAAATTTTAATGAAGTATTATCGATACATATTAATGGTTCACTTAAATATTTAATTTCATTCTTATAACAATATCATTATCTGTGGGGCGATAACTCTTATATATTTACGGTAAAATAAATGACTGTACATATGATTGCCTTTAAAAATTGACCAATATCCATTTGATCATAAATAAAATAAAATGAATTTTTAAATTTGATGTAACAGAAATGTCGATACGAAATCCGCACAGAAAATTATTTCGATTTCTGAAATTTCCGCTAGTGACTTTTTACTTGCTGAAATAGTGATTCGGAATGCCATCATGTACTTAAAAATTTGCGCACTTCCTACTTTCATACTTATCGAAAATAAGCAATATTTGCTAAAGAGAACAATAAATGAAAAAAATGGGCGTGGCTAAATATACTATTGATACACTTTGGCCCGTCTTTATACAAATAAATTTTGTCGATACATTTTAATTAATAATTTCCATTATAATTCTACATAATTATCAGGATTTTCACTTTATTTAATTTCTGATTAGATTGTATCCGCCCCAAAATATTCGAAACACATTTAAATTGCAATATGATTTTCTGCTCCGAATAATAATATAAGACTAAAATGAAGCAAAGGAGTAATTAAAGCTATTTTAAAAAATTATACGAAACGTTGATGAGATGAAGAAAATAGAATCCCTGAATAATTGCGACTCCCAACATTTCCCTGCTTTGTGTATGGTAAAAAACGGCTCTGGATATATAGCCTGTCAAATGACAGAGGAAAATAAAAATTATGATCGGAAAATAAACAAATTGGTATTTCAACTCCAATATCATGATTTAAAACTAATTATTACTATCACTACTAAATTAAAAATTAGATCTTATATTTATATTGATGTGGTATAATAAAGCCACCATTGAAGGAGACAACCACTGTATAACTTTAAGAGATTGATCCGTGGTTGGATGAAGCTGCTATTGAGTTCTCCTCTATCTAATCTCTATGGGGTAATATATTCCATGCAGTTGCATAATATCCTCAAAATTAAAGAACTCAGATGAATCCATACTCCCTTATAAAGGTTTTCAATCCGAACTGCCGAGGCATATAAAAACAGTCCTGGTTGTGGTATTTTCATGATTTCCTCGAGATATTTAGTTTCCAGAACCGCCGTCCAGTGTATAGCGTCTTCGGCTGCTGTCTGGTGGGCTCGGGTTCGAATCCCGAGTAAGACATGGATGTTTATCAAGGATAAAGTCAGTCCTCCGCCTTCTGGGTCCTCGTCTAAATGAGACGTTGCATCCCCTCCGACCTTCGTCAGTGATGCCTGGTTGTAATAAACTCTGTTCTGTTGTCTTGTGTCTTTCTTCGTTTTGTCCTGATTCCTGCGTCACTGGTCCTGTATCGACTCCGTCGAAATCAGAAGGTCATAAGAAACAACAACAACACAACAACAGTTTCCAGAACCTCCTTTCAAAAATGGGTTGTTACGAATGACAATAGCTTGGGAGATTGTTGTGTAGTGAAGAAATAAACATTGACGTCTAGTGAAAGGAGATCAGAACCACAGTTGACGTTCGATATAACGGAAATGTCGTTATAAAGAGGATGGTTACATAGAGAGGATATATATAGCATAAAAATTCCATGAGCAGTAAAATTTTTATTTCATTATCAGTGAAGATTTCTTTATTCTCTATTTCTAAAATCTCTTTTTCTCTATTACTTGCCCTGCAATACATCTTAATGTATGGGGAAAGTATTGGAATCATGCCGAAAATCGCAACTCGAGTTTTCGACGGATCTACACCTTTCGAGACCTCTAGAATACGGAAAAACTAATTTTAGCGTGACGTCTGTGTGTCTGTCTGTCTGTGCAGATTTTGTATCCACTTGAACTAAAAAACTAATGGACCGAATTTCACAAATTTGGTAAGTCACTTTTGGGCGAATCTGGTGCTGATTAGTTTTGGGTACGATTCGGGATAAAAGAACCCGCCTTTTTTTGTGCGAAATGGCACGCAAAAGCTTGCATCCACTCTAGCTGAAAAACTAATGGACCGAATTTCACAAAATTCGGTAGATGAGTCGCTTGTGGGTTACACTGGTGCTGATTAGATTTTAGTAGGATTCGAAAAAAATAATCTGTATTTTTTTGCAAAATGGCCAGCAAAAATTGCCAATATCTAAAATAAAAAACTACGTATGCTCAAATATATCCATTAAATGATTAGGCGTAATGATTATGTTTAATGCGTAATTTTTAACGAAGAAAATAATAATACTAACCCCATTACACTAGCACTAGCCGTTCTTGAGATATTTTAGTGTTTTCGTAATTTCTCTACGACATCTTTTAAAGTAAGTCCAGTTACCAAATGAGAACGAAACTTGAATTAAAAGTGAATTAAATTTAATAAAAATAAAAAGAACGTAGATATAAATAAGTCTGCAGCGAAAGTCATGTGTTGCACACTTCAGATTTTTTATAGTTCTTAAAATGATTACTTTAGGACCAATGGGATGTGCATGTATATTCATGCATTTTTCAAGTCGAATGGAATAAATTGTGTTAAAATAACTACTTAATTATATATTTCTTACTTTAAATTTCTTCCTAGAAAAACTTTTCTGACGGAAGAACAATGTAGCTGACTATCTAGGATACTGCATTCATTTAAACTTCAACATCTGCAGATGCCTTGTTACCTGTATTTACGGTACTTTGTTTTTGTCTTGTAACAACTTGAAGACTAATTAAAGAACCGAATTTGTAATTAACTTCTTTATGTATAAGTAGTGATTACTCTGAAACTAATTACTAACTTGGATGTTAAATCAATGGCAGGAGAAAAAGTTTAGAACTTTTGTTTCTTTTTCTTGCGAAAACTATCATCGCTGCTCTAAATTTATAAGAATTTCACGAATTTATTTAAAATCTTCAGCTTATGGTTAATTGATGCCCGATTTATATTTTGCTTAGAAACATTAGATATAGAAAAAGAAAATCTGATGTGGACAGCACATGACTTTCCTTATATAATGCAATGAATTTACTACTTATACAGCAAAAAAATAGGTTACTCTTATAATAGATACTTATATTCTTTCCAAGATATTGAATTTTCATCAATTAGTCGTCAATTTCATCGATTTAACGCCATTTTTATCCATTTGGCGAGATTTTCGTTAATTTGGTAACATTTAAAAAAGTTGCCAAGTTGGTGACATTCCGCCAAATTCGTCGCAAAAATCTTGCCAAACGTTATGGATGGAGAAATATGTTATTCTTATAGCAGATAAATGACTATTTAGGAGGAAATTTAGGTAAAAAAAAAACGAAAATATAGGAGGGTTCTGAACATTCGATTCCATTTAAAAAAATAGGCTTCCAGTATTCATGGATTGTGATTTTTGTACGAAATTTCATTAGAATCGCTCCATTCGTTCGTGACATATCGTCTCCACAGTCTCACTGACACACACACACACAAACTTTCACACAGACACATACTTTCACACACACATACTTTCACGCACACATACTCACGCACACACACACAGACATCACTTCAAAAATGCTTGATTCGTGATCAGGGATGCTTGAAACGTGCTCTCCCGTCTCTTAAACTCTAATTCAAATTTTCGACCCCGTCACAATACTTTCCTTATACATTATGTATATAAGAAAAGTAATAGGGATGCCTCATTGTTTTATATACTTGTCATAGTTAAAGTAATTATTTAATGCAAATCCTCAAAGTATAGTATTTAATTTTGAAAATGTATTTTATTTAGAAATAGAAAGGCTTAGTATAGTTTAGATACAAGGGATTTGAAGGAAGAAATAAGTCTTTTGGGGGTAGTATTAGGGTTATAAGAATATTAAAAAATATTTAGCAACGTATACTTATCAAGATTATTAGAACAGTTCTTATTGCTAAATGTTCCATGCAAAAATGTACAATCACATCTAATTATTTAGAATATAGAATATATTTTATTATTTTTCCTATTCCTTTAGAATAAACTTCGACTTTTACATCACGTTTACCTTGATCGTTTGTTTCTGGTACTAACATTCATACACGACGCCGACATTATAGTACATTGATCAATGTCAGAATACTGTTAAAATCAACCTCTAGTGCTATTTTTTGTATAATGTATTTTGTATGTATTTCGTGTAATATCTAACCAGCAAACAATGATGTATGTACGAAGGACAAATTGCAAAGGAGTCAATATACGAGAGCTTATAAAAATATTGGCTCGTGGGCTTCAAAAAAAATCTTTAATGAATCACTTTTCTGTATAGGTACTATAAGAATAATAAATGTCAAAACATGACCTTAGAAATCAGCGTCGGATGACTTTTGCCATTGGGCTATCGGTCATGTTAAGTATTGGAAGGTGGTGTAAGTCTTATAGAGCACTATTAATATATTAGTAAACAATGCACTCTTTCTTCAAGTAGTAGAGGCTAAGAGGTGTGTGTGCGGAGAGTCATTGAAATTGTATTAGGCCCGTTGAGTTTGCATTGAGTTATTTTCAATGCAAACTCCCCAATTTCCAACTCCAAAATTTTATCTAAGCTGGTACCTGCGGTTCGCAAAAAAGAAGAGTTGGTTCGTCTTTCTTTTTCTTTTAATTTTAGAAGCTGATTATTATCACTGTTTCGCATGCACTCTAAAGTAAAAAAATCTGATATGAGCAACACGTGGTTTTCCTTATATAATACAATAAATTTCCTCTTTTTATAGAAAAGGAAATCAGAATTTGTGAAATATCACTTCCGATGTGGCTCCATTTTTATCAACTTGGCGACATTTTCGTCACTTTGGCAATATTTAAAATAGTCGTCAAGTTGGCGACGTCAAACTAAATTTCTCGCCAAGCGTTACGGGCGAAAGGACGAACGGAGAAATGTGTTATTTTTTCTCAAAACTACTCTTATATTCATTCCAAGATATTGAACTTTCATCAATTAGCCTTCATTTCATTGATTTTGCACCGATTTCATCAATTTGGCTAATTTTTAACAATTAGGTGATCCTTATAATACATAGATACTTGTATTGTTTCCAAGATATTAAATTTCCGTCAGTTAGTTATCATTTTTATCAATTTAGTGACATTTAAAAAAGTCGCCATATTGGCGACATTCCTCCAAATTCATCGCAAAAATCTCTCTTTGCGTTATGGAAGGAAAAATAACTTATTCTTATAGCAGATAAATGACTATTGGCGTCCAAATACAAAATTATTACTTACAATATATTTTCTCATCTAGATCCACGCGAACGATGTTACCAAATGTATCGCATGATATTACATATGAAAAGTGAACATATTTTACAATAGTTAATACCTGTTTTTTTTATTTATTTTATGTGACTTTTGATAAATTTACTTGAGAAAAGTGCAATATCTCGAGAACGATTTATGCTAACGTTCAAAAATTATGTCAATCGTTTTCTAATAAAAATTGCATAAGAAATTACTATTTCCGTAACTGTATGAAAGGTGTTGAGTTTTTGATGATTTTTTCAAAATTTCACTCGAAAATTTAGTGGGGTTCTGAACATCCGATTGCGCTTGAAATGTGCTCCCCCGTCGAAAACTCGAATTCTAATTTTCGACCCCGTCACAATACTTTCCTTATACATTATACTATGTATATAAGGGAAGTAAAACACTGCAAAATGATGCTTGTTAAAAACGTGTAAGAGAGACATGGTGCTTTCATCATTAAATCTGGAATATCGAAACACGTGAAATTGTGATGTGTTGCTGTTGAGACCCAGACCGCCCGACCTACCAGAAAGGTGTAAGGTAACCGTTTGGACTGCCGGGAAGTGCCACCCAATGTAGACCGGAACCCAGTGGGGGTGGCATCCACAGAGAACGTACCCTCCTTCCCCTACCACCAACCTCTCGGAAGGACTTACGGAACCATATGTTTAGCGTGATCGTACTCCGCATGAGCACGGCGGCAGTTGTGGAAGCGTGCAAATCCAGCGTGCAAACCACCGAGCTACCGCGCCTGAAATGTGCCAACAGCACGCGGTGTTCCCAGGAGGTAACCCACTCAAGTACTAACCGCGCCCGATGCTGCTTGACTTCGGTGATCTAACGAGAACCGGTGTTTTCAGCACAGTAGGACCGTTGGCCCAAATTGTGATGTGTGGAATAGATCACATTTAACTGTAGAAGGATGTATTTTCTACTGTAAAATCATCCAAGAAAATATATATACACATTGGAAGAAAAATTAAATATTTTTGGTTCCGTTATCAGTGAAACTACCAGCATCCGTTAACGAAACGTCCAGTAGATCTAATAAATAAGGTTTAGTGTCTGCCTTAAATTCGGAATTTGTCTAAACGTGAACGCGTTGTAAAAAGATTTACCACATTTAATGGTAATACGATGTTCTTCTTCTACTGTAAAATCACCCAAGAACGCATTTAATCATACTGGAGACAGAATTAAATGCGTTAGAAATTGCGCTATCAGCAACCGTTGAAGCAACATGCATGTGAGACCAGAAATATATCTCGCATGTGTTTTGGTGAGACAGGTTTATGCCAGTTATTTATTAATTCGATACTTCGGACAATACTGCCAGTCTGAGTGACGCCGAGGTTTACAGCAAACCATAAATTTAGGAGTGTCAAGATAGAGGGTGCCCTTACAAGGAAGTCAAGTAGCGACATTCGTTCAATGATTAACCAGTGGAGAAACTTCTTGTTACGTCACACTGAATGCTGCAAATGAAAGCAGAGGGGGAGTGACACCCCAAGGGAAAAAGGGAACCACAGCTTGTGTTCGAGGAAGGACATTAGAAGCAGAAGATAAGAAAAACATGGAGACTGCGAGGCAAGAATATGTCCTCACATGAGACAGTTTTATTTCAATATTTATGGTGCCTAGAACGGCTAACAAAGCTCGAGTCTGGCTGGCACCGGTGTTTAAAGCAACGTGAACTTTTAGATCAAATACTATAAAATTGGGTGTCCCAGGCCAAAGGGCTGAGAGGGGCATTGATATATGTGAAGTGATGCCATTGGGTTCAGAGGAACCAATGAGCTCCAAGGGGAAGAAGGGAGGAGCTCCCCCTCCCCCCCCCCCGTCGAAGGAACCACAAGTCTAAAACAGTTTTACAAAAGGAGCGAAGTGAACATGACTTAGCAGACATGACTTAGGAGTTGTAGTTTGAGGTCGAGTATTTACACTGCCATGACTTAAGAGGAAAGAAATAAGAGTTTGGAGCCACACACCCCAGAGTTGTGTACGAAATCAGAGATATAGACAAAGAAAGATAGAATTTTGAGAAGGAGTGTCCCGTAAAGGTTCCAAAGTAATGGAAAGAGATCTATGTGCGAGTGCATTAAAAGTACGAGTAGGAGCCACACACCATAGAGTTATACCGGCCGTCCAAATAGGTGCTCTTAGTCCCCTGGACGAGTCGGACGGTCTGGGTCTTCTACACCATAGAGTTATGGCCGTACTTCAGCACTAAGACCGATGCAAGCGAGATGATGAGCCCAAGACTGAACTGGAAGGTATGTGCTCTGAATGTTACCGGTCCTAGACACCATCGTAAAACTAATAATTCTTGTCGCATATCTCCCCTCGCTAAAATAATCAAATAAAATTTGATAATAGTTGGAAATTGATATTGATGAAATTTAGTATTATTGAAAAATTGATGTTGTTAATAAATTATATTGCTTAAGTTTTAAAATAGTCTAATCTTTTAATATTAATTAATAATTCTTTTCAGGGCTTACACAAAAGGTAAAAATAATTGGAAGGTTATTGCGGCACAACAACTAGCGATGTACGTTTAAATGTTAATTCCACTATATATTAATTTAAGGCAATGTTAATGTGATTTAAAATAATGAATTTAATAATTAAAAGTGACTTGTAATTTCGCACGTATTACCACAAAGACGATGACTTGATTTGAGTACAGACTTGTTGAGTGTTCCTTAGAGGTTCCAAAATAATGGAGATCTATTGATATGTGAGTGCAATCAGAGTACGAGAAGGAGCCATACACCCAGAGATCATAGTCCAAAACAGCCTTGAAGGTATGTGTTCCTCAAATAACTTTAGGTCTGGAAACGTTTAGGCATATTAAGTGGTCTCACATGTTCCCCCACTAAAACTAATAATTAATTGTGTAATGAATTAATAAGTGTTGATGTTGTTAATAAATGTTTTATTGTTAAAGTTTAAATGGTGCAGTCAATGAGTATTATAATAATTAATTATTCCTTTACAGGACTCACTCGCAAAAGTAAATAATTGGAGGGTTTATAGCGGCACAATAAAGCAATGTACGATTTAGTTAATAAATCCACTATATATGAATTTGAGGCCATGTTAAGGGATAAAGATAGATATGTTAATGATAAATAATTGGAGGGTTATTGCGAACGCAATGCACAACGTAATGATAAATAATGTTAATCATTAATTTAAGTTCTTATCTTTTTATTTAGTGTGCCACAATGCACTAGAGCTATAATCTAATTTTTGAAATATACCCTTGTTCGCGAGGACTTTGGCAATGAATTTGGTCATTGCAATCTTGTGCAGTCTGCGAACAATCTTGTTCCAGTTTGAATTAATCCATTGGCTTGTATTCGTCGATCACCACAGAGGTACACGAAATTGCTTAATACGTGATACGAATACTATACTATGGGGTGTATATGTACCTCTACAGAGTTCCAAAAAAGTCCTTATGCACCCCAACAACTTTGTAATGAAATGTCCGTGATTGTGCATGTTAGGTCCATTTCTAGTAATGTGACCATATCTAACCGAATAATAATGATTCCAAAATCCCCAGTGGAGATACCAACAAGAAAGATCAATCATGCTTAAAGCATTGATCATGAAGCACTTTCCAACTTCAATGCAATTTTATTCAAACATCTCCAAAATGCAATAAAATCCTCGGTAATATTTTAAAACTTATCACAATACTACATTAATTTATTATATTTGAAAACTTAAACCTTCATCGAAAAAAATGAACTTCATTCAAATGATGGCATTGAAATATAAATTGCCTAGTTTAAACATCTATAAAATGCGATACATTCCTCGGTAATATTTTTAAAACTATCATAATACTACAGTAATTTATTATATTTGAGAACTTCATCGAAAACAGAAATTGATTCAGATGACGTCATAGAAAAAATAACACGCCTGGCTCTCTCTGTAAAAGCAGCATTGAATTCATGAACATTTTCCCATTCATTTCATTCATCACAATACTATAATAATTTATTTAATTTAAAAATTAAGACCACGGAGCTACAAGTAATTAAACTCTATGCTTAAAACTTCATTCAAAAAAATCGTCCTTCCCTCTGTAAAATCAATTAATATTTCATTCATATCAGCTATGCAGACTCCATGAGCTAAATAATTTTGCGTTAAAGAAATAGAGCAATTCTTATACAACTCATTCTACATATTTTGCTGTTTAAGTTTTACATAAGTGAAAAATAGGCTTCGTTGTAGAAATAATCAAATTTGGATGAGCATTTAAACTGAAATATATTGTAATTGCGTTGTTTCAGTATGTAGATGCATAGAATTTAAGCAAAAATAAAGTAGTTTTAGGACGGATACAACACTCAATGCGAATTAAAAAGAACTTTAAAAATCACGATTTTGAGACAAGATGTTTGCCATTTTTCATTTTGAAGTGGGTCACGTGAACTCTTCATATAATGGTCACGTGATCGCTTCATATTAAGATGTAATTACTATTTTAATTTTTATTTGAAAACTACTGATTATATTTTACTGAATTTTTTTTATATATTTTATGGGATAATTTGAATAATATCTAAAATTTTCGAAGCAATTTGTGAATTTTAAATCCGCTTAAAACATGTTTGAAAAATTAGATCCCATAGGGTTCAATGTATTTCTTTTTTTCAACCCGGGTTCAATCCAAAACTAATTGGGTGATTTTATTTATTTATATTCCCATAGGTCCTACAGACCGTCTGAACAACATACTAAAATTTCATTTTGATTAAGTCATTTTTACGGCAGTCATCCAACTAACGGGCAGATAGACAGACAGACAGACAGACAGACGGAATGAACAAAGTCATAAACACTTTTCAACTTTGTTGTAAAGTGTTAAAAAGTTAAAACTCCATACTCAACTATAAAGCAAGATAGACGAAGAAGCTAATAACAAAGTTATAGAGTATTGTCTAATGAACAGGAATCTGAATTAAAACTTTTGCAGAAGGTTTATGTTTGACACAATATGATAATAGGCGATTTGCTGCTATCTTGTGTTTGAATGATACGATAAAAAACACTCATATGAGCATAAATTTGTATAACGCCTGGTTAAAATGCCCTCCATCAGTACAAATGCACATTTCAATTTCAGAAAAAATAATTGTGCGTACTTTGACGAGCATTGCAGGGGCCTCCGTATTAAAGACCAGATGATACAACGTTTTAACAGGTATTTATTGCCATCCATATGAACTTTTTTTTCTTTCCTGCCGTCGATTCTTACCAAATAGATAGCGAACTATAACTCTATATTTCCACTTTTGGACTTTGGGTTTGTTAGTTCTCTTGTACTGACAAAAAGAATACAGAAGGCACGATAGTCCAGTGGTTGCGCGCAAGGATAGCTCTTGGACGGCCCGAGTTCGACCCCTGCTTCTGTCTAAACTGTCGCCATGTTCACGCCGAATATCATCGCGTTAAACATGTAGGTCCGTAAGTCCTTCCAAGAAATTGGTGGTAGGGAAAGGAAGTCCCTGTGGACGGGCCTTTTGTTCCCTGTGGACGCCTCAGCCTCTCGGTTCCGGTCTAAATTTTGTGGCACTTCCTGGCCGTCCAAACAGATACCTTACGCTGTTGGGTAGGTCGGACTGTCTGGTTCGAAGAAGTGGATCCAGCGTATCCTCGAAACAACAGTATGCTGCATTGGAGTGTTATTTGTGTTTCTATACGTTGCTGTAACAACTCCGTATATGAATATTTTTTGCCTATCTCGCTTTATTGCAGAGCTCGATATCCTGACTTTTTAAAATATCCGTAAGAAGTGCTGGACTCACTTTTATTCAATCGGGAATGGTCACTTTATTATAAGTAGACTCAATGTATACACTCATAAAATTTTCCTTATAAACTCATTGGAGTGCTGTATGATATTCCTTGGAACCCTGCACATCAGCATCTGGTTACCACATTTTCAAAACTGCTTTTTCAATTAACTTAATTTAGCATCCTTTAATACACTACTAATCGAATGTACAATAAAATTAAATTGAACTTTTCAGTGGAAAGAACGCTGAAATTCTATCACAGCAGCAAAAAAACTACCTTTGTCTTTGAGGTAATTTATTTTTTATCCAATGTATAATTTTAAAAGGCCCATTAAGTGAAAGTATTCAGTCCGGAGAATTCCGTATTCTGCGTCTAATTAAAAGCTTGTGAGAACAATATATAGTAAGGCATTTAAAAATAAAAATAGTTTAATTAATTGTTTATTCACTTGTTATTTAGAAAAAAAATACATATCTTGTTCTATTCTTGAGACTGAATTTTTCTTTTGCAATTTTGTCCATCTAGTCTTCGAGTATAATGAATTATTGCAAATTTGCTTTCGTTGCGCTATTCTGTCTTATATGCTTTGTGTAAAATACTTTATACTCTGTGTCAGTTCCCGTTATATTCTGCGATTTTTATATCCTACGTATCATCATAAAATAAATTTTTAGCACTTTACAACATAGTTGAAAAGTGTTTATGACTGTGTTCATTTTGTCTATCTGTTCGTTCGCACAATAACTGCCGTAAAAATGACTTTATCAAAATGAAAATTTAGTTTGTTGAGACGGTCTGTGGGACACATGGCAATGTAACTGAATGATATCACCCAATAAGTTTTAGATTGAACCCGAGTTGAAAAAATGAAATACATTGAACTCTATGGCACCTAATTTTTTAATCCAATTTTAAGCGAATTTAAAAGTCGCATATTGCTTCGAAAAGTATAGGAAATATTCAAATTATCCCATAAAATACCTAAAAAAATGAGCAAATTATGTTCTCTAGCTTTTTAAATAAAAAATTAAAATAATAATTTCACTCATATTATATAAAGAAATCATGTGACCCACTTCAAAATAAAATATGGCATCCGTCTTATATCAAAATTGTGATTTTTAAAGTTAATTTTTATTTATATTTAGTGTTACATCCGTCCTAAAACCGCTTTATATTTTATTTATTTTTTCTTTGCATTTATATACTACGACAACGCAATTACAATATTTTTTAGTTTAAATGATCATCAAAATTTTTCTGCAACGAAACCTAATTTTCACGTATGGAGGATGCAAATACATCAAACTGTAAGGTGAGTTGTATAAGAATTGCTGAATTTCTTTAACGCAAAATTATTTAGCTCTGGAGCAATATAGTTGATATAAATGAAACATTCATTGATTTTACACAGAGAAGCAAACGATTCTATAGTATTGCCGCTTTCGATGAAGATTCAAGCATGGAGTTAGAAAGTACTTCTACCTCCACGGTTTGAGGTTTTTAAGTAACATAAATTATTGCAGTATTGTGACAACTTTTAAAATATCGCCGCTGAATGAAAGGAATGGAAAAAAAGTTTATGAATGAAATAGTCACCGCTTATATTCACTGCTAGAAAGCCAGGCGATTTATATTTCGATGACGTTATTTGAATAAAGTTTATTTGTATTCGATGAAATTTTCAAATATAATAAATTATTGTAGTATTGGAATAAGTTTTAAAATATCCCCCCTGAATGTATCGCATTTTAGAGATGTTTAAATAAAATTACATTGCTGTTGGAAAGTGTTTCATAATCAGTGAGTTATGAATGATTAATCCTTCTTGTTTTTTAATGTAAATAAGTACTTCATATACTACGTATCATCATAAAATCCATTTAATTTAATGAAAATGTGCCCTTTATATCTTACGCATCATCATAAAATCAATTTTTACTTAATTAAAATAAGTCCTTTATATCCATCAGGTTCATCATAAAATAATTTTTATTTAATGTAAATTTGTCTTTTAGAACCTAAATGTCATCATCAAATCAATATTTATTGTATGTAAATGATTGCTTTATATTCTACGTATCACCATAAAATCAATTTTTATTTAACGTAAATGTGGTTTTTATATCCTATGTATTGCCATAAAACCAATCATTATTTAATTTAAATATGTTCTTTATATCCTACTAACAAATGTTTGGCACTTTCTAACATAGTTGTAAAGTGGTTATGAATGTGTTCAATCTCTTTGTCTGTGTGTTCGTTCGCTATGACTATATCAAAAATGACTATATCAAAATGAAATTTTAGTATGTTGTTGAGACGGTCTGTGGGACATATGGAAATGAAAAAGAATAATACCACCTAATTAGTTTTGGATTTAACTCAGGTTGGAAAAATAAAATACATTGAACCCAAGAGGAACTAATTTTGCAAATACTTTTTAAGAGAATTTAAAATTCACAAATTGCTTTGAAAATTTCAGAAAATATTAAAATTATCATGTAAAATGTGTAAAAGGAATCATCGAAATATGTTAATTAGTTTTTCAAATAAAAATTGAAATAATATTTAAACCCATATTGTAAAGACTTCACGTGACTCGCTGCAAAATAAAATATGGCATCCATTTTTTTTCTCTTGGTGAAAATCGTAATTTTTAAGGAACGCTTATATTTATATTTAGGAACGCTTGAGGAACGCTTATATTTATTTTAAGGAACGCTTATATTTATTGCATCCGTCTTAAAACTGCGTCATTTTTGCATATTATTCGTGTACCTAAACTATGGGCCTACGCAATTACAATATTTTTAATTTTAAATGATTACAAAATTTTATTATTATTTCTGCAACGAAGCCTAATTATAACGTATACAGAATGTAAACAAATCAAGCGATTGTAAAATGAGCTGTATAAGAATCGCTGAATGTTTTTAGCGCAAAGTTATTTCGCTCTGGAGTCTGAAATATAAGTGATATGAATAAAATATTCATTGATATTACATAGAAAAGCAGATGATTTTATAGCACTGCCTTTTTAAAAGAAGTTTTAAGTTTCCTAGGAAAATGAATTATTGTAGTACTGTAATAATTTTTAAAATATCACCGCTAAATGTATCGCATTTTAAAAATCTTTGAATAAAATTGCATTTAAATAAAATTGCATTTAAATAATATTCGTGAAAAGTGTTGCATAATCAAGGCTTTACGCACAATTAATCTTTCTTGTTATTTAATGTAATTGTGCCCTTAAATCCTATATCATCATAAAATAATGTTTTTAATGTAAATGTACTCATAATATCCTACGTTTATCTTATTGTACAACGCATACGGTTTGTAATGTAAATTTATTAAATTATTTCAATTAGACATATAAGTTATATGCTAATATTTCTGACAATCGAGATTACAAAAGTTATATTTAGTAATTATTTCATTTAATTGTTTATAAGAATCAACAGTAACACATATTTATTAACTGAAGTAATAATAATTTTTTAACATTGTTTTACATTGTTCATACCAACAGTCGTTTCGAAAAGCTGTGCTTATAAGGATCGGCAATAAGGCATATAACGGTCGTTGTGATGTTTATGTCAGAAACCAAACATATGGAAGGAAATTGTCTTGCTACATTAAAACTCACAAAATCAATTATATTTTTTTTAATGAATAAAAATGCATTACATAAATAATCAATTTCAGCCCCCTTCTTTCTGACACTTTCTAACCCTCGGTGCAGTTAAAACTGGCTTTTATATACCGCATGCATAGTGAGAGCCGCCCCTTGGTCCCCAGTTAAAGGACTCACAAAGATCTGGAGCCCCGTTCCTAATCCTGACGCCCTACCAGTAGTTTTAGAGCGTATTCGATTTTCATTCCTAATGCATTAAGATAGTTTTCGCTTTGGTGAAATTTTATAATATTGTAAGGAACCTAATTTGAACTTTATTAATAATCAGTCAAATATTTTATTTGACATATAACTTATTTGTTAAACTAGATGTAGTGAAACAGTTTTATGTTTGTATTTATGATGTCTGTAATGTCAGACAGTGGCATTAATCTGAATGACGCCAGTTTTACAGCACCCTGACCCAAGAGGTCAAGTAGGGCATAAACCTAGGAGGTTAAAGAGAAGCCATGAGATTGGTTAAAAATGTTAACCAATATGGCACGGCATGGCCCTCACGGCATGGCCCAATGGTTAACCAATATGGCCCTCACGGCATGGCCTTGAGGTCGACCAATGGTGGCCGAGGAGGCGTGTCTGACCTCAGGCGGAAAAAGGCTGCAACCAAAAGTTTCTTCAGATTCTATATAGACGTATATGCAAAGAAATGTCCTAAAGTAGATTTGACTATCAGCAGATAGACCCGGAAGTAACAGTGCAACACACAGACTTGAGTAACGTATAGTACGATAGAGATCTACTTCAGTACGAGTGGGCGTACAAAACCTCGAGTTTGTACCAGTGCGACATATACTGTAACAGTGCCAGACAGAGTACGATGAAATAAAGTACGAGATGTGTGTCAATGACCATAGACGAAATTGGAGGTATGTACGATGAAATATTGTAGCAGGTCTTAGGCGATTTTGATAATAGAATTTACCTGGTCTCACATGTTCAATCTCCTCCGCAAATAATATGACAATTGTTGTAATAAATTTAATAAGAGAATGTTCTTAATAAATAATGTTATTTTCAAAATAAAATTCCAGAAGTTAATTGTAGTAGTATGTTAATGCATTTTATTACAGGAACTCGCACGGAAGATAATATGGTGGGTTTTAGTAGTTGCACAACTCAATGGGATTCACAACTTTATGATAATCGACCACTTTAATTAGAATAATTTTATAAGTCTAGAATCTAACTTAATGTTATTTTTCAAAATGTGCACCACATATATTATACAACTCATACGGTTTATGCTGTAATTTGTCTTCTGCCAGGTCCGAATGATTCTGGGGCCTGAATCCCCCTTGTTACATAAAAGTCTAGAATCTAACTTAATGTTATTTTTCAAAATGTGCACCACATATATTATACAACTCATACGGTTTATAATGTAAAATTATTAAATTATTTTAATTAGGCAAACAGTTTGTATGCTAAAAGTTCTGACAATCGAGATTATGAAGGTTAGTTTTAGAGATCACTTCATTTAATTGTTTATAAGAATTAACAGTAATACAAATTTTGTTAACTGAAATAATAATTACTTTTTAACATTATTTTGCATTGTTCATAACAAAAGTCGTTTCGAAAAGCTGTGTATATAAGAACAACAATGAGGCATATAACTGTCTCTGTGGCGTTTCTACCAGAAAGCAATCACATAGAAGGAAATCGGCTTGCCCATTCAAACTTTGCCCATAGTGGTGTTGTGACGAGATTTCATAATCTCGCCAAACCCTTGTAAAAATCGCAAGTTATATATTAATTATCAAGATTCTATATTTTTACATCATTTTAAATCCTGTTTCATTATCCCTCTTGTCTTTGAAATATGTATTATTCAAAATATTCTGCACTGAAGGGAAAGCTTTTAGCCATTTTATTAATCCGTGAAAACCGCATTCAGAGAGAAGTTTCGTTATTATTTGACAGTTAAAGTCAAGGTCTTTATTCCCGGGCAGAGCAGATGGTGGCTTTGCTTGAGGCCTGGTAATGTTAGTGCAAGGCATGCACTTTTCTGCACAATAGATTTTGGAGAGAAACTTCAGGATGAATTTGAGACCTTGCGGCGAGGGTCTGATGTATCAGCAAATTTCATTTTCGGGACCCCGCTCTGGTCTGGCGAGGCTATGTCTGTGAAGTTTTTGAATGGTCAAATGCTGTAATTTGTCTTCTGCCAGGTCCGAATGATTGTGGGGCCTGAATCACCCTTGTTACATAAAAGCTGCTGCAAAGAATATTCGTGGCTTTTCTTCCTGTCTAGTTGTCGACGCTCTCGGGTCGGCCTGGACCATTTTTCAATGTTGCCCACCACGGAGTGCGGGAGTCGGCCCCAAGTCGATTTCTGGCCTCTTGTGGGCATGGGAAGGAAAACCAAAGATGCCTACATCACCGAAGAGCATCGATGGAGAGCCCGACGTCTAGCTGAGAGAGCGGCGACGAGGAAGGTACGATGGGGCCCGAGGTCTATGTGCCGGGTTGAGATGTGGGTATGGTATAATGTTCCGACCCTTCTGCAACTCCGACTGGGAAGGTAAGGTTTGACTGCCCTCTGCATCTACGCCTGTCTTACGGAAGCATAAATAAAATAATTTTCTCCTAAATTACGTAAACTCTGACTTCCGTTCATAAATTATATCAACTTGATTAATTATCATTTCTAATTTACGTATCTCTGAGTGCGAGTTTTCTCCTGTTGCTTTGAGACCATACCTTAAATTCCCATATCATGTTTATTATATACTTAAATGCTGCTGTGCCACTTTGTTGATATCGTTGATCATATTATTATCATTGAATTATTTCCGTGGCAGAAAATATATTAGTAGGGATCCTGAGTCCAGTGTCACTGTCACAGATACTTAACGTTGTACTTGCTGAGATTGATTCAGTTTATCATATTAACTACTCTAACTTCTTAATACAATATTGAATAAAGAAAGTGATTATATTTAAACCTGTGTGGTTATTTAACATATTCGTCTCTTGAAATTGTGCATCTGTGTTTTCAGGTGTGGACGTCTTACAAGGTAAGGGTTTATTGCACCTTTGTATTTATTGCACTACAGGTCATCCAGGGATTTATTCCTGGACGAGAGAACTTCGAAATAGAACCTGGGTTTCAACATTTATGGGTTGTGCCAACAAACTTCACGGCTTAAGACATTCACGGGAATAGCATATTTGTTTCTTACTAATTACAAACTTCAAATATCTTATTATTCTCGTACCACATATAACATGCTGGGTACATGGCACCTTTGTCAGCGTGACAGTGGTATTTCAAAGATTTATTAATTAATATATAATTACCTAAACGCTAAATAAAAATTCTAAGTCCATATTTCACACTTAGGATTAATTTTAGTTTACATGAAAAATTTATGAATTGTACGTTTTGTCGTGTATTCGTAATGCAGTCACAAAAAATCGCTGTTATATTGTAACGCATTTCAAAATCATGCCTCTGCACTTTTCTATCAAAGTGGGGCATTGGCATCACCCTAGTTTAATAACAATTTGGCTATTTTCCATGTTGGCCACTATACCACCTCTCGCAAAGAAGAGGTCAGACATTTTGGAATCTCAAAAGTGCTTTTCCACAATAAGAATCTAGATAATTCTTCGATCCAGGTCACCCGACCTACTCGAAGGTGTAAGGTATCTGTTTGGGTGGTCGGGAAAGGGACACCTGAAGTTCATCACTGGACGAACAGATACCATGAAATCTTTCAAAATCTGGTCATAAAAATGACATTATGAGGACAATTATTTACAAATATATACACCCGATGACGAGATTTGTGTTTCATATATGAAGCGATGCCCTAAAATACAAGAGTTGAGAAAATATGAAAAAAATAATGTGCAGCATCCGCAATGATGTCCCAGCGCAACTCACGACGGATAAAATAAAATTCAAGAGCCTTGCTTTTGACATGCCATTTATCAGGTAGTCTGCCTCCTGAGATGCATTTTGCTCTTGACCAACAACCCCACAGCATCCAGACAAATCTTGCTGTCGATCGTGGTTACTCTGCCTGCGTTATTGATCGTGCATTTCAAAAAAAATTCGAAACCTTCTTCCAAACTAAGTTCTGAAAAAGATTTCAATTGCACTATAGTTTTACCATTTGTTTCCAAAAATCAGTCAGCAGATTGATAAAATCTTCAAAAAATTCAAATTCAATATTGCGTTATTGTTAAACCTTCTAATAAACTTTAATTTTCTAATCTTAAAGATCCTATAGGGATTTCTAATAGTTTGGGCATTTACGGCATTTCTTGTCAGTGTGATATTTCTTGCATTGGTAAAAATAAACATGCCTTGAAATTTCATATTAAGGAACGTGAAAACTGTGTCATAAACAAGAGTTTAATATATCTTCGTTTGCTCAACATTGCTATCAAATTGTCCATCGTTTTTAATTTTCTTCAACAAGGATCATACAAAAATGCACTTCGAGCGCGATTTTTGATGCCTTCCATATCCAGAAAAATTCGAATGATGTAGTTAATGACTTGTTTTCACAATTTTTATTCGTGGTCGGGCAGAGTGCCCTGCAAATTTTTCCACTTTTTTCGTTCTAATCTTTCGCGGCTCTTTTGTGCTGTTTTAACCTAATTTTCAACTTATTAAGTCTCATTTATTCTTGTTCGGAATTGGCTCCTTTTGTCGGGCTATTCATGTTGTGTTTTGGCGTCAGCCAATCTTTTGTATTACATCCCGTTTTTGATTGGCTGGACTGTTATTCATGCTGCTTTTTGATTGGCTCTCTTTTAATGCAGGTCTTAGGTATATAACCCCCTTTGTCTCTTTCTTTTACGCTCATTCTTCTTTTAGATTTCGGGCTTTTTGGTTATATTGCACTGACGAAGGGGATCCAACCTGTCCTCGGAACAGTCATATGTTTCATTATTGTATTACTAGTGCTTATATACGTTGCTCATGTTTTTTCTTATACTTCGCACAAAGTAGTTTTTACGTATTGCTACATTACTGATTACTTTTTTAATATTACTTATTAACTTTACCTATTGCTTATTGTTTTTTAAATTACTTATTACCTTTAACTATTACTTATTATTTTTTAATATTAATATCACTTTATTTATAGTATTTACTTATTACCATATGCTGTAGGGAAAAATTATTTCACTCTGCCATGTTTTTCGATGTATAAAAAAAGTCTGTAATATTTGTCCGACGCATTAAAAACAATTATGGATATTATGACATATATGGCTATTCATAAGAATATCTACGCTACAAAGAAATTTATTTCACATGCTTAATGATTAACTGCAGTCATTTTAAAGGCATTTTAGTACCGAAAAATGGGTATGGAAGACTAATGTACAGATTTATGTATTTGCTTGCAGATTTTCAGAATTAAAAAATAGAATAAAAAATAATTTAAAAATCTAAAAGTGGATTATTATCCAGTAATCAATACTTAGTGTTAGAATATTACTTCATATTTTAAAATAATATTTCATTCTGTATTCCTTAGGCGACGTGCATATATATTTTAAAAGTTCTTAAATAAATAAATATTTTGGAACATTACCAGTTTCTGTATGACATTATTTTAATCGCCATACATGTATTTTAATTGTGTAACAGTGATAACAATCTGGAAAAATTTTAGAACGCACTTTTAATATTTATGAGTGGATTAGAATACGTAAAATAAAAAAAAACTGTATGACTTGTCTAACCGACATATTTTAAGGAAAAAAAGGGGCTTCGCAAATTGTAAAGAAAAATTTGCTAGGAATATTAAACAAGTTAATGAATATAACTTTTGAAAATGTATAGAAATCTTGTCTTAAAGGGAGAAGCAAATCGGCTGACCAGGCAACGCTACGATTAGGTCCTTGTTATTGGAGTGATTATACAGAGTGTTTTTAAATGAATCATAGAACCTTATGTTGCATCTGCGTAGAAACGGTGATAGTAAAAACTTACAGTATTTTCTTCAATGTATAGAACTTTTAAAAGTTTTTGTGTCTGGTGATTGGTGGCGCTAGGTGTCGTGTAGCTTCGAACACATATAGAATACGTATCTAGATATGTTCAAATTCTTGGTTATTATACAACTAGAGGATATTCCAGGCACCATTCTCCTGCAAGATAGTGCTCTCTCCCATTGGTCTTTGGATGTTTGCGGTTGTTTAGACGAACATTGCTCGGGACGCTTAATAGGGAGTGGAGGTCAAATAAAATAGCGGCATACAAGTAATTTCTTACTTTGGGTTTAAATAATTATTTTTTAAATTATCACAATACCACAATAATTTATTTTACTTAAAAACTTAAAACCATGGAGGTAAAAAGTGCTTTCTAACTCCATGCTTAAAACTTCATCAAAAACGTTAATACTATATTAAAAAAAATCTACAAGATAACGATATGACACCTCTCAATGAGTTCATATAATGCGCACTGTAGCTTCCCTCTATGAAACACTGGCATTTTGCAGCGTACGTGGGTTGTAGTAGAATTTATTCTAAACCTTAAATAAGTATTCCCAAAACTACGCTATCCAGACAATCAGATGTAACCCTACATTCTCTTTATACTAACTTAAGGCCGACGTTTTTAAACTCTCAGTCTTTTATCAATCACGTCTTAATGGTCGGCCCCCGCGTTGTGGGTTCGAGTCCCACGTAAGGCATGGATGTTGTGCTGTTGGACGCAGTATGTTCCTCTCCCTTCTGGGGCGGCTGGGGCAACGTCCCAGAACGGCTAAATGGTTCAAGTTTCTGGCCGATATATAGGCGAATGATCAAAGTCAAGTGCCTGGACAGTTGATAAAAAAAGCGTCTTAATCGTAAAATGTATTATATATATATTTTATACATTTTTTTCAAATTAAGACGACAGTTGTCCAGACCCAGTGGTTAGAGTGCAAGGATTGAATTCGGAGGATTCGAGTGGGATTTACGTCTCTGCCTAATCCTTATTCTGCCCAGGACTCATGATATAATCTCACATCTTCCTCCTACCGTCCAGAAACTGTGATGTAACTGTGAGGCCAGAATATGTCCTCACATGAGGTATTTTTATGGCAGTATATATGGTGCATAGAACGGCTAACAAAGCTCTAGTCTGGCTGGCGCCGGTGTTTACAACAACGTGAACTTTTAGGTCAAATACAATAAATTTGGATGTCCCAAGCCAAAGGGGCTGAGAGGGGCCTTGATAAATGTCAAGTGATGCCATTGGGTTCAGAAGAACCAATGAGCAACAAGGAGAAGAAGGGCGGAGCTACCTCCCCTCCCCCCCCCCCCGCCGAAGGAACCACAATTCACTCGGATCCAGAATGTGGTTGCAGGACTCTGATACAAAAGGTGGCAGAAGGAACTGAGATACGAAATGTTGCAGAAGCAAGTTTGATACGAAATGTTGTTGCGGGAGTCTGATATAAAATGTGGTAGCAGTTAGACATATACAAGGAGTGATGTTATAGACGAACGAGAGTGCAGTTGGAGATGCGAGCCACACACCCCAGAGTTGTGGCAAGACTGATGACAAGCCCAAGATTAAACTTGAAGGTATGTCCTCATGCGCTTAGGTCCTAGACACTTTAGAAATCTAACTAGTACTGGCCACATATCCCCCATAACTCGAGTAATTAAATGATAGTTGATAATTATGATAAATTGTGCTTTTGATAAATTGATGTTGTTAATAAATGATATTGTTTAAGTTTTAAATAGGCTAGTCTTTTTATAATGATTAATGAATTCTTTTCAGGACTTACACAAAAGGTAAAAATAATTGGAGGGTTATTGCGGCACAACGAGCGATGTACGATTAAATGTTAATTCCACTAATGTGTTTTAACGGCCATGTCAACGCACTTTTAATTTTAAAAAATAATGTTTATATAATCTTTTCACCTCCCACAGTAACCTAAAACTCACCGTATCCAAAAACTGTGATGTAAAGTCACATTTTCTCAACGTTTCCAAAAACCGTAATATAACCTCATATCCTCCTCCTGCTTCTCCTCCTCCAGTCACAATGATGTAATCACACATATTTCTCATCATAGCCAAACACTGTTGCATAACCTCATATCCTCCTCATTCTATCTAGTCCCGTGATGTACCTGCATATCTTCCTTATCCTGTCTAAAATCCGCAATGTTGCCTCATATCATCACCCTCCTATCCTGTCTCCATGATGTACCTTAAATATTTCTCATTCTATAAAACATCGTGATGTAACCGTCATTTTCGCCTATTCCTATCCAGTCATTGTAATGTAACCTCACATCTTCCTCATCCTATTCAAAATTCGTGATGTAACCTCACACCTCCTTATGTTATCTTGAGATTGCTTTTCATCACAGACTCAATAATTTTCTTTCCAGTTGTTTATTTTTAAACATCAAACACGTTACTGACAGAATTTTTCATAAGGTAATACAGTATTTGCTATGGATATCAACAGTGTTCGGCTAATAGCTATAAGAACTGCCTCAAACAATATTCAAACCCGGATCTTTTTATCAAAATACGTACTTCTATCCAGTCTAGTTATCTAAACGACTTTCGAAACTTCGAGCTAGCAATGCAGCTAGCAATTCATAATGAGCTAGCAATGCAGATTTTTAAAGATGAAATAAGAAATTAATTTTTATCAAAGCGTGTGCCACTTCATAATCTCAAGTTATAAATCTCTCTTACAAACTAGGGTGCAAATTTTAACTAAATCTGCAATTTAAAGCTTTAAATTTCCTGTAGAAAAATATTTTGCTCTTTTAATTGGCGTATAAATTCTTGGAAAACAATTAAATGTGCGTTTTAAAAATGTAAAATAATTCTTCGTAATCTCTCAGTAAGCTGGATGAAAACATTTTTAAATGAGTTCCAAACTAAGTATCTCCATTAAGATTAAGACTTCCAAACTATGGAAAAGTTTCAAGAAATTAAAAAATAAATTTCTTAAATAGACTATAACGATGGTGCACGGAAAAGATGTAAATTTCACATTTCGTTGTAAAATACTGTAAATGCATATTGTGCGATTTTTCTCCTTGGCTAAACTTTTTCTCCTCTTTGTTATTTTTACTTTCTCTGCAATACATGGTAATGTATAGGAAAAGTATTGGAAACATGTCGAAAATCGCAACTCGAGTTTTCTACGGATCTACACGTTTCGAGACCTCTAGAATACGAAAAAATTATTTTAGCGTGACGTATGTGTGTGTGTCTGTCTGTGTATCTGTCTCTGTGTCTGTCTGTTTGTGCAGATTTTGTATCCACTCTAACTAAAAAACTAATTGACCGAATTTCATAAAATTTGGTAGGTAAGTCACTTGTGGGCGAATTTGGTGCTGATAAGTTTTGGGATACCATTTGGAATAAAGGAACCCGCCTTTTTTGTGAAATTGCCCTCAAAACTTGTATGCAATCTAGCTGAAAATCTAATGGACCGAATTTCACAAAATTTGGTAGATAAATCGCTTGTGAGTCACCCTGGTGCTGATTAGATTTTGGTATTATTTGGAAAAAAATAACCTGCCTTTTTTGCAAAAAGATCCGCAAAAATCGACAAAATCCAAGATAAAAGAATACGTATGCTGAAATATATCCATTAAATGCTTGTTTTATACGTAATTTTTAACGAAGAAAATAATATGACCAGCCTCATTACGCAAGACTAGCCGTTCTCGAGATATTTTCGTTTTTTTTAGTTTTTTCTCTACGCCACCTTTGAAAATGAGTCCAGTTACCAAATAAGAACGAAAATTGAATTAAAAGTGAATTAAATTTAATTAAAATAAAAAGAACGTGGATATAAGTCTGCAGGGAAAGTCATGTGCTGCCCACATCAGATTTTTATTTCTCATAGTATAAAATATAATACAGAGAAAGTATTGTTTTCGCTAAAATTTTCAATTTTGATATTTTGATGTGTTTTCGCTCGTTCGTTACTAATTCCCCCGTGGTGAATGAGCGCCTACGCACGACGTCCAGAAGACCCCCAGGGTATCCCATGGCGAAGGGGAGGAGATTTGCAGCTTCACATTTATAGATGCTCTCCGAAGGGAGGAAGTCTGATTTGGCCTCGACATGACAAGATACATGCCCGCTGGCGGGATTCGAACCCGCAACCCGACAATCCAGTGATCAGACAGAAACGCATGCTCCTGACCGCTCGACCACCGGATAGGCAAGGTTTTTATTTAGTACATACAAACGAGATCACGATATTTTGTTCAGATCTGCAAATTCAGAATTACGAATTTGACGGGATATCGCTACTTTGGCATTTTTCTTAAACGTTGCCAAATTGACTAAAATGTCGCCAAATTGATAAAAATGACACGAATCAATGACATATATATTGTTTTGTTAGAAGAGAGTATCAACCGTCTTATTTAGTAACACATTTAGCGAAGTTTTGAAATGTCATAAAATCTATAAAAATGCTTGTAAATCTATAAAAATATCTTGAAATTGATAAAATTGCGTTAAATAAATGAAATTAATTGTGTTTTGTTATTAGATAGTATCGTGTTGATGTTTCGTCAATTTGTAGCTAAGTGGGACTGCCAGTTTTACAGTCCCACATGGCGATAAATTTGGCCATTTTTAAATGTCGCCAAACTTTTTATAGAGATAGCATTATTCAGACGATATTGTTTCCACCAATTTATTTCAAGCAAATGATATCATGTCGTCTAGCTAGACATTTAAATCCAATGTGTTTATGCAGCAGACGATTTTTATTAAATCTTCAGATTTGAATAATGAAGATATGTATATAAAATAAATTCCATTGCCATTGCATTTTTGACTGGATAATATTAGTTACGGTCTTCAGGTTTAAACATTATTATTATTAATATTTGGGGGGATTATTGATTCAGAGATTATTGATGTTGCCAAGTTATTATGTCATTTTTTTGCGACAAAAAATATTGAAACTCATATATTGTACGTTGTACGAGAATTCTTTCTACAAATGCAGGGTATATTTTCTAATTTACGAGAATATAAGTAGGACAGGTATATAGGCATATATTTTGCCATATATTGGCAAATATTGGAATAAAGTACGGCCTACTGGTGTGAAGAATACGGGGATTATTGGTATATTCAATTTATTACGTCATTTGTTTTATTTTGGCAAATATTTTTGAGACTCATATTGTAATACGGTTAATCTTCTACTAGCACTCGGAAATATCTTCTAATCTGCGACTTATAAGATAAGTAGTACGGGTATATCTTCCCATATAATTTTAGCACTTTCCGTTTGGCATATATTCGAATCCAATACTGCCTTCAGGTTTAAAGATTATGGGTTTATTGAAATTTTCAATTTATACATCTAATCTAATATTGCAGGTTATATCTTCTAATATTCGCGTATATAAGTAGTACTGGTCCATCTTCCCATACAATTTTAGCACTTTCCGTTTGGCATATATTCGAATCTAATACTGCCTTCAGGTTTAAAGATTATGGGTTTATTGAAATTTTCAATTTATACACCTAATCTAATATTGATGGTTATATCGTCTAATATTCGCGAATATAAGTAGTACTGGTCCCATACAATTTTAACGCTATTATTTTGCATATATTGATTCAATTCCATATTTTTTGTAAATTTGCTTACAGAATGGGGCAGGATGTTTCATTCTTCAAATCTGAACGTGAAGGTACTTTTGTATAACGAGAACAGAGATTCTTAACCTTCTTTTTAGGAGTATTAAATTTAATATTTTAACAGAATATTTTGATTAAAAATGTTATTTAATGCACTATAGGAATTTACACATAATTGTGAATTTTAAGTTTCTTTATATTATATACTCCGTACGAAGAACGAGTATGCTGCCAGTCTATATAAATAAAATTGAAAATCTGGCTGTTTGTCTCATCGCGAGAGAACGGCTATACCCAATTTGATGAAATTTTGTGGATATCTTTGAAATAACCCCCCTTAAAATTTAATTCATCTCTTGAGTTTCTTCGACCAGTGGTTATCTAGATATTAGAGAAAAACAAAGCTTGTTTTTGTGTCATCATCAAGGGGGAACGGCTAAACCGAATTTAAAGAAATTTTGACGGTAGCCATGAAATAGACCCCCTCCCCCTTAAATTTAGTCCAAGTTTCGAGTTTCTAAGACCAGGTTTTATAGAGATATTAGTGATAAAAGAAATTTTTTCCTAGGAGTTCTACATTCTAACTCCCTGGTTCCTCCAAACGAAAAGGTTAAAAATCGTTTGTTTGAAACGTGAAAGTGAATTAAAATTTTATCTCTGAAATTGGTGGCAGATTTTTGCGCTAAATAGTCACTTTCTGAAATTATGAATTATTTGGAAACATGAATTTAATTGGTAAATCAATCCCCATGGTTTATTTTTCACAAGCTTTTACTCAACCACGAAAAGTATTAAGATATCAAAATTGTTAATTAATTTTAACATTTTATGAGGATATATCGTGTTGCTCGACAACGCAATTAAATTAAATGTCTTTGTTAATGTTTATTATTATTGTTTCGTTTTGAATAATGCATACGTAAATGGATATAAAAATATACTATATCTTATAAATAAACGGTTTGATTTTTCTTCTAATTATATTAATTGCGGACTTCGTACATCACTTTCATTTATTTTGGCAATTAGTTTTCAAGTTTATATCTTGTGTTTAGCTACTAAACTCATATATTGTGTTTAGCTACTAAACTCATATATTGTGTTCAGCTACTAAATTCATTTAGCCGTTGGATAAAACAGAAAAAGAGGAGAACGGGTATATATTTTAATACAATGGTAGGGTTTTCATTAATATATACAAACGGGATCTGGATGTTTTATTCACATCTGCAAATTCAGAGCTACGAAATTGGAGGGATATCGCTAACTTGGCAACTTTTCTTTTTAGCCAAATTGACCGAAATGTCACCAAATTGATAACAACGACACAAATCAATGAAATTTATTTTGTTTTGTGAGAAGAGAGTACAAAATGATGTTTCGGTAGCATTTATCTGCCAGTTCTGCAGTCCCACCTGGCGATAAATTTGGCGATTTTTCAAAATGTCGCTAAATTGAGAAAAATGTCGCTAAATCTTCCATAGAGATATCATTACTCATACAATATTTTTTCCACCAATTTATTTGAAGCAAATGATATCATGTCGCTTAGCAACGAATTCAAATCCGTTGTATTTATGCGGCAGACGATTTTTATTAGATATTTTCCGATTTGAATAATGAAGATATGTATAAAACATTATTATTATTGATATTTTTGAGGATTATTAATTCAGAGAATATCGATATTTTCAAGTTACTATGCCATTGTTTTATTGCGACAAAAATTGTTGAAACTCACATATTGTACGTTCTACGAGTACTGTTAAAAGAATGTACGGGTATGTATTTAAATCTGCGAGAATATAAGTAGTACAGGTATATTGGCATATATGTTGACATATATTGACATATATTCGAATCAATTACGGCCTTCTGGTATAGAGATTACGGGAAATTTTTATATTTTCCATTTATTACGTCATCTGTTTTATTTTGGCAAGACATTTGAGACTCATATTGTAATACGTCTAATATTCTACTAACACTCGGACATATCTTCTAATCTACGACATTATGAGTGGTATGGTTATATCTTCCCATATAATTTTAGCACTTTCATTTTGGCAAATAAATTTTGGAATAAATTACTGCCTTCAAGTTTAAAGATTGCGTGTATATTGATATTTCCAATTTATACATGTAATCTACTAATGCAGGTTATATCTTCTAATATTCGGATATATAAGTAGTACGGGTCCCATACAATTTTAACGCTTTTATTTTGCATATATTGATTCAATTTCATATTTTTTGTTTATTTGCTTAAAAGAGGGAATAGGATATTTTATTCTTCAGATTTACCTTTGAAGATAATTTTGTATAACGAAAACAGATATTTTCAAACTTCTTTTTAGAAACATGAAATTAAATATTTTAACAGAATATTTTGATTAAAAATGTCATTTAGTATACTATAGAAATTTGCACATGATTGTAGGATTTAAGTTTCTTTATATTATATACTCCGTTCAAAGAACGGGTATGCTGTTAGTGCTGTTTATGAATATTCAACGGTTATTTTATTTTACCATTCTTCAATTCACTGCGGCCATTTTTCGCCGTAGCTTTTTAAATGAATTTTTTGTTAAAAAATACACTTTAATAAAACTATACATTATTGTTTACATACGATATAATTTAATAATATTATCGGTACATATGATCTGTACAAAAAAAAAATATCATTCTTAATTTTAAGCAATCTCTGTGGTGCCAGAGAATAATACTATTATTTTCTGGCTTAATTAAATAAAAGTTGTTCAAATGGCGGGCGTTGAAAATATTTGTAAACGACCTTTTAGGCTATAAATAAAGTAAAATGAAATTTCTTAAAATGGCAGAATTATCTTAAACCTCACCGAAATGTGATTTCAATTCATGTTTCTTTTTCCTTGACCTTATGAGTAACTTTAGAAATATTATTTTGTAATGACACCATCTACTTGAAAATTTACGTGTCTCGATATTAATTACAATACCCAAAAATCGAAAGCTACAATTGGAGTGAACAAATGTGGGCGTGGTTATATATACAATTTATACATGTCCCGCATATTTACATTAAAATCTTGCAGGTATTTAAAAAATAATGCTTATTTTGTATATTGGAACATAATTTTTAGGATTTTCAATTTGTCTAAATTTCCATAGGATTTCGAACCGTCGTAATTTGTGTATGGGATCGTATGAAAAAGTAAAGTACAGGGTCCCCTTTACAATTTATACACTGCCCCAAATCCGAATTTTAGATTTCGCAGCTTTAGACACTTCACTTCTAGCTGTGAAAAAATAGAATTAGACCCACACTGAATTACCTAGGAGTTTACCTAACCGTTAAACCATGTCATTTCATCTTTATACCATTAATTATATCTATAAATACATTTTTTAAATATTTTCTAAAAATAAATTCTTCAATATACACAGTACACAGAAAGATGTATATTACTGTTTGTTCTCTTAGTACGCAGAAACTTTTTATTATTCCCCAAGCTGCTTCATTTTTTTAGTGTTTACTGATTTATTTTCGGGATTTATAAATTTTTGGAATGGTTTACATTGTCATAGTACCATTCGTTACTTTTGACGTTAGAATATCCTCTCCACATATCTGATAAAATAAAAATATATATTTTTAACATCGTTTTCCAATCCGCCCAGCAGTGCATTTTCAGTTCTACCTTCCTTAATCTTCATAAAATGTATTTTCAGTTCTACCTTCCTTAATCTGCATAAAATGTATTTTCAATTCTACCTTCCTTAATCTCGCTATCAACCCCACCAAACAATCTTGTCTGCGTACCTCCCAATATTGTACTTTCGCCTTACTAGTAGATTTCGTCTAACAGTAGATTAATCAATCTCTACTGTTGAACTCTTTGCTATTATCTTTAATTTTTACATTAATATCAAGAACAATGTCTCTAATAAACCGGAATCAATAGTAATATGTCTTTAATGATACATCAACATCCTCGTTTAACACACCAAGGCTAGTTACACAAGGTAGGATCAAAATGTTCCGAGACTGTGCTGATATCTCCAACCCTGATTGGAGGAGAGGGAAACTATTTTACCGTGGCGTAGAGGCACATGTGACGCGACATGTGAAAAGGAAAAGGCAGGTGTTTTTCCAGACAATGCGTGTCAGTGAACTGTAGTCGTCGAAAATGGAAATGGCGTTTGAAGAACAACGTGCGAATATCAAATTCTGCCAGCGTTTGGGGAAATCAGCGACAGAAACATTGCACCTGCTGCAGCAGGTGTTTTTCATACGCCATTTCCATTTTCGAGGAACTCGAACGACTACAGTTCACTGACAGGCATTGTCTGGAAAAACACCTGCTTTTTCCTTTTCACATCTCGCGTCACATGTGCCTCTACGTCACGGTAAAATAGTTCCCCTCTCCTCCAATTAGGGTTGGAGATATCATCACAGCCTCCGAACTTTTTGATCTCACCTTGTATGAGTATATTCATGTATTATATAATCAGTAACAAATATGTGTTTAAATTTGAATTTAAAAAAATCTGATGTGGTCAGCGCATGACTTTCCCTATAGACTCATATACACTTTCATTTTATTTCTTCTATAATTCGTTAAATTGAGTTTAACTGCAATATATAACACATACAATTATTTTACATTACACTGAATTTGCGCTTTTGTTTCAGTTTTCTTTTCATTTGGTCACTGGAATTATTTTCAAAGAAGGCTTAGCGAAAATGCGAATAAACTTAAATACCTCGAGAACGGCTAGTCCTAGACTAATGGGAATTATCTTATTCTTACCGTCGTCAAAAATCACGTATAAAACAAGATTTTAATTGATATATTTGAGCATACGTAATTTTTTGTTTTATATTTTGCCGATTTTTGAGGACCATTCCAAGGTTGAAACCTTGCGCATTTATATTATTGACCACATGATAGAACCTAATTGAGCCGATTTTCAGATAACATGCCTATCCTCGATGTAGTATATATATATATGTATACATTAGGCTAAGTGTGCGCATGCTAACATTATGCCACGTATACATATGCTAACATTATGCTAAGTATGCATATGCTAACATTATGCTATAACAATTATGTTAATATTGTTACGAATATGTCAAATGCCTTCACTCTGCTTTGCCTGTCTACAATATGCAACAGCCTTTATAGGCAGTCACTCCTACTACGTGAAAGTAGGCCTCTTTGCTGCAGTGATTTCCAGATTTGACGATTTATCGCCAACTTGGCTACTTTTGAAGATTTTGCGAATAAAAAATTTTATTTTAAAATATACTAAATCTTTCTCGAAATATCAAATATTCATGTTGATACAAGCCATTTTCATAATTTTCTACGGATAGCATATAAAAGGAGTTATCGCTCAGTTGGAGAGTTGTTAACGTGATACAAGCTAATTAGAATTGTGAGATATGTGATATTTTGGGAAAAGTATCTGCTATTTAGCTAATAGCTGATTGGCTGAGCATTTAGTTGCTGCTTCGGTGCATCTGACAGTTGTTTAATGATCTTGTAAGAAGTAATCGAGCGTTTCGATGTACAGGGTGGTCCAAAAAACATTGACACATTATAAAATTGAATATAAACTCAAGTAATTGCCGTACGATAGTAAGGTTTGGACTAAAATGCTTTCCACGTTGAAAAGTTTTGGTTAAGCAAATAAAAAAAAAATAGTTCCAAACTTTGCTCATAGATGGCGCCGTACCTAAAAAGTACCAAAATAAGCATAAAAACTGAAGACCAGTAGTGAAGAAGTGCTTGGCCGGCCACTTCTTTCTCGATCCAAAACGCTTCCAGTTTCTAAAAATTTGCTATGTCAATCCAAAATACTGTTTCGAGATGGAGAATTTTTTTTAAAACTTGGCACGAAAAGTACCAACCTACGCAATAGGCTTTTTCGGTGGGAGTTGTCGTTTCTTACCTCTCAGGGACAGTGTCAAAACAAGTCTGAAAAAAAAAATGCAGATATACAAACATTTGAACCAGTAGCGCCATCTATGGACAAAGTTTTGAACTATATTTTTTATTTGCTTAACCAAAACTTTTCAACGTGAGAAGCATTTTAGTCCAAACCTCACTATCGTACGGCAATTACTTGAGTTTATACTCAATTTTAAAATGTGCCAAGGACTTTTGGATCACCCTGTATATTGTTCCTGTTTACGCTTTTGAGTTCTTTTAAATAAAACTGTTTGTTATCCAGATTCTAAAGGATACGTTGTAATATATACGTTGTATATTATATACGTTGTATGCTATATACGCTGTGCTACATATACATGTTTCGATGCTAAGTATACATTATTAACAAAATAAAACTTAAAAAAAAAAGTTGCAACATATTTTTTAAGAATGTTAGCCTCGTTGTCTTTAACAAGATTAAATACTTGCTACTTAAACAAATTCTAATAGTAAATCCCTATTCAAATATATAAAAAGCAATATATCCCACAGCATATTCATTTAGAAAATTCAGAAAACTAATAATGACCAAGATAACTTAGACCTAATAACGGCTGTAGCGCTCGAGAGGCATTGATTGCTATTGTTAGACTTGTCATACATTAAATGATACCCCCCTGACAGAGAGATAATAAATGGGCTTACTTAGCGTTATGGTAACTTTATGAGTTTCCACTCTTTGTTTTATCTGAATAGAAGTTTATAGATTGTACAAACAAAGACATATTTCACTGGCTCAGTTTTATTTGACAAGATATTTAGCATTTGAAATAAAATCCTGAATGGTTGATATGCAAAAGAAAGCAATACGTGTATAAAATTATATTCCATGTCCAATTAAACATACATTGGGAATTGTAGTTAATTTTTATACATGTATCCTTGAATAGAATGGAAAGCTTTAATATTGTGTCTGTTTTATAACATATACACATATATGTATGCACTCACACACGTACACACACACATATACAGGGTGTCGCAAAAACATTGACCTCGACTTTTATTCCTTAAATATTGATCATAGACATATATAATAAACTACAAAGTTGAGTAGATAAAGGTACAGACTTTAAGAAAATCTATAAAATTTTTCAGGCGATTAAATTTGAAGAAATACAAAATTTAAATTTTTATCTGGTCCCAATAAAAAAAACCATTTCCAATGAGTAAAATGTGCCCCATGCACTAATAAGGTGATGCACAAAATTTCAGCATTTTATCATAAAAAGTCCAAGAGATATGCTTAAACAAAGTTGGTGAGGGGTTAATCACAAATTAAAATGTAAATGTTTACAGAAAGAGAGAAAATGGCGTAACGCAGAAATGCATCATAGGCAAATAATATCTGCCTCTTATCTTTGGTGGATCTTTGGCATGTATGAAAAACATTTTGAACAAGCTTTGTAATATTTGTGTAAAGTTATTATTTCTACACAGTGTAGATACTTTTGTACCAATAAATAGCAAAATTATTATTTATTTACGTAAACAGAGATATGCTTAAACAAAGAGAGGACAAGAGATATGCTTAAACAAAGTTGGTGAGGGATTAATCACAAATTAAAATGTAAATGTTTACAGAAAGAGAGAAAATGACGTAACGCAGAAATCCATTATAGGCAAATAATATCAGCCTCTTATCTTTGGTGGATCTTTGGCATGTATGAAAAACATCTTGAACAAACTTTGTAATCTTTGTGTAAAGTTATTATTTCTACACAGTGTAGATACTTTTGTACCAATAAATAGCAAAATTATTATTTATTTACGTAATCATTGTTTTCTTTCGTAATTTGTATATGACCCCTGAAACGCGATCTGCCGACATAATTTTTCTCCTCTGAGAATCCATGTCGATGCATCGAAAAGTGGTTTAAGTCAGCATTTTTATCTTTTCATGTCTCTGGAACGTTTTATGATAAATTGCTGATATTTTGTACATCACCTTATTAGTGTATGGGGCACATTTTACTCATTGGAAATATTTTGTACGGGGGGGCATATAAAAATTAAATTTTGTATTTCTTAAAATTTAATTCCTTTGAAAATTTTAATCGATTTCATAAAATTCTGTACCGTCTTTTACGCAATTTTGCAATTTATTATATATATCTAAGATCAATATTTAAGGAATAAAAGTCGAGGTCAATGTTTTTGGGATACCATGTATATATATATATATATATATATATATATATATTAAACTAATCGTTAAAACGTTAAACTTTAAACAACAAAAGTTAAGTTACAAATTCGTTTGAATCGTTAACTAATCCATCACACATTTTCCCTTTTTTTTTGTTAAGTTACCTGGTAATATTTTCCATATTGTATCTATCTATAGTTACCTAGGTTAAAATTTTACCTTATCGTCTATGCTACAGTTGGGTTGCAAGTCATTACGCACAGAGAACCTTACCCATAACCGAGTCGTCGGACGTACTGCAAAATGTATTACAAAAAAAATCTGATGTGGGCAACACATGACTTTCCTTATATAATGCAATGAATTTACTACTTTTACAGTAAAAAAATAGGTTTTTCTTATAGTAGATACTAATATTATTTCCAAGATATTGAATTTTCGACAATTAGTCGTCATTTTCATTGATTTAGAATCATTTGTATCCATTTGGCGAGATTTTCATTAATTTGGCAACATTTCAAAAAAGTCGCCAAGTTGGCGACATTCCGCCAAATTCGTCGCCAAAATCACACCAAGCGTTATTCTTACAAAAAGTTATTCTTACAGCAGATAAATGAGTATTGGCGTTCAAATACAAAAGTATTATTCAAAGTCTATTTTTTAATGAATGGAACGAGCTAGATCCACGAGAATGATGTCACTCAATTTATCGCATGGTATTACATATGAAAAGTGAACATGTTTCTCAATAGGATTTTTTTTTTTATGTGACTTTTTCATAATTTTTTTGAAAAATGTACAATATCTCGAGAACAGTTCATGTTAGCGTTCTAAAATTTATGCCAATCGTTTTCTAATGAAAAATTACATAAGCAATGTCTATTTGCGTAACTTTATTAGCGGTTTTGATTTTTTGACGATTTTTTCAAAATTTCTTTCGAAAATTTGGGGGGGTTCTGAACATTCGATTACGTATAAAGGCAATAGGCTTCCAGTGTTTACGGATTGTGATTTTTGTACCAAATTTGGTTCGAATCGGTCCATTCGTTCGTCAGTTATCGTCTCCACAGACTCACTGACACACACACACACACACACACATCACTTCAAAAATGTTTGATTCGTGATCAGGGATCCTTGAAACGTGCTCTCCCGTCGAAAACTCGAATTCGAATTTTCGACCCCATCACAATACTTTCCTTATACATTATGTATATAAGGAAAGTAACAAAAGAATTTTGTTATAAGGGCAGGTAAGGGAAACAAGCTTATCAATTTCAAATTCAATGAAATGGAATTCATACAATCTTATCCTGAGGCAAGGCAAAACATCTTCATCAGGGATATTGGTAAATTCGCAATTCACATTAAAAAGACTACGAGGTCAAACCACGAGGATTTAAATTACGAATTTTCTGCTTAAATTGAGCAGAATTTTTTGCATATGAATGTTATTACTTACTAAGGGAGGGGACCTAGAAACTAAATGTATGGCTAATTTGTATTAAGCAGTCGCAATATTTGAAACAAATTGTCTAAAACGTGTGCTTTATGAAATTTGGGCAGAGCTTGCAATCTTGCACAATATGCCACAGAAAAAGTTGGGGACTTTTTACAATTTTCAGGAGTTACACTTGAAGATTTAATAGTTTGTCTAATTTTATTAAAATCCGAATTATTAGTATCCTTGCAAATAGCACATTGCAGACTGTCATTGATTAAATTTTCAACCTTTTCAACGTAAATGTTTTTACATAAAACAATAATGTGGCCATCCTTCTTAATCGTATGGATGACTAAATCAGACTGATATACAGGGTGTCCCAAAAAGATTGAAACGTGCTTTAATTATTTACCGGTTGGAGATAAGTGGATGATGTAAATTGCAAAAATGTTGAAAGTAGGGTAGGAAATAAGACTACGTTAATGAAATAGTCCTCCCATTAATTTTCAAAAAGTAACACTTTTTAAATTTTTATACGACCCCCTTAGACAAATTGGGTCAATCAGATTTTTTTTTTTTAATGCAACAAGATCATTAAAAAAACAGCATATCTGTATCTTTAAAATCAAATGAATTATGATAAAGAATAAATCTGACTTACGCCACTTTTCCGTTCCATGTGAAAGACTATTTCATTAGTGTAAATAGGGATCATAAAAAAAAATATTGACGATGGACATTTTTTAGATCAAAAATACTTTAATATGTGTCAACATTTTTTATCACAAATTCATCTAAATAAAGCATTACACAAACAGAGATCATATAAAGCAGTGGTACTCACTACGCAGTTGGGTATCCCATGTATAATCATCCGGTTTTATTTTTTTTGTGTGTGATATGTCACAAATTTACTTTCTAATTTGATATAGGGTCTCCATTTGCAATGTTCAATTTTCAATTAAATATAACTCGCTCAATTTTAAAGATACATATATGCGATTTTTTCAATGATCTTGCTGGATTAAACTTAAAATTTTTCTGATTAACTCAATTTGTCTAAAAGGGTCGTATAAAAATTTGTCGTATAAAAGTGTAACATTTTGAAAATTAATGGGAGGACTATTTCTTTAATGTAACTTATTTCCTACCTTACTTTCAACATTCTCGCAATTTACATTGCCCACTTATCTTCAACAGGTAAAGAATTAAAGCGCGTTTCAATATTTTTGGGACACCCTGTATATTAAAATTAATCAGTTCTTCCAGCCTGAGATGATAAATAGATAGATAGAAGCACAACGTACAAACAATTTAATGTTCTAGTAAAAGCAACAATACATAAAATATCATAAACGAAATATGCGTTTTTCAATAATTCAAGCAAATGTAATATTTGCAACTCCATTAAAATATGAATTCTAAAATGCTGCTTAATCAAAATATATCATAATTAAAATAAAATCAAAATCTATATGAAACAGTAATTTTAGTGATATAAAAACTCACTATTTTGCCCATAGAATATTCTAAATGAAGTGGTTGATAGTGACAAATAACGTAATATTGCCACTCGGTAAGAAACAAAAACTATAAAATTTTATTGCTGCTAAAAAAATGCATATAACAATATGACAGACGAAAATAAAACTTAAATGAAAGCCACAGCATGTCCATTCTTTTTATATTGTCCTCAAATTAAAAAGTTAATATTTTCTTTCGTTAACTTATATAGAGCTTCCGTAATTTCATAGATGGCACAAACAACACGTTATTAGATTTTGAATTGCATTTTTTGTAGAGAAATATCAAGAATTAATTAGGTTACGTTAGTTTCGAGGGGGGGGGGGTAAATATTGATTCTCGTTTGTTTAAAGGATCATATATGAATCAGGCCACACACAACGTAAAGAAACAGTCAAAATAATACGAAAACAAGCTGGCATGAGGATGAACGGCCGCCGAATTTTTAAGTGGGACCATGACTTTTTAAGTGGAACCATCAGAATGCTATGAAATTTGGTACAGCCCTTCGTTCTCCCGTGATGATCAGACAAACAAATGCATTTTTAATTTTATTTATATGGATTACTCGATCAATTTTTGTATGTACTTTAATTTTGTTTTCAATCATTTAGCTATAACAAACTTAAATATATACGATTTTTTAAATACACTATATATTATTTGCACTACGTTAATTTCCCAACTTCATTAATCTCAAGCTAAAAACATCTGATGTGGGCAGCACATGACATTCCCTACAGACTCAAATTCATGTTATCTTTATTTCTTTAATAAATCTTTAAATTGAGTTTGATTGCACAAATCATCACTGAATTTGTACTTTTAATTCAATTTTTACACACCGAAATTTTTAATTCAATTTTTTATTCAATTTTCATTCAATTTTTTAAAATTTCTCGACACCGAATAGTATTAGAGTTATGGGGTTGATCTTATTATTTTCTTCTTCAAAAATTACGCATAACACAAGTATTTAAATTATACATTTGAGCACACGTAGTCTATTATTTTAGGATAGGTTCTACCTTTCCGAATCATACCAAAATCTAATCAACACCAGGGTATCCCACATGTGACTTATGTACTAACTTTTTTGAAATTTAGTCAATTAGTTTTATAGCCAGAGTGGATACATGAGACTTTTACGGGTCATTTGACAAAAAACGTTCTTTTATCCAGAATCATACCAAATTCCAATAAGTACCAGGTTCACACACAAGTGATTTACATATAAAATTTAATGATATTTGGTCCACTAGTTTTTGAGTTAGTGTGGATACATACAGGGTGTTCCAAAAACATTCCCATCGTCTTTTGTTCCTTAAATATTGATCTTAGACGTATATAATAGAGTACAAAAGACGTATATAATAAAGTACCAAAGAGTAAATTGTGCCTCTTACAAGGTGATGTACAAAATTTCAGCATTTTATCATAAAAAGTCCCAGAGATATAAAAAGACAAAAATGCTGACTTAAACCACTTTTCGATGCATCGACATGGGTTCTTAGAGGGAAAATTCATGTCGGCAGATCGCGTTTCAGGAGTCATACACAAATTACGAAAGAAAACTATGATTACATAAATAAATAATAATTTTGCGATTTATTGGTACAAAAGTATCTACACTGTCTAGAAATAATAAATTTGTACAAAGATTACAAAGCTTGTTCAAAATGTTTTCCATCCATGCCAAACATCCAATAAAAGTAAGAAATTATTTGCCTATGATGCATTTCTCTTTTGCGTTATTTGCACTCTTACTATAAACATTTACATCTTAATGTGTGATTAATCCTTCACCAACTTTATTTAAACATATCTCTGGGAGTTTTTATGATAAAATGGTGAAATTTTTGTACATCACCTTATTAGTGTATGGGGCTCATTTTACTTATTGTAAATGTTTTTGTACGGAGGTCGTATAAAAATTTAAATTTTGTATTTCTTCAAATTTAATCCCCTGAAATGTTTTATCGATTTCATAAAATTCTGTACCTTTTTCACGCAACTTTGTAATTTATTATATATGTCTAAGATCAATATTTAAAGAATAAAAGCCGAGGTCAATGTTTTGGGACACCCTGTGTATTGCACAAACAGATAGACACACGTCACACACAGAGGCACACAGGCACACATACGTGAGGCTAAAAATAGTTTTTTCGTATTCTAGAGGTCCCAAAACGTGTAAATCTGTCGAAAACTGGAGATGTGATTTTCGACACGATTCCAATACTTTCCTTACGCATTGCCATACCTTGCAGGGACAGTATAATAGGGAATATCGACTGCAATTTTTTTACGCACTAAAGAGCCATTGCTGTTGTGTTTTCCTTGATATATTTCACAGTTTATCTATTACTTTCACTATTCTTTTGGAGAAAGGATAAATGAGTTTTCATAGTTTTGTGAGAGCTTTATGGGCTTCTACTCTTCGTTTTTCTCTTCAAATATATAGGTTTTTAAAGGAGACATCTATTTTATGGCTGCATTATTGTTTTAAATGGAATTCAGAATTCGAAATGAAATAAAGAATGGGAGATATAACAGTATAGGAAAAGAAAAATTATTTCAGAATACTTGAAATTCTACAATAATTATGCAATTATATCTTCATTTATATGTTTAACCTATTTGTCCTGTATTGGGAACGCCCCGACGAAATTAAATACTATATGCATTCTTTAAATACACTATGTATATTTTGCATTATGTTTATTTCTAAACTTTACTGAACTGCGAGCGCTGATATCTCCTTTGCCCTCTAATTACCTCATTATTATACTGCAAACGGCAATTATGGACAACATATTGAACTTATGACTCTTTGACCTTCAAAATTGCCTCCACAACGAGAAAAAGATTGAGATCAAATTAAAGTAGCGATGTTTTAGTTGATTCTGAAAGTTATAACCGGGTAAGTGATGGTGAAATTGGTGATTTAAAATATGGTAAATCGTGTAAAAATGATAATAAAAACAAGTTAATCCTCACTTTTGTTGATATGATTATTTTATCTTTTTTCCCTCAAAATTAAATGGGACCTCGGTAGGCAGCTTAATGGAAGTAAATTTGCACTGAAATGGTTAAACATATTATTTTATTACTTCCTTGTTTTACTTCCTGTTTTACTGTCTATTAAAATGCTATTTACCACGTTATCTTTTATCATATATGATGTTTCTAAAAACACATTAAAAAAAAATATTTTTTGAGCAACACATGATTTCATATACACACTATTTTTTTTTTTGAATAAACACATAGTTACCATGCGATTCATATACGTAGTATAGTAATAATTAAATTATAACTTCAAATTGATTGTCTTGATTGAAATCTGGTAAAAAAGATTCAATATATGACGTCAGTAGACAATCAGCAAACGTCAAAGTTCAAATTTTGAAAAGAAAATGAAGAAAATTGATGACTTCAACTGAGCAAACTGAGCGATGCTGACTTGAATTGGATAACTGGCGATTTCAGTCAGCATTCTTTTAGTATTTTCTGGTTGATAAAATGACCAAAACTTTAATTTGAATCAAAGTTTGTTCAAGAAGTAATGTGTCAACATGTTAACACAAAATATATCTTTCAAAAAACAATTGACTCTGGACCAAAACTACTCTGAATGATGATTTCTCGCGATCAGAGTGTATTGTTACGCCATCTTCTAAATGGTGTATTCTCGTTTTCAGATCATATTGTTATGTCATATATTTTGAATGATAAATTCCCTTGATCAGAATGCATTGTTACGCCATCTTTTGAATGGTGTATTCTCGTTTTCAGATCATATTGTTGTGTCATATATTCTGAATGATAAATTCCCTTGATCAGAATGCATTGTTATGCCATCTTCTGAATGGTGTATTCTCGTTTTCAGATCATATAGTTATGTCATATATTCTGAATGATAAATTCCCTTGATCAGAATGCATTGTTACGCCATCTTCTGAATGGTGTATTCTGGTTTTCAGATCATATTGTTGTGTCATATATTCTGAATGATAAATTCCCTTGATCAGAATGCATTGTTATGCCATCTTCTGAATAGTGTATTCTCGTTTTTCAGATCATATAGTTATGTCATATATTCTGAATGATAAATTCCCTTGATCAGAATGCATTGTTACGCCATCTTCTAAATGGTGTATTCTCGTTTTTAGATCATATTGTTATGTCATATACTCGGAATGATAAATTCCTTTGATCAGAGTGTAATTGTTACGCCATCTTCTGAATGGTGTATTCTCGTTTTCAGATCATATTGTTATGTCATATACTCTGAATGATAACTTCCCTTGATCAAAGTGTACTATTACGCCATCCTCTGAATGATGTATGCTCGTTTCCAGAACCTGGACCTATTGTTGCGGCGTAATCCTCCGAATGGTGCATACTGGTGATCAGAACGTATTTTTGCACTAATTTTTGAATAATGTATTTCTCGAGACATTAACTTATTGCTATGTCGTATCTTTTGAATTGTGTATTTTCGTGTATAGAATGTATGTTTACCCAGTATCCACTGATGGTATATTCTTGTGATCAGAATGTATTGTAACGTCGACTCCTTCGAAATATGTTTTTTCGTGATCAGAACATCTTGTTACGCAGTATACAAATGCAGTATATGAATTCAGTATTACGCAGTATATGAATGGTGTAGTCGCGTGATATCAGAATGAACTCAAAGATGTGTCAGACCTATTAAAAGCAGCAGTAAATGTACAATGTAGCAAAATACAGTTTATAACTTTATATCTGTATATAATAGTTACAATATAACTTGTAGATATCACAAAGCAGCAATTAAAAGATCAACGAATTCGCGACAATGGCAACAGTATTCTTAACACAGATGTCATCCTAATTTGGATCATTTTTCTTATTGCTTATCACTTATCGCTAAATACTGACTATACTCTATATACTCTCAATGTAAAGAATCTCTAAGAACCTAGATAACTCCATAAGTTTTTGACTAATAGAATACTTTCTTGAACTGTCCCAAATTCGCATAAATCACTAGGTTTACAACATTATACCAGACCATCCACAAAAGTGCTCTAAGTCCTAGGACGAGTTGGATGGTCTGGGCCTTCAAGATTATACCAGATCTGATTTTAAAGTCATCAAATTTGAGGTCAAGGTTATGATATTCGAAGGATTTCACTGTAATGGCATTTTGTTACTGTTTTGCTTGGAGAGTATTAAGAGTGAAAGATATATCTGGATATTATAACACTATCGATTTGGAATGACAAAAATTGTTCGTTACCAATTCCCCCGTGGAGAAGGAGCGCCTACGCACCACGTCCATAAGACCCTCCAGGATATCCCACGGCGAAGGGGAGGAGATTTGCAGCTTCACTTTTATACAGGCTCCCCGAAGGACGGAAGTCTGACTTAGCCTCGACAAGACAACATCCATGCCCGCTGGCGGGATTCGAACCCGCAACCAGGTAATCCAGCGATAAGACAGAAACGCATGCTCCTGACCGCTCGGCCACCGGATTTGCACAAAAATTGTAAATCCATTATAATCAATATACGTCTCTAAAATATTTACTTTCTCATGCGTAGTATTGAGAAAGTAGTATTTTCGCTAAAATATTCGATCTCGAGATTCCGATGCCAATATATGTTTTAAGACCTCCTGAACACGTTTTGACTACTTTTGGAGTGATGTCCGTTTGTCTGTCTATCTGCATGTCTGTGGTCGATTTCTTGTGTGCACGATAGCAGCCATAAATCTTATTGGATTTTCATGAAACTACATATCCGGCTTTTATATCAAAAAATCTAGAACCTGATAGATTTTTTTTTAAATTCGAGAGAAAAATTTGAAATTCTATATTTTTGTAACGTGGGGGCAGCACTTGACAGGATTTGACCTAGCCATGCGTAAAATAGTTCATTTATGGCTTAATGATCATGATACTCGATAGTTCCAATCAATGCTGTGACAGTGGTGATACAATTCTTTTTGTTCGTGAAGTCATTAGCTCCCCTTGGGAGCAAGTTACCCCCGCCGGGGAGTACATTGTCAAGGATAGCATCAATCGATATATTCTTCCGGCCTTTTAAAGTGCAGTGTAATACGTTATAATTTTCAATCATCTGGAAACACGATACCGATTTTTCAAAATTTTTCTTGTAAAATTTGAAAAAAAAACAGCTTCTAAAAATGGATTCTGGTATGAGAAACTCGAGTTGAGCCACACTTCAGTATAATTTGCTTCTATTTAAGTGGTGCATAAGAAAGTCCTTAAGCACCCCAATAACTTTGTAAGAAAATGTCCATGATTGCACACATTAACGTCTATCTATAGTAAAGTTCCCATACTCTAAAAAATAAAAGTGATTGAAGCAACGGATAGTTTAAAAAGTTAGGATTACAACCTCAACAAAGTGAGATAGACCAGAAATGCTAATTACTAAGATGTAGGGCAGTGCTAATAAGCAGAAATCGACACAAAATCTGTTTAAGAAGGACTTTATTTAATACAATATGTTTATAGCTAATTGCTGTACCATTCAGGAATAATAGAAAACACATTCATGCAAAGGAATATAATGTATAGCCTGTTCAACATATACTACGGCAGCTGCAATGCATATCACCGTGCTGCTGCATCTAGCACACTAAAGCTCCTATAATAGATAGTCTTATAGCAACCTATATTTTGGAGTCTTATAGCAACATATACAGGGTGCATATAAACTGTTTTGACGAAATAAGAGGGGTGATAGTACCCTTCAAGACGAGCAATATTTATAATGGAACCTAGGGTTGCATTTTACTCTAAGTGTCAGAAAAGCGTAAAGTAAAAATTGAACTTTCAGCAGTGAAAATAAGGAGAATTAACGTAATCATAATTTGCACAATCCCATTTATTTACACCAGAGAAAGACTCAAAGTAGATGCTCAAAGTGACGAACAAGGGTGTCGCTGCACAATTCACACCGGCGAATGAACGACTGTCGCACCCTTTCTAAGGCACCTGGTGTCGTGTTTATCCTGCCCGCTGCAACAATGATTCTCGCGACGAGATTTTCTACGGAGTCCACAGGCGTCTCATACACCAATGATTTTATGTGCTCCCAGAAGAAGAAGTCCAGAGGGTTGAGGTCTGGGGATCGTAGAGGGGCCAAGCCACAGGTCTATTAAATCAAATCAGCCAATCAGCTACAACTGTCACTGCTGTTTCTTGTCACTGGAAATTTGCATACAGTACATGCTTGACGGTGATGTTCTGGAGATGTGAAACTTTTCTGGCACGACAGCTATGTCGTTCGAAATGGCGACTTGTGCTTGATGGACGTGTTTCGAAGTTACTCTTTTCTGACACTCAGCGTGGAATGCGACCCTAGGCCCCATAGTAAATATTGTTCGTCTTGATGAGTACTATCACCCCTCTTATTTTGTCAAAACAGTTTATATACACCCTGTATATAGCAGCATTATAGTAACCTATATATAGGAGCCTTATAGCAACTGATGACGTATGGCGGGTATTTATCGCCTTATACGCACGTGTTTTGTGCGTTTCTGATACCAATTCGTTTTAATTAGACAACTTTACAATTTGTAATTTTCTCCTATCTCGCTTTGTTGCCGGGTTCCTGTTACTAACTTCTTACATTATTTACTGAGGGCCTGGAAATCCCTTTTATTCCATGGAGAATAGAAACTTTACAACAGATAGATTTAGTGTGTATATTAGAGAATATTTCATTCCGATGTTACTTGGGGGGTTAAAAGAGCTTTTCCATAAATACTATATATGCCAAGTATTGCATGGTAAATAAGAATAGGCATTGTTCTAAAAATATAAACTCCGCCTACAACAAATTCATTTAATAATTCATAAAATTATTATAAAAAAAATTAGCCATAATATCGACAATTATATGTTTCAACGTTAGAGATACGTATGTATCCTTATTTGTGTGTAGTATATTTAATGTCCACATCAAAACTACTTGATAGTGCATATTAATATGCAATTATATCCTTGAGCAATATATTTGAACAGGAGCATTTTATTATGAAAAGGATACATTCTAATTTAAAACGAATTATTCAAAATACAAAAATGTATCAACCAGTTTAAAAAAAACATCGATCTTTACACGGAGCAGATAAAATAGAGCAGTTAATCATTATTGCAAACATCTGAGATAAAATTTTATTTCAAGATAGACTGTTTATTAAAATATTTTCCTCGTTATATTATTTTGTATCTTAAATATCATATATTTTGAGTAATCGTGGATTGATGAAAGGAAGTAGTTAAATCAATATTAGGAGATCGGAGTTAAATTTCCCTCTTGTGATAGGATTTTTCCTTCCCATGTAGTATAGCGAAAATATTGTTTTACTGAAAATTATCGAATTCGAAATTTTAATGGCAATATATAATTCAAGACCTCCAGAACACATTTTGACTGCTTTTGGAGTGATATCCGTCTGTCTACTAGTATGTCTGTGGCTGATATTCCGTGTACACCATAGAGGCCACATATATTATTGGATTTTCACGAAACTTTATATTAGAAAATGAAACTTTATATTAGAAACTTTGTTATTGGAAAATGTTAACTAAATAGAAAGTTTTAAAATTTGAACGAATACTTCGAAATGTATTCAACATTTTATACTTTTTAACGTGGCAGCATAGGACAAAATTTGATATAAAAATGCACAAAAATGGTTTATTAATGGCTCAATGATCACAAGACTATTGTTTTAATCATTGCTGTAAAAGATAGCCACGATACAATTTTTACTTTCCTTATATACTTAATGTATAAGGAAAGTATTGTGACGGGGTCGAAAATTCGAATTCGAGTTTTCGACGGGAGAGCACGTTTCAAGCATTCCTGATCACGAATCAAACATTTTTGAGGTGATGGCTGTGTGTGTGCGTCAGTGAATCTGTGGAGACGATATCTCAGGAACGAATGGAGCGATTCGAATTGAATTTGTACAAGAATTACAATCTGTGAATACTGTAAGCCCATTGTTTTTAAATGCAATCGAATGTTCAGAACCCCCCCCCCCCTCTCATTTTCGAGAGAAATTTAAAAAAAATCTTCAAAAAATCAAAACTATTAATATAGTTACGCAAATAGATATATCTTACGTAATTTTTCCTTAGAAAACGATTGACATAAACTTTAGAACGCTAGCATGAACCGTTCTCGAGATATTGTACAATTTTCAAATAAATTTAACAAAAAATCACTTAAAATAAAAAAAAATATTAACTGTTGAGAAACATGTTCAATTTTCTTCATATGTAATATCATGCGATAAATTTGGTGACATGATTCTTGTGGATCTAGCTCGCTCCATTCATGAGAAAGGATACTTTGAGTAATGCTTTTGTATTTGAACGCCAATAGTCATTTATCTGCTATAAGAATAACTTATTTCTCCATCCATAACGCTTGGCGAGATTTTGGCGACAAATATGGCGGAATGTCGCCAACTTGGCAACTCTTTTAAATGTTGCCAAATTAACGAAAATCTCGCCAAATGAATAAAAATGACGCTAAATCATTGAAATAGACGACTAATTGACGAAAATTCAATATCTTGGATAGAATTTAAGTATCTACTATAAGAATAACCTTTTTTTTTTTACTCTAAAAGTAGTACATTAATTGTATTATATAAGGAAAGTCATGTGTTGTCCACATCAGATTTTTAACATAGCAGCATAGGACAAAATTTGTCATAATCATACACAAAAATGGTTTATTTATGGCTCAATGATCACAAAAATATTGTTTTAATCATTGTTGTAAAATATATCTTCTGAAAGCTTCAAATTTCCTACAAAAGAACTAGATGACGTTTTATGTATTTTATTTTCGAGTTAAAATTGAGTGAAGTGTGACTCAACTCGACTTTTTCATACCAGAAATCCATTTTGTTTTCAAATTTACGAGAAAATTTTTGAAAAATCGATATCGTGAGTCCAAATGATTGCAACTGTAACGTGTTACCCTTCACTTTAAAGGACTTTATAAAATCTTTCGATTGATATAATACTTGACAATGAACGGCCGGGGTGTAACTTGCCCTCCAAAGTGGGGGGAGCTAATGACGATACCATATAAATTCCATATAAATACCATATTTGATAATGTTCCCCCAGGGTGTAACTTTTCCTCCAAGGGGGGCGCGATTACTTCACAAACAAACAAAAAATCCGTATGGAGGTCTTTTTTTCACAACAATGATTGAAATTATTAAGTATCGTGATCATTTAATCATAAATAAAATCTTTCATGTATGATTATGTCAAATTTTGTCTTACACTGCCATGCTAAAAAAATATAAAATTTCGAATAAAATTCAAAATTTCCGTTCAAATACAAAAAAAAAATTCTATCTAGGTTTAGATTTTTTGAGAACAGAGTCGAATATAAAGTTTTGTGAAAATCCATTAATATCTGTGGCTGCCATGCTGTACCCAAACAATCGACCACAGCCATCAGACAGATAAAGATGCATACGGACAGACGCACTTCACTCCAAAAATAGTAAAAACTCTGCTTAGGAGATTTTAAAATATATATTGGTGGCAAAATCACGAAATCGAAAATTTTCATGGAAACAATATTTTCTCAATACTACGTATTAGAAAGTAAAAATGTTAAGAAAATATTTAATCGTGTAGCATATTTAACCGTTCTGGTATATCGTTCTGTTTATCATGGCATGTGCTTAAGAAAGCCAGAGGGAAAGATAAATGATCTTGCACAGTTTTATACGATCTTTATGATTTCCCACTATATTTTCTTGAGAATGAAATAAATGGGCCTTAAGAAGAGGATCATATTTTACTGGCGCGTTGTTAGCTGAAGGTGAATGAAAAATACAAGATGAAATACATACAGTGGAATGCTGTGGGGAATAATGCTACATTTTAGGTTCATTTATAATTTTGTGTTTAACAATTGTATATTCTGCGGAGCCATCGTTAACCATGTAATTGCTACTATAGAAATCTGATGTGGGCAGGACCTGACTTTTTCCACAGACATAAATTCACTTTCTCCATCTTCCTTTCCCAATTCATTAAATTGAATTTAATTGCACAAAATAACATAGATAGTTACGACATTAGACTATAATCGTAAATTTAATTCCTGTTATTTTTAATTTAGCGGTTGAAAATATTTTTAAAGGCGACTTTTTTTAAGGTAAAAATTGCGAACGAACTGAATTATCTAAACAACAGTTTATCCTAGGGGTATGGGGTTTGTCTTATTTCTTTCGCAATAAAAAGAAATCTGATGTGGGGAACACCTGACTTTCCTTTTGAAATGCAATGAATTTACTACTTTTACAGTAAAAAAATAGGTTTTTCTTATATTAGATACTTATATTCTTTCCAAGATATTGAATTTTCGACAATTAGTCGCCATTTTCATTGATTTAGCGTCATTTTAATCCATTTGGCGAGATTTTCGTTAATTTGACAACATTTCAAAAAGTCGCCATGTTGGCGACATTCCGCCAAATTCGTCGCCAAAATCTCACCAAGCTTTACTGACGGAGAAATAAGTCATTCTTATAGCAGATAAACGACTATTGGCGTTCAAATACAAAAGTATTACTCGAAGTATCTTTTCTCATGAATGGAGTGAGCTAGATCCACGAGAATGATGTCACCAAATTTATCGCATGGTATTACATATGAAAAGTGAACATGTTTCTCAATACGAAATACAATTTTTTTTATTTTATATGCCTTTTTGATAATTTTTTTAAAAATGTGGAATATCTCGAGAACGGTTAATGTTAGCGTTCTAAAATATATGTTAATCGTTTTCTAATGAAAAATTACATAAAAATGTCTATTTGCGTAACCTTATTAGCGGTTTTGATTCTTTGACGATTTTTTCAAAATTTCACTCGAAAATTTAGGGGAGTTTTGAACATTCGATTACGTTTAAAAACAATAGGCTTCCAGTGTTTACGAATTGTGATTTTTGTACCAAATTTGTTCGAATCGGTCTATTCGTTCGTCAGTTATCGTCTCCACAGACTCACTGACACACACACATACACACACACTTTCACACACACACACACACTTTCACACACACACACACACACACACACACAGACATCACTTCAAAAATATTTGATTCGTGATCAGGAATGCTTGAAACGTGCTCTCCCGTCGAAAACTCGAATTCGAATTTTCGACCCCGTCACAATACTTTCCTTATACATTATGTATATAAGGAATCTATCTTGAGCAACATTATTAATTATATGTACTCTAAACAGAATATAATTACCATACAAGTACCAAATTAATGTCCCACTTACAGTAAAATTCACTATATTTCGAATCAAGGATTCCAAATTAATAGTACTGCTTGGGAGCCTCTCTTTAGATCTTCTAGTGTCGGACCAGCAGACGACAGCCTTATTGATCTATGAGCAGCATGTTTGACTCACGGGGCTTAGCAACAACAACAAATGAATAATTCCTACAATGGCAGGAACTATCAAAGAAAATGAACTCACTTTTTCAATGTATTGAACAATTCTTCCATCGACTACATTCCTCAGAAAACGTCAAATTCGTCGCCAAAATTAGTAAATTGCCACAAAATTTGTCAACAAGTGATACAGAGAGATAGATAGAGAGGGCTTTTCTTATGTAGTATATTATTATTTAAGCAAGACTGCATAACTAATACTCCTAAAAATAAAGTTGCAATTTTTTTATACTAATTGCCAATAAATGACATATCTCACAGATCCTATAGTCATTTTATTTTAAAATCATCCTACAGACGTAAAAACAATAGCCAAAGCTCTTTCGAACATCTTACATGTTCATCCTCACTGGCAATAAAATTAGAAATAATGCCAACGTGCTTAAATACAATTCAATACTGTCAAGTAAAATTTGCATATCATGAAATTGGCAGTCCTACAAAAAGGTGGATTATGTATCAGAATATAATTAATACAAGGTTGAAAGGAAAATACTTCGGTAGTACTAAACGTACGATTGGTATCCGTTTGTCGAAATATGCAAGAGACATAAAAATTGGTAAACTAACGTCCAGACATAAAAAATGGTAAATGTGAGACTGGCCTTGCCAATTCGTGAATAAAGATAATTTTCTCCCTCATTTTGAAAAAACTTTTCTTTTAGTTAGCTGTAATAGCCCCCGTTCGATCTTGCTATATGAATCCCTTTTTATTTATTTATATCGTTCTTCTATTTGTAATTTTCGCCCTATTCAGGTCCTAAGTTAAGCTTGGCGACTCGTTCTCGATTCCCTGCATGTTTCGCCTTTGCATAACTACATCGATTTATAATTAATGTGTTTTAAAAAATCCTATATTTTTAAACCTTTTCGAAGTATTTACTTTTGAACTTTGTATAAATTATAATCTGATACTTAATCCACCTTTTTGTATAACTGCCAATTTCATGATATGCAAATTTTACTTGACAGTATTGAATTGTATTTAACACGGTTGCATCGTTTCTAATTGTATTGCCACTGAGGATGAACATCTAAGACGTTCGAAAGTGCTTTGGCTATAGTTTTTACGTCTGTAGGATGATTGTAAAATAAAATGACTATTGGATCTGTGAAATTTGTCATTTATTGGTAACTAGTATTTGAAATCGTGACGTGTCGCCACTCTTAGTAATTTTTTGATGCTTTACATTGCTTAATAATGCATTTCATTTAAAGTTGAAATTGCCCTTTTAATCAAAATTATCTCAGTTACATTATATTCCATGGCCGAGGTGTCTTATAGCTTATTTTCCTTTTCATAATTTTCTTGGCCTCTATTTCAAAAAGTATATTTATTTAAAATTTAGAAAATGTTAGCTATATGTGAAAAATATATTTGAAAAATAACATTATATTATTTGAATAAACATCAATTTTAGACACTACTAATATCTTTTGTGCACTGTGAGGATGAATAAATATAAAATTCATAAAGAGCAAATATTTTAATATTACATGATAAATATACAATAAATTGAGTAGCATGCGTCAAAGAGTATAAGGATCAATGATAGAAAAAGTCTATTTCGTTTCCAGGAAGAAATATTATAAGTGAATTTAATTTATTTTGAATAAATTTGTTATTTCATGATTTATTTATCAAATGTCGAAAGTTTGTTATAAATCGTTTCTTTAAGTGGTGAGCTTTTGTTAGGGGATAATCAAATAGAAAATGTATTCAATTACCCCCCCCTCTATGATACAAATACAATTTGGAAAGCTAATTTTCTTTAGTATGTGTGTGTACAAATGAGGACAAAGGACCATGATTAGCTAGGAATGAATCTAATGTAGGCAGCAAATCTAATGTAGGCAGGAAATCTAATGTAGGCAGCAATGAATTTAATACTTTTGCAGTAAAAAAATAGGTTATTCTTATAGTAGATATTTTGTATTCTTTCCAAGACATTGCATTTTCGTCAAATGGTCGTCATTTTCATTAATATAGTGTCATTTTTATCCATTTGGCGAGATTTTTGTTAATTTGACAACATTTTTAAACATCGCCAAGTTGGCGACATTCCGTCAAATTCGTCGGCAAAATCTCGCCAAGCATAATGGACCGATAAATAAGTCATAAGTAATTGGCGTTCAAATAAAAAATTATTACTCAAAGTACCTTTTCTCATAAATGGAACGAGCTAGATTCAAGAGAATGTTGTCACCAAATTTATTGCATGATATTACATATGAAAAGTGAACATGTTTCTCAACAGTTAATATTTATTTTAATTTATGGGATTTTTTGAAAAATTTATTTGAAAAATGTGCAATATCTCGAGAACGGTTCATGATAGCGTTCTAAATTTTATGTCAGTCGTTTTCTAAGGAAAAATTACATAATATCTATGTGCGTAACTTTATTATAGATTTGGATTTCTTGATTATTTTTTCAAAATTTCATTTAAAAATTTAAGAGGGTTCTGAACATTCGATTATGTTTAAAAACAATAGGCTTCCAGTATTTCCGGATTGTAATTTCTGTACCAAATTCCATTTGAATCGCACCATTCGTTCGTGAGATATCGACTCCACAGACTCACTATCACACAAATACACAGACATCACCTCAAACATGTTCGATTCGTGATAAGGAATGCTTGAAACGTGCTCTCCCGTCGAAAACTCAAATTCGAATTTTCGATCCCGTCACAGTACTTTTCTTATACATTATACTATTATGTATATAAGGAAAGTAATATTTAGATGGAATACAAAAGTTTTCATTCATCTAAGATAATAGTGTAAGTGAACCTTTTATGTTTTGCATGATGCCAATTTATTTGCCAGTCTATTTTAAATTCTTGTCTGATATAATATTTAGGTGGGATCTATGGTAATGCATGATTTCCATTCCCTTGTATAAGAATATTATTTGCCACATAGAAAGCCAGAGAACTTGCTGTTTCGTTACCTATATTGTCTGCATTGACCGAAGCGTGGATTTCATTTGAGAGGAGGTCTTAACATTCAAAGCTTTAACCACCGGTACGTGCCAATATATGTAAACTTGACAGCAATCAAGCAGAACTTCCAATTGATTTTTATATTTTCACATCAACTAATAAAAGTGGTAATAAAGAATAATAATAAATATTAATTAAATAAAATGGGCGATAGCCTTCAAAGTATTCTAGTTCCAGCCTTTTAAGTTACAGGGGCCTTCTGGAAGGTTTGGAAATACTTTTCGACACTCACTGTTTTGTAGCCTTCCCCTCCTGAGTGAAAGTCGACTTTACATTTATATAATAAAAGGCAATATCCGTTTTTGTGTCTTATACACTATAGACTCAGCAACCGCGCGTCGCAGAGCTACGAGATTTGGCAATCAGAGACCCGGGGGGGGGGGGAGGTGACAACTGAAAACCGATTTTTAAAATTTGGTTTTTTTTTTGTTATATGATGTCTTATGCGATTTCGACCTTTTTTTCCGTTTAACTCTTTTTTTTTCCACCATCCAGACATCGTAGAAAAAAACAAATCACACGACCGGAAAGAGCAGACAATTGCGAGTAAAAATATATAAATTTCAAATCTCATGGACAAATTCTAATATTTTTTAAAGATTTTAAAACATAAGTCACTTTCGGCTCAAGAAAACGAACTTTCGTTTTTAAATCCTCGCGTCGGGAAAAGTACCGACAATTTTGACTAATAATTTACATTTTTAGAAAACTCAAAGATCAGTTTTTTACATGCCCAATCTGGTCGAGAAATTAAAAAAAGTGGCCGCACGATCCGGATTTTAAGGTAGTAATGATTTCAAATTTCTCGGCCAAACCGCGAAAGAAGTGATCGATTTTTCACCCACATGCGAGCGCAGACGCACGGTGATTCTATAGTGGAGGGGAGGTGGGCGAGGTTATGACATCACTGTTCTGACAAGTTCTGACGTCACGATTCTGACAAGTTCTGCGTCACGGTTCTGACGAGGTTACGTCAGATACGCATAGCGAAATCGAATGGAACATTCGGTATTTGTGCCTGCCAAATAATGAATGCACGTCATTTAACTAAAACAAACCATCCACTTTATTGGAATAAATTAGGCATCCATTTTAATGGAATAAATTATTATTTTCGAAATAAATTACTTTTCATTTTGAATTTCAATTTGCTCATTTATTAATGGATACAATTTCATTTATGTAAAACAAAAAATAGAGGAGCATACTTCTATAAAAAAATATAGGAGCATACTTCTATGAAAAAAAATATAGGAGCAGCTGATAGCTTTCAACCGGTTTTCAAGTCAAAGAAAGAATCTTCAACATATTTGTAACGGAACTTATATTTCTTTTTTAAGAATTGGATTTTGTATTTGATATATATAAATTTATTTTCAATAAAATTTATTAAATTTTTCTTTATTATTTCAAAATAATATATTTAGAATTTATTTTCACAATTATATCTGAATTCAAGCAATTAAATATAAATAATTAACAAAAATTATCTATGGATTTGGAAGGAAATCGATAGATGACAATAAGAAACATTCTATATGCTTCCATGATGAATTATTTACTATGAAATTGCACAATGTAGCTTTGTAGAATCTGAACAGTAGTCACAGGGTATTAAATTCAACATTCTTACTCTGTTTACAGCTCTTTGAAGTTTATTTGAAATATTTCATTAAAATTAAGCTGCATAAAGACACAACCAATTTACCTCAGAAACTGTTATAGCAAAATTTGTTATGTAAAAATCCTACAGCTCGCCATGGACATATCCGGGAAAAGTTATATAAAAGTTATATTAATCCGGCCATACAGAAAAAATAATGAGGCAGGCAATAAAACTATGAACACAAATCTCAAAGTGGATTAGTTAGCACTTGTTTTTTGGATTTTTTCATTGTCTGTTGTGATTTTCGTTCTGTATTACTGCTATTGTACTCACAAAAATAATTATTGCGAATTTTATGTGTGCTAAATATTAAGATTAAAATAAATATATAATCAATAGATATTATTCCCGCCGTATGTCGCGGTTCTTAAACTTATGTGACATATTTCCTCCTATGCCCGCATGCAGTTCGCGTTCCTTCTATCCTAGGATACATATAGAATACTAATATCACTGAATTTATTATTGTACTATCCTTAGTAAATACAAAATCACCTCTTAAAATATACAGTTGATTTTTGACACCCTAGATCACTTAACAGAATGGGTTAGGGCATTCTCGTGTTGCGTGTGCTGCGACATTATAGCTCACTTTGTGTGTGAACTTTGTAATGACTGTAGTGATTTCTCTGAAGTAAATAAACAACTTTAATATTATAATTTTTATTGGATTTTCGCATATGCATTGACTTTTACTATTGTTTTTTGTATTTAAAAAAATTCCGGCCGGTTCTGGGTATAGCTCTTTGAAGGATATCATTTGAATACCTGTTCAAAACTCAAATCACGCGACTGTAAAAGTTGTCTGGACATTAATTTCTGTACAATTTCTACTCGTGTTGGCTTTTTTTTATTCTTGGATTTTTCGTCTTTTTTAAATTACTTACCATTTTACGAAAAAAGGTGCTTATTTATGTATTTATACTGTCAGAAGTCAATGAAGAGGTTCATATAAAAGTTAGTATTGAGCTCACATTGCAGAAAGCTGCATCAATGATCCAATTTCCGGCTTATTTTGGTTTACTTAGCATGACATATCCAATACAAGCAACAACAGCAAGAAAACTTACAATGTGCCACCATTTTACGAACATCTATAGAGATCGGCTGTAGTCATCACATTTCTTAAGTATTGAGTTTGGGCTGTATTAGGCTGTAATAGACGTGCTACATAAAACTTGAAATACCTGAAAAAATACGATATTAGTCCAAATAGTAACCATATAATAGCGACAAATTTTTGAATAAATACGATTATTTACATTTATACAGTATTTATTAACAATTTCAATTACTGTAGACCCTATAACGATTCCTTTATTAAAAAATCTGATGTGGGCAGCACATGACTTTCCTTATATAATGCAATGAATTTACTACTTTTACAGTAAAAAATATATATTATTATTACAGTAGATATTTATATTCCTTCCAAGATATTATATTTTCGTCAATGAGTCGTCATTTTTATCCATTTGGCGAGTTTTTCGTTAATTTAGCAAATTGAAGAAAATTGCCAAGTTGACGACATCCCACCAAATTCGTCGCCAAAATCTAGCCAAACGTTGTGGACGGAAAAATAAATTATTCTTACAACAGATAAATAACTATTGGCTTTCAAATACAAAAGTATTACTCAAAGTATCTTTTTTCATGAATGGAACGAGCTAGATCCACGAGAATGATGTCACAAATTTATCGCATTGTATTACATATGAGAAGTGAACATGTTTCTCAATAGAATTTTTTTTAAATGATATATTGATAATTTTTTTGAAAAATGTGCAATATCTCTGGAACGTTTTATGTTAGCTTTCTAAAATTTATGTCAATCGTTTTCTAATGAAAAATTACATAAGAAATGTTTATTTGCGTAACTTTACTAGAGGTTTTAATATTTAACACTTTTTTCAAAATTTCACTCGAAAATTTAGGGGGATTCTGAACATTCGATTGCATATAAAAACAATAGGCTTCCAGCTCACACGGATTGTAATTTTTGTACCAAATTTCATTCGAATCGGTCCATTCGTTCGTCAGTTATCGCTTCACAGACTCACTGACACACACACACACACACACACACACACACACACACACACACACACACACACACACACACACACTGACACACACACACACACGCATACTTTCACACATACACACACAGACATCACTTCAAAAATGTTCGATTCGTTATCAGGGATGCTTGGAACGTGCTCTCCTGTCGAAAACTCGAATTCGAATTTTCGACCCCATCACAATACTTTCCTTATACCTTATTGTATATAAGGATAATAATAAGGTGTTACGAATATCATTATTATGGCTAAAATGCTTATGTCCAATTGGCAGTAAGTAGGCCCCTAGTTTGTTGCAGTAATGCTCTTCAAAATGATAATACTTCTAACGAAATTTTGGAAAAGGTATAGTTATCTTCGCCATCATAAGGCTAAAGTCATGTGTTGTCTTTGCTGAAATGTATGCTAAACAATTAATTTATGAACGTCCGCCGAAAATATTTATTACATCTTGAAATATTACAATAGATATAAGTCCGTAGGGGCGGATGACAAGATCTTATATAAGAAGCATTTATCATTCTCTAAACACTGCCGCTGCTGTGGTTCCATTATTTTCAGTAGTCACTATAGACGTTTCGATTATGCAGTCGATGTCAATACGAGAAACTGCAAGATTTTTTCTAAAAAATGCACACAAGAAAACTGCGTTTACTGCCTCTAGAATGACATTTTTAAACAGATGAATTTCCATTATCACATTTAAAACGGTAACTATATCTATATGAATGTTCTGTTATTTCATTTATGTATATCAGAATATCATTGAAATATAGGTATAATTCATTTTACTCTGAAAATACCGTTTATACAGGTAATTTTACGCAGCTGTTTACCTGAGGCCCGTTTTCTTATCTTCCTCAAAGGATTCTTTAAAAATGATTCATGCTAGCAGGTTAAAATAATAATGGTAAAATAAGTGTGTAAAATAAATATATTACCTCTTCACCTTATGTTACTTCTACACCAGTTTAAAACGGTATTTTCAAATTAAAATAAAATATACCCATTATTCCGTGTAAATCTCATACAGTCCGTTACAAAAGTATAAGAACATGATACTTTTTGTTATTTAGCTAATCAATGAATTATTTTTTTATTCAAAATCAAAACTACTCCATTTCAGAACAAGTTTTAAATAAAATTTAGCAACTTACATGTACGAAATTCATTTAGAAAAAAATAGAACAGCAGTATAACAAAATGTGGCACAAATACCTGTTTCAAAATTATAAGAACACATATGGAAAAAGTAAGTTTATCAAATTCAGTAAGTTGTTGCTCCACTATTTTTCTGAAGAACTTGAAACACACAATTTGGCACCGATTTAATTCAATTTTTAAAGACAGATTCCGGAATATTGTCCCATTTCTCCGTAATGGCGACTTCCAATTCATATGCCCAATGATATTGTCTGTTGTTTTCGTATACTTGGCGAGACAAATAACCCCACAGGTTTTCTATAAGGTTTAGGTCAGGGTTAAGGCTGGGCCAATATATAACATCAATCTTTTCTCTTTTGAGCGATGCTTTTGTTGATTCAGATGCATGACGGAGAGCATTATTTTGTTAGGGCTTCCATTTAGGCCCTCCTAAAAGTAGCCCAAAGGTTATCAGACTTCCGTATAACATTTGTTGGTTACTGTCTGAGTTCATTTTGCCATAAACTCTTTGCAGATCGCATTTTCCTGCATATGAGAAAGTGCCCCACACCATAACGGAACCGCCTCCCATCTGCCTACTGGAGAACTCACTAAATTCTTGCCTTAAGTCATGCCAGTAGTAGTTATTGCCGTCTGGACCGTCTAAGTTAAATTTTTTCTAGTCCGAAAATATTATAGTTTCCATGTAGAATTCCAGGACGTGCTTCTTTATGATGTTTATGAAGTCGTGGTTTGCTTCTTAGTTTCCGAAGTTTAACATCAGCATTCGACTTCAAACTTCGCCACACAGTTACATGAGACATTTGTTTACTCGTCTGCTGTGCTATTTTATAAGTGGACTGGTAGTTTTTCGTTGCAAGCTGGAAAATGTGTCTATTGTCACGAGCTGATAACTGCTTTTTGCAGCCAGATCTTTTCTGTTTTCCATATAATTCTATTTTACTCAAAAAATTGTGAATAGCCGTTTTAGAAAGATTAAGAATCTTACTTATTTCACGTGCCGACTTTCCTCTTCCATTGTAGAACCAAACTTTTCGCACTTCTTCTTCAGACAAATCACTTCCATGAGACATTTTAATAATCCAACGAATCAAACAGTTCAATTCTGAATTTCAGCCTTTTTCCAACCTTTCTAGATGGTTTAGGTTACAGTTAAACTCCGAAGTTAAACAAAAACCGTCTGCATTATTAGAAAATCTAAAGTGGTCACATATTTATGAAACATCTTGATTTCGAAAAATCGTTTGGCACGAAAATAATATTCGATCTTTTTTTTTTCTAAGCTAAATCAACACTGCAAAATTGTTTCGTTTCATACACCTTCTCTGAAATTCACATTCAATGTTGTCTTTCTTGAGAAAGGGTGGAATTTTGAGTGTTCTTATCATTTTGAAACTGACTATATAAATGAATAAAATTACACATTCACATAGATATAGCTACCTTTTTAAGTGTGTATCTGAAAATTTACCTGTTTAAAAGCGTCTGTCAGCAAATCCGGTCATTTGTCTACTACTTTCCTTATATACATAATGTATAAGGAAAGTATTGTGATGGGATCGAAAATTCGAATTCGAGTTTTCGACGGGAGAGCACGTTTCAAGCATCCCTGATCACGAATCAAACATTTTTGAAGTGATGTATGTGTGCGTGAGTGTGTGAAAATATGTGCGTGTGTGTGTCAGTGACTCTGTGGAGACGATATCTCACGAACAAATGGAGCGATTCGTATGAAATTTGGTACAACAATCACAATCCATGAATATTGGGAGCTTATTGTTTTTAAACGTAATCGAATGTTCAGAAGCCCCCTAAATTTTCGAGTCAAATTTTGAAAAAATAATAAAAAATCAAAACCTTTAATAAAGTTACGCAAATAGACATTTCGGATGTAATTTTTCCTTAGAAAACGATTGACATAAACTTTAGAACGCTAGCACGAACCGTTCTCGAGATATTGTACATTTTTCAAATAAATTTTTCAAAAAATCCCATAAATTAAAAGAAAAAATATTAACTGCTTAGAAACATGTTCACTTTTCATATGTAATATCATGCGATACATTTGGTAACATCATTCACGTGGATCTAGCTCGTTCCATTCATGAGAAAAGATTCTTTGAGTAATAATTTTGTATTTGAACGCCAATAGTAATTTGTCTGCTATAAGAATAACTTATTTCTCTATCCATAACTCTTGGCGAGATTTTGGCGACGAATTTAACGGAATGTCGCCAACTTGGCGCCTTCTTGAAATGTTGCCAAATTAACGAAACTCTCGCCAAATGGATAAAAATAACGCTAAATCAATGAAAGAGACGTCTAATTGTCGAAAATTCAATATCTTGGAAAGAATATAAGTATCCTAAGAGTATAAGTAAGAAAAACCCATTTTTTACTGTAAAAGTAGTAAATTCATTGCATTATATATATAAGGAATGTCATATGTTGCCCAAATCGGATATTTTTACTTCTATTTTTTAGCGTGCTCAACTTATTTTAAACATCTCAAACTCACATTAAATAAAAACGCATAAAAAGTTCCTTCAATATTTTCAACAATAGAATTTCCTAAAATAAAAACATTTCCTGACAAGACTTCGATAAATGTCATTGAAGAAGTTAAGCAAGAAGTACATAAAACTTTAATACCGCGATAAAGAAAGAAATAACAAAGTCATAAGTTCTAAAATAAAAGCTGGTGTTTGTACTTTAATTTTACGAAGAAAAACATCATAAAATGAATTAACCAGCCTCTTTATTTAATTTTCTTATCATATATTTCGTTTTTCTGTTATTACTTCTTTTGTACTTCCAAAAATTTTTATAATAGCCTCAAAACAGAAAATCGCTTATATAAAATTATCCGACAATCGCAAAACTCGACATGCATATACTCCATGGCCAAATATATAATTAATTTAAAATTCCTCACCAAACTTCCACGTAGGGGTTCCAAGGGCCAACGGCCGTACCGTGCTGAAAACACCGGTTCTCGTTAGATCACCGAAGTCAAGCAGCATCGGGCGCGGTTAGTACTTGGTGGGTGACCACCTCGGAACACCGCGTGCTATTGGCCATCTCGGGTGCGGTATCCCCGTGGTTTGCGCGCTAGATTTGCACGCTGCCACAAAATGCCGCCGTGTTCATGCGGAGTACGATCACGTTAAACATGTGGGTCCGTAAGTCCTTCCGAGAGGTTGGTGGTAGGGGAAGGAGGGTACGGTCCCTGTGGATGCCTCCCCCACTGAGTTCCGGTCTAAATTGGGTGGCACTTCCCGGCCGTCATACAGTTACCTTACACCTTTCTGGTAGGTCGGACGGTCTGGGTCTCAACAACAACAACGTAGGGGTTCCAAACCGCGTAACAAGAGAATATGTAGGAAGTGTTTTTTTTTATTTTTCGAAACATCCTGACCACTGTTGTGGTTTCATTACCTTCAACAAGTAGTGTAGATGTGCCAGTGATGCCGTCGATGTCAGAAGGAGAAACTGCAAGATTTCTAAAGCATGGTTGTTAGCGTTAAGAAAGGTTGGTGGTTAGATTGATATATCAATATTTCTCTGGTCTGGAGAGATACCACACTCATGAGATATTGGCATCAAAAGATCCAAGACAGCAAAAACAAATGCAGAACATTATATTATAATAACGCCTGAGAAAGACAAATGACCACATTTATTATGCAATAATAATATTACCAATTAAGGATCTAACAGCTAGTTTGGCATCTAACCAAAAACATCTAGATTCATATATAATCCATCAGTATAAGTAGTTATACCATTAGAAGACGATTGCATAAGTAGCTGTTCTTGGCATTCCTGAAAATATGTACTACACAACATGGGTAACACCGTCAACAATGGTTACGAACAATCACAGGAAACCTGGACGACGTCCAAACAGCCTCATGTATTGTCTAGAGAATAATATCACTTCGATCTCTAAGGCAAGCGTTTCCGTAGCAATCGCTCGACCGCGACGTTGTGGGTTCGAGCCCCACATAAGGCATGGATGTTTGTGTTGTGGGAGCAATGTGATCCGCCTCCCTCTGGTGCGCCTGGGGTAACGTCAATGGACGGTTAAATGGTTCACACTCTGGCCGCTGTAATAAAGGCGAATGACGACGGTCAAAGTGCCTGGCCATTTGAAAAAAAAAAACCTTATGACCTTGGTTTTTGTACACTGGAAAATTCACCCAGTGATGCACGGAGTTCAAAGCAGAGATTATAAAAATTAAAATTATTATTATTAAAATGCTTTATACAATTTTTAAAGGCGCAGTTGCCTAATGCGCGGCCACTCCTCGCACGCTAAACGTGTGTAATACGACCTAAATAAGCACCTAAACACGCTTTAGCTCTCTCTGCAAGTGCATAATATGATTTAGAATGGACGCTGGAAACATTAAACGCTACGCCCTAATAGGACTGCATATTACGCTTTAAATGTATCTTTTGCCCTCTGAGCAGTTGTAATATGCCCTAAATAATCCCCTTTGATGCGGTTTATATAAGCTGGCTGATATGCCCTAAACAAGCTCTTTTGATACGCCCTAAATGATTGCGCGTGATGCACACAAATGGGAGATTTTAAACTTGTTTAAAATCAACAGCACGTTTTCAAAATTAAAATACTTCAAAGTTCTGCTGTAACATATTCGACCGCTAAAGGACTGGTTTGTCCTCAGATTAAAATTGCACAAGGACTCGCAGCGAATGCTTGAACTCAGTTGGATTCTCACACTGGGCACATTATCACTCTGTTATGCCTATAACTCGTGCCTGACTTCTGTTTGCACTCTCTGAATTCACATTGAACTCGGTTTGTCTGTTATTGCTGCTCTACTTTCATCTGCCCATTGGCTGACGGGCTTGTGTGAGGAGCTTTCTGATTATCTATATTGCTTAAAAACCTGCGGTCAAGGAAATTTTTTCATTGGCCACATTACGTCACAGCCCGCGTACCAAAACACCACGTGGCCTCTCTTCGTGTGGGGGACTTCGATGTTGCATCATAAATTACTGTAGGATTTTTTATGGCTCAATCATAAACCACGTAGAATATAACATAAGTCCTGCTATTCGGTTGACGTCAGCAATTGTTAGTTAGAGCTAACCTGTTATGGCTCAGGCTTTGACTTGACGTTTATTTCTTGGTACTATAGTGTCCTATTAAAACATATTACCTGGCACCATTTGCCATCACATATATAAAAATCTGATGTGGGCAACACATGACTTTCCTTATATAATGTAATGAATTTACCACTTTTAGAGTAAAATAAATAGGTTTTTCTTATTGTAGATACTAATATTCTTTCCAAGATATTGAATTTTCGACAATTAGTCGTCATTTCATTGATTTAGCGTCATTTTTATCCATTTGGCGAGATTTTCGTTAATTTGGCAACATTTCAAAAAGTCGCCAAGTTGGCGACATTCGTCCAAAATTTCGCCAAGTATAATGGACAAAGAAATAAGTTACTCTTACAGCAGATAAATGACTATTGGCGTTCAAATACAGAAGTATTACAAAAAGTATCTTTTTTCATGAATGGAACGAGCTAGATCCACGAGAATGATGTCATCCAATTTATCGCATGGTATTACTGAAAAGTGCACATGTCTCTCAAGAGGAAATATTTTTTTTTATTTTATATGCCTTTCTGATAATTTTTTTGAAAAATGTGCAATATCTCGAGAACGGTTCGTGTTAGCGTTCTAAAATTTATGTCTATCGCTTTCTAAAGAAAAATTACATAAGAAATGTCTATTTGCGTAAATTTATTAGTGGTTTTGATTTTTTGACTATTTTTTCAAAATTTCATTGGAAAATTTAGAGGTGTTCTTAACATTCGATTGCGTGTAAAAACAATAGGCTTCCAGTGTTTACGGATTGTGATTTTCGTACCAAATTTGGTTCGAATCGGTCCATTCGTTCGTCAGTTATCGTCTCCACAGACTCACTGACACACACACACACACACACACATACTTTCACACACACACACACAGACATCACTTCAAAAATGTTTGATTCGTGATCAGGGATGCTTGAAACGTGGTCTCCCGTCGAAAACTCGATTTCGAATTTTCGACCCCGTCACAATACTTTCCTTATACATTATGTATATAAGGAAAGTAATAATCAAGCTCATGTATCATGCAGAGTACAATTGCTAATTTTAGAAACGCCATCTATTAGAAAATGCTATAACTACTTATATGTTATACATTTTTCTTAGGATTAACTGTTTTCAAAATGTATAACTGCTTTAGGAATGTTGGTAGTGTATTTGGCAAGTCAGCGCAAAAATAACTACGCAAATACATTAAATGGAAAATTGCGTTAATACGAAACTTTTACTTCTATGTCATATTTTATACCAAATTATGTTAAGAATAATTTTTCGTTGACTCATATACAACTAAATCAAATTAAATATGTTTCAGATTAATGGCTATTAATCTATATGAAATCTCAAATTACTCTGTCGATCAGAGTATTATACTATAGAAAATGGCAGTAATAGAATTAATACAAGAAAATACTACACAAAAACAATTTTCTTAGCTTCAAAATGTGTTTCAAACTTCCTTTCAAAGTGACATTAAATAAAGACAGGAACAAGTTACAAACAAACACTTCGTGACAGAGATTCGTAAAATTTGCTGAAGGAGAACAAAATCAGGAAAGGAAGTGCTGCAAAATGTTACTTGTTCTTCTTATACTACACAAATAAATCATAAAGTGGATTAGTCAGTCTCCGTTTTTCCGTTTCTTCTTCATTCCTTTTCACTCCTTTCATCTTAAATTTAGCTATAACAAATAGAATATATGTATTGAAAGGTGTATTGGATATATGTATCTATTGGGATAAAAACTCTATTTTTTAGCTTTATATATTTTTTCATAAATTCATCTTCCAAACCCTTTATCTATCGAAGGTACTTTAAAGTACCAGTAGATTCAACCCTAATAAAACTAATTTTATTCGAACCATCCCGATGGTACTTTCGGGGAACAATTCTATATACTTCACTTTAGTGTCACTGGATAGCAGTGGGAGTTCTAGGCAATAGTTCTCGTTCAACAAAGAATATTGTAGCACCCCTCTCTACTTGTGAACGTGTATTTTTGTGACCGACGTTACTGTGAAGTTTATCTCCCTGTATAACCTCAAATTTGAAGATAAGTCAATCAGACATTTTTTTCGTTTAATATCGCCTATGAATTGATATTATTGCAAAATTTTCATAATGGAAGTGTTTATATTACTTTCCTTATATACATAATGTATAAGGAAAGTATTGTGACGGGGTCGAAAATTCGAAATCGAGTTTTCGACGGGAGAGCACGTTTCAAGCATCCCTGATCACGAATCAAACATTTTTTGAAGTGATGTCTGTGTGTGTGTGTGTGTGTGTGTGTGTGTGTGTGTGAAAGTATGTGTGTGTGTGTGTGTGTGTGTGTCAGTGCGTCTGTGGAGACGATAACTGACGAACGAATGGACCGATTCGAATCAAATTTGGTACAAAAATCACAATCCATAAACACTGGAAGCCTATTGTTTTTATGCGTAATCGAATGTTCAGAACCCCCTTAAATTTTCGAATGAAATTTTGAAAAACTCGCCAAAAAATCAAAACCGCTAATAAAGTTACGCAAATAGACATTTCTTATGTAATTTTTCATTAGAAAACGATTGGCATAAATTTTAAAACGCTAACATGAACCGTTCTCGAGATATTGTACATTTTTAAAAAAAATTATGAAAAAGTCACATAAAAAAAAATTCCTATTGAGAAACATGTTCACTTTTCATATGTAATACCATGCGATAAATTGAGTGACATCATTCTCGTGGATCTAGCTCGTTCCATTCATGAAAAAATACACTTTGAATAATACTCTTGTATTTGAACGCCAATAGTCATTTATTTGCTGTAAGAATAACTTTTTTCTTAGTGCATAACGCTTGGCGAGATTTTGGCGACGAATTTGGCGGAATGTCGCCAACTTGGCGACTTTTTTGAAATGTTGCCAAATTAATGAAAATCTCGCCAAATGGATAAAAATGATGCTAAATCAATGAAAATGACGACTAATTGTCGAAAATTCAATATCTTGGAAAGAATATTAGTATCTACTATAAGAAAATCCTATTTTTTTACTGTAAAAGTAGTAAATTCATTACATTATATAAGGAAAGTCATGTGTTGCCCACATCAGATTTTTTTTATTTGCACAGGGTTTTTTGTCAATGGTACTTCAAAGGACCGTCAGGTCACACAGAGCAGATTCGCAGCTAGAGATATTAGTGCCCACGGCAAACAGTAGAATTGACGCCCGCCCACAAGATTTCATATTATTATTTAAAAAAAAAGTCTGCATCTTAATTGTTCCCCCTCTCCAGGTCGGCACCTGGGACTATTGCCCCCCCACCTTCACTAGTTACGGCTCTGATCATAGAAGCAGTATAGCAATGGTAATTTAAAGAAAGAAGAAGAACTAACGAATTATTTGGCGTGGTTTAATAGATCATTATTTTTTAATACATTTTACGTACATATATGTAATTGAAACAGGGGTGGAGAGGGGTCGTTGCGAACCTAACGCCAAGAACAATGTTCTGAGCGAACCTTATTCAAAATGCATCATGTGCAATGTGTTTCTGTACATTAACGAGATGAAAAATTGCTTTTCTGACTACCACCAATCCTAATCAATGACGCTAATAATATAGTAATTGATTTTCCATCCTTCCCTTTGCCATCCTTATTTCATTTTTCCAAAGTACCAATATTTTTTCAATCCCGACGGTACTTTAAAGTACCAGTTCGTTTAATTAGCTTTAATTTACCCTGTATTGCAAAAGTGTTTATTTTTATTGGATGTATCTTCTAATGAGTCCTCAAGTAACAAGAAAAAAATATGTTGGGTGAAATTTTTAATTTTATCATAATTCGGTAAATAAAGGATTAAAACAGTGGGTGTTCTTACTCCAGCAGGTATCCCTAGAAAATTCAATATTTTCTTTTTGTATTTCTTTCTAAGATGTATATAGAGCGCAACGAACGAGCTGGCGAAACGAACTCAGCGAGTGCCAGTGAAGTAAGTAAGATAGATATTCTAAAAAACAAAATTATACATTTCGCAGAGTAATATGTGCTTTAAATATTTTATCTCCTTCGCTAAAGGGAATTATTTTTTAATTTTTATTTTCTGCAAAATAATTCCGATAGCACAAAAAATTATTTTTATCATTTTCATTGAATAAATAATAAGAGTAATATTTTTTCAATTAAAACAATTTTTTGCTAGAAAATAAAAATGTTTTTTTAAGATTCAATAGTATAAAATCCCTAGATAAGATTTTTTAAAAGTAAAGATCGAAATTTAAATGTCACATAAAAAAACGGCAGTATTTCCACTATAATCAAACCGAAAAGGCTATGCTTGAATAACAATTTTCTGTGAGTGGTTTACTTTTTTCAGATGCATTTTCAAAAGTGTTTTTAAAAATGTTAATTTAAGTTTTTTTATGTTGGCAGCACATGGCTATTCTTATATAATGCAGTTTATTTAATTATTTCACAGTGAACAAATGATTTGCACTTTTCCAGATAACAACATGTAAATATATTTAGAAGTATCCAATTAACGTATATTTCGCGCAACTCTAATCTGAACTATATCGATATCATCCGCAATAAGCAATATAATCCATATATTCAAATATTTTAATGAATTCATCAATTTTGCGAAATTTTCGTTAGTTTAATGTCAATTTTGTAATTCTGAATATATTTTGTAAATCTGAATTTTGTAATTCTAAATATATTCCAGAATTACAAGATTTCAGAAAGTCTATACTCTTTCAATTTCAGAAATTTTATTCTTCTTCTCTTTAATTTCAGAAATTCTATACAATTTTGTCATTCTGAATTTTGTAAATCTGAATATATTTCAGAATTTCGAAATTTCAGAAATCCTATACACTTTCAATGCAGAAATTATATTCTTCTTCTTTTCAATTTCAGAAATTCTATACAATTTTGTAATTCTGAATATATTATTGTCAATCCGTTTGACATATCGCCAAGTTGGCAATATCTCCCTAAATCACTTGCCAGGTTCACCAGATTTATTTCCAAGCATTATATATAGACGAACAGAACAAAGTGTCTTATATATAAATGACTATTGGCAAATTGTTGATCGTAAAAATACAAAACTATTACAGAGTTATGTTTTCTCGTGAATGGAATGAAATAGATTCACAAGAATGATGTGAAATAATTTGTTGCATAATATTTCATGAGAAATGAACATATTACAGAATAGTTAAAACGCTTTTAATTTTATGTAATATTTTTGATAAATTTATTAAATAAACATGCAATAAATTGAGAACGGGTCGTGCTATCCTTCTAAAGATTGTGTCATTCATTTTTATCGATAGATTACGCAATAAATGATCATTTAAATTTTATGAACTTTTATATTTTTATTTTAATTTCATTCGACAATTTGGTGATCTCTCTTACATTCGATTGTGTTTAAAATCAATAAACTTCGAGTTTTCACCGATTTTGATATTCGCACCAAATTTCATTCGAAACGCTCCATTTCCTAAGACTTTACTTCACACGCACATACGCACACGTAAACATAGACATAACTTTAGAATAATTAGTTTCGAATTTATAGAAACATGAAACGTGTTGCTTCGTTGAAAACTCGAATGCGAATTTTCAACCTCGTCACATTACTTTCTTTATACATTATAACATGTATATAGGGAAAGTAATATAGAAATTAAAATATCGTAATTAAAACCACATTTTTAAAAGTTCAAAATATCAAAATATCGAAATTATAAATATTATATTTCAAGAACTGAGAACCTGATTCAAAATCCAATTGTATATCCTTATAGAAATGCAAATCTCTTCTTACAGCTCATAGCTAGCTCTTTCAGTTTTCGAAATAAAAACAGTTCAGTTTTGAAAAACGTAAAATTTTCAATCTTCTTCAAATTGGCTGGACCATTCCACGAAAATTGCACTGTAAAATATAAAGTACTTAAAGACGAAAACTTCAACGTACTCGTTTTCATTTGATTACAATGGCACCATAAACGAGTAGCTGACATACTGAAATATATGTAACCGCACTTGCTTGAAAATGAGTACTGCAATAAATAAACGTATTATTTCATTTTGACTTCATTAAAAATCGTGAAATAAATGAAATTTTTTCTGCAAATATTTCGAAGAATAAAAGTTATAGCCTCGAAATTAAAGAACTATATCCTAAAAATTACGATGGCGGATGTATATATTTCGAGTGCGGTGCTATGCGGTCATGAGTTTTTTCTCTAATCTAGCGGTAGATACGGACACGCAATATCATTCAGCTACTATCATTCAGCTTAACTTGCCGAATAATCCCATTATGACCATTGTGTCTGTTTACCTCCCCCCTAAGTATAAGGCTGGTTCTGTCTAGCTGACCTCCATACCCTCTTCAAAATTTCACTCCATATAATATATAATAGCTACCTTAGAATATCCGGGAGATGATCAAAAATAGGAATAGACTCCGCAAGGAGTAGCAGGCCAGAAGAGATCCCAAACTTAAGCGTAAACCTAATTTCTCACGAGCCCAGGTGAGATCACACATTAAGGAATTTACCAGTGCACAATGGAACACTTACGTTCAGTCCTTAATGACTGGAGGCAACACAATTTGGAGGGCTACCTCACGTATACGTAGGCATAACACAAGCACTCCAACCCTTGATGGTCCTAATTGTAGGGCAGTTTCCAACTCACAAAAGGCTGAGTTGCTTGCAGACTGTCTTAAAAGTCAATTTGAATCACATCACAACGTAATCCATCCTAGGACGGTTGTGATTGTGGACCCCAAGGTTGAACAATTCATCGATACACCTACTCTAAACACTCCGAAAAAATGAACTTAAGCTGATTTACTATACTATTTTGAAAAACTTAAGAAGAATAAATCTCCTGGAAAGGATCTTATTTTCACTAGCATGCTCAAACATCTACCTAACCTACTTAAAATCTACCTTGTCAATCTCTTTAATCATTTACTCCTCTATAATTATTTTCCCCGGGGGTGGAATGTAGCCGATGTGATCCGCCTCCCCAAGCCAGGCCTTGATCTTTCTATACCCTCTAACTACCGTCCTATTCCTCTTCTCTCTTGCCTCTCTGAGCTCTTTGAGTTTGTCATTGTGCAGCGTCTGGACGAATTCTGCAGCCTGAACAATATCTTGATTCCGGAACAATATGGATTCAGGAAAAAACACTCGACTCAATATCAATTGTTTCGGGTTATTGAACTCATACATGATGCTCGCAGCAGACATGAAACTACCTCTATCGTCTTTCTTGACGTTCAAAAAGCTTTTGATAAGGTGTGGAAAAAGGGTTTCTTATTCAAGCTTATCAAGCGCGCCTTTCCTTCTCACCTTATTAAAATTTCCCAGTCGTTTCTTACGGAGAGTAGCCTCATGATACGAGTATTTAATGTTCTTTCCTCTACCAGGAATATTCTTAGTGGAGTCCTTCAAGGATCTCTTGTGGGACCTAAGTTGTTCAACCTTTTTATTAACGATTTTCCGCGTTCCCCTGGTGTCACCCTTGGCTTACACTCTGAAGACACGGTCTTGATTACTCATCACAAACAAACACAAGTCGTGCACAGTACCCTTCAAAATTATCTTAATATCTTGACGCAATGGCTTATCAAATTGAGAATCAAGGTTAATGTTAGTAAATGTGCTGTCGTCACTTTCCCTCACCTATAATCACCCGAAACGATAACTTAACCTTAAACAACGAACCTATTCCCTGGCAATATATTTATAAGTACCTTGGAGTGTACCTAGATTCTAATCTTACATGGAAACTTCATATTTCTGAAATCTGTAAGAAAGTGAAGTCTTCATTGACCCAATTGCGATCCGTATTGGCTGGAAACAGTCGCCTGTCAATCCATAATAAATATTTGCTATACAAGTCCTGCATACGTCCAATTATGACGTACGGACCCTCTATCTGGGGCACCGCAGCAGATATTCAACTGAGAAAAATTTAAGTTCTTCAAAATAACGCATTGCGTTCGTTTGTTAAGCTACAGACTTACGTCCGGTTAGAAGTCTTGCATAAAAATCTCAAAATTAGACCAATTTTAGTTCATATCCAAAATCTTTCTTTAAATTCCACAGAGGTCTTAGAAGCACAAATAATCGTACGCTGGACAGTATTTCCCGGTATCGTCCTGGGAATCCGGGAGCGTGCAAGCGCTCTCAGTCGTTACTGGGCGTTTTGTTCGGGATTTCCGTCCTAAGCGGAAACGTCTGGCATAGTTTTATAGCTATCCCCACTCCTTTTTGTTGACTTCTAACTTGCTCAGTTTTCCTCCCTCGCTTTTGGGAACTCGCGTTATGTCAACCAGCTGTCCCCACTGCATCCGTTAATTTTTACTCAAACTCAAGGCCCTGTGACCCTCGGAGTGCTCCTCTCCCTTCTTATCTTTTCTGCTTCTACTGGAAGTCCGCTTGTGCCCCAGTTCTTTCACTTCTGAAGACCCGGGAAAGGGCACGATTTTGGCCGTCGCATTTCCCCCAAGCAAAGCTCCGATGTAAATTCTATCACTTATGACTCTCCTTTCTCTGAAGTTTTTCCTTTTCGCTAGAAGTTTAAAGAGCGAATTTTATCCTCTCCCGGACACTTCTCTGACACCGTCCTTGACATCTTGAGAAGCGATGTCTACGTACCTAAATTCGGAGTCGCTGCAAATATTAATTCTAAACTCCACATTGAATTAATTGCATTGGTAATTTGGATTTAGTACCAAAATTATTTCTTAATTTCAATTAAACAATTAGATCGATTGTATAAATTAGGGAGCAAAATGATCTGTGCTGGTTCGACAACTTAATTTTTTACCCTAATATAAACATTCTTTTCTCTGAGTATGCGCAATGTGACTAGGTTCAATCAATTTATTTTTGGGAAAGAAAGGAGCTATCTTTGAAAAGTGGTCATCTCTCTATCTCTTTCTCTCTCTCTCTCTTGGCAGATTCGTTTCACGTAAACGATTCGACTTCGAAATGTTTTCAGGTAGAAATAAAGTATATAAAAAAGCTATGCAATATAAAAAAATATTGTGTTAAGTTGAAATCAATTTTGTTTACAATTATTTTATATACTAAATGTTCTATCTAATAATCTGGATTATATATTTGCCAGGTTGAGTCTAATATAATTAACTGGAGTGATCTTTAACCAAACTTTTGCATCCACGAATCCTATTTTTATAGACTTATTTTTTTTTCTTTAATTTTACAAGGATAATTTTTAAAAATCGGTATCTTGAGTCCAAATGATTACAATTATAGTGTGTTATCCTTCACTTCAAAGGCCCTGAAAAATATTTCGATTGTTACCATACTTGACAATGCACCCCCAGGTGGTAACTCCTGCCCCCCTCACCACCACCACCACAACTAACAACAAAAATTGTATCGCAGCTATTTCTCACAAGAATAAAAGATTGTTCTATTCATTTCATTTTAATTTTACTTTAAATAATAACTTTCTCTTAACTAACTATTTACTGAGTTATTAGTAAAGATTATTTGTAGAAACTGTACAAATGATTGTACAAATAATTAGTAAAAACTGCAAAAATTTAAATGTGAAATTTATAATGTTTTTAATATGATCAAAATTAATAAAATCCAAATTTGTTCTATCATTTTTTTAAATTTTACTTTAAATAATAGCTGTCCTAGATAACGATCTTAGAATTTGCTACATTGTTAGTAAATTATTGGTACAGATTATTAGTAAAAATTGTAATTAAGTTTAATTTGAGCCCAAAACATGACTATTTGAATCTGATATCGAACACCAAATTTCTCTCATATATTTTGCGAGATATACCATTCGGCCCATATAAGAAATTACTTTAACTACTTTTTGGAGATTAAGGCATATATCTTATTACTTACTTGTTCTTAAAAAATCTGCTTATATGCTTTTATCCTTCATTATCATAGGAAAATATATTGTGCCTATTTTTACTTTCCTTATATACATAATGTATAAGGGAAGTGACGGGGTCGAAAATTCGAATTCGAGTTTTCGACGGGAGAGCACGTTTCAAGCATCCCTGATCACGAATCAAACATTTCTGAGGTGATGTCTGTCCGTGTATGTGTGTGCGTGAAAGTATGCGTGTGTGTCAGTGAGTCTGTGGAGACAATATCTCACGAACGAATGGTGCGATTCGAATAAAATTTGGTACAAAAATCACAATGTGTGAATACTGAAAGCCTATTGTTTTTAAATGCAATCGAATGTTTAACACTCTCCTAAATTTTCGAGGGAAATTTTGAAAAAATCATCAGAAGAATATAAGAATATAATCATATAAAAATAACCTTTTTTTTTTTTTTTTTTTGCTGGAAAAGTAGTAAATTCATTGCATTATATAAGGAAAGTCATGTGCTGCCCATATCAGATTTTTTTTTATGGTCAGCTATATTTCGTTATATTTTAAACGGCTATTGCTAAAGAAGTGGCTTTATTTACACGATCTTTTCTGGTTGAATTAAATAAGAACAAAGGTTAGAACCTGGAGACATGAAGTAAATGGTACTACATTTAGATATAATCTGTTAAAAATCACTAATCCATAACATGAACTGGGTTCTTATCTAAAAGCCTGATCTCAATTTTTAGGACATTTAAAACCAGCTGTATAACAGTACTTCATTTTTTCAGACTTTTTAACAGTGCCTAGAGGTGTGACACATTGCAAGTTATCTACGCCAACGGCCCTACCGTGCTGATAACACCGGTTCTCGTTAGATCAAAGCCCAGCAACATCGAGCGCGGTTAGTACTTGGATGGGTGACCACCTGTGAACAAACACCGCGTGCTGTTAGCCCATTTCGGGCGCGGTAGCCCGGTGGTTTGCACGCTGCCACAACTGCCGCCGTGTTCTTGCGGAGTACGATCACCTTAAACATGTGGGTCCGTAAGTCGTTCCGAGAGCTTGGTGGTAGGGGAAGGAGGGTGCGGTCCCTGTGGATGCCTCCCCCACTTGGTTCTGGTTGTGATAAGGCTTTCACACCTCTGTGTTATAATTGTGTTTATATTAAAGCATTGTTTTATTTCTGTTTGATTAAAAGTTAATTAAAACGAAAAAAAAATTATTTAAGTCTTCAGAATTTTAAAATACCACTTCAACACCTTTCATTTAAAGAATGGCACTCACATTCAGAAATCTGGCACTGGTACAGAACTTTCAGATGACTTAGCACATAAAGAAACTTACACATAGAAAATTCAGAAAATTTTGAAACATTTTTAAAATATAGTATACAGTTTTGCAAAACATTTGTGAAATAAGTTGAAAATATAATATTATGAAACAAAATTGTCCTTCTCACAACAATATCAGTCTTTTTTGAAAAATGTGAGAGATTCATAATTTAAACATTTTACTTTATTTTGAGCAAATTGCTCTCTTGACATATTGCTTTAACTGACATATAACTTTAATGAATAAATTGGCCTCTTGGGCGCCAGTCATAATTGTGTGAATTAGGAACATTTTGAGTATAAAACCTATTTTGATGGTTTAGAAAATATCTACTTTTAAATTGTCTTGTTTCTTGAGTTGAAGAATTATTAATGTTATCATTATATGTGTTAGAAATCAATTCACTACGTCTAGCAGGTAAAAGAGTTAACCTATTTACATGGAATAATTGCTGATTACAAGGATTGTTTTTGTGTTGAATGACGAAGTTAACTTCAGTTGTTTGTTTGATAACTTCAAAAGGACCATGATTTAAAGAACTGAGTTTTTTTTATTGGCCTGGCCGAATATGAGGTGTTGTTGTTGTTGAAACCCAGACCGTCCGACCTACCAGAAAGGTGTAAGGTAACTGTTTGGACGGTCGGGAAGTGCCACCCAATTTAGAACGGAACCCAGTGGGGGAGGCATCCACAGGGACCGTACCCTCCTTCCCCTACCACCAACCTCTCGGAAGGACTTTCGGACCCACATGTTTAACGTGATCGTACTCCGCATGAACACGGCGGCAGTTTTGGCAGTGGCTGGAATCGAACCCGGGCCAACCGTGTGCAACTCCAGCGCGCTAACCAATGGGCTACCGCGCCCCCGAATATGAGGTGTGTAAAGATAAACCAAGTCACCAACTTTAATCTTAGACATTTTAGCAGATTTATGTTGTTGAAGTTGTTGTGATTCCTGAGCTTCCTCAAGGTTTTTCTTAACAGTTACAAAAGTCTTTTTTAAGCGAACCTGTAAGTTCCCAACTAGCGACTGAGAAGCGAAAATACAAAATTATTTTATTAATATTTTTCTGGTAAACAATTTCGCGATTTAAGCGTTCACTTCCCTTAAAAGTCAATGGAATTGAAAACATGTCGAAAATACATTTACATTGCAAAATTAGCACTTTTAATCAAACAGAAATAAAACAATACCTTAATATAAACACAATTGTAACATAGAGGTGTGAAAATCTCCTTGTTATTACATTTTTTTCTTCGTAACTATATTTTAACAAATCACACTTAGAACTTTTCATTCTCAAATTCGTGATCCAACATGCGTTCTAACACCACTCCTCTGTTCCAACGTTCCTTCCACACTGCCGCCAAATCCATTTTCAAACTGACGCGTGCGCAAAACCTGCAAGCTCCCCACTAGCGACTGAGAAGCGAAAATACAAAATTATTTTATTAATATTTTTCTGGAACATAAACAATTTCGCGATTTAAGAGTTCACTTCCCATAAATGTCAACGGAATTGAAAACAGTGTGATAAGGCTTTCACACCTCTGTGTTATAATTGTGTTTATATTAAGGTATTGTTTTATTTCTGTTTGATTAATAGTGTTAATTTTGCGATATAAATGTATTTTTGACAAGTTTTCAACTCCATTGACTTTTAAGGGAAGTGAACTCTTAAATCGTCTGAATAATCATTAGTAGATTTGTAAACTGGGTATTTTACACCTGTTAAAAGAGCATTAGGTAGCACAGGGTCTCGACCAAAGACAAGATGTGCTGGAGACTCGCCTGTTGAGGCATGAACTTACATTCTATGAGCCATTAAAGCAAATTGAATCATCCGATCCCAATCGCCCTTATCAGAATAGACTAGATTCTTTAAGGATCTAACCAAAGTACCGTTCAATCTTTCGACTAGCCCATCCGACTGGGGATGGTACGCTGAAGTATTATGTTTTTTATGCCTAATCTCTTGTATAGATTGTTAGCAGCTTCAGAAATGAAGTTAGTATCTCGATCTGTAATTAAGTGAGTGGGAACTCCGTGAATACTTATAAATCTCTCTAAACAAGCAAGAATATCCTCAGTTTTAACTGTAGCAAGTGGATAAGCTTCTGGCCATCTAGTGAAGTAATCTGTTATGACAAGAATGTACTGCATCCCAGAATTTGAGATAGGTAATGGGCCGACTACATCCATAGCCACACGTTCAAAAGGATAAGTTGTAATAGAAAATTTCTGTATTGGAGCCTTGTTGTTAGGAAAACCTCTGTTTTGTACACAAGTTGTGCACGACTTCACATAATTTTCAGTCTGAGCATACATATCTGGCCAATAACAGTTAACTGAAATTTTTGCCAGAGCTCTTTGAAAACCACAATGTGCAGCAACAGGAGAATCATGGCAAAGCCATAGAATTTCTGAGACTATGTCTTGAGGAATAACTATTCTCTCATTATATTGCTGTCTATGCCTTGGATTTTTGTGTATGCAATGTAGCATGTCATTTTTCATGAAAAATAAAAGTTTTTGACGGTATGGTTTTACAGCTTTCTCCAGTAGATTTTTGATTTTTATACATCTAGGATCTTTCAATTGACCAATAGCTATCCTAGTTACAAGAGAAGCTTCCACAGTAGTTTGCACTTGATCTTGAGAATTTTCAGAGATTGCATTTATATTTTCACTACTAATATTATTCTGTACCACTACTTTTCCAGAAATTTTCTTAGGGACAGATTCCACAATACTTTTAGGAACAGTTTGTTTCTGAGTGTTTTGAGATTTCTTTGAAGAAGACTCATCAATACATCTCGAAAAATAATCAGCTACAACATTATGTTTCCCCGGTTTATGAATGATTTCATAATCAAATGCCTTCAATGAAACGATCCAGCGAGCTATGCGCAAAGTGGGATCTCTTAATTTGAAAATGAACGAGAAAGATGCTTGATCACAGTAAATTGTGAAATGTTTGCCTTATAGATAATGTTTAAATTGCTGGGTAGCCCAAACCACAGCCAAAGCTTCTTTCTCGACCACACTGTAGTTCACCTCGGCACCCTGTAATTTTCGACTAGCAAAGGAAACTGGATGAGATAACCCATTTTCATCCAATTGCGAGAGAACTGCTCCCAAAGCGTAATTTGAGGCATCTGTATGCAAAGGAAAAGGCAAATTAATGTTTGTTAATTTTAAAATTGGTTCTTGAATAAGCTTGTTCTTAAGTATTTCAAAAGCTTCCTGAGCCTCCTGATTCCACACAAACTTTTTCGGCTTTGATTTTAAAAGATTAGTTAGTGGAAGAATAATCTATGGATAATCTGGTACAAACTTTCTATAAAAGCCTGTCAAACCCAAAAATTGTCTGATATTCTTGACACAGGTGGGTACTTTAAATTTTTGCACTAAATCAATGTTATGAGAGTCTGGCTGAACTTTTCCCTCAGACACTCTGAAACCTAAGTACTTTATTGTCTTTCTGAAAAAGAAGCATTTTGATGGTTTCAATTTAAGACCATGTTGAGATAATTTAATGAAAACTTCTTCCAATTTCATCATGTGTTCTTTAAAAGTTTTTGATGAGATGATAACATCATCTATGTATATTCTTGATAACCCTGCCAGCACAAGAGACATTAATGTCTGAAAAGACGCTGGTGTGTTTTTAAGACCAAAAAAGTCATACACTATTCGTAGTGACTGGTGAACGTAGAAAAAGCTGTTTTGTGTGAATCCTGTGGATTCAAATGCAATTGCTAGAATCCTGAAGTTAAGTCCAGAGTTGAGAAAAATGTAGCGCCTGCTAAATTATCTATTAATTCACTAATATTAGGAATTGGAAAATTTTCTGTAATAGTAAGTTTGTTTAACTTACGAAAATCGTAACATAATCTATAAGAATTATCAGGTTTCCTTACAAATAATACAGGCGTATTGTAAGGTGAAAAACTAGGTTTAATTATCTTAGCATCTAATAATTCTGTAACTTGCCTATTGAGTTCCCTTGTAAATGATGTGGAGGCTTTCACACCTCTGTGTTATAATTGTGTTTATATTAAGGTATTGTTTTATTTCTGTTTGATTAAAAGTGTTAATTTTGCAATAATCCAGAAAAATATTAATAAAATAATTTTTCTGGAACATAAACAATTTCGCGATTTAAGAGTTCATTTCCTTAAAAGTCAATGGGGTTGAAAACATGTCGAAAATACATTTATATTGCAAAATTAACACTTTTAATCAAACAGAAATAAAACAATACCTTTATATAAACACAATTATAACACAGAGGTGTGAAAGCCTTATCACACCGTCTAAATTGGGTGGCACTTCCCGGCCGTCCAAACGGTTACCTTACACCTTTCTGGTAGATTGGAAGGTCTTGGTCTCAACAAGGCAACTTATCTACTTGATATACTGCATATATAGGCTATTCTATACTGATGATCGCATAATAAATGCGAAACTAGTCCATGGATATTGTTTGCTGCAATAAAAGTGCGATCATAATTACTAATACTTTATTCATATCAATAACCCTTTAATATCCCAATAACACTGTATAAACATTTTTGATAATCTATTTGATCATTTAAGTCTTTAATTTGATTTTCTCGTTTGAAAGCTACATTTTTCTTTGCCTCTCATATAATGAAGTTCTAAACATCTTTATCCTACTTTTGACTTAAGCTACATTGTTGGACCAGTGCCAGTGATCTTTAAAAGGAACTCACAATAACATAAATCATCTGAATAATCTCATTCAAAATATACTACGGATAAAGGATTATTTGATGAGCAAATTATTTAAAAGTTTGAAATATAGATGCAATAAAAGTTCTAAAATCCGGAATGTTTGAAGATCAAAGGATTTCTTAAATTTTCCGGATTCTAAAGGGGTAATTTTATAGTTCAAATTTAAGGACGAATAATGAAAGGAATGGCATGTAAATTATGGAAGTTTATTTAATGTGAAATATAGAAAACTTCATTTTTTAAATCACAGAAAAACAAACGTTTTAACAGAAAAATGCATTAAATAGATGACAAAGTACAAAATGTGCAGTATTTAAAATATTATAGGATATATTTAAGTCACACTGTTTTAGTAAAATGTACTAAACAGTAAGAAAAAAAAATATTTTCCTAACATTTTTGGCCATAAACATGCAAAAATGATACCGTTGGGCAACCTAAAATAATTGTATTTAAACATTAATAGAATTTTAATGCACAGTAGAAGTGATAATATAAAAATGACAACTGTAAGAATGACGGATTGTTAAATAAAAATTGTTAAAGAAATGTTTAAATGAATTGAATATAATCATTCTTATATATGCCATTCCTATGTTATTACTTCTATTATATATTAAAATTCGGTTTCGTTTACAAACACAATTGTATAATGCGAGCCCTACAGTTTTATTTTTAGTCGTATATGTTCAAGAATGTCGTGATAGCTAAAATTTTTTTTTTTAAGTGCATTTTACTAAAACAGTGTAAATAACTTAAAAATATATTTATAATATTTTGTCATTTAATAAGAGGTCGATAAATTCACGGAGGATCTAAAGTTATAATTTACAAATGGAACTTGTATTACATACACATGTTCAAAAAATATATATTTATACAAAATATTTATTAATTTATGTAATATAATATTTATTGTTCGTGAAAATTAAAAAAATCACCGCGAAAATATAAATGTATGTGATATATCATTTGTATTTTTGGAATTTTACTCTACTTTGATTTGGAGGACAGCACCACAGGGGTTTGGAAATTACACAATGTTTCATATGATATAACGTGGACAAAGATGTAGAAACGAACATTTCCAAAAAATTAAGTTGCAGTATTTTTTATGAAATATATTTTATTTAAAAATGTAGGCTACTTAATGTAAAGTAGCCGTCTTAATAAGAAATGGTTAAATAGGTTTTGTCCTATGGCCAATACTATATGAGCTGGGTGTAAGCATTTTACGTCCAGTAAGAGGGGAGTGGCTTCCAAAGCAGAGATCGAGATAACGCCTCTACACGCGCATTTCAAGCTATAAAATAAGCAAATACGCTTTATAAATTAAGTAATGCGTATTTTTACGCACCGATTTTGTAAACAATAACGTTAAAAAATGATGAGGACGCAAATTGTAAGTTTTGAAAAATCTGTTAAAAAGCCAACATGAAGGTTGTGATGGCAACCAATGGTTCTGTTTGCTTCAAAAGAAGTACTTTAGTAAGACATGAAAAAACAATGGGACATAAAGTTGCTTTAAATAAGCAAAATAATACAAAAGTTATGCAAACTGTCATTTTAAAATTAAACAATAATGTTTCAGAAGGGGATATGCCAGTGTTTAAAATTATTTATTTGCTTGCCAAAGGGAATAGCCATAGACGAAATGAAAGGCTGTAATGTTTTTGATGAAATAATGTGGTAACGAAACTATCAAGCAGCAGCATATAAACTTATCATATCATTCTATAGCATCAATTTAAGACATTTTGTCTGCTATCTTACAGTCAGGACTTGAAAATGAGATTAAAAATAGTGCTTATTTTTCCATTTTAATTGATGACTCTATTGCAACTGAGCATAGAATGCAATGCTGATACATAAAAATGTGTATTAAAGAGCAAAATGTGCAAATGTCCAAATCAGTTGGACTTGCTACAGATGGTGCAGTAGTCATGATGGGCAGGAATGATGGTTTTGGGAAACACTGCAAGATCTGACATCACCTCTTCTGCACTACTATTGCATTGCACACCTTCTATCACTTGTCATATCGCAAGCTGCAAATGGTATATACCTATTTTAGAACTTACAAAGAACTATACGTTCACTGCGTTTTTTTTTCCACACATCTACAATAAGGAAAAACTAAAAGAAATTCAAGATATATTGCATGAACCTTCCATCAGCTTTAAAAAGATTTCTACTGTGTCGTTGACTCTCTCTTGGCCGTGCTGTTGATGATTGGCATATAAATTTTAATGCATTGGTGATAGTATTAACTGATATTTTCGAGAATAATGTTACTATCGTTGAGAGTAAATGCAATTTTGAGAAAGCTGTTCATTCATGGAAAAGCCAAAAGCAAAGAAAGTAGGAATTAAAAAAAAAGTAATAATAAATATTTTAATTTAAAAGTTTTTAATTTTTCTTCCCTTCTTTCTGTAGAATCATGTGAAGACTTTAACTTTACGCTTTTCTGACACTCAGAGTGGAATGCGACCTTAGGTTCCATAACAAATATTGTTGGTCTTAATGAGTCACCCCTCTTATTTTGTCAAAAGAAAATATATATACAGGGTATCCAGAAAGTTCCGGAACGGTGCAATATCTCGAGAAACACACTTCGGATCTAAAAATAAAAGATACACGTATTCAATATTTTTGAAAAGTTATCCAATGATACCAAAATTGATCCCCCCTCCCCCCTGGGGGTCGGGGGGGAGCGAGCAAATTTGAAATTTTCAATGCGAACCCCCATTTTTTATTGCAGATTTGGATTCTCCAGAAAAAATTACATACATTTCACCTACGATTCTTGATTTTTGCTCCCACAAACGGCGCTATAATCGGAAGTGGGACACAAGCGTTTAAAAATGTGAATGGCTCGGGAAATACACTTCGGATAGAAAAATAAAAAATTACGTGTTCAATATTTTCAAAAAAACTATACAATGGTGCCATAATTGAACCCCTCCCTCCGCTAACCGTTCACTTCAGCGACAACTGTTGACTTCAGTTTAGAAAACGGTTCAAAACTACTTTTAGCACTACCCAGGAACAACGATGTGAACGTAGTAGTTTTCTGAGTCCCCTTGCCTATATATATGATAGGGTGCTCTTTTCTGTAACTTTTAAACGTTACACTCCGATCATGAGAGACAAGGGGGGGTTACTCGTAGTTGAAATGTATGTAATTTTTTCTTTAGAATCCAAATCTGCAATAAAAAATGGCTATATATATATATATATGTAGGTATGTATGACTGTCGCTATGGCTTAAAACATTGCTTAACCTGAGAGTGGGGGTCACAACTCCCCCCGGCCATTTGTGATACTTTTCGTTTTTCACATTCACCTTTGTACATTAGGCATTCCTTTTAGAAATTATATATATATATATATATATATATATGCCGATTTCCAAAATTTAAGATGCAAATTTTTCATTTCTCGGAAGCGTATTTGAATTTGATTGACTGAAAATCGCTGTGAATGTAGATGGCAGTATGCAAATATCGCTCGTCGCAGCCATTCACGATTGTCTGTCCGAATATATACTAATTATATAGTCTTTGAAGACGCCACAATTCTGAAGGGTTTGAGGAGGTGCATTTAAATGCTGATACGAAGTGTTTATAACGTTTGTAGAATTATTTTTCAAGATATTCATGTTTCTGTGGCTGAAAGAGAACGAATGACAGATAGTGAGAGCTGACGTGCTGTCGGAAGCATTGAAGCAGGACAGTCAATCAAAGATGTCGCTATTTTCATTGGCATTGATCATTCTGTAATTTCTCGATTATGGAAACAATTCCAGGCAAGTCTTATAGTTGTCATGAAACCTGCGCTCGATCATCCAAGGGTTACCAACTCCTTTGATGATCGGTATATTGCTATAGCAGCCAAGCAGAATCGACGAGCGACCTCCACAACTGTTACATCCATGGTTGCAGCTGCACTTGGTAAGACAATATCTGCCAGTACTGTGCGTCGAAGGCTCTATGTGAAGGGACTGTACGCCCGAGTACCAAGTTTTTGTGTTCCACTAACCGTCTAAGCTAGAGGGGCAAGATTAAAGTGTTGTCGTCAACATGTCAATTGGATTGTCTCAGATTGATGCAACGTTCTGCTCACGGACGAGTAAAGACTTGCCCTGGAATCAGATAATAAGCGTGGTAGAGCCTGGGGAGAACAAGGCATACGCAATCTGGCCAAGAACATCATCGACCACACGCACTCAGAGGTGGCAGCGTCATGGTATGGGCTGGAATTTTAATCGGATGTCGCACCGATCTGCACATCTTTAACGACGGTTCTGTGACGACTGCGCGGTAACGGGATGAAGTCCTAGATCCCATTGCGAGACTCTACGCTGCAGCAGTTAGTTTTGATTCCCTACTTATCGGTGATAATGCCCGCCCCATTGAGCTAACATCTTTGACGAATACCGGGAAAGTGAGTGCATTTCTCGTATGGAGTCGCCGGCATGTTCCCCTTACCTTAATCCCATTGAAACCATTAGGGATGCCCTCGGGCGTGCTGTCTCTGCACGTTTACCTCCTCCAGCCAGTCTCAGAGAGTTGGAAACTGCCCTATTGGTGGAATGGCCATTGCTCGCATCTGCGATGGTTGATCACCTCATCGAAAGCATGGTAAATCGTTGTAAAGTTTGTGTGAAGTTTCGGGGTGGTCACATACCATATTAATGTAAGTTTTGCTTGGTTTGTTTGCCTTTAAACATCATTTTGTTAATTACCCAAATGTGACGTCATATAACTTACGAAAAATAAATATTTTTTTCATCTTTGTAGATAATTCTTAATTTCTTTAACGCACAAACACATTTTCTACCTTCATGTACAATTCTGAGTTAATCAGTGCTTTATTTTTCCATTTTTGTTAATTTAACCGTCCGTGCTTAACTTTCTAAAGTCAGTGTATATATTGATCTATCTATCTATAATCGTGTCAATATAAGTTCTGATCTTGGAAAAATCCCCTTCCAAAATCAGCTCAAGTGAATTGAATCAATTATAATTTTGATTAAACAATTACCGTATAAATCAGTGCACCCCGAGGTACATTTAATTATAGTTAGGTACGTTTTTAATGTATAATGTGTGTATATCATTTTAATGTGTATTAATCTATATGTGTAATAAAAGCGTTAGTGGCCACACATTCGCCTGGTTCTAAAAATAAACGCAATATACTCAATCTTTCACACACGACTTATACGAGTACTGAGTCAACGGGGTGACTTTAATGGTAAGTGCAGTACAATATTTATGTAACATTTTGCCTCATCTCAACCGGTACAAGTTAATGCATTGTTCAATTTTAATTTTTAACACGTTCCAACATGATAAAAAATATTTATAACTTTGTCCATTCTTTTTATCAGTCTGTCTGTCCGTTCGTACGATACTTTCCGTAAAAATGGCTTTAGCGAAATGGCATTTTAGTATGTTGATAGGGGGATGTTTGGGAATGAAAATGAATATCACCCATTTCGTCTCGGTTTTAACCCGTGTGGAAAAAAATGAAATACATTGAACCCTATGGAATTCAATTTTTCAAGAGCTTTTTAAGCGGAGTTAAAATTCACAAATTGCTTCGAAAATTTTAGGAAATTGTCAAAATACCACATAAAACGCGTAAAAAGGATTTCGACAAAATATATTTGGTAGTTTTTTAAACAAAAATATGATGTGGACAGAACATGACTCTCCTTATATAATGCAATGAATGGACTTCTTTCACAGTGGAAAAATTATGTTTGATCCACGTTACAGTGATTTTAACGCGGAATTATATATTTCGCGATTTTCTGGATAACAACATGTAAAATTATTCCCAATTAACTTATACTTCATGTCATGTTACTTTAAAATGACAATTATCAATATATAGCACCCGTAATAAGTAATGTAGTCCATATATTAAATATTTTAATAATTAATTCATCCCGTAATAAGTAATAGTCCATATATTAAATATTTTAATAATTAATTCATCCCGTAAAAAATAATAGTTCATTTATTAAATATTTTAATAATTAATTCATCAGTTAGGCGTAATTTCCATTAACTTGGATCATTTTTGCAATTTTGACGATATTCTCGTCGATCTGGGACGAAATATTGCCGAGTTGGAGATATTTCGCTAGATTATTCAGCCTGATGTATTGCCAAATATTACGGATAAATGGAGATAAGAGCATTTCTTGTATTATAAAAGGTTTACTTGTCATATGATGGAAATCAACATATATCTCTCATCCAGCATTATTTTATCAATTTAGAGACCTTTTTTTATCAATTTGACGGCATTTTCACCAATTTTACAACATTTAGAAAGTTATCAAATTGGCGACATTCCTCCCGATTTTTCGCCAAGCTTTACGGACGGAGAAATTAATTACTCTTATAATCGATTGTTATGTTCGTCAATTTAGTAACAATTATATAGTCAATTGTTCCTCAATTTAGCAGCATTTCCTCAATTTAGCAACATTTTTATCAATTTTTCCTCAATTTAGCAACATCTTTGTTAATTTTTCCTCAATTTAGCAACATTTTTGTCAATTTTGCGACATTTAAAAAAGTTAAAATGCCAAATTCATCTGCCAAAATTTCGCCAAGAGTTACAGAAAAGAAAATAGGTTATTTAGTAGATTCTTATAATCTTTTCATGATATTGAATTTTCAATAATTAGTCGTAATTTTTAATTATTTGGTATAATTTTTTATCAATTTGGCGACATTTTTATCGGTTTGCCGATATTTTTATTAACTTAATGACATTTTCATTAATTTTGCGATATTTTGACAAATTTGGCAGCATTTTATAAAGTCGCCAAATTTGTCGTCAAGTGGGATGGCTGGACTTGACAGACAAATGCCAAATGCTGCAAGAACATCGTTACAACACTATGTAGAATACAATACTAGAATACAATACCATACAATACAATATCAGAATGGAATACATACACTATACAATACTATACTAGAATACATTTATTAAAAAATATTTAGCTACTACTTTCAATTTTGGTTAATTTTGCAATCTATCACTTTATTGTGGGTTACTACAATATTCATAAAATAATAGTAAATGTATCATCAAATTCTCTTATATCCCTACATTATATAACAATCCGAAAAATTGTAATATTTTATGTAATATGATTATTTTTTAGCATTTGTTACGAATGTATCTATAAATTGTTGCTTCTTATTTAAAAAACAAGATCTCTAATGTGTAGGTCATGTAAAATGTAAAAAAATATTTTCAAATTACACCGTTTTAGTAAAATACACAAAATCGCATGTAAAGTATTATAAAAAAGTTTAAGCTACATGGTTTTAGTATAATTCACTAAATTACATTTTACTAAAACTGCTGCAGACTAGAATACATATACTATGCAATGCTATACTAGAATACATTTATTAAAAAATGTTTAGCTTGTAGAATTTTGGTTAATTTTGCAGTCTATTACTTATAATGGGTTACAATAATATTCACAAAATAACAGTAAAAGTATCATCAAATTCTCTTATATGCCTATATTTTATAACAATCAGAAAAATTGTAATATTTTATATAATATCATTATTTCTTAACCTTTGTTACAAATTTTCCAATAGTCTGTTGTTTAGTATTTAAAAACGCAAGATCTCTAATGTGTAGGTCATGCAAAATGTAAAAACATATTTTCAAATTACGCCGTTTTAGTAAAATACACAAAATCGCATATGAAGTATAAAAAATATTTAAGCTACATGGTTTTAGTATAATTCACTGAATCGCATTTTTCTAAATCTGCTGCGATGCATTACTTTATATACGAAGTTATGTTAAAATTTACGTATATGTTATTTTAAAATTATGTTAAAAGTTATAATTGTGTTAAAGTTATGTTAAAAGTTATAATTGTGTTAAAGTTATGTTAAAAGTTATAATTGTGTTAAAGTTATGTTAAAAGCTAAATTATGTTATATATTACGTTAAAGTTAATATTGTGTTAAAAAGTTATATATTGTGTTACAGTGTATAAGTGTGTATAAGTGTTAAAATGTTATATATTGCGTTAAAGTTGTTTTAAAATGTAAATTATGTTAACATTATGTTAAAATTTACGCTTTACTTGGATTGCAGGCATATTTGCGAAAATCGCTTTTTAGGACATGTTGCGGGCGAAAATATTTAGCCTGTGCAACATCTGAGTTGTTATTTCATGGAGTGATATTGTCGTTTTCTTATATATTAGTATCTATCGATGCGCTTGCGCAGTAAGAGTACACAGAGTGCATACTTTTATGGAGATTAACTTCAATAAAGCTATTGCAGCTAAAAATTTTTAAAGGTCATGCTTCTTGTAATATACAGTCGTAATAGTAGGTAGCGATCTATGTGCCTAGTGCATTCCAAGCATGTGTGGCATAGCCACGCGTGTGCTTAGCGCTTTCATAGAGCGTATTACGCTCGCTTAGTGGGTAACTACGCCTTTTAAAAATGGGAAAAAAATCAATTGATTCCAGATTTCAATCCCTAGCGAAGCAAGGTGCAATTTTTATTATAACATATTACACGCGGTTATTAAAATCTTGCTATTTACGCATTTCGTTTAAAATAAATTGACATGCATTTCATTACATAAGTTGATGAGGTCGATTTCAAACCATTTCACGAGAATCTACGAATGTAAGAAGGTATTATTGAGTTAATGCATTGTTTCAAATTGCCCCATTTTAAGCAAAACAACCTGCAATCAACTGGCGGTATCGAATATAAATTACGATACGTAGATAAACAGTAAATAAATACTATAAACAACAATGAAACTGTCATACCATTCAAATTCCAAATAAAATTTCAATCCGGAAGAATGTAAAAAATCTGATGAGGGCAACACATGACTTTCCTTATATAATGCAATGAATTTACTACTTTTACAGAAAAAAAAATAGGTTTTTCTTATAGTGGATACTTATATTCTTTCCAAGATATTGAATTTTCGGCAATTAGTCGTCATTTTCATTGATTTAGCGTCATTTTAATCCATTTGGCGAGATTTTCGTTAATTTGACAACATTTTATAAAGTCGGCAAGTTGGCGACGTTCCGCCAAATTCGTCGCCAAAATTTCTCCAACCTTTACTGACGGAGAAATAAGTTATTCTTATGGCAGATAAATGACTATTGGCGTTCAAATGCAAAAGGATTACTTAAAGTATCTTTTCTCATGAATGGAACGAGCTAGATCCACGAGAATGATGTCACCTAATTTATCGCATGGTATTACATATGAAAAGTGAACATGTTTCTCAATAGGGAATATATTTTTTTATTTTATATCACTTTTTGATAATTTTTTTGAAAAATGTGCAATATCTCGAGAACGGTTCATGTTAGCGTTCTAAACATTATGTTAATCGTTTTCTAATGAAAAATTACATAAGAAATGTCAATTTGCGTAACTTTATTAGCGGTTTTGATTTTTTGACGATTTTTTCAAAATTTCACTCGAAAATTTAGGGTGTTCTCAGCATTCGATTACGTTTAAAAACAATAGGCTTTCAGTGTTTACGGATTATGATTTTTGTACCAAATTTCGTTCGAATCGGTCCATTTGTTCGTCAGTTATCGTCTCCACTGGCTCACTGACACACACACATACACACACACACAGACATCACTTCAAAAATGTTTGATTCGTGATCAGGGATGCTTGAAACGTGCTCTCCCGTTGAAAACTCGAATTCGAATTTTCGACCTCGTCACAACACTTTCCTTATACATTATGTATATAAGGAAAGTAAAAAGTTCATCCATGTTGTTCAGAAGAAATCAAAGAACAACGCACAAATTAACTTTCCACTGACAAAAACAGTTTTATCTAGACAATTTTTACTTAGTTAAGGTTATACCGCTTTGCACAAGTGCTTGCTGGAAGTATATATGAAAGGTAAATATAAAAGGACATTATATATGAAAGGTATTTATAAAAGGACAGAATATATGGAAATATAGTATATATGACAGTATATATTCCAAACAGATAAAATTATTAATTCCTGCAAATGCGCAATTTGTGCGCTATAAAATTAACTCGATATCATCTACCAATCAATATTTATACATGTGTATAAACACTAAAAGTTTAAAATTTATGATCTTCAAATACGTAGAAGAAAATAATAGTTTGAGTATCTAGATGTTCTTCTGACAAAACGAAGAATGATATTTTTACTCATCGCTCATATAAAAGTTCCTAATAACTGTTATTATAATTATATGGTATTTTTTGAGAAAACCTTGATAAATTAGGGTGTTACTATGGGGCAGTTTTGCTGAAATTTAGAGCTTAGATTTAATAATTACTGCGAGACCAGAAAGTGTTCTCACATTTGATGAGACACTTTTATGTGAGTATTTATTGTAGTCAAAACGGCGAACAAAGCGTGTAGTCTGGCTGGCTTCGAGGTTTATTAGGACTTGAACCTAAAGGTCAGAAGACTATAAATTTAGGGGTGCCATACCATTTATACATGTGTCTAAACACTAAAAGTTTAAAATTTATGATCGTCAAATACGTAGAAGAAAATAATAGTTTGAGTATCTAGATGTTCTTCTGACAAAACGAAGAATGATATTTTTACTCATCGCCAACATAAAAGTTCCTAATAACTGTTATTATAATTATATGGTATTTTTTGAGAAAACCTATATAAATTAGGGTGTTACTATGGGGCAGTTTTGCTGAAATTTAGAGCTTAGATTTAATAATTACTGTGCGACCAGAAAGTGTTCTCACATTTGATGAGACAATTTTATGTGAGTATTTATTGTGGCCAAAACGGCGAACAAAGCGTGTAGTCTGGCTGGCACCGAGGTTTATTAGCACTTGAACCTAATGGTCTGAAGACTATAAATTTAGGGGTGCCATACCATTTATACATGCGTCTAAACACTGAAAATTTAAAATTTATGATCTTCAAATACGTAGAAGAAAATAATAGTTTGAGCATCTAGATGTTCTTCTGACCAAACGAAGAATGGTATTTTTACTCATCGCTCATATAAAAGTTCCTAATAACTGTTATTATAATTATATAGTATTTTTTGAGAAAAACTAAATAAATTAGGGTGTTACTATGGGACAGTTTTGCTGGAATTTAGAGCTTAGATTTAATAATTACTGTGAGACCAGAAAGTGTTCTCCCATTTGATGAGACACTTTTATGTGAGTATTTATTGGGGCCAAAACGGCGAACAAAGCGTGTAGTCTGGCTGTCACAAAGGTTTATTAAGACTTGAAACTAAAGGTTAGAAGACTATAAATTTAGGGGTGCCATATCAGAGGGGCTGAGCTGGGCGCACTAAATGTGCAATGGTGCCATTGGGTAAGGAGTAGCCAGTAAGCGCCAAAAAGAAGTACAGGCGGGGTTACTCCCCCCACACCGAGAAAAACACATCCTGTGACCAGAGAACGAGATCATACATGGGAGAAGACAGATGGAATTTTGAGACAAGAGCAGACCAGAAATAAGACAATCATGATTCTTGACTTAAAAATGAGATATACTAAAATGACTTAAGAAAGATGCTGGTGAACAGTTGTTCAGAGTTGACTGGTGCAGATATGTTATGATGACTTGTAGATAGAACCGCCTAATAGCATGAAATAAGTGGAGTGTTTGAGTTAGCAGTATTCAATTAAGTTACTAGTGGGCATTACACGTCGAGTTGATGCGTGTAACTACAGACGATATTGACCAAGTCCTGCTAACAAGGCCCGGATTGAAGGTATGTGTTCATCAATCATCCACAGGTTAATTAATACGTTAAGTGTATGGTTCAGGGTCTCACATGCTCTCCTCTCACATTCTATCTTAATAAATAATTAATAGGAAGAGTAGTTAATGTATTGGAATTGAATAGGTATTCTGTGTCTTTAATAAATGTTATTGTTAAGTTTAAATTGGTCTAATCTTTTTATTAATTAATAAATTTCCTTTACAGGACTCACACGAAAGGTAAAATAATTGGAGGGTTTATAGCGGCACAACATAGCAATGTACATCAAATATAATTCCCCTATATGAGAATAACGGCCATGTCAAATTGATGAATTTAATATTAAAATAATAATTACTAAATGAATTTATAATTAAAATTTTAAGCTTTTATTCTTCTTTTTCGGTTGCCACAATTACAATAGCCTTAATGAATGTTGTTCGAATAGAATTATTAAAATATGTTGTGTTCCAAGAATTACAAACACACACAAATGTAAACACATATATAATCTTACATACAACGTATATACAAATAAACGAATACAAAATCACAGACATGCATATAAAATTACAGACATACATTAAAAATGAAAATCTTTAATTTTTATTCTGTGGTGCTCTAAATTTACAAATCCTTCGAAATTTCCAAATTCAAATACCCAATTCCTTCATAATATTTATATCCATGCTTAAATTATGCAATTGTGGAAAATGAAAATTATGAGGTGCACTGCAGTGATAAGTAAATTAGAAAAATATTTTCTGTGGGCATATAATTACCATGTGTATTATCACCATGCTTATTTCGGTACACAAATCCTTGAAGAAATAATATTTCAAAACATTTTGCTGCAATCTTAGAAGCTTCTGCATTCTCCAGAGTTTGATAAATAACTGTATTTAAAAAAATTTGTACCGAAAAGTCTAGGTAAAATAGAAAATTTTGTACATTACTCCTTACTACTAGATGGAAGTTTTCTAAAATGACGCAGAAAAAAAGCTAACTACAACTTCGTGCTACAGAAAGATAATGTTTAGATCAAAGTAATAATAGGTCAGATTCAGAAAAGCTAAAAAAATTATTGAAGCAAGTTATTATTAGAACACATTTTGAAGAGTTATACCACAGTTGTTGGCATTTACCTTTACAGAATAATACTATACAGCCGCAAGTATGTATTCTTTGTTCGAAGAATGGAATTTTTTACAGTTTTTAGAAAGTATATGTATAGTTTTAAATGTTGTATCTCAAATTATAGCATTAGATCAATATGCCGTACTAAAAGTATTTATTTGTGTTTTATTGCCGCAGTTTTTGACCTATTATTGGACCTAAATGGAATAGAATTATTAAAATAATGGTAAAAATACTGGTACTCAAATGTTCTCCTATGTATAAGATCTAAACAGCTCTAGAAACTCTCCCACTAGCATGAAATTGCTATAAGTCAAAAGTCTGCACAAGTATAACAATATGTCACAAACTAGTTACCTCATACATTTCCCAGATGGATTACCTTTATCAGAGCGTCTAATAACAGTAGTTGTCGTAGGCAGAAATTGTCCGAGGGCAATGTTGCCACTCAACTTTGACCATATATTAACAAGCTTCGCATACAATTTACATAATGCCAAAAGTAGTTTTAGTTGAAATCAACTAAATATTGTTAAACTAAATAGTAACAAACAAGACGTTTATGAAGAAGCTCTGATATGGTGGTAAAAGATGCGTTTATTTCTGATGAAACTATTAAGCATTTGTATTATCTTTTGTATGCTCCTTTCTTACAATCATACGAATTTAAAAAAACCCGCAAGTGACATCTACTGAACCAGAAATGGGAATTTTTAGTGACCCCTCCCCCCTCCTACGCTCTTAGGAATCGTCACTAAATCCATATCAATCATCATTCAGCTCTATCTATAATAGTAAATGCTAAATCCAGATCAGTTATGATTAAAGCTCTATCTATAGCTAATATTGAAAGAGGGTTCCAAATAAAATTTTAATTTTCCAACAGCTACGAAATTTTACCCAGTTATTCTTCAGGTCACGTCCGAAGGCTCAACAAAGATATGTCTTTATATTTCGAGTTAGTGCATCAGGGATTTCGTATGGATGCGCCATTTTGAGCGATTTTTGCATAAATCGGTTCCTGTACTATTGGAAGTAATATTGCAGTGATTTCTCTATAACACCATCGGAAAGTATCGAAGAATGACCTTTTCTACGAGCTATAAATCTTTAGGAATTGCCGATGTTGGTCCCGAGCCAAGCTCGGACTCGAGACAAGGAGCTTACAAGACCGACATTATATAGCTAGACAAGAAGCTATCTTAGGATCCGAATTTATATATCTACAGATTCCTAGCATACACTATCGATGTCTTTGGGACGAGCAGAGTTGGCTGCTGCCACAAACAGCAGCCGTGGGAAAATTCTTTTACACTTGTAAAAAATTGAATATTTGTCAAAATATGAAATTTTTTTAAATTACATATGAATTTTTTTTTAATTTGATATGAATATTGCTGCCTTCATAAATTAAAGGCTCGTACAATTCTAATTTCTAGCGCAAATATTATGTGACCTATTCCAATAAAAGAAATAAATTACTTTATTCCTGAATTTGTTATAAATTTTAATGCATATATTTCAAATTGAAAGCATACACTTTACTCATGCATTTTCAAAACTCTCCTAACAGAGACATGAAACAATATTTGTCTGTTCGTTCGCTCGATAACTGCCGTAAAAATGACTTTATCAAAATGAAATTGTTCAGAGGGTCTGTGGGACACATGGAAATGTAAATAAATAATATCACCCAATTAGTTTTGGATTGAAACCGGTTTGAAAAAATGAAATGCATTGAACCCTAAGGGACCTAATTTTTCAAACATATTTTAAGCGAATTTAAAATTCACAAATTGCTTCGAAAGTTTTAGAAAATATTCAAATTGTCCCATAAAATATATAAAAAAACTTTCAGCAAAATATATTCAGTTGTTTGTAAATAAAAATTGAAATAGTAATTGCATTCATATTATATGACGAGATCACGTGAGACTCTTCAAAATAAAATATGGTATCCATCTTGTGTCAAAATCGTGATTTTTAAAGTTCTTTTTAATTTATATTTAGTGTTGTATCCGTCTTAAAACCGCTTTATTTTTGATTAATTTCTGTGCATCTATATTCTGAAACAACGCAATTACAATATATTTGAGTTTAAATGATCAACGAACTTTGATTATTTCTATAACGAAATCTAATTTTAACGTATGCAGAATGTAATTATATCAAGCTGTAAAATGAGCTGTCTAAGAATTACTGAATTTTTTTAGCGCAAAATTATTTAGCTCTGGAGTCTGGAATAAAGCTGATATGAATGAAATATTCATTGATTTTACTTACAGAAGCAGAAGATATTATAGCAATGACTTTTTCGATGAAGTTTTAAGCATAGATAAAGTACTTTTACCTTCATGGTTTTAAGTATTTAAGTAAAATAAATTATTGTAGTATTGTGATGAATGAAATGAATAGAATAAAAGTGTATGAATGAAATAAATATTCATTGCTTTTACATAGAGAACCAGGCGACTTATATTTCGATGACGTCATTTGAATAGAGTTAATATATTTTTCGACGAAGTTTAAAATTTTCAAATAAAATAAATGATTGTAGTAATGTGATAATTTTAAAAATATTACCGCTAAATGAATCGCATTTTAGAGAAGTTTAAATAAAATTACATTGCAGTTGGAAAGTGTTTCATAATCAATGTTTTATGCATAAATGATCTTTCTTGTTATTAGGTATACTTTAAACTGCGTCTTAGATTGTAATCATTGAATAGTAAAGAATTCCTACTTTTTTTACAAATTTCCGAAATACAGTTCTACTTAACTGTTCTACATCCTGGAAGCCAGGTTACAGTGCGCGAACTGGGATTTTATTTTTTGATATATTATTTTGCTGTTACAGATTAATTTCATTGTTTTGCCGTCAGCCGCGTTAGGTTATCCTAACAAATAATTTAAATACTTAGTTTTTACGTACGGTGCACGTACACCAGTGTTGGGAAAGCGAATGAACGATACCAAACGTTGCACAAACAGATTTATTGTGCAGCGAAAAACTCACAGCAAGTGCTCAAAGTGGCGACCACGCGTGTCATTACACCGTTCACACCGGCGAAGGAATGACTGACGCACCCTCTCGAAGATTCCGGTTTTTATGTTAATGTGGTCTGCGGCAACAACGATGCGCGCTACGAGATCTTCCGTCGAGTCCACAGGCGTCTCGTACATTAAGATTTCATGTGGCCCCAGAAGAAATAGTCCAGTGGGTTGAGGTCTGATGAGCGAGGAGGTCACGCGACAGGTCCGCCACGTCCGATCCAGCGTGCGGGACATGCGGCATTCAAGAAGTTCCGGACCGTGATGGAAAAGTATGCCGGGGCTCCGTGCATAAACCACATGTCGCGCTGGATGGGGAGCGGAACGGCCTGCAATAAACTGGGCAGCACGTGTTCCAAAAGGATACGGTATGTTGCGCCGGACAAACGGTCTGGCAGGATGTACGGGCCGACCAGGTAATCAACAAGGATACCTGTCCAGATGTTCACGGTAAATAGGTGCTGGTGTTTACCATGGGTTGTGCAGTGGAGATTACAGGTAGACCACGCGTGTTGATTGTGCATGTTGAAAATGCCTTCTCTGCTAAACGTTGCCTCACCGCTAAATTAAACTAATGCAGGCCATTGTGGATCGGTATTCCTCATCCCGAGCATCCACTGCACAAAGGCTGCCCGGCGGGGTGCAAAGATTGCACCTGTTGCACGTGGTAGGGGTGCATGCGTTCCTCGTGTAAAATACTCCACTCCACTTTCTGAGAAACACCCATTTCGTCTGCCACAGCTCGCGCATTGGTGGACGGAGCTGCTGCAAATCTCGTCAGGATTCGTTTTTCCAGTTCAGACGTTCGTGCAATTCGCGAACGTCCTGTATTGCTGTTAGCGATGGCGAACGACCCGGTTTATCGCAGTCGCCGATCGACACTGGCAAAGGTAGGATGACTGCGAATACGACGCGTTGGAAACCGCTGCTCGTACAATCTTCGTGCTGCGCGTCCATTCCCTTTGGCTTCACCGTATGTGAGGTGCATGTCGGCCAATTCCTCGTAGGTGTACTCCGCCATAGCATTCACGCAATGTGTCGGACGATGTTATCACGGGGATAACTTGCAGCGTTGAAGTCGTGCCGGTTTTTAAAGGGCAACGTGTGCTCTGATTGGCTATCGCCGGAACCTACTAGGAGCCAGTTATGTTGATTCTAGCTCCCTGCATACGGTAACTGCGTTCATGTCTGGCGTAGGAGATACTACGTAGGCAGGTACACAATGACGTCCGAGGCGCTGACTGCTTCGTGCTCGACGCGGTTCGACGTGCCCTTTTTCTGCCTCTCAAAGTGCAATGCGACCCTATGTTCCATGGTAATTATTGCTCTTCTGGTGGGGTACTATCACCCCTCTGCTTTTGTAAAAACAATTCCGTTACAGTTTATGTAGGAGGGGCGGATTGCGGATATAGAAGATGAAAATGCTTATTTAGGACAAATTACGATCGACGGCGTATTTATGCTATTATTTAGGGCATATCACGCCTATTTATAGAGCTTGGAGCAGTAGCAATACAGTTATTTAATTAAATGGGCTTACGTATTCGTAGGTATCACGACGCATCGGTGCGCCATGCGCGTGCTCAGTGGAAGTATCCGGATTGCTTAAATATATCGACAGCTACTTCAATAAATTTATGGCAGTCATGAACTTTTTGAAAATGTCATGCTTACGTAGTACGTAATACGCAGTCGTATTAAGACGTAACGGTTGATGTGGCTTGTGCTCGCGACATGGGAGTGGCTTAGGGTTCGGTCCGCTCGCGCAGCGGGCTAAAACGTGTTTAGGCACTTATGTAAGGCGTAATATGCCAGTTAAGTGGTAAAGCTATAGATTAAAAAAATTGCTGACTAGTAAACAGCAAATCTAAAAAATTCTCCTACTAAAGAATATTTTCACTATCCAAATATTTTTACTGTGACTTTAGCCTCTTTTGCCGCTTACTGAGATGTATAACGTGTGCACAATGTTATGCCACCCAATGAAAGATTAAATCTACACATTAACGAAATATGGTGGCAAATACGCAAATATCTGGTTTGCTGCCACTAAAATGACACTTTTAAGCAGGTAAATTTCCAGTTACACATTTATCCCTTTCGCTACGGCGGCATTCCGGAGCAGCCGCGTCTCAAAAGACGGAGCGCTTCGCTTTCGAACTGTTCCCAAAGGATGGCAATTTTTTTGCGATAAGCCTAACTCTCGAAAAAAATTCACTAAAAATCACCTATTCAACACAGAAATCTACTTTTATTCAGGAATAAAAGAAATATTTATTTTCTAGTTGATGTATATTTTTCATACAAATCTGAATACAAAATACTGGTTAGTTGCTCCCATTCTTTTATCCGAAATAAACAAAGAATTTCACTGCCTCTAAAACCCAAACAAAAAAAATACTCTATATTCCTATGATTCACCAACGAAATTATATCGCTGAAATAAAACCAAAACCCGAAACTCAATTATAAAATTGTTGATGTTGCGAGAATTGCTTTGTATGTTTATATTACAAAATCATGTTTCACCGCTCCAAATGGAGAAATAATTTATTGGATCCTCCTTATTCCAAGGTCATGCAATTGCAAAATACATTGAAGTTAGTTCCACGGACATTTAACGCCATGTAGTAGACAAATTAAAACGTTCCACTTGAAGGCACGCATGCGTGCCACTCTCCATTTACGGTAAAGTTTCCTCCGTTACGAGTGCGTGCCGTCCGTCCTTGAATGCAAGTTCGCAGCCGACACGCGGGCGTGCGAATCGTCCCGAAAGTGTTATAAAGGAAATTACATCTATGTGAATGTGTTCTTTTATTGATTTATATGAGAATTACACGGAATAAGGGGTATATTATATAAAATACCGTTTTAAGCAGGTAAAGAGATAACATGAGATTATCATTTTACGTATTTGTTCACCTGCCTAAATAAGTCTCTTTTCAAGAGCCCTTTTAAGCAAGTAAGAAAGTGTGTAGCAGATAAACTGATGCTTAAAATGATGTGTTTAAAACGGTATTTTCATAGTAAAATAAAATATACCCATTAATATGTGCAATTCTCATATAAATGAATAAAACAACACTTTCATATAGCTATAATTAATTTCAAATGTGTAAATGGAAAATTAACTGTTCTAGAGCCAGTAAATCCAGATTTTTGTGTGTTTCTACCCATATTTTTTATTGGGTTGTACAGAAACTAATTTTGGCTTTTCCGTAAGGCAGCTGTAGTAGCACGCAAACGATTTTAATGTTATTTGAAAGAATGTTTTAAGATTGCATTGCGGCAAATGACATATGGGCAATATTCATGATATATGGGCAATTCAACTTCCTAAGATACAACTGATTATACTATGTGTAGTACACCTTCGTAAAATACAACTGACATATGGGCAAAATTCCTGACATTGTGACAACTGACACATGACATTGTGGCAAGTGACATTGATCAAATTGTTCAAATTTTGAAACGATTGATAACTGGTGATGAAAAATTGATTGTATACAGTAACATTGAGCTCAAATAATCATGGGCAATCCTGGTTGAGCCAGCTTGAACAACATCAACAGCTGAAAGAAGGCCATGCACAGTTTGGTAGGATTGTATGGGAATTGCTAATTTTCAGCTTTTCCCAAAGACCGAAAAGCTGAATTTCTATGTGTACTGTCAAAAAATAACAAAACTAAAAGATGTTTTGCAAGAAAAGCGCTAGGAATTGGTGAATGGTAAAGGTATTGTGTTCCATCATGGCAATGCCAAACCACATACATCTTTAGTAACTCGTCAGAAACTATCAGAGCTTTGTTGGGATGTGTTACTACATCCACTATATAGTCCTGACATTACACCATCAGACTACCGTATTTTTCGTGTTGTACAAAACTCCTGGTCAGATAAAACATCCATTTCAGATAACAGTGTCAAATCCCACATGGAATTATTTTTTTTTTTTTGCAGGAAAATATCAGACGTTCTTTAAAAGTAGAATTTTGAAATTGCCTGAAAAATGGCAAATGGTTATTGAACAAAATGGTCAATAAATTACTGAGTAAAGTTATTTCTTCGTATAAAAAATTATTTTTTTTGTTTTAATGAAGAATAAACGAAAGTAGTTTACAAACAACCCAGTAGTGTATACTTAATTTAAATTATTATTGTATGCATGTAATTATCTGTGATTATTAACAAAATTTTGGATTTCATCTTTACATATAATACGGATACCTCTCTTACTCTCTAAATGTGGATTTCTTACAAAACTGTGTGTTTACCTTGGTTGAAGCATATTAAGATTACACTCTGCAATACATTAATTTCAAATTCAAGATTAGATGTATGACAGCTTTTTCAAACTTTCTTTGTTTATTTTCAGTTAGTTTTACATTTTGCCACATTTGATGATCTACCACTTCATTTTACAAAATTATTTCAACTGGAGTTTTCTTTCCCTTAAGCTGTTTTACAATTACAACATTTCCAAATTCCTAAACTCCATTACTTTCTTTCAATCTAATTAGAGTGGCACGACAGTGTACGCATATTTTGTAGAAAGTGGCGGCTGGTGAATCAGTGCATTTATAGTTGCCAAGCTTTTCGGTTTGTCTAGCGTCAACATTTGTCGAGGACAAAAATATTTACTCGCCAGCATGTCAAGAGATGCGCATTTTTACAGCTCGTTTTCGAAACATTATTTGTATAAATGTTGCGTGTATATGAACCCCTCTATTTCTTCTATTTGCGCCCATGTCGTATTTTTGAATTCGGGTTTATTGGTTCTTTTGCACTGACAAAGTGGATCCGGTACATCTTTGTGCAGTTTAAATGTCTATCCTTTTGAGAGAATGATTTATCCTCCCTTATTAGATGACTTTGTAGTGGATTTTTACTTAATCTGTCAAAAGTGACTTAACTGAAACTTAGAGTACTTGAGTAGTATTAGAGTACTTGATATGTCGACCTTTTGGTCCAAGGACAATAACACACGACGGCAGTATTTAAATATAAGTCAGTTTATTGGGGACTTCACAGAAATTACAGCAGATTGCTGTTTAAAGCAACGGAAAACGAGTGTGCAATAATAATTAGCATAAATACTAATTGTTATTGCACATACCCAGAATAGATGACAATTATACAAGATACTACAATATACTAAGCTGATGATAATGCATACATAGATACGCATTTACAAAGCGTATATGCTTACCCCGGCATTTTGTTTCTTCGCTCCGTATTGCGGCTACGCCCAGAATACTAGACTCTTCTTAGTCATCGTTGTATCGAATGGGGTTTCCTTCCACTCACTACTGGAATCCTTCATCGTTTATTCAAGCACCCTTCTTTCATTTCAAGAACTCTCTGCTCTAGAACACTCTACTCAAGAACCCACTACATACGCAGTCATTACTCAAGAAGCCACTCAAATTCTCACGATCCGAAACATATTCCTATTGCACCGTAGGAGCGCAGAAAATGCTTATTAGGTCGGCGATTCGTCTTACAACCGAACCAATTAGAATTGTTAGGTTAAAGAAACATAAATTATAATGCAAACTGAGGGAAATAATAATCGAAAGGTTATTTAGAACTCACAGCTTCGATACAGCTGTATGCTGCAATATGACTTCAAGTGTCTTGAATAGCCGCTTTAAGTTTGATTTCAAGTCATCTTGTGTGTTACTACTCGTTTCGATGTGGCTCAACTGTATGTTCTTTATTCTGCTTTTCAATTGGCTTTCTCAGGTCGACTCTTGATCTAGGACATGTGTATATGAATTTCTCCGTTTCTTCTGTTTGTGAATTTTTCGTTTTTTTGACTTCTGTTTCGTTGGTTCTCTTGCACTGATAAAGGGGACCCAGCGCATCTTCGAAACAACTGTATGCTGCATTATTATTTTTATTTGTACTTAAATGGACGGTGGACGTTTATTTTATTTTATTTATTTATTGACTTAGAAACGTGAAAATTTGTATAAATATTCCTCTTAACATTACTATATAAAATACCATTAATTTTTTTTCAATTTTGTCATAATTTTGTATATTTTTTTTAATTTTATTTTTTTTAACGAAATCTTGAAAATGCTCCTTGCGTGCCATTTGTTAACATTTTTGATTAATTTTACATTACGATCACTCAAAATCACATTATAAACAAATTTGGGTATTTATTTTTAACTCAGAAAGGTAATTTTTAAAGAAATATTTTTCTGCATTAAAACTTAATTTTCATCATTTAATTATATTCTTATTCACTTTTAATTACCTTAATAAAGTCCAATTATAAAATGCATACCCAGTTTCGTTAAAAAGTATGAGAGGTGTCTTCTTGACAAATTTCAACAAAAATTAAGACGCATTGAGCATTTTAAAAATGTAAAACCTTTGCAAATTCCTTTTAGAAAAAAATGCATTCAACCTTTTGCTTAAGGAAGGGACAGCGTCCATCCCAAACGAAGAACCTCCCAAAAAGACAGGTATTTGACATGCCCTATCCCAAACAGTTCGATCCCTCTTTGCAGGCATTGGCGTCCGTGGAAATCGCCGACAGAAACATTGCACCTGCTGCAGCAGGTATGGATAGGGTGTGTCAAGTACCTGTCTCTTTGGGAGGTTCTTAGTTTCGGATTGACGCTGTCCGACCCGTAAGCAAATTTTAAATGTGTAAAATAATGCTATATATATTGAAACTTTTTTTAGTCGATTTTTGCTCATTTTAACATCCACCGTCCCCTTAAATACGCTGCTTACGTTTTCATTACTCATGAAAGGCTTCACAGCTTCCACTAAAGTTATGCACGTATGTTATTGCCCATTTTGTCATGTTTCAAATTAATCCGCTCTCCCCCTACCTATGAAAATCTATATTTCGATCTGAAAACTATATGTTTAAAATGTAAGGTCGGATTCAAATTTGGAACGAAAGATCGTTTAAGTTAAGTTTCGAGATGTTCTTCTGACCAAAGGGTATATTTCAATTCCACGTTGGCACAAATGTTCTTCAATTTTTATTTTATTTTTGTGATTTTAATTTTTGGAGAAAATATTATATGGTTTCGTGTATTTCTATAAGAAAATGTTACTTAAAGTTATCGTGTAAATTTAACAATAACAATAACCTTAGAGAATTTTGTTCGAATTTCTTTAATATAGGCTATGTTCCCAGAATTACGAAGATAGACGTATACACAGAAGTGCGTATATATAAGCGTACATGCAGCATATACACCATAACCCCACACACAATCACAATCATGCATGCAAAATTACAAAAGAAATTATTACCTATTACAGACGGCGTTATTCTATAAAACAAACGGTGTATAAGCAGACATACATTAAAAGAAAAGTTTAATTTAACGTGTAATTTAATTAAAGATTTAGTATTCTGTGGTGTTCTAAAGTTACAAATCCATCGAAAGCTGAAATTTAAATCCTCATCTCCGTCGTACTATTATCTTCATGCATAAATTATGTAATTGCGGAAAATAAAAATTATGCGTGCATTAGAGTGATTGAGGTGAACTTGAAATATTTACACTGTGGGTAGTTTTTACGAAATTTATTATCAGCGTGTTCATTTCGGTGCACAATTTCTTAAAATATTTAATTTCAAAACATTTTTCTGCAGTCTTAAGAGTTTGAAAAATAACAGTATTTAAAGAGAAATTAAATGTTACGAAAAGTCCGGGTAAAATAAGAAATTTTATACATTATTTCTAATTACTCGATAAAAGTTTCGAAAATAACTTGGAAAATAAATGAACTAAAACTTCGTGCCAGAGAAATATAATGTTTAGATCAATGTAATAATAGGTCTGATTCAGGAAAGCTGAAAAATATTTTTTGAAACAAGCTATTAGAACACATTTTGAAAAGTTATACCACAGTTGTTGAAATTTATCTTTACAGAAGAATATTATACAAGCGTAAGTATATGTTCTTCGCTTAATGAACCACAACTTCGTGCTACAGAAAAATAATGTTTAGATCAATGTAATAATAGCCGTGATTCAGAAAGGCTGAATATATGTATGAAACTAGTTATTAGAACACATTTTGAAGAGTTATAATTCAGTTGTTGAAATATTTCTTCACAAACGAATATTATACAGGCGTAAGTATATGTTCTTCGTTTAATGAACCGCAACTTCGTGCTACAGAAAAATAATGTTTAGATCAATGTAATAATTGGTGTGATTCAGAAAAGCTGAAAATATCTTTGAAACTAGTTATCAGAACGCATTTTGAAGAGTTATAATTCAGTTGTTGAAATATTTCTTTACAGAAGAATATTATACAGACGTAAGTATATGTTCTTCGTTTAATGAACCACAACTTCGTGCTACAGAATAATAATGTTTAGATCAATGTAATAATATGTCTGATGCAAAAATCTGAATAAAGTTTCCAAGTAAGTTATTAGAACACATTTGAAAAGTGTAGGTTTATCTCAATTTATACTGTTGGGCTATCTCAGTTCATAATGTAGGGTTGTTGTTGTTGAGACCCAGACCGTCCGACCTACCAGAAAGGTGTAAGGTAACCATAATGTATGGTTATCACAATTTATAGCATTAGAACCAATATACCGTACCTTGATCTCAATATTCCTGATGTGTTATTTTAGCCCAAAACTAATTAAGTAATTAAAATATTTTATTGTATTCAGATTAAAGTACAATAAAGTATAATTTTTGTTTTGTAAAATAGAAAGTACATGTGTGTGTGTGTGCGTGGGGGGGGGGGGGGGTCCAGAGAAAAATCCAAGTAATCTACAAATACAAAATTGGATACACATATGATTTTGCCAATTCGATAAACAACTCGTAGAAATAATTCTCATATGCTTTTGCTCTTGTATTTTCTATTTATTTATTTAATGTAAGTGAAATTAATACCAATTTTCTGACGAATCGGTTGATAGCAATAGAATCTATATATATACTAATTGCCAAGTGTCCGTCTGTCTGTATGTATGTCTGTCCGTCTTTCTGTCACGCTTTTCTAGGCACTTCCCGAATAGATAGAGACTTGCAATTTGGTACACGGCTCGATCGTTCGATAAAACCCCCTGAAAAAATCGAATTTTTCGAAAATGTTCTCTAGAGGGGTGCTCCACACCAAAACATTCGAAAAGTGAAATGATAGGAAAGCATACTTTGCCATAAGATAAAGATTTCAAATTTGGTGTATGGGTAAATCGTTCGACAGGTAGAAAGTGTGCAATTTCAGATTTCCAATATTTTCTACTTAAGGGGGTGCCGCACACTAAAATGTTTGATTTACAGAATAAATGAGAAACGGTTCCTTTAAAATTTGATAGAGGCTTGAAATTTAGTATATGGAATAATCATTTGATAAAAACACCCAAGAGGATTATAGTTTTTAAAAAACGTTCGTTTAAGGGGGTGCTCCAGAGGAAAACGTTCGAAAGGTAAACTGATAAGAAAACTTACTTCGGGATAAGATAGATATTTGAAATTTGGTGTACAGGTAGATAGATAGTTTGGAAGGAAGAAAGTGAACAATTTCAGTTTTCCAATATTTTCTACTTTAGGGGGTGTAGCACGTAAAATTCGATTTTTGGAATGAGGTAGAAACACTCCTTTTAGGACGTGATAGAGGCTTGATATTTGGTATATGGGCGAATCATTTTATAGAAATACCAAGAAGAATGGAGTTTTTCAAAAATGTATATTTAAGGAGGTTGGGTACTCCACAGAAGAAAACATTCGAAAGGTGAAATGATATAAAAAGCATGCTTCGCGATGAGACAGAGTTTTCAAATTTGGTTTACGTGTAGATAGTTAAAAAGGAAGAAAGTGTGCAATTTCAGTTTTCCAACATTTGCTATTGTAGGGGGTTCCACGCACTAAAAAATTCGATTTGACGAACAAATGAAAAACGTCTCCTTTACAATATGATAGAGGCTTGAAATTTAGTATATGGGGTAATCATTTGATAAAAAAAACCCTACGATTATTACGGTTTTTCAAAAATGATCATTTAAGGGGGTGCAACAGAGAAAAACTTTCGAAATATGAAGTGATAGAAAAACATGCTTCACAATATGATAGAGACATCAAATTTGGTGTACTGGTAGATAGTTTGAAATGAAGAAAGTGTGCAATTCCAGATTTCCTATATTTGCAAATTTAGAGGATGCCGAACACCAATATATTTGATTTTCGGAATAAATGAGACACGTTTCCTTTAAAGGTGATAAAGGCTTGATATTTGGTATATGGATTAATCATCTGATAAGAAACCCAAGGCGAACAGAGTTTTTCAAAAATGTTCATTTATATGTGTGTTCCACAGAAAAACTTTCGAAAGGGGAGATGATAAAATAGTATGCTTCGGGATGAGATAGAGATTTTAATTTAATGTACTGGTAGATAGTTCGGAAGGAAGACGTGCGCAATTTAAAATTTACAATATTTTCTTCTTTAGGGGGTTCCGCACACTGAAATATTCGATTTGCCGAATAAATGTGAAACGCGAATTATTAATAAAATGACAATATTCAGGGGTTGCTTATTACGAGGCCGTTGATTTCCAACGGGTATTCGGCTAGTTAATTACCAAATAACTTCTATATTAGTACCGCCATATTTTGTTTGGTACTTGTGAAACATTTTCTTGATTGTGACTAGAAAAACTCGATTGTGACTTGTTTTTCCATCAAAAAACCCAAAATGGATATTATATAATGGTTTAGTAAATAATGTAACTCTTAGTAATTATTGTAATTTTGCCATAGCAGTAAATTTTTTAGTAAATAAATGAAAATGTTCCAAAAAATTACTTATAAATCTGATTTTAAACCATGGATAACTAATCTAAATAAACCCGTTTTTGAAAATTACTTTTTTTATAAAGCTCTTCAGAGTACACTATTTGATACAAATTTTAGAAAATGACGTTCATTATTTAGTACCTTAACAGCTGACTTAATTTTAAAACACAATAGTTGTTTTAGTTCTGCGTTTGAACGTGCTAAGGAAGATTCTAGAAAACAAGGGCAAATAAGTTAGTTGGTTTATAGTTAATTGGCAAATAAGTTAGTTGGTTGCGATAGATATAAGGTAGTAAAGTGCATTAAAACTAGTTTGAAGGATGAGTTAAACAGCTTAACTGACATTTCTCACTATTCCAAAGACTTAGCAAAGTATTTAGCAACTATCTGAAAATATTTCATATTTGAGTAATAGATTTAAGCTTCCATTTGAAAAATATTTTTCATTTCTATCACCAACAGGTAGTTTTAAAATTGACTCTATTATTAAATCGCTCGGACCTTCAAAACCTTCTGGTTAAGGTGCAACTTCAAATAACGTTGCTAAAAAATTGTCCATGTACTTATTAAGCTTTGTTTGCCAAAATCTGCAATATAAATTTTGAAACAGGTATTTTTCCCTCTGAGTTAAAATTGACAGCTGTTATTTCTATATTTAAAAATATAATGTGGACAGCCGATGACATTCCTTATGTAATGCAATGAATTTACTTCTATCACAGTGAAAAAATGTTGAAAAGATCCAAGGTACAGTGCTTTAAACGTTGAATTGTACATTTGACGCTTTACAGGATGATAACATGTAATATTACTTCAAAGTACCCAATTAACTTATATTTTCGGTATCTCTAAATTAACAGTTATTAATATTAATGGCATCCCTAATAAGCAATATAATCTATATATCGAAATATTTTAATAAATAATTTATCAATTAGGCGTCATTTTCATTAAAGATATTGCTGTTATTATTTAACGACATATCGCCAAGATGGCGATATCCCGCTAGAAAATTGTCCAAATACATTACGTGATAGTGAAAATGAGACACCAAGAAGGAGTGGGCAGAAAAATATGCAAATTACACTGTAGACGCAGCTCACCGCGTTATGTAAATGATGCGAAATGCGCAGCAGTCCCGCGCAAGGAACCTGCAGAATCGGCAATAGTCGCGCCGCTCTGTCTGCCAGGGAAATCATTTTGCAATTTTTTTTTGTCCCAGAAGAAACGTGTAATAGCAGAGAATGTCAGGCCGCCGCAAACCGAGGCAGTTTCAGCAGACAGACGATTTCAAGCGGAGTATGCTGATCGGACTCAGAAGGATAGGTTGGTCCATACGTCAAATCTCAACGAACAGCCACCTACATGGGTCTACGGTGCAACTGCTGTGGCGAAGATGGTTGGGAAATAGGAATGTGGTACGTTTGAGGGGTGCCGGTACGGCAGAGCGACGTCAGCACGCGTGTGTCGACACATCCGCCAGCAACTGTTGTCAGTCTCGCAGGCTACTTCCGTCGGCCTTTTGCAGCATGTGCAGGACACCCTTGATGCTCCCATATCGACCAAGACCATTATCCGCCGATTGGTCGCCGGCGATCTGCACTTATGGTGCCAGTTAAGAAGACTGCCATTGACCAAATAGCACACAAGCATTTTTTATATACTAGAAGATATGCCCGTCACACAAATGAATTCACAAATTATTTCCTTCCATTTGACGCCGATTTTATAAATTTGGCGACTTTTTCCTCACTTTGACAACATTGAAAAGTCGCCAAATTGGCGACATTCTGACAAAATGTTGGCCTAGCGTTACGGATGGAGAAATTCTTATAGACGATTCTTATAGTCTTTCAAGATAACGAATTTTCATCAATTAGTCATCATTTTCATTGATTTGGCGTCATTTTTATCAATTTGGCGATATTTTAAAAAGTCGCCAAGATGCGATATTTCGCTAAATTTGCCTCTAAAATTACACCAAAAGTTATGTGCGAGAAATAGGTTATTCTTATATGTAAATAATTATTGACGGAATAATTATTTACAAATCTCAACGAACAGATAATGACACAGTAATTATCAAATAAAAAATCTAGTACCCGAAGTGTTTTCTCTCGTGCATAGACCGTGCTAGATCCACGAAAATAATGTTAACAAATGTGTCACATAACATTACATATGAAAAGTGAACATATTTTACAATAGTTTTTTTTTTATTTTTATGTGATTTTTTGATAAATTTATTTGAAATTGTCTAATATCTCGAGAACGGTTCATACTAGCGTTCTAATTTTTATGTCAATCATTTTATACGGAAAAATTACATAAGTCATGATTTATTTGCGTAATATTATTGAAGGTTTTCAGTTTTTGACGATCTTTGCATATTTTATTCGAAAATTTTGGGGTGTTTTGAACATTCGATTGCGTTTAAAACAGTAGGGTTTCAGTGTTCACGGATTGTAATTTTTGTGCCAAATGCTGTTTGAATTTCTCCCTTCTTTCTTGAGATTTCGTCTCCAAAGACAAAAACACACACACACACACACAGAGATATTACCACAAAAATGTTTGATTCGTGTTCATAGATGGTTGAAACGTGATCTCCTGTCGAAAACTCAAATTCGAATTTTATACACCATCATAATACTTTCCATATGCATTATACTATGTTATAAGGAATGTAAAAATATAATAAAATATATGTATCAAATTAGACCAATAAGTTTATTTTCAGTTTTTGTTAACAATGCTCTATACCAGTTGCTATTTTGAGTTATTGAGAAAATATGCATAGGAATTACCCATTTATCCGTACGTCTGTAACGCTTGGAGAAAAATTTAGCGAGAAATCGCCTACTTGGCCACTTGTGTTAAAATATTGTTGAATTGAAAAAAATGTCGCCAAGTTGATAAAAATGCCGCCAAATTGAATAAAATGACTTTTATTGAGTAATGAAATCATGCTTCGATAGGAGATAGTACTGTAATGATATTTCGATAGAGTTTGTCTGTCAGTCCAAACGTCCCACATAGTGAAACATTTGGCTACTTTTTAAATGTCACCAAATGCATCCAAATATTGCCAAATTTACAAAATATCAACAAATTGATAAAATTACACTAAATAATTGAAAATGACGCAAAATATAACCAAAACGATAAAAATCTCGCCAAATTGATAAAATTAGTTCATTTCACAACATCAGTCGTCCTAAGAAGAAACTGGTAACAGTAATATTCATGGACTACACTAGACAGTAATAAACATGGAATTTATGAAAGAGCCTCCATATAGTGGCAAGGTATGGGTGCACTTCATTTTTGATGAAACTGGTAATGATTTCTATTATATTTTACATACTTCCTTCTTACAGCCATACACTGTAAAACATTTGCAAGCATATCACTGAAATTTTCAGGGGAATCAGCTGTCCGTAATATATGTATATATACGTATATGTATGTATATATATATATATATATATATATATGTATGCATGTATGTATATATGTACGTATACATATACATATATATATATATATGTATAAAATTTTTCATAGATACTGCAGCTTATTGAAATATGAAGGGTACTATGCAAATATGATTAAATAAAGAATTTAAAGTTATGAAATGAAAATTCAAAATACATTTAATTTATTGCGCAAATGCAGCTTATAAATAAAATGATTTCAATAATAATAGTAGTTTGAAAATCCAATGAACGAAAAGTAAGAAGCTGCAACACGATAAACCTAACTTTCTAAAACACCCACAGAATAAAATATAAAACAGCAAATCACCATGATGATTTGCTGCACAGAATAAAATATAACACAGCAAATATAACACACCAAATATGACACAGTAATTATATTTTATTCTGTATAAAATATAACACAGTAATTATATTTTATTATGTGGGTGTTTTAGATAGTTAGGTTTATCGTGTTGCAACTTCTTACTTTTCGTTTATTGGATTTTCAAACTACTACTACTATTATATATATATATATATATATATATATATATATATATATATATATATATACTATTGCTCTATCTCACACAGGCATGTGTTTGGGTTAGTTAGAGTTACATACTCAGACCTGAGGAGGAATTTATCTCTGACTAATCATCGAATTTGGGTTGGTGCTGTTCTTTTCTCTTATCTGCATTATGGCAGTGAATTTGCTTCTATGGTGATGTTAATATTGCATGATTTTTTTTATTATTATTACATAAATTTTTATTATTACATATTTCTGATATATATATATATATATATATATATATATAAATAACGCTTTGGCAGACGATAATTTTCTGGATATTTCATATTTCAGAAATAAAGCTATAATTTTCATGAACGCCTGTAATTGCTATTTTCCTGATAGTTTGCAGAAATTATGAACAAAGTATTTAAAAAAATATAAGCAAATATGGCAGGATGTTTTACAGGGTATGACTTACAATACAACTAACACGTTTATTTACAAGCAATGCGTACGAAGGAACAATATACAGCAAATAACTCGATAACTACCTAACAAGGTCACTATACGACTGTCAGGGACAGTAAAATGACTATTAAATGCTCCACTAATTTCACAAAATAACATATATCATTCTCAAAACATTGAGGTATCTTCCAATTCAATGCAGCTCGTAACACATCTGCTGCTCACAAACTGAACAACGACTCTTTTTATATACTCCCCGTAGAAATTTTCAAAACAGGCTGTACCTGCAAGAATATTCACAATTTCGAGAAAGTTTTCATACCTTTTAAAAGCCGCTAAATTGACGATAAATCGATAAATCTGGGGACTCTGCCACCAGTGTTCAAGCATGGCAACCCTACATTGAGGTGATAGGAATGGCTGCCTGTAAAGGTATTTTTCCTGTTTGGTTTTTAAAAGATCATCCAGTGAAGACATTTTGCGTTTTCGTAGCAATATTTACATATGACTACATTTCTTTAAGACAGCTTTCAAACAATAACACCTTTCTTCTAAAGTTGAGAAAATTACCGTATAAATTATAAAATGCGTATTCACGAAAGTTTCAGATTTCATACAACTTATTTGCTGTCAGACCTGAATTTCCGATATTATCACAGAAAATGAATGGACTGCAACTTAATGCCACTGAAAAAGTATGTTCAGAACAATGTAATCATAGGTCTGGTTTAGAGAAGCTGGATAAATCTTGGAAGAAAAGTCATTACGTGAACATTAACTGAAGAGTAATTTAATACTTTACCTGCGAAATAATCTCCGGAAAAGAATAATCTGCAGGCCAAAGAATATTTTTACGAAGAACCTAACATTTGAGATTTTTTTTTTAAGTAATCGTTCTCAAAGTTTTAGTTTTTAAACTTAGAAATGACTTCCTTCTGAAGAAAAAAGGCAGTGGCTTCTGTCTGATGGAGCTGAAATGGATGATCGTGAATACAATAAATCTGATGTTTGCGGTACATTACTTTGTCTCTTCAATAATTCATTTCTTCTTTATTTCTTCAATAATTCATTAAATTAAGTTTTATTGCACAAAATAAAAGCCATAATTGTTTAAAATTACACTGGACTTATTTTCAAAGGTGCCATAGAGAAAATGCGAAAAAAGTAAAATATCTTGAGAACGGTTAGACCTAGAGAATGGGATTGGTCTTATTCTTTTCATCGTCAAAAATCACGTATAAAATAAGCATTTAATTGATGTATTTGATCATACGTAGTCTTTTATTTTTAGATTTAACGATTTTTGCGGGCTATTTCTTTTATCCCGAATCGTACCAAAATTTAATCAGCACCAGGGTCATCTACAAGAAACGACTAACCTACCAAATTTTATGAAATTCGGTAAATTAGTTTTTCAGTTAGAGTGGAAACAAAATATTCACAGATTCATAGACAGACAGACGCGCAGACACAGACACACATCCAGACACACACGGAGACAAACATAGACAGACTCCATGCTAAAAATATTTTTTCGTGTTCTAGAGGTCTCAAAACGTGTAGATCCGTCGAAAACTCTAGTCGCGACTTCCAATACTTTATCTATACATTACCATGTATTTCGGGGAAAACAACAATGTCAAAAATCTAATGTGGACAGCACATGACTTTTCCTATAGACTCATATGTATGTTCTCTTTATTTCTTCAATAATTCATTACATTACGCTGAATTTGCACTTTAAACCCAATTGTCGTTTTTATTTGGTATCTGGACTTATTACTTTCCTTATATACATAATGTATAAGGAAAGTATTGTGACGGGTCAAACATTCAAATTCGAGTTTTCAACGAGGCACGTTTCATGCATCCCTAATCACGAATTAAATACTTTTGAGGTGATATCTGTGTGTGTGTGAGTGTGTGTGTGTGTGTGTGTGTGTGTGTGTGTGTGTGTGTGTGTGTGTGTGTGTGTGTGTGTGTGTGTGTGTGTGTGTGTGTGTGTGTGTGAAGACGAAATCTCAGGAACGAATGGAGCGACTCGAATGGAATTTGGTACAAAAATCACAATCCGTGAATACTGGAAGCCTATTGTTTTTACGCGCAATCGAATGTTTAGAACCCACTACATTTTCGAATGAAATTTTGAAAAAATCATCAAAAATTCAAAACCTTTAATGAAGTTACGCAAATGGACATTTCTTATGTAATTTTTCCTTAGAAAACGATTCACAAAAACTTTAGAACTCTAGTATGCACCGTTCTCGAGATATTGCACATTTTTCAAATAAATTTATCAAAAAAATCCTGTAAATTAAAAAAAAATATTAACTGTTGAGAAACATATTTTTTTTTATATGTAATATCCTGCGATAAATTTGGTGACATCATTCTCGTGGATCTAGCTCGTTCCATTCAACGTAACATAAGAAAAGATACTTTGTAAACGTAACATAAGAAAAGATACTTTGAGAAATACTTTTGTATTTGAACGCCAATAGTCATTTATCTGCTGTAAGAATAACTTATTTCTCCGTCCATAACGCTTGGCGAGATTTTGGCGACGAATTTCGCTGAATGTCGCTAACTTGGCGATGGATTTAGCGGAATGTCGCTAACTTGGCGACATTTTTAAATGTTATCAAATTAACGAAACTCTCACCAAATGGATAAAAATGACGCTAAATCAATGAAAATGACGATTCATTGGAGAAAATTTAATATCTTGGAAAGAATATAAATATTTACTATATGAATAACCTATTTTATTACTGTAAAAGTAGTAAACTCATTGCATTTTATAAGGGAAGTCATGTGTTGCCCACATCAGATTTTTTTCAAAGGTGACGTAGCAAAAGTACGAAAAAACTGAAATATCTAATGAACGGCTAGTCCAAAAGTAATGAATGGGGTTGGTCTTATTCTTTTCGTCATCAAAAATTACGTGTAAAATAAAGAGCATTTAATTGATATATTTGAGCATACGTAGTCTTTTATGTTTAGATTTATCTATTTTTGAGGGACATTTCGTGAAAAAGCAGGGTTTTTTTATTCAGAATGTTACCAAAATCTAATCAGCACCAGCGTTACCCATAAATGACTTATCTCCGAATTTTATGAAATTTTACAATTTTACCATTGAATTTTTCAGTTACATTAGTGACCAAATTTGTGGAAACTTTTTGGAAAAGTGTATTTTTGAGGATTGATGCCTCATAACACCACATTTTTTTTTGTTATTAAAATTATATTAAAACTGTAAAAATTATAATATAAAATTATATATGATTGGAATGATAATGTAATCAAAATTGTAATGCAATAGCATTTGTTCCATTAGCTATATTCTATCAAAAGTTGTAGCCAAATAACCAGAAACAAGAAGCACAACTGGATTAGGTTTATATCAATTAGCTTTCCTTCATTTGAATGTAGCCAGTGTGCATGAGTGTTTATCAGAGCCAATTGAGTGTCATCTTGTTTTGGCAATGAGCCAACAGGTCACAGAATATTATCAGTGAGTTATGTGATTGCTATCATGTTGGTTGTTTTTTTGTGTGTGTTCTTTGATTTGGTGATCTTGTGAAACGTAATAAAATTAAAGAAATGCCACAAAGAGTTGACTGGTCACACAGAAAACGATGTAAAATAGTACTATTATGTCAACAAACCTACAGTTATGAAGAAATTAGAATAAATACTGGGAGAAACTTAACCAAAGGTGGCATTTCTAAATTTTTGAAGAGGTATAAGGAGACTCGTCACTACAAAACCAGACTGGTAAAAGCAGGAAAAGGTGCACAACAGCGAGTGGGGATAAAAGAGACTGTGCCTAGGTGACAGAAGAATACCATCTCGGTGAAATGGCGCAATGCAAAGTGAAGTGGAGCGCAAGGACTGTTCGGCACAGACTGTATGAATTTAGTCTAAATGCTAGAATTTCACGAAAAAAACCCATTTTTTATCTCTCAAACAAAGATTCAAAAGATTAAACTGGGCAAAAACTCATGTTAACTGGACAACTGAACAATGGGACAATATAATTTGGAGTGATGAGACCAAAATATCCCTGTTTGGTAGTGATGGCGTAAAATAAGTAAGGAGAAGAATCGGAGAAGGTTTGCATCCTTATTGCATTACATATACCGTGAGACACCTAGTTAGTGTTATGATGTGAGGTTGCATGACATCAAGAGGTGTGGACAGAATTTGCGTGATCCATGGGAATATAAATCCCCAAAGATACATAAATGAAATACTTGAGCCCAAACTCCAGCCTTCTGTACGTGATCTTTTCCAAGATAATGAAGCATTTATATTTCAACAGGATTCAGTTACATGTCAAAGTGGCTTCAAGATCATCATATTCAACTGCTGGAATTGCCTGGGAATAGTTCAGACCTTAACTCCAACGAATATCTATGGAGCCGACTAAGGAAACTTGTTAGTTAGAATCAAATCAATTATCAGAAGCAATATTTCAATCTTGGTTTCACATTATAACAGCTGCAGAACTAAAAAACTTGGTGCACTCCATGGGAAAGCGCTGTAAGGCCATAATTAAGGCTAAAGGTTGCCCAGCTATGCATTAACTGGCATGGTAAGAATTCTTGTATAACTCATTTTTTCTATGTATTTCACTTTCCTGATTTATAAATGTTGTTCTATTAAAATATAATTCATAAATATTATTGCATTTCAATCTTACAATCTTGATTACATTATCTTTCCATTGTAATATATAATTTTATGGTATTGGAACAAAAAAAGTGGTGTTATGAGCCATCAAACCTCAAAAATACACTTATTCCAAAAGGTTTCCACAATTTCGGACATTACTCTAGAGTGGATACATACAATTTTGGGGGATATTTATCACAAAAGGCAGAATCTTTTATTCCGAATTGCACCAAATTCTAACACAACTCCAGGGTCACCCAAAAGTGACTTACACACCAAATTTTATTCAATTCGGTCAATGAGTCTTTCAGTCACAGTGGATACATGCGTAGCACAGACACACAGACGTTATGCTAAATATAGTTTTTTCGTGTTCTAGGAGTCCCTAAACGTGCAGAACCTTCGAAAACTCAAGTTGCGAGATTCGGCATGATTCTAATACTTTCCCTATACACTGACATGTATTACAGGGACAGTAACAATGAAAATAATATCAAATATAAATTACTTGAATAAAAGCAATGTTCAGAACAATGTAATTATAGGGATCGTTTAGAGAAGCTGGATAAATCTTAAAAAGAAAAGTCCTTTAAACATTAACAACATAGTAATTTAATATTTTCCCCGAGAAATAATCTCCGGAAAAGAATAATCTGTAAGACTAAACATGTTTTCACGAAGAACGTAACATTTAAGATTATTTTTTAGGTAATTGTTTCCAAAGTTGTAATTTTTAAACTTAGAAATGACTTCTTTGAGAATAAAAATCAGCGGTGGCTCCAGCCCGATGCAGCCGAAATGATTTTGCGTGAATAACATTTTGTAAATTCAGAATTATTTGTATTGAAATGTGTAAAACTAGCAGAAGCACTCAACATGTCCCAGGATTATACTGAAATAAAACAAGAAATATCAATCATGCATAAAGCATTGATTATGAAACACTTTAAAACTGCAATGCAATTTTATTTAAGCATCTCTAAAATAAGATACATTCAGCGGTGATATTTTTAACTCTTTACAACATACTTGAAAAGTGTTTATGGCTTTGTCCATCCTTTCGGTTTGTCTGTCTGTCCATCCGGACGATAACTGCCGTAAAAATGTATTTAACAAAAGAAACTTTCGTATGATGTCCAGACGGTCTGTGGGATCTATGGGAATATAAATGAGTAATATCACAAAATTAGTTTTGGATTGAACCCGGGTAGAAAAAATGAAATACATTAAACCCTACAGGTCCTAATTTTTCAAACATTTTTTAAGTAAATTTACAATTCACAAATTGTTTCGAAATTAAGAAATATTCAATTTATCTCATAAAATATATAAAAAAAAATTAGCAAAATATATGCTGTAGATATTAAAATAAAAGTTAAGATAATAATTACACCCACATTATATGAAAATATCACACACATCAAAATAAAATATGGCATCCACCTTGAGTCAAAATCATGATTTTTAAAGTTCTTTTTAATTTATATTTAGTGTTGTATCCGTCTTAAAATGGCTTTCATTTTGCATAATTTCGGTTCATCTATATTCTGAAACAACGGAATTACAATATATTTGAGTTTAAATGATCATCAAACTTTGATTATTTCTACAACGAATCCTAATTTTAATGCATGTAGAATGTAAACACATCAAGCTGTAAGAATTGCTATATAAGAATTGCTGATTTTTTTAAAGCAAATTTATTTAGCTTTAGAGTCTGGAATAAAGCTGATATGACTGTCTTAAGTAAAAGTTATTGTATGTAAACTTTTTAAAAAGTTTTTAAGTGAAATACATTTTAAAAAAGTATTGTGATGAATGAAAGAAAAAGAACAAAAATGTATGAATAAAATATAGCTTTTACATAGAGATCCAGGCGATTTATAATTCAATGACGTCATTTAAATAAACTTAATTTTTTTTCGATGAAATTTTAAGTTTTAAATATAATACATTATTGTAGTATTGTGATAATTTTAAAAATATTACCGAGTGTATCGCATTTTAGAGTTGTTTAAATAAAATTGCATTTTCATAATCAATGCTTTGTGCCTGATTGATTCTTCTTGCTTTAATTATCACAGTACTACAATATTGTATTTTACTTAAAAACGTAAAACCACGGAGGTAAAAGTACTTTCTAACTCCATATTTAAAATTTCATCGAAGAATTCAATGCTGTAAAATCGTATGCTTCTCTATGTAAAATCAATGAACATTTCATTCATTGTCCAGATTCCAGAGCTAAATAATTTTGCGTTGAAAACTTCAGCAATTCTTATGCAACTCATCTTACAGTCTCTAAATTTGTTTGCATTCTACATACGCTAAAATTAGGAGTCGTTGTAGAAATAATCAGAGGTTGATGGTCATTTAAACTAAAAATATTGTAATTGCGTTGATAGAGAATATAGATTTACAGAAAAAAAGCAAAAATAAAGCGGTTTTACGACAGATGCAACACTAAATATAAATTAAAAAGAACTTTCAAAATCACGATTTTGACACAAGATGGAAGCCATATTTTAATTTGAAATGAGTCACGTGATCCCCTAATATAATATTTGTGCAATTATTATTTTAACTTCTATTTAAAAGCTACCGAACATATTTAGCTCAATTTTTTTAATATATTTTATGGGATAATTTAAATATTTCCTAAAATTTTCAAAGCAATTTGTGAATTCGCTTAAAAATGTTTAAGAAATTAGGTTTCATAGGGGTTCAACGTATTTCATTTTTTCAACCCTGGTTCAATCCAAAAGTAATTGGGTGATATTATGCATTTACATTCCCATATGTCCGCTGAAAGAATGACCAAAGTCATAAACACTTTATAACTATGTTGGAAAGTGTTAATAAATACGCTAAAAATCTGAAATATTTCAACCCTGAACATTATCTTAATTTAACTTAACAAACCATTATAAAATGCTTAAATCTGAAAAATCATTCTCAAATTGTAAGTTGTAATTTCCGAGCAAAAACATGTATTTTGACTACATTTGTGTCGCGGGCATGTAACTCTGTACTTTATATAAATTTATATAGATACGTAATTATACAAGGAGTTATAAAAACATCAGCTGAATTCTTATTAGCATCACCCACTGAACCCAGGCGCATAAGGATCTTAGTTAACAAAGCACAAGCTTTCCATAAGCTTCAAAGTCGTAGAAATCAATATCGTAATAAGTTAGTGGCGAAACATTATAATAATTCCATTATAATCAAGGTATGGTCAAAACAATCAATGGGGGTCGAGCACCCCAAAAAAGAATTTAAATATTAATTACTGATTTCAAAACATAAATTTAGAAGATAAATAATTTTATTTTAAAAGTAATTAATAAAGCAAATGTAATTAAATTGGCAAGACAGCAATAGTTACACATGAAGTAGGGCTCACAGTTGGTCCAGGAATAACCATCAGGTGGAACAATCAGGGATGCCAGGAATACCAGGGATCCGAAAATAGGAAAGGAAAAAAAGAGCTTACCTTGAGCCACGTTGACGACCTCGTAACACAGAAAAAATCCTTCTCCGAGAAGTGAAAGGTGGTCTCCAAACAGACCAGCGGAGATCCTAGCAAAGACTCGCCCTAAAGAAAACGGATCCGACACACCAGCGGGCGGTACCACACAGATCACATAGCTCTCATAGTCACGAATAAGGAATCGCCTCCTCCCCCTAGATAAGGTAGCCCGAACAAACCTGGCTTCGTTAGCAACGGACCCGGCATAGCCTCGGGCCATCCTTCACAGGAATCGCCGTCTCATCATCAGTTCCGCTCCTGGACATCAGAAATTTGATTCGGCAAGGCCCAGAGTCGTTCGTCAGCCCCACTCAAATATCTGAATTCCGCTCTGGCCGAAGCCCGGCAGCAGCGAGCTTTCCTAAGGCAGATCAAGGATCGAATAAAGCCCGGCAAAATGGCTGAGGAAGCTTTTATACCAAAATCCAGACGAACCGTCAAGAAAGTTCGCAATTCAAAAATTAACCGCCATAAACATTCCTACGCATCAAACAAGCTGTCGTGAAGCAAAGACGGGGAAAATATACAAAGATGGGCATTTACATTTATATCTAGCATCATGCACACAAATCGAAGGAGAAATGAATCTAAGCATCCGATTTCATCATGTGAAACCGGGGGACCTCGGTGAAATGGTAAGAAATGGTCCTTCGAGAGCTCGATTGAAATAAAACTTTTACATGAACTCCAAATATATTTCAGATTAAGGTTTGAAATGTCAAATGGTTCTAAAATACGTAAATTACACAAATGTATGACCAAGGGGTTTCAAACAGAATTATAATAGTTAGATGGCTTTAAATAAATTAAATGGCTTAAAACACATTAGATAAATTTACAACTTATACACGGAAGTAATGCGGGTTCGAATCCCGACATTACAAAATGATCCCAATTTACTAACTGAAAGCTAACTTGCTCCCCCACTGGAGTAAGCAAGTTATACTATTTCACTTTAAATGGTTTGAAAACTTTTTTGATTAACAACACGTTTATGTGTCACGCACCCCTCCCCGTTCCTGAGGAGGGGGAATAGCTCCTTCCCTCTGGAGTGAGCTTTGACGTCACAAACAGAAAATTGTATCGCGGTTGTTTTTCACTACATTGATTTGAATTACTTCGTGATTGTTGAGCCATAAATAACTCTTTCTATGCATGATTATGTCGAATTTTGTCCTATGCTGCCGCCATGTGAAGAAAATATAAAATTTCGAATTAATCTCGAAGTTTTGACTTGGTTTTCAAAAAATTCTATCCAGTTCTAGAATTTTAAGTGAAAATCAAGTAATATTTGTGGCAGCGATTGTATACACAGGGAAACGACCACAGACAGACATCACTAAATAGTCGAAACATGTTCAGAAAGTCCAAAAACATGTATTGATGTCAAAATCTTGAAATGGAATATTTTTGTGAAAGCAATACATGCTCTATACTTCTTATGAGAAAATAATAAAAGTATTTTTATCGTTTTTATAACAATTATACTATTAAATTACGTATGACTAAATAGACATATTTTTCTGATAAATATGAAAATAGTTTTACACAAAACAGACATTACCTGATAAAAAAATATAAATAAAAATGTTTTTTAAAGTTTCAAAAACGCGGGTCCTTATCAATGGCGAGTCGGAAATCAGGACGAGGACAAATGTGTGCACATGCGCATAGCGATGGCTTCATTTCGTAATTGCCTTAATTTCACAGAGAGTAATACCAGACGAAGTGTGACTGGTATAAATTTTTGACGGTTATCAATATTTGCTGTAGTAGTAAATGCATTAACAAACTATTAAAACACCTGTGAAAATAATTTTCATTCAATGAAAATTTATTTTACTTTGAATTTCTGAAAAAATATAAAGCTAAAAAGTGTTGGACTTCGTAAAGGAAGTAGAAAAATTAAAGGAATATCAAAATTTTAGAATTTCTACCTTCGGAAATATCTCTAAAATAAAAGTATTTTCTTAAAAACTTTTTTTTGTGCAACAAAAGTATATTTTTGGTCATGGTAAATTTTGTACCAAATTCCATGGCCGACCAATGTCTATATTCTCCATTACAGACTGCACAGACACACACACAGACAAACTCACAGCATACACACATAATCTAAAATACATGATTTTCACATATCTTGTTGTTTAAAATCTTGTTGTCTAAGACGACATTAATACAACTTAGAGTACTGTTGCCTAAGTTATTAATGACATCGAATTTCAGTAAAACTATTATTCACAAATTTCAATTAAATATGTCTAACACTATTTCGATTCAGATAAGTATCCATAAAATTCAGAAGAATATCCATATTTCATATATTTTTATTCTTATACATAAAGGTACATTTACAAAACTGGAAATACCATATTTTTCTACAACTATGATATGCATAAACTAGCAGATTCCCATCTCATGTTTCACAATACTTTTTCAGCTCACCAAAACTACAATTTAGAACTGAAATATGTGTCACATTTCAAAATCCATAAGTTTTCCTTTAAATAACGCCGAAGAATAAGAATCCATTGCACAGTTATCCAACTACCCAAGTTCATTTATCATTCCCTATGGGTTTCCTTGACGTTTGGCATAGCAAACAAAAGCGATAAATGTAGAACATTTGAATATTTTATTCACGATACCATTGTGGTTTTCGGTCTTGTAAGGTTTTAAATATGACTATGTGCACTTTTATTATTTTGTTAAAGTTGTGTGCATAAAAGTTAACGTTTGGGTATTGATGAATTTTGGAGGTTCATAATGAAACTGGGGAATATTTAGGTATATATCATTTCTGTAATCCATACAGAAACACTTGTCTTATGTGCAGATCCCGTGACTTAACAATTTGAATGTTGTTCGAAAACAATAACACCAATTATAGCTTTGTTATAAGTGAAACAAAGTGTAAATAGTGAATTTATGAAGGAGCGGTATGGTGGAGTGGTTTTATATGATGGAAAATGGCGTGTACACTCCATATTCGACGGAACTTTTAGACAATTTTTATACACTTTTGAACACTTATTTCATGCAATTGACTAATTGTCGGAAGTGGAAAAATAAGTCATTCGTGAATTCATAAAAGCTCTCAGTTACCATCCACCCTCTATCTATTGCTGATTCTGAAAAAAAGAAATTGATTCTTCAAGAAAATTTTGAACTAAACCAGAAATGGGAAAGGAACTGGAGGAGCAAATCTCTAGTGAATCACTTTCCAATTTCAAATATGCATGCTGATTCCATATCATTAAACCTCTAAGCTCCATCTATTGTCAATTTTGGAATATAGATGCTTCAAGGAAAGTGGATTTTTGAACAGGAAGTGGAAATCTCCAGTGTATCCTCTAGTACCCTCCAGAATGCCAAAGCCATATCAGTCATCATCTAAAGTTTATCTGTATTAGGTCCTGAGAAATAAAGACTATACAAATGACACATCATTTTATGCCAACAATGAAAGTCAATATAGTCTGAAATCAAAAAGTTATTTGTTGCAACCTTCACAAATAACATTACTAAATTTCACACAAATGGCTGCAGTCATTATAGATACATGGTATTCTTATAAAAATAAGACTGTTTTAATATATGGAAAACAGCCAAACTCTTGAAAATTGACATATTCATTTTTTTGTTAAATGTACTTTCAAAACATGCGCTCATATGACAATAGTGAAAACATTTAATTCTATAATTTTTTTCATTTTAGATTAGAACCTTGCAATATCTTGTGAACAGTGTATGTTGGTGACCTATGGAAAGTGTCATTCGTTTTTAAAAAATATATATAAAATGGTTAATTTGATAAAAAAAATTGTGTACTTTCCTTATTATTTTTCGATTTTTAAAAAACTTATTTTAAAAATTCAGAGTTTTTGCATTTCTGATTTCTCGACAATTATTTAACCCCTGACCTCTATCTTCTGAAATAATCATTTAACCCATTAATGTCCGTTGGCAATAAAATTGGCCAAAGTAATAAAACATTTTTTTTAACTAGCTGATGGTAGAAATAAAACTATCACAAAAATTTTTAGGTTAAAAAAAATCAAACTAGGCGTTAATGGGTTAAATATGTTTACATTTGCTGAAATTGTTCGAGATATCATCTCTCAGACTGAGAGACTGGTGGCATGTAACCAGCAAAACAGTGACTGATGGTTGAGTTCTGGCCGCCTGCTAAAACTCTCGGGAAAACATTAGTTTGTGACTAAAAGTACTGCAAAGCTAAATAATCGCTGATGACAATTGGCACGTAAGATGCAATCAGGGTTAACGCAAATGAGACTGACTTGAACAGCAAGTGAATAATTGCCAACCTGTACGTACCCTGAAAATGGACAAATTATGATTGCCGTAATAATTACTTAAGTACTAATCGTAATTCAATATTTTCTTATTTCAAACGAGTTTTATCCATCCAAGACTATGAATGAGGGGCTACGTCTGATTGCCTGTTGCGATCCGCCTATATGCCGTCAATAAATGTTTTGCTATGTAGAGAATCTCATTGTTAGACAAATACACATAAAAACCTGATATTAAGAATGCTCAGAACGTGTAAATGCATCAAAACTTGGTAATCAGATTTTTGAACCAGTCATTTACTTTTTACTTACATATACATATAAAAAACATTTTACTTGCATATACATACATATAAAAAAAGCATTGTTTGGAATGAAGGGGAAAAAAAGAAAGGCATGCAAATATTACAACACTGGTTTACTGACATAGCGATTACAAGTATCAATTGCAATTAAAATCCTTGTAAATTTTACTAAATTGTCAATTTTGCAAAAACTTTAAAATGATATAATACAAAAAAAAACCAATTGTTTGGTGAAAAAGGTTATTTAATATTAACAGCATCTATGAAGTACATAAAATTATAAATCCAATATACTTTCAGACGTCACTACGTTCTTCATCAGTGGCAATGCAAATTGTTTACATACAGTTCTCCGACTTGTTCCCCATTGATTTCTTCCTGAGGAGTTACTTCAAAAGTCTTGTTTACGAAACCCCTGTAACATCTGACGCTTACCTTATCGCTAGAATCGTTGAGACAGCAGCATGTGTCCTTAAGCGTCCTGAGATTTTTGAACGCGTTCGCCAATCCATGCATCGACATTGCCAGGCATGCATATCTGCGGATGGGAAGAGCGTTGAACACCTGCATTAATACTAGGATAAACAGATGTAATTGCTTATTGTGATTGTTATGTCTAATAAACCTTCGTTGTATTATTTGCATTCTTTTCTCTTTGCTTCTTTTTGTATCTGTAGCACCCCACGGTGACGTTTGCGGCCACTTGTTCTTTTGCAAAACGGGCTTGTGTTTGTATGCCTGACTACCTTTAAATTTTCTCCAAGACTTTTTGGACTACCCTGTATATTAGTCTAAAAAATTACATGATTTCTAGTATATGCTTTGGCATACCTTAAAAGTACTCCGACAACTCCTAGATTTTGCAACAAGCGCCATCTGAGCTGTCAGAATTATACACAGAAACTTTACATAACCCCCCAACTGAATTTCCTTTAAAAATATTTTTATTTGTTAAACATCTTGTATATATTATGCACAGTACCAGTATGTACTGTTTTCAGCAGCAATTTTCAAAAACGCCAAAACTTGTCATTATATGTAGCAATTAATATAATAGACCAATATTGTATTTCTTGGCATTACATGGGAAATATTTCCGACGTAATCCCAATATTGGGTACATATTGCGGTCACATTGGCCTCCAATATTGGCAAAATATTTTCATTACAATAATACGCCAATTTTGGTGTTACATTGGAAATATTTTCAATGAAATGCCAATATTGGCATATAATTGTCCCAATATCGCCCCAATATTTTAAGTCAATATTGGCCAATTCCGTCAAAATGTCCACTTTTCATATCGGTTCAATATTTAAAATGGATTGCTACTAGGAACGTACAAAAATATTCCTTATACAAAAATATTCTTTAGTTTCGTACAAAAATATTCCTTAGTTTCGTACAAAAAATATTCCTTATACATGAAAGCGACTCCGAAGTTTTGCGAATGCTGTTATTGATTGTGAGTAATATGAGCATGTGCACATTTCAGTATCTCAATTTTGTTCATGCTATATAAATTGAGTATGTAAAAGTAACTGGATATGATCAGGTACGCACTGATATGGAATCCTATGTAAATGATTTTGCGCCATGCTCTAACTGCGCTGGTGTAGTTTGAAACATGTTAATTATTTTCTGATTGGAATCAAATTTAGAATATCAATGTACATAAATATACTTACAAAATTTGATCTAAGAATTTGGAAAAAAAAATTACGTTTTGCAGAATTAAGCATTCCCAGTTAACGAAATCCAAATATTCGTCGAATATGGGAAGAAATTGATATGCTACAGAAAAATTAAAACCAGTTTGCACTGAATATTCGCCTTAATAATGTTTAAGAATTTACATGAACAATTGTTCACCTCTAACCCGCTTATTTACTGCAAACGTTTGTTTTTGAAAATATGTTATGATTTACATTTCAAAGAAATAAATATTTAAATATTTATGCATAACTTATTTAAATTTCTGTTAAATATAAGTATTTTCTTATCTGACTAGAACCAGCATATTACTTTCCTTATATACATAATGTATAAGGAAAGTATTGTGACGGGGTCGAAAAATCGAATTCGAGTTTTCGACGGGAGAGCACGTTTCAAGCATCCCTGATCACGAATCAAACACTTTTGAAGAGATGTCTGTGTGTGTGTGTGTGTGTGTGTCAGTGAGTCTGTGGAGACGATAACTGACGAACGAATGGACCGATTTGAACCAAATTTGTTACAAAAATCATAACCCTTAAACACTGCAAGCATATTGATTTTATGCGTAATCGAATGTCCAGAACCCCCTTAAATTGTCGAATGAAATTTTGAAAAAATCGTCAAAAAATCAAAACCACTAATAAAGTTACGCAAATAGACATTTCTTATGTAATTTTTCACTAGAAAACGATTGACATAAATTTTAGAACGCTAACGTGAACCGTTCTCGAGATATTGCACATTTTTCAAAAAAATTATCAAGAAGTCATATAAAATAATAAAAAAATATTTCCTTTTGAGAACCATGTTCACTTTTCATATGTAATACCATGCGATAAATTGGGTGACATCATTCTCGTGTATCTAGCTCGTTCCATTCATGAAAAAGGATACGTTGAGTTATACTTTTGTATTTGAACGCCAATAGTCATTTATCTACTGTAAGAATAACTTATTTCTTCGTTCATAACGCTTGGCGAGATTTTGGCGACGAATTTGGCGGAATGTCGCCAACTTGGTGACTTTTTGAAAAGTTGCTAAATTAACGAAAATCTCGCCAAATGGATGAAAATGATGCTAAATGAATGAAATTGACGACTAATTGTCGAAAATTCAATATCTTGGAAAGGATATTAGTATCTACTATAAGAAAAACCTATTTTTTTTACTGTAAAATTAGTAAATTCATTACATTATATAAGGAAAGTCATGTGTTTCCCACATCAGATTTATTTTACTGTAAAAGTAGTAAATTCATTGCATTATATAAGGAAGGCCATGTGTTGCCCACATCAGATTTTTTTTAATCGGTATAGTGCTAATTTGTCGAATTTCTTGTCACAGTTAGTTTTATTTATTTTTAATATAATGCTTTAACTTTTTCTGGTATTTGTTTGACAGATAGTTTAAATTCGTGAGGCATTAGCTAATCAGGTTCCATTAATTAAATTAATATGGGATTTGGTAAGTCGTTGTCTTTTGTGGTGCATTTCGGTTTTGGGGATTTTGAATCTTATCGGGATATCCTGTTCTGGCTCCGCCATTGAAATGTATTTGTATTTCGGAAACAACAGGAGAATAGGAAAACTAAATAGTCAAAATTTGGCATGTCTTTTTTTGTGTGGTTTATTTTATTTCTTTGGATTTTGAACCTTTTTAGGCTGGTCCGTCCCGGGTCCGCTTTAGAAATACACTCGTTTTTTTTTTCAATAAGCAGAGCACCGGCTCAGCTAGTAAGTCCAAATTTGGTATGTCAGGATCTTGTGTTATATATTTTATATCTTTGGATTTGTAACCTTTATAGGATGACCTGCTAAAGAAATATAAACGTTTCTTTTAATGACTAGAGCACCGGCGTAGCTAGAAAGTCCAAATTTGGTACGTCATTTTCTTGTGTTGTACATTTTAACTTTTCAGATTCAGAAACTCATCGGGCTATCCACACGTCATAAGAGTGTACTCGTTTTTTGGAGGAATAAATCGAGAATCAGAGCTGCTAGAAAGTCCAAATTTAGTAAGTCATTGTCATTCTTTATATATTTTACTGCATTGGTTCTATAACTTTATCGGGCTAACCCGTGCTGAGCCAACTATAAAGATGTATTAGATTTCCGGGAAGAGCTAGAGATCTGGAATAGCTAGGAAGTTCATATCTGTCATAATATAAAACTATTACACAGAGTATCTCCTCCGGCCACACATTAAACTACCATAAGCCTTTGGGTTGGTTGTGTGGTCTGGGCCTTCAACAAAGTATCTTCTGGGGGCGCAATATCCCAGTAGTTAGCGCCCGGGAATTGCACTCAGTAGGCCCGGGTTCGATTCCCTCCGCTGCCACAACTGCCGCCGTGTTCATGCGGAGTAAGATCACTTTGCACATGTGGGTCCGTAAGTCCTTCCGAGAGGTTGGTGGTACGGGAAGGAGGGTACGGTCTCTGTAGATGCCTCCCCCACTGGGTTCCGGTCTAAATTGGATGGCACTTCCCTGCCGTCCAAACAGTTACCTTACACATTTCTGGTAGGTCGGACGGTCTGGGTCTCAACAACAACAACACACATCACCACAAAACTCGATTTCATGAATGCTGAAAACGTGCTCTTCCGTCGAAAACACGAATGAATTCGAATTTCCGACCCTGTCCCAATACTTGCCCAATACATTAAATTATGTATATATGAAAAGTAAAATTTACTTCACTTGTGATGTCTGCGGAAAATGTTCTTTTATCTTTATAGCGGATTGCAAAAGTGTTCCAAATGTGATTGTTGGATAAAATATTGTATATTACTGCTGAAAAAGCTACGGCTGATGTTTAATTGCTTTAAATATTTTCCAATGTGTAAAATGAATAATATATGCAAATATTAGAAATAGTACAAATGTCGAACAGGACATCCATCCATACATTTGAGGACATTTACGTATATAAACTGATATGGCAAATTTGCGTAATAGTATAATGTACTATAAAGACATAAAATACGGTCTTAATATTTCGCTAATCTTCCTTGATATAAAATTTCAGTCTTTCAAAGATTGGCATAATGTGATCCTACTTATGAATGTATCGCTTCTTCATCTTCGCATTCATACAGACTGAATTACCTAAGGCTCCCAAATATACAGATTTGAGCAACAGCTCCCATCTTGACACACATTTGAAGCGATGAATATACATGGCGAAAATATATTTACTTTCTCGTACATTTCTCACGTTCTCAAAATCAAAATATTTTAGACCACTTTTTTGAACTATTGGTACAATTTTTTTGAAAACAGAAGCACCTATTTTACAGCTAAATTGCTCATCAAATATCAACCATGCAATATGCGCGCGCTATTGAAATAGCACTGGCAGTCAATAACTGACCGGACCAGCTGAATTCAAAATGGTGGTTGCATAAGAATGTGTATTTAGAAGCCTTAGACCTACCAGCAAGTATCAATGAACCGTTTGGACTTCCGGGACAGTGCCACCCAATTTCGACCGGAACTAAATGGAGTTGGCATCCACATGGATCAAACCATCCTTCCCCTAACACATTGCCACCCAGATGGACATTCGGAACTACAAATTTAACAAGATCATATTCCATGTTGACAAGGATATAGTTTTGAGTGGGCGGCGAGGATCACACAGGGTTCTACCCTGTGTAGTTTCGAAGGCTTAACTTCTGGATATACTACAGTATATCCAAGTTTGTATAATACAGTATATCCAAGTAACCCTTATAATGAACAAATTTCGACTACAATTGGAATATAATTTTAACTGTTCTCTCATTGGTAAAAACTTGTTCTCCAATCAACTTATATACTTTTTATGACCAATACTCTCGGTAAATCGTCATTTTACAAGAGTCATAATATTGTTTGTGTGGATGGTGAAGGAAGAGGTCTGAGTACACTGCGTCTAAGCAATGCTCCGCTGAAACAGAGCATCGCTGCTAATTTGTAGCCAAATTCAAACACATGCTGTGTATGAAAGAAATTATTATTATTAGTTAAGTCAACATTTTGTTCCATACTATGCCATAATAATTCAAGGTTTATGAAACCCAAGTAAAATTGTAAAAGAACATTGCTATCCCAACCGGGAATCGAACCCTGGATCTTCGTACTAACCAGCCGACTTTGTGTTGAGTTATTGGAACGAGATTGCAAGCTCTTATTTTTGAAGTTGACTTTGGATTTTCCACTCTCTAATGTCAAATTGGCGTGCAACTGACAATCTGGCTGACCCCCTGCTAATTTTACCTCAGGTTAGCCTCCTAATACTACTATTTTTACCCAGGTTAGTATCCTGTGCGGTCATTGATTTGAAATTCTCCTGTTAGTTTGAAATAGTCCTCTTGGTTTGAAATCACGCTCAATATCTTAGAGTTCACTGAATCCGTGCTAGTCATACTAGGGTCGCATTGAGACCACAGAAAACATTGCACTAACCTACAAGGTAAATTTGTTCGGGCGCCACTGTAAAGAACCCTGCTGTCCCAACCGGGAATTGAACCCTGGATTGTCGAGCTGGCAAACCGACGCTCTACAGTTAAACTACTGGGACGAAATTGCAAGTTCGTATTTCTGAAATGGACTCTGCATTCTCCACTCTCTAATGTCAGGTTGGCTGACCACCTCTTATTTTTACCTCAAGTTACCTTCCTGACACTACTATTTTTACCCAGGTTAGGGGCCTGCGTGATCATTGTCCTTTCAATTTGAAATCAGAGCTCAATATCCCAGAGTCCACTGAATCCGTGCTAGTCGCGAGAGTTGCTTTCAGACCACCGCCATATTTGCACTGACCTACAGGGTTAATTTGTTCGGGCGCATTTATAAAAAACCTAGCTACCATAACCAGGAATCGAACCCTGAATATTCGAACTGGCCAGCCGACGCGAAGGAGAAGGCTGGAAGGTCTGAAAATAGTTTTTAATTACTCTCTCCCAATTTCTCTGCCTGCGGCAGAAGTAGAATATCCCGCTCCGTAGGGTTCATTCCCATTGTCTATACTATAAGTTCCCGAAGATTCAGACTTTTATATTCACTGGAGAGATTTCTGAAGGGTCTGAATAGAAAAAACATATTACACAATTATTATATAGATATGAATACTTAAAAGTATTATTTTTATTTTCAAATTTTGATGAAAACTAATGTGAACATGTTAATAGCGAACACGTTAACGTAACATGCCCTACATACGAACACACAGATGGAAATTGTAAAAGTAATTATTTGCATATCATGTACGCTTAATTTATACACATTAAATGTCTTTTCTAAAGATAAAACTACTATATTTCTCTGTTTTGCTATAATAAACAGAAGCTGGTAAATTTCCATATTTCACAGTATTTTGCAACTCATAAGCCTTAGGTTTTTCCTACTCATGTATTTTTGACACAGTATCTTTTTCTGTTCACGTAAACTATAATTTAGAAGTAAAATATGTGTCTCATTTGGAAACCCATATGTTCTGCTTTAAATAATACCGAAGAATAAAAACCCTCGTAAAGTTTTCCAACTTCCCAAGTTCATTTATCATTCCTTAAGGGTTTTCTTAAAGTTTGGGAAGGTAGACAAAAGGGGTATATGTAGGAGGTTTGAATATTTCTTCCATGATATTATTCTACGTTTTTCTTAGAACGGTGACTTTAAATAAGACTTTGTGCACTTTTAACATTCTAAGTTATTTTTATTACTTTACCTGCGTACATGTTATAAGATATGGGGAGATATTGTGACGGAGTCGAAAATTCGAATTCGAGTTTTCGATAGAAGATCACATTTCAAGCACCGCTGAATTCGAATCGAACGTTTTAGAAATCGTGCATTTGTGTATGTATTTTAGTTTATGTGTAAGTGTCTGTGTGTGCGTTTATGTGTGTCTTTATTTGTAAGTGTCTGTATGTGCGTTTATGTGTGTGTTTATGTGTGTTTGTGTGTGTGTGTGCCTGCTTTTTTTCTCTCCTTTCTCGCTGTATATATATATATATATATATATATATATATATATATATATATATATATATATATATATATAATAAGAAGTTTGAAGGTTCATTGAAAGAAAAGTGGGAAGCTGTAACTCGAAAAACCTAACTTTCTAACAGGCGTACAAAATAAAAGTATAAAACAGCAAATAAAGCAAATGAAAAAAATAATACAGATTTCGAATCATCAAGTCTAAGAAAAGTATCAAAAAACAAAGGCATGGAATCAATAAAAGAAAAACAGACAAAATCCAAGCACAAACGCTAAACACGTGGACAAGGCTCTAGGCCTAAATCAGAATTTGTTCATTTCTTCAAAACTCGTTTTCAAGTCCAAATGTCTTGTACAAGCAAACACAAAAATGTATATTTCTGAAGAAATAGATATATTATATCTATGAAATATTTCTACTTGGATTACATACATAAAGATTAAAAAATAAAAGGAAAAAAGGATACTTGGAATCTAACTGAAGAAATACACAAATCTATCGAGCACTGGAACACAGAAAAAAGTGACAAGTGTTGCCATTCACAAAGGAATAAGATATGATCTACTGTTGTCGTTCTTAAGAAATAAATAACAATAATGCGAAAAGACATGTACAAGAGATGATATACAATACTTTATAAACGCATCGGTATCGAACTTAAAATAATTAAATTTCCATATCTGGTACTCATACAAAACTTCATAAAAATCCTGTCAAATTCCGGCCGGTGACAGTAGGATGTGGATCCTATTTAACAATTGCAAATCAAAAACTTTTAAATCTACTTAAAAATGTTATGATTAAACTCAAAAAACAAGGAACTGTAACGATAAATAATAGTTACGATGTCATCAACCGACTTCAATTTTATAATAAGGATATGCGTTTTAAAAGTTACGATTTTCGTGATTTATTCAACAACATCAATCTGGAAGATTTATATGAGATTTTGAAAGATCTACATGAAATATATGACTTAAAAGAGCATATTACATTCAGAAAACAAAAGGACTTGATTTGCATACTGTTTGAAAACATCTTATTTGATGGTACCCACTATTTTCAACAGGTAAAGGGTATTCCGATGGGAAGGGGATGCCCATCCCTGCTCGCCGATATATACTTGTGTAAATTTGAAAATGACACTCATATTTTACATGAAATATCATATTTTCGTTATATTGACGATGTCCTTATTGGACAATATAAGAATACACCCCAGTTTGATTTTACTTTTTATCCAAAAGAACTGGAATTGATTGAGAATATAAGTAAGGAGGAAGATTGTGTTGATTTTCTGGACATCACACTCAAACATGACAGTAGATATGGTACATATACTGTCTTATATGACAAGACAAACAATTTCAATATAAAAATCAATCACATTATTAAATGGAAGTCCAATTTGACCATAAACATTTTCAGAAATGTCGTCATTGGTCACCTCAAAAGAAATCAATACATAAATACTTTCAAGTCAGATTGCATTGTGCATAATAGGAATATTATAAAAGAGGCAATAAAACGGCATTGCCCAATTGGCTTCTTGACATGTTATTATAATTCCCTATTAAATGCTAAAAAGGGAGAAAATGCCTACTTAAGGGATATAGCAGAGGTATAGAATGATGCACGTGAAAATATCGAAATACGCATGCGTAAACTGGAAAAATATATATAATGCGTTCAGTCTTAATCGACAAGGGCATTTGCTGCATATCCATTATTTTCCTTTCTTTTGCGATCCTGGTTGCTTCTTGTATGCTTTCTTTGCAATTTCGAGTGTCTTTGACTTTGAACATTTCCGGAAGAATGGCTACTGCATGGCATTGGTACCGTGAATGTTGCCCGGGCATAAAAGCATGCTTTTAAACGGTAAAGAGGGGTCGCCATCCCCCTCTACCATTTTATGCCTTGCATTTGGTCATTTCCCCCCTTTTTGTCTTATGAATCTTATATGTCACTTTGGGAGAATGTGCTGCGTTGCGTCAACTTCTGAAGGAAAATTGGATATCTGTGGATTTTACTTTAATCTTATACGTTTTTTATGCTATGTATATAGGGACACTGTGTCTTGCAGCATTGCTCGGATATAACGTCTCGTTTTTCTTGTTCGATGTCTTATGGCCTGGGTTATTTCTCGGACTATACACGTGCTGTGGTGGTCTTCCGTGTGTTGTTGGGTCAGTATATAGGATAACATTGGGGACGCACTATGGTATGTTGTGTTTCTTTGATTCCATGTTGTTTTCTTATATTCTAGTTTGTAAATCATATGACTTGTCTTTAACATAGTAATATTTGCCTTTTAAATGACTTATTGTGTTTAAAGATATCTGACACTAACAATACATATCTTTGTCCATTACTTTTACAAATAATGTATTTCAATGAAATGATATTTATTTAAAATCCAAAAAAAGATAAAAATGTTCTAAAAGTCACGGAGTAATGCATTTGCACATTCTTGCCATTCTTACGAGCTACATGAAGATATAGCGTTTTCTGGTATGTTCAATACTTTCTTCACTATTTTGATGAGAAATTTAGTGGATCTAGTTGAAAAACAATCATGATTTACATTTACTCCTCAATAAGAGATATAAACTGTTGAGATATGATACTTTATGAATGAATACAACAATATTTCTTTAGCGACTGGCAACTATACAATTATAAAGTATATGCCCGGTAATACAACAATACAGGGTAGTTGTGTTATCGATAACCAGTTACCCTCAAACTTTTTCAATGATGCGTAACATAAAGAAATATTTCAAGCCAGTGCAACACGATAGTGCCAACTTTGTGACAAATATAAATAACGTCTCTAATGTTTCTCGTTGTTCCAACGACTCGATCCTTAATCAAGATGGATCCCCCTTTTTTAAATCTTCATATCGTCATTATTTTACTAGAATACGTAACTTTAAATGCAACAAATGCCAATCCCATGGTTGTATACTCTGGCCATCTCCAAATAGCTACTCATGATCCCAGTTACGGTACATTCTACAAAACCTATAATGTTATCTACTCTATTACTTGCCAAACGTGCCGAGCCAAGTATATCGGCCAAACCAAAAATCGTTTAAATTTGCAAAGAAACTTGCATCGCAGTCAAATTGGCAAATCTCTTCTCACTGATGCACCTATTACCAATTTGGAACTCCATCATTATGGAAGCCATGATTTCTCACATATAATAGTTACAATATAATCGATGTAGTGCCCAACTTGTCAGAAAGATGGGGGTGGGAAAATACCCACATCCAACAATATGGAGCAGCTTTCCCGTATGGACTCAATACGATCATATTTAGTGACAACTATAACTTGGAATCTTGTAAAAATGAAAAACGTAACCCTGTATTACAGGATATCCATTGTGCTATAAAAAATCGTTGGCACAGGGGAAGAAGAAAAAAGAAAAATATCAGTTATAAAGAAACCCTTGAAAAGATCGAAGAGTTCATAAAAAATGTCAGTACATAATTAATTAAACCCGGATGGATCAAAAATCTTGTATTTAGTATAAAAAAACGTTATATTCAACGCATCTGGTGCTATTTGAAAAAGTATCAAATCGAAGGGCAACTAATTTATAATAATAATGAAAATGCATGTACAAACTTTGCAATAATGATGGATTTACTTATACTAAAAGCCAGTATATTAAAAATTGTATTGAGATCCTCTGCCCAGAAGAAAACTACAACTAAGTTTTTTGTTACAACCTACAAAAATAAAAATTATGACAACTTGCCAATCAATACATATATAAAAAACTTGGCACATATATTGTCAATACCTAACAACGAAGTAAAACTGATTTATAAATTTGTGCAAACCAATGGTAGAAATATATTTAATTATAACCACATAAGTAAAAACATCAATGGATATAAAAGTGAAGTATGTGACTGTCAAAACAGCCCTTATATAGATACCCATCATGAGCACATTATCACTGGAAACCTTGATCTGACGGATAATAAAAAAATAAAAATAATGTTACAACTTGGTACGAAATTTCGAATACAAGATTTTATAAACATCCAAAAGGATTTTGTACAAGATCTGACGAAATTTACATACAAACTCGCTGTAAAATACAGCATGCCAATACAAGCTTTCAAAGAATGGCAATACAACCTTACCATCATGTTCAATCTCAACTACAAAAAGCTGTGTAAAAAAACGTATTATCCTTCTCTACAAAATGCAGTCAATAAATATGAATATAAATATGTTATAACTTATACTGATAAAGTAGTATTAAACTACGCTTTCACTTGCAGAAAATACTACGTCGATAATTTAAAAAATAGTTGTGTTGACACACATATGTACTACCCTTTACAACAAACAGGGAAAAGTTTGGCAAATAAAATTAAAGCTCTTTATAAACGCATCGGTATCGAACTTAAAGCAGCTAACTTTAAATATTTGGTACTCATACCAAAACTTCATAAAAATCCTGTCAAATTCCAGCCGGTGACAGTAGGATGTGGATCATATTTAACAACTGCACATAAAAAACTTTTAAATCTACTAAAAAATGTTATGATTACACTCAAAAACAAGTAGCTGCAATGATAAATAATAGTTACGATGTCATCAACCGACTTCAATCTATATAAATAAAATTGAAAATCTGTCTGTCTGTCTGTCTGTCTGTCTGTTTGTCCCATCATCACGGGAGAACGGCTGAACCGAATTTGATGAAATTTGGTGGGTAGCCTAGAAATAGCCCCACTTAAAATTTATTCCATGTTTGGCGTTCTACGACCAGTGGTTCTCGAGATATTAGTAAAAAACGAAATTTTCGTTTGTCTCATCATCACAGAAAAACGGCTGAACCAAATTTAATGACATTTTGTGGATAGCCTTGAAATAGCCCCCCATAAATTTAGTCTAAGTTTCGAGTTTCTAAGACCAGGGGTTGTCGAGATATTAATGAAAAACAGAACTTTTTCCTATGAGTTATACTCTCTAACTCCGTGGTTTATTCAAACGGAAAGGATCTAAATCGTTTGTTTAAAACGTCGAAAGGAAATAAAACATTATTTCCGAGTTTGGTGCAGGATTTTTGCATTAAAAACTATCACTATCTATTGCACTATTATTAAAAACTATTGCACTATTGGAAAACACGAATTGTTTGAAACATGAATTTAAATGGAAAAATCTACCTCCATGGTTATCTTTCACAAGCTATTACTCAACGATGAAAAGTATAAAGAAATCAAAATGACTATTTAATTTCGCATTTTATGAGGAAGATTCTATCTTATATCATGTTGCTCGGCAACGGAATGAAATTAAATGTGTTGTTAATATTTATTATTATTTTTTCTATTTGAATAATAAATAAATGGATGTTAATATATATATTTTAAATAAACGGTCTGATTTTTCTTTTAATTATATAAATTGCGGACTGCGTACATCACTTTCATTTATTTTAGTAAAGAGGTTTCCAGCTCATATATTGTGTTTAGCTAATAAACTCTTATATTGTGTTTACCCAATAAATTCATTTAGCCGATTGTTGAAGCAGAAAAAGAGTAGAACGGCTGTATCTTATAATACAATTTTAGTGTTTCATTTAGTATATACAAACGGGATCAGGATATTTTATTCTTCAGATCTGCAAATTTAGAGCTACGAGTTTAGCGGAATATCTCCAAATAACTTTGTAACTTTTCTTAAAATTTACCAAAATAGCGGAAATGTTTCCAAATTTATAAAAATGACGCAAATCAATGATTTTTTTTTTTTTAATAGAGTATTGAAATGGTGTTTCGGTAGCATTTGTCGGTCAGTTCATCCATCCTACTTAGTAACACATTTAATGAATTTTTTTAATATCACCAAATTGATAAAAATATTTGTAAATCCATAAAGATATCATGGAATTGATAAAATTGCGCTTAATAAATGAAATTAATTATGTTTTGTTAGGGGATAGTATTGTTGAAGGCCCAGACCACACGACCAACCCAGGGGGTTTATGGTAACAAGTTGTGTGGCCGGGAAAGAGGGGAATAGTATTGTGATGATGTTCCGTCAATTTGTCGCAAAATGGGATTATCAGTTCTACAGTCCCACTTGGCGATAAATTTGGCGATTTTTTAAGTTATCGCTAAATTGACAAAAATGTCGCCAAACCTTCAATGGAGATAGCATTATTCAGACGATATGATTTCCATCAATTTATTTTAAGCAAATTATATCATGTCGCTTAGCAACGGATACAATGCGTTATGTGCTATACGATTTTTATTAAACCTTTTCCGATTTGAATAATAAAGATATGTATATAAGATAAATTTCATTGACATTGCATTTTTGACTGGATAATATCAATTACGGTCTTCAGGTTTAAACATTATTATCATTGATATTTTCGGGGTCTGTTGATTCAGGGTTTATTGATATTTTCAAGTTATTATGCCATTGTTTTATTATGACGAAAATTGTTGAAACTCATGTATACGTTGTACGAGTAATCTCCTACAAATGCAATATATCTTCTAATCTACGAGAATATAAGTAGTACAGGTATATTGGCATATATTTTGATATATATTGGCATATATTGGAATCAATTACGACCTTCTGGTATAAGGAAAACGGGGATTATTGATATTTTCAATTTATTACGTCATCTCTTCAATTTTGGCAAATATTTTTGAGACTCATATTGTAATACGGGTAATCTTCTACTAACACACTGGCAAATTTTCTAATCTGAGACAATATAAGTAGTAAGGTGTTGCATATATTGATTCAATTCCTTTTTTTTGTAAATTTGCTTACAAAAGGGGGCAGGATGTTTTATTCTTCAGATCTGCCCGTGAAGATAATTTTGCATAGTGAGAACAGATATTCTTAAACTTCTCTTTAGGAGCAATAAATTTAATATTATAACAGAATTTGCACAAGATTGCGAATTATAAATTTTTTATATATTATATATTCCGTACGAAGAACGGGTATGCTGCTAGTTTTACAATAAGGATATTCATTTTAAAAGTTACGATTTTCGTGATTTATTCATCAGTAAGATTTATATGAGATAAAACATAGAATATATGTTTTATTTTAATTTAAAATATTTTTGGTGCTACCATCTGTTGTAATTTAATTCATACGGACTATTTTTATTTTTTAATGAATATTTTTAAATGTCTATTTCTTCTAATACGCTATTAAATACAACAACAGATCATATATAATGCCATAATCACGGAAACGTAATTGAACTTTTACTTGAAGACAAAGGAACTTGAGAGACAAAACTGCAGTCCTCAGTGATGTGCATTCAGATCCCTTATCAAATTTATAGAATGATAAATTACCTTTCCGTGATTGTGGCATTATCATATATGATCTGTTGTATTTAACACTGTATTGGAAGGAATAGATATTTAAAAATGTTCATTAAAAAATAAAAATAATCGGTATGAATTAAATTGCGACAACAGATGGCAGCACCAAAAATATTTTGGATTAAAATAAAACATATATTCTATGTTTTATTGGGTATTAAATTTAGTTTTAATATAATCTAAGCATAGTATTTTATCTATAAGAAAATATTTCGCAACTGTTTGAGCCGAATTTCGGCGAAATATGTGTGCCGCGAAAGTTAACAAAGCGCGGATAGGGCAGAAAATTTACTGACGCTCACCTTTAATATAACCTTTGCAGCTTTTGAGACCCGTAAAAATGGAAGACGTCCATTATCTTCATCGGTGTTTGCTAATGCTGTTGTTGTTTATATGTTTTGTATATATGTATTGCATATTGTTTATATGTATTCAGTCGTAAGACTGCCTCAATATTTCCAGAGCTTTTCAATATGTGTGTGTTATAGTTATCGCTTGTCGAAGTAAACCGTAGTGTAATTTTATTTGTTCTATTTACGGCAGGTTCTTTGCCATTAATCAGGCAGTCAGGAATTAATAATATAAAGACCTTGATTTCTCTGTCTGTTTATAAATCTATCTCTAGGTAACGCTGTTAAAAAATGTTGCCAAATGTGTTTCAATCACCGATAAACATTTCAATTTAGATGCCAACCCAGGTAATCAGCATTTTCATAACCCTCCACGTGGACACTAAATATTTCCGATCACCCATTGAAATTCCACGTTCACAGTTGCTTGAAATCAGTGTTCATATTAAAAACTAAAGCATTCTTCTTAGCTAAAAATTTTTGCTTGAACGCGGTTCGTTTTATTTTTCTTTTCTTATTTTTTAATTCCAGTGGTGTCAGCAGATTTAAATTTATATTTAAAAAGATTGAACAAAAAAAAAACAGTTTTTAACATTTAAAACAAATTTTCTTTCACAAACGTGTTGACCGATAAAAAATGAAGAGGATAGAAAAGAAAAGAAACGTCGGTTAAACAGAAAAAGAGTGAGAAGATGGAGAGCAAGTTAAAGTCAAGAATCTTTGGAAAAAATTCAAAAAGGAAAGGTCGAAGCATATAGGCTGCAGAGTGAGCAGGAAACTTTGCAGTAATTTCAAATCCATCGCGAAATTGAAAAAAATGACACCAAATGGGAGGTAATGATTTTCAAATTTTAAATTCCATCGTATGACTGACATACCTACTAATTAGCAATACCCGTTTGTTGATGCGCTAGCAGCGAATATATTTAAAATAACACGAAACTGTAACTGATAATTTCCAGGTTTTATTACTTTCCTTATATACATAATGTATAAGTAATGTATTGTGATGGGGTCGAAAATTCGAATTCGAGTTTTCGACGGGAGAGCACGTTTCAAACATCCTTGATCACGAATCAAGCATTTTTGAAGTGATGTCTGTGTGTGTGTGTGTGAAAGTATGTGTGTGTGTGAAAGTATGTGGTGTGTGTGTTTGCAAGACCTGGAAACTGGGGACATTCGTATGTTTACACACCAACAAACCGCGGACCACCTTCACACCGCGGACGTCCTCGATTTGTTTTATTGCGAAAACGTGAATCTGAGGACTAAATTTATAATGTAAAAGTTTTTTTTTATAAATCTGGAGGTAGTCCTCGATTAGTAGGCTTATAGTGTATTGTGTGTATGACGCGCTCATCAGGTGTGTATCCGATAAAATCGAGGTCCCCGCTTTCATGTTATAAAATGTGTTTGGACGGAGGTCCTCGTTTACTCGTAATTTCCACACGTTTGATATTACACAACCGGTTTTGGGTACTTACAAGTCAAAATTGTAGGTTTTTTTATTCATCGTATTGATTATTTTATTCTGCGCTTAAAGATTGAATTGTATTTTTACTTTAATGCCGTTTCTAACTGTTTGATATATGCATAATTCCCTTTTCAAGTCCGTAAGCAAGGAGTAGTTTTTTGGGGTTAATCTCTCTTCGGAAAAAATCTATGAAAAGTACGTAAACATAAGATCGTACCAGACCTACCCCCCCTCTTTATTATTCATATTTAGGAGGGGGCTATCACGGAAAAAGTTGTCAGGGTCCCAGCTGGGGATGATGCTGGCCTGATCTGTTATCAACAGAGATTATTTTTTGTGAATGCTTAAGGATATATTTTTCGGACGTGAAGCTGGGGAGGGGGGAGGGGGAAGCCCTCAAATCCGCTATTGTCAGAAACAAGACGTTTCGCTACATTTTTCAATGTGCTAAAATAGAATGAAAAAAAGTGTTCCAATTATTTTTAATCATTCTAATCCTCACTTTAACAAATTTTAATTTTAATTTAGAATAAAATTCAGTGTAGTCGATCAGTTATATTTTGTAGTTCAGCATGTAGATTTTATTTCAATAAATCTAATTTTTAGCTGTGCAAAAAGTTAACTTGGCAGAACAGGCTTCATCTATTTTCAAATTTATTGCAATGGAATTAGTAATATTTCATTTCACACACGCATTTATTTTTATGCTATTGTTAGTTATACATAGGCTGTAGGTTCTTGTCGGAGATCGCGTTAAGGTTGGTCCCGCCTGAGATAGCCAAAGATTTATTTTGGGGACTTAAAACTGCAAATAAAGCAATAAACAAAGCTTCAAATCTTACACACAATAAACCGCGTTTACCTTACACCTTTCTGGTAGGTCGGACGGTCTGGGTTTCATCAACAACAACAACACAATAAACCGCCGACATTTTTTACACTCGGTGAAACGCGGACATTTTTTACACACAGTAAAACGCGGACATTTTTTACACACAGTAAAACGCGGACATTTTTTACACACAGTAAAACGCGGACATTTTTCACACTCAGTAGAATGCGGACATTTTTTACACACAGTAAAACGCGGACATTTTTTACACACAGTAAAACGCGGACATTTTTTACACTCAGTAGAATGCGGACATTTTTTACACACAGTAAAACGCGGACATTTTTTACACACAGTAAAACGCGGACATTTTTTACACACAGTAAAACGCGGACATTTTTCACACTCAGTAGAATGCGGACATTTTTATACGCAATAGAACGGGGACAAAAATTATCGATTAGCTAGGCTATTATTATTATTAGGAATTCTTAGCAACTTATATACCGAACATCAAACTATTAATATTCCAAATTCAAGAACTTTTTAATCAAAGAAATTCATTACGTACCGTTTATTAGAAAATAGAAAAGCTTACAAAATTATTCTAAAATCCAAATGTTAAAAATTTACGTTCCATGTCCAGTGTGATATACCGCCCGTGTAGGGAACAATGAAAACATTATTTCATTTTATTATATTATTTTTAATAGTTAAGTTATTCTTTACTATATCTTCGTTTTGTATTAATGTTTTTCTCTATATGTTATGATTAACTCATGCCTCCATAACATGAGTTTATTGCTAATAAAGAAAGTTAAAAACAATATGAAATGTAAAGAATTGCATATATTAAAAAACAAATAATGGAAATGTATTTTAAAAAATGACGGGTATTTAAAGTTAGTATTACTAAACAAATATCTAATTAGCAAATTATTCAGTTAAGTAGGAAAAAGAACCCAGTAAAATGTTTTCCATATTAAGTACGGAGGAAACATAGAGGATTTTATTGGAACTGAATACATAATAGGTGCAGGCATGTAATCAGGAGTGATATCGGGGTATATCCCCCATGCCAGAAATTCAAAGTTATCAAAATTTGATTTCATATACCCCCCCCCCCCGAAAAAAAAACACTTTCTAGCTACGCCCTTGCATAGGTGCACATAAGGGTGCTTATGGGCATGAAGCCCCCGAGACGCCATTTTAATATACAAAAAGAGTAAAAATAACAAATATTTCTCTAAAAGAAATTCTTAATCCCCCCCAGAGAAAAATCTGGGTGCCCCACTAACTAAATGTATCGATATATATGCACAATTAAGTGCATATATTCCACACTTAGGTGCATATTTTGTGAATATTTTGTAATAATTTTGAGCATCAGAAAAAAATATTCATATATAATGTTGAGCATATTTGCATATTATTTGGCCTAAATATTGTGCATGAAAATCCGCGTCCTACTCATTAAGATAAGGAATGAGTTGGTTAAAAATATAAAGTTGTGACGAGACTTTAGAAACAATCCTATCAACATGAGTGTCTTATCGGACTAGTCCGCCCTGAGCCCAACAAGAGGAATATACCGTTTTTTTTAGAATAACTCAAAATTCGGAGCATCTAGAATGTCTAAATTTTATATATCATTGTCCTTTGGGGTATATTACATTTCATCGCATTTCGAACCTTATCGGGCTAGCCCGTCTTGGCCCACCATAGAAATTTACTCGCTTTTCAAGAATAACTCGATCAATCGGAGTAGCTAAAAATGTAAATTTAGTATATCATTTCCTTTTGGATGGAATTTAATTTAGATTTTAAACCTCATCGGGCTAATCCATCTTGGGTACGCTGAAGAATGCTTTCGTTCTTGAAGAATAACTCGAGAATTGCAATAGCTAAAAATTCCAAGTTCAACATGTCGCTAGCTTTTGTGGTATATTTAAGTTTCTTCGGATTTGAACTTTATCGGGATAGCCCGTCCTGGGCCCGACATGGGAATGGACATTGCTTTTTTAGAATAACTGGAAAATCGGGGCAACTAGAAAATATAAATTTAGTACATCCTTACTTTTCGAGGAATATTTAAATTCCTTCGATTTTGAACCGTATCGGGCCCGGCTTAGAAATTCACTTTTTGTAGGGAATAACTCTAGAACAGGAGTATATAAAAGTTCCAAGTTTGGAATGTCGTTGTCATTTGCGGTATATCTTAGCTCATTGGATTTAAAACCTTATCGGGCTAGCCCGTCCTGGGCCTAAAAAAAAAATGTACTCGTTTTTTTAAGAATAACACCAAAACTATAGCAGCTTGAATGTCTAAATTTAGTATATCATTGTATTTTAGGGTATATTTTATTTCTTTGGATTTTGAACCTTATCAGGCTAGCCCGTCTTGGACCCGACGTAGAAATGTACTAGTTTTTCGAAAATAACACGAAAATCGAAGCAGATAAATAAATCAAAATTTAGTATATCATTTTCTTTTGGGATAAAGTTTAATACTTTCGAATTTGAACCCTATCGGGAGAGCCCACCCTGACCCCGACATAGTAATGTACTCGTTTCTTAAATAACTCAAGCAGAACAGCTAAAATATTTTATAAATCATTGTTTTAGGGGTATATTTTAATTCTTTAGATATTGAACCTTATTGTGCTAGACCGTTTTAGGCCCGTCTTAGGAATGCACTCGTTTTGGGGGAGCAAGTTTAGCACGATCGCATTCCTAACACGATCGCATTATTAAGGCTGACTCAAGACGGGATAGCCCGATGAGGTTCAAATTATAAATTATGATAAACTCCAAAAGAAATTGATATACTAAATTTAGAATTTTTAGCTGCTCCGATTCACGAGTTATTCTCGAAAAACAGTACATTATCACTATGTCGGGTCCGAAGACGGTCGAGCCCGAAAGAATCAAAATCCAAAGAAATAATATATAAGACATATCGCAAATGACAACGACATTCTAAACTTGGAAATTTTAGATACTCCGGTTCTAGAGTTATTCCCCCAAAAAGTGAATTTCTAAGGCGGGCCCAAAACGGGTTCGCCCAAAACGGTTCTAAATCGAAGGAATTAAAATATTCCTTAAAATATAAGAATGTACTAAATTTATATTTTCTAGTTTCCCCGATTTTCCAGTTATTCTAAAAAATAGGTCCAAGGTCGGGCCCAGGACGAGCTACACCGATAAAGTTCAAATCCTAAGACTTTTAAATATACCCCAAAAGCCAACGACATGTTAAACTTGGAATTTTAGCTACTTCTCGCGTTATTCTTCAGAAGCGAATGCATTCTTCAGCTGATTCAAGACAGGCTAGCCCAATGAGGTTCAAAATCTAGATTAAAATCCATCCAAAAGGAAATGATTTGCATATACCAAAGACTGCAAATACGACCAAAAGTCTTAAATGGCACGAATTTCTGGGACGTTAGCAGGGTTGATGTACTTATCAACAAATTCGACATTTTCTGACTTCAAAGGTTCCAATACGATTTTTGCGAAATGAGTGTTGGCTCGGTCAGGTCAAAAGACATATTCACCTTTTCTATAATTAACACGTATATGATGAATGAGCCTACGCGTAATACATTCTTTTTGGTAATCCAGATTTGTGGATTGGCTGATGCCCTTTGGCATAATCGGTATATAGACCAAAACGTTTTGTTTAAATTTAGCTTTTTTCCAATATTTAATATTAGATGGAGTGGCGGACACGTCTTTGGTGTAAAATTCACCGTTTTCACAGATGGTCAAATGACAGCAGATAAAACAAAACTCGCTATCTATATAATAAAAGGCAATGTCTATGTGTGTGTCTGTGTGTGTGTTTTACACACTATACGTTCAGCAACCGCGCGTCGGAGAGTTACGAAATTTCGCAATCGGAGACCCGGGGGGGGGGACACGTAAAACCCGATTTTTAAAATTTGAATTATTTTTTTAGTTATTTAATGTTTTATGCGATTTCGACGGTTTTTCCCTTTTTTCTCCACCATCCAGACGTCGTAGAAAAAAACAAATCACACCACCGGAAAGAGCAGACAAATGCGAGTAAAAATATATCAATCTCAAATCTCAGGAACAAATTATAATATTTTTTAAAGATTTTAAAACAAAAGTCACTTTCGGTTAAAAAAAAACGAACTTTGGTTTTTAAATCCTCTCATCTCAAAAAGTACTAATGATTTCGACTATGGAATGAGAATATTTTAAATGATATTAATGAAAAGCGTAAACACTGAAGAAATAAAAAAATAAAAATAAATAAAGTTATGGAGATTGTCACGGTGCCTTAAAATTTCCTTTTTAGTTTTAACGTCATTAAACTAAACCAAACTTTGTTAACTCCACGGGGTTGAGGGCACGGTAGCCCAGTGGTTAACGCGTTGGAATTGCACTCGGTAGGCCCGGGTTCAATTCCCGCCACTGCCAAAACTGCAGCCGTGTTCACGCGGAGTACGATCACGTTAAACATGTGGATCTGTAAGTCCCTCCGAGAGGTTGGTGATAGGGGAAGGAGGGTACGGTTCCTGTGGATGCCTCCCCCACTGGGTTCCGGTCTAAATTGGGTGAATAAAAAGAAAGTTATAGAGATTGTCGCGGAGGGCGCGGTTGTCCAGTGGTTAGCGCGCGGGAATTGCACTCGGTAGGCCCTGGTTCGATTCTCGCCACTGTCAAAACTGCCGCCGTGTTCACGCGGAGTACGATCACGTTAAACATGTGGGACCGTAAGTCCTTCCGACAGGTTGGTGGTAGGGGAAGGAGGGTACGTTCCCTGTGGATGCCTCCCCTGTGGATGTCATGGGTTTTGGTCAAAATTGGGGGGGGGGGGGTGCACTTCCTGGCCATCCAAACAGTTGCCTTACACCTTTCTGGTAGGTCGCGCCAGCGAGTTTGCCACGGTCAGAATTTTCAAGGGTAGCGAACAGGCTGGTCGCCAAAGGCGGCTAGTCCAAAATAAATTGTCTACTGTCGAATTTTCGAAGCAAGTAGCGACATTTGGTTTTCGCAAGCTTCATTTGGATATTCGTTCGAGATGGAATGCAAACTTCGACGTTTTCCAAGCTACGGACGTTCCAACTAACACTATAAGCGCTTCAATTACATTGACTTAAATTTGGACATGCGAACATACGGGTGGAAGAATCTCTCAAAAACACGGCTATGGGACAAACCCTATCCCAAACAGGTTGACCCCCATTTGCAGGCAGTTGACACCTTTGACACCACCCATCAGAGATAACGTACAGTAACGTTAGATCAGAGGATACGACTCTCCTGACCCACAGGAAGAAGATAAAAGAATTTGAGAGCGGAGAATTTTAATCCTTCAAACAGTGACCTCTAGAATAAAATTTGTTAGGAGTTTCTTATTCATCCAATATACTTCCATAGTTTATACATTTTTAACATAAATACTCTATATTATTTATATATATTCATTTTCAATTTCTTTACAATTTTCAAGCTCTCAAAACCTTAAGCCACAAAATAAGTCCGTGAATTTAATCTGGGAACTTTGGATTTCCGTCCTAATTTTTTACTTTTTCTATTGTTCATTCTTATTAGGTCTCAATAAATATGACAGAGTTGATTAAGTATATAGCATTCGATTTACAGAATTTATCATTATACTTGCAATGGAGTACAATAGAGAAACATTGTTTTTCCAAATCAGCGTATTTTCTTTCAAAAAGAAAATGAAATATAGATAAGTAACGTATGCAACTCATGATTTCCACTACAGATTAAGAGATTCTTATTTTGTTGGAAAACAGCAACACAAATTAGAACTTTCTTCAACCAGATATCACTAAAATGAATAGGCTTATTGCAGTTACCAATTAAAATATGCACAAAAAGTTGAAGTAAATTGGTTCATTATTTCGTGAGATATGGTGTTTCTGGAGAAAAGTAAAATATCTAATATCTAGTAAGTAACTATTAAACATACTATTAAACTAACTATTAAACAATAGTGTCCATTAATTATTGGTAAAATGTACTTAAGTTATTTTGTTACATAATAATTGTGAAAATATATAATGTTTTAGGATTTTCCCCATTTTGGATCAATAACGACTATATCGCAAGAACGGTGTAGATTATCGTTCTAAAAATTATGTCATTTGCTTTTAAACAGAACTTTACATATTAATTGGCAATTTTCGCAGGAAATTTTTAAATGTAATTACGTTTCAATATAGTTCCGATATTCGGGGAAAATTAACTGCAGTTTGGCTCAATTCGATTTTCTCATAACATAATTTATTTTTAATAGTTTCTTTATTTTTTATTTTATTTTGTTTTATTTTACAAAATCTTTTTGAAAAATCGGTATAAAGAACCTAAATGATTACAATTATAGTGTGTTACCCTTCACTTTAAAGAGCAAAAAAAATCGATTAAAACCGCACTTCCTAACAGTATACCTAACAGTGGGTGGAGGGGGTAACTTGCCTCCCGGTGGGACTAATGACATCACGAAAAATAAAATTATATTGTGGTTATCTTTCACAACAATGATTGTAACTATGAAGTCACGTGGTCATTGAGCCATAAATAAACTCTTATGTATGATTATCTCAAATTTTGTTCTATGCTGTCATGTTAAAAAAATATGAAGTTTAGAATAAATTTCGAACTCGAATTAAAAAAAAAGTATATCATGTTCTAGATTATTTGTAACAAAGCTGGATATAAGATTTCATGAAAATCCGTTAATATTCGTGGCCGCTATCGGGAATACAAGAAATCGACCACAGACAGACGGAGGGACATCATTAAAAAAAAAGGCAAAATGTGTTCAGGAGGTCTTAAAACATATTGGCATCAAAATCTCGAATTTGAGAAAACGATTATGTATGTAATACTACTACACGAATATCTATGTGATATACACCATATGAATACAAAATATTATAAACAAGAAAGATCAATAATGCATAAAGCATTGATTATGAAACATTTTCCAACTGCAATGCAATTTTATTTAAACATCTCTAAAATGCGATACATTCAGCGGTGGTAGTATTTTTAAAATTATCACAAAACTACAATAATTTATTATATTTGAAAACTTAAACTTCATCGAAAAAAAATGAACTTTATTCAAATGATGTCATCGAAATATAAATGACCTGGCTCTCTATGTAAAAGAAGTAAATATTTCATTATACACATTTATTTTATTCCTTTCATTCATCACAATACTACAATAATTTATTTTACTTAAAAACTTAAAACCATGGAGGTAAAAGTAACTTGAATCTGTGTTTAAAACTTCATCGAAAAAGTCTGCTATAAAATCGTCTGCTTAAAACTTCATCGAAAAAATCGTCTGCTTCCCAATATAAAATCAATGAATGTTTCATTCATATCAGCTATTTTGCAGACTCCATGAGCTAAATAATTTTCCGTTAAGGAAATTCAGCAATTCTTATACAATTCATCTTACAGCTTGGTAAGTTTACATTCTCCATAAATGAAAATTAGGCTTCTTTGTAGAAATAATTAAAGTTTAATGATCATTTAAACTCAAATATATTGTAATTGCGTTGTTTCAGAATATAGGTGAACAGAAATTAAGCAAATAAAGCGATTTTAGGACGGATACAACACTAAATATAAATTAAAAATAACATTAAAAATCACGAATTCGACCCAAGGTGGATGGCATTGATTATTTAAACTCAAATATATTGTAATTGCGTTATTTCATAATATAGATGCACAGAAAATAAGCAAAAACAAAGCTGTTTTAGGACGGATACAACACTCAATATAAATTAACAAGATCAACCATGCATATAGCATTGATTATGAAACACTTTCCAACTTCAATGCAATTTTATATAAATATCTCTAAAATTCGATATATTCCTCGGTAATATTTTTAAAATTATCAAAATACTACATTAATTTATTATATTTGGAAACTTATAACATCATCGAAAAAAATGAACTTCATTTAAATAACGGCATTGAAATATAAAATGCCTGGTTTAAACATCTCTAAAATGCGATACATTCCTAGGTAATATTTTTAAAATTATCATAATACTGCAATAATTTATTATATTTAAAAACTTCATCGAAAACAAATGGAATTTATTCAAATGACGTCATCGAAATATAAATCGCTTCTATAAAAATGTAGCATTTCATTCATAAACATTTTTCCAATTCTTTCATTCATCACAATACTATAATAATTTACTTGATTTAAAAATTTAAAACCATGGAGATACAAATAATTTAACTCTATGCTTAAAACTTCATTGAAAAAATCGTCTGGGTTCTTTGTGTAAAATCAACGAATGTTTCATTCAAATCAGCTGTATTACAAACTCCATGAGCTATATAATTTTGCTTTAAAGAAATGCAGCAATTCTTATACAACACATTCTACATCTTTTGGTGTTTGCATTTTTCATAAGTGGAAATTAGGCTTCGTTATAGAAATAATCAAAGTTTGATAATCATTTAAACTCGAATATAATGTAATTGTGTTGTTTCAGTTAGTAGATGCACAGAATTTTAGCAAAAATAAGGCGGTTTTAGGACGGATACAACACTAAATATGAATTAAAAATAACTAACTTTAAAAATAACGATTTTGAGACAAGTCGGATGCCATATCTTATTTTAAAGTGGGTTACGTGATCTCTTCATAAAAAGGATGTAATTATTATTTTAATTTTTATTTAAAAAACTACCGAATATATTTTGCTAATTTTTATTTATATATTTTATGGGATAATTTGAATATTTCCTAAAACTTTCGAAGCAATTTGTGAATTTTAAATTCGCTTAAAAAATGTTTGAAAAATTAGGTCCCATAGGGTTCAATGTATTTTATTTTTTCAATCCGGGTTCAATCCAAAACTAATTGTGTGATGTTATTCATTTCTATTCCCACAGGTTCCACTGACCACCTGAACAACTAAAATTTTGATAAGGTCATTTTTGCAGCAGTTATCGTGCTAACGGACAGACAGACAGACAGACAGAATGATCAAAGTCATAAACATTTTTCAACAATGTTGCAAAATGTTAAAAAGAACTTTAAAAATCAAGATTTTGACACAAGATGGATGCCATATTTTATTTTGAAGTGGGTCACATGATCTCTTTTTATAATATAGGTGTAATTATTATTTAAAATTTTATTTTAAAAACTACTGAATATATTTTGCGGAATTTTTTTCATTTTTTTATGGGATAATTTTAATATTTCCTAAAACTTTCGGAGGAATTTGTGAATTTCAAATTCTCTTAAAAAATGTTTGAAATATTAGGTTCCATAGGATTAAATGCATATCATTTTTTCAACCCGGGTTCAATCCAAAACCAATTGTTTGTTATTATTCATTTATTTTCCCATATGTCCCACCTACTGTCTGAATAATATAGTAAAATTTCATTTTAATAAAATCATTTTTATGGCAGTTATCGTGCGAACGGACAGACAGACAGACAAAATGAACAAAGTCATATACACTTTTCAACTATGCTGTAAAATGTTAAAAATATGTAAATACTCGTGTCATTTTAGCTTGAATTAAATGTTGAAATATTGCACAAACGATATCCAGAAAATGCGTGTTTCATTGCAGAAATAATATAATTTCAACATAATATAAAATGTTTATGTACATGTACACGTATGCGTAAAAAAATATTATATGCAACAAAAAATCTAGAGTATGTGTTTTATATAAAGAATTAAAGTTTTCAGCAAAAAGCAATGAACACAGGTTTTGGTGAAAATCAGAAGAATGCCCCTTGCTCTAAGTTTCCCACGGTAGAGAAGAATTTTTCAGGGAAGAATGTATTTCACCTCTCATTTGGGACTCCAAGGGGATAATGATTGACACTAATCTTTCTTTGCGGCTAAGCAGGGGGCTGCCGCACACTAAAATATTCGTCTAATGGCCAAAGAGTGTAGGTAGGTATTCGAACGTTTTGAGAAAGAGTTTATACAGAGTCTTTACAATTAAAGTTCCACTTTGAAATGGCCATAAATGGACAACTACTGGACAGAATGCTATCAAACTTGGTAATAGTTTACATGAGATCATGGGATTTTATTTTCCGGAAGAAAAAAAAAAGTTCAAAAACTCCAGGGGGAATGGCAAAGGTCCGAGAAGCAAAATATACCTTCATGTTCGAAAGAACTTCGTGGGCAAAATAGACCTTCATGTACCTTAAAATGTTCGATTTTCCAAATAAATTAGAAACGGCTCCTTTAAAATTTGATAGAGGCTTGAAATTTTGCACATGGACTAATTATGTGATGAAAACACTCAATACGAATACAGCTTTTTTTTAAATGTTCGTTTAAGGGGTGCTTCAGAGAAAAACGTCCGAAAGATGAATTTATGAAAAAGAAAAAAAAACATGCTTCGGGATGAGATAGAGATGTCAAATGTGTTGTGCGGATAGATAGTTTGGAAGGCAGAGAGTGTACAGTTTCAATTTTCCAATATTTTCTACCGTAGGGATGACGCACATCAAAATGTTCGATTTTCGGAATAAATGAGAAACGTCAATTTGAAATGTGATAGATGCTTGAAATTTGATATATGGGCCAATAATCTGATACAATACCCAAGAAAAACGGAATTTTTAAAAAATGTGTATAGAAGGGGGTGATTACCCTACACAGAAACATTTGAAAGGTGAAATGATAGAAAAAGCATGCTTTGTGATGACATAGAGACTTCAAATTTATTGTACAGGTAGATAGTTGGAAAGGATGAAAGTGTGCACTTTCAGTTTTCCCACATTTGCTAAAGCAGGGGGGTGCCGCACAATAAAATATTCGATTTGACAAACAAATGAAAATCGCCTCCTTTTCAACGGCTTGAAATTTGGTATATGGACAAATCATTTGATAAAAAAACACAAAATGAATACAATTTTCCAGCAATGTTCATAGGGGGGTGCTACACAGGGAAAGTTTGAAAGGTGAAACGAAAGGAAAAGCATGCTTCGTGATAGAATAGTTCAAATTTGGAATATGGGTAAATAGTTTGAAGAAAAGAAAGTGTGCAATTTCAGATTTCCAATATTTGTTACTTTAGGTGTTGCCGCACACCAAAACGTTCGATTTTCCGAATAAATGAGACACACTTCCATTTAAATGTGATTGAGGCTTGATATTTGGTATATGAACCAATTATCTGATAAAAGACGAACTATTTCAAAAATGTTCATTTATGGGTGTCGATGTCGAAGGCCCAGACCACATTTATGGGTGTGCACTATAGGAAAAACCGTTCGAAATGTGAAATGATAAAATAGCATACTCCGGGAAGACATTGAGACTTTAATTTGGTGTACGGGTAGATTGTTTGAAAGAAAGAATTGTGCAATTTAAGTTTTCCAATAGTTTCTTTTGGGGGGAGGGGGGGGGTATGCATACTAAAATATTCGATTTGACGAATAAATGTGAAACGCGAATTAATCAAACATTTACATTATTCGAGAGTTGCTTATTGCGACACAGTATTTTTTCAACTGGTATTCGGCTTGTATTTATTTTAATTATCCTTAATGGATGTATAAGAATATTTATTCTCGCTATACAAAATTATCTTCACAGGCAGCTCTGAAGGTAAAAACATTCTGGTCCTGTGTGTAAACAAATTTACAAAAACTATTTTCTAATTACCACAGGGCGACAGGGATTTTCAAGGAAATTGAACTTAATTTTTCAAAAGATTGAATTTTCATTAATTGGGTGTATAATTGTCATTAATTTAGTATCATGTTATCAATTCGGCAGCATTTTCAGTAATTTGACAGCATATTAAAAAGTAGTCAAATTTGTCGGAATGTGGGATAGTTAGACTAAGAGACAAGTGCTACAGAAAATCATTACAATAATATTATCTTTCAAAACGCAACAAGACAAGTCATTTAAAAAGCACAAATTTTAAATTCGTATTATATTTTTTAAACCAACAATAGGAAAGTACACGTTACAGCTCGAGAACCCTAAACGTTCAAATTTAGTTCAAATTTAGCATATCGTTGCTTTTTAACACTTTACAGCATAGATAAAAAGTGTTTATGACTTTGCTCATTGTGTCTGTCTGTCTGTCCGTTCGCACGATAACTGTCGTAAAAATGACTTTATCAAAAGGAAATTTTAGTATGTTGCTGAGACGGGCTGTGGGACATACGGGAATGTAAACAAATAATATCACCTAATTAGTTTTGGATTGGACCCAGATTGAAATAATTAAATACAATGAACTCTAAGGGACCTAATTATTCAAACATTATTTAAGCGAAATTAATTCAGAAATTGCTTCGAAAATTTTAGGAAATAGTCGAATTATCCCATATAGTATATAAAAAGAAATCAGCAAAATATGTTCGGAATATTTTGAAGTAACAATTAAAATAATAATTGCATCCACATTATATGAAGAGATCACGTGACACATTTCAAAATAAAATATGCCAACCACTTTTTTTCCCAGTGTAATCGTGATTTTTAATTCTTTTTTACTTATATTTAGTGTTGTATCCGTTTTAAAACCGCTTTAGTTTTTATCTTTTCTGTGCATCTATATACTGCGCCAACTCAATTACAATATTTTGAGTTTAAATGATCATCAAATTTTGATTATTTCTACAATGAAGCCAAATTGTCACGCATGTAGAATGTAAACACATAAAGCTGTAAGAGAAGTTGTATAAGAATTGCTGAATTTCTTTAACGCAAAATTATTTAACTTTGGAGTCTGCAGTATAGTTGATAGGAATGAAACATTCAATAATTTCATATAGAAAAGCAGACGATTCTATTGTATTGATTTATCGATGAAGTTTTAAGCATGGAATTATAAAGTACTTTTACCTCCATGGTTTTAGGTTTTTAAGTAAAATAAATTATTGTAGTATTTTAATAATTTTAGAAATATCGCTTCTGAAAAAAAGGAATGAAAAAAGTTTATGAATGAAATATTCACTGCTTTTATATAGAGAGCCAGGCGATTTATATTTCGATGACGTTATTTGAACACAGTTAATTTGTTTTCGATGAAATTTTTAAATATAATAAATTATTGTAGAATTGTGATAATTTTAATAATATCACTTCTGAATGTATCGCATTTCAGAGATGTTTAAATAAAATTACATTGCAGTTGGAAAGTGTTTCATAACCAATGTTTTATATATGACTGATCTTCCTTCTTGTAATATATTTTTACTTTCGCTGCAATACATGCTAATGTATAGATAAAGTATTGGAATAATGCCGAGAATCACATCTGGAGTTTTCTACGGATCTACACGTTTCGGGACCTGTAGAACACGAATGAACTACTTTTAGCGTGACGTCTGTGTGTGTGGTCTATCTGTGTGATGTATGTGTCCACTGAAGCTCAAATACTAATGGACCAAATTTCATAAAATTTTGTTGGTAAGTTACTTGTGCGTGACCCTGGTGCTAATTACTTTTCGGTATGATTCAGTATAAAAGAAACCGCCTTTATTTGCGAAATGACCCTCAAAAATCCCATGTATCCACTCTAGCCAAAAAACTAATTGATCAAATTTCACAAAATTCGGTAGATAAATCACTTGTGGGTTACCCTCGTACTGATTAGATGTTACTGCGATTCGAATAAAGAATATCGAGGATCTGATGAAGACTTTAAAGCGCAGTTGCTGAATGAAACTAAGGTACATTAAAAATGCAAATTCGATATAATATCAGAAAAGTGTCCATGTGGTTTTCTGCAATTAAACTCAATTTAACGCAGCATGAAATACAAAATAAGAAAATATATTTGTGTCTGTAGGAAAAGTCATGTGCTGCCCACGTCAGATTACTTTTAATATATATTTTTTTCTATTTATAAGTGAATTAAATGCGATTTGCAAAATGCGCAATTCTCAATATAAACGGTAGGAAATTTGAAACACATTCATTATTAACAAATGTGGTGAAGGCTTTGCAAGTTACTTTAACAGAATAGTGGTAGACCCTATTATTAAGAGAGGTTTTCGAGATATTGGGAATTTTATTTTTTGCTATGGAGCATAATATCCCAGATATATGCTCCATAGCATAATAATTAAATACATCGAATGAAATATAGTACGATAAATTACGTGCGGAAGCTAATAAAATGTTAGCATTTTTTTAATCAAAAAATTATTATAAAAGATAAATATGCTTTAAAATGTATTGCCTAAATAGTTTTTATATGTAATTTATTATTTAAAAATTTTAAATATTTTTTATTTAAAAAATCCGATCTTTTGTAAAAGGTTCGATCTCTTTTAAAATCTTTGATAACAAATGATAGCTTAAATGATAAATTATAGGGATTCAGCATCCAATTTAAGAAGAGGTATAGGGTAGTAGGTCACTAAAGATTTCCACTCTCGGTATATTTTCTAATTTCGTTTCAAAAATTTTTGCATAAAACACTTATTTATCGGAAACTGTTATAGATATAGATAGCTCAGATAATGACTGATACGGATTCAGTATTATTGAATTTTGAAAATGATCATCTCTGTCCATCCTGGGGCCGCGCAATAGGAATGTATACGTGTATTTTTAGAATAATAACTTGAATACCGGAGAAGTTAGAAATCTCACATTTGTCATATATTTGCCTTTCGTATCATATTTTCTTTCCTTGGATTTTGAACCTAATGTGTCTAAAGAAGTAGAAAACTAGCAAACAAAAACCAATTTTATAGGATCAACACCTTTATTTTAGATTGTTCTAAGATCTAGACCTTTATTTATGCAATTAAAATGTAACTCACATTTTCATATCATACAATAGAAGTGGTGACTATAAATTTTGTAAAACTAATATTTCATTATAAATCGGAATACGCTAAAATATTACCAATGGGTTCAATCATTAATTAAATATATGGAATTACTAGCAGGTATATCTGTTATTCGTACGGAATATATAATATAAAAACTTTAAATTCACAATTATTTGCAAATTCTTTGTATTCTAAATGATATTGTTATTCAAAGCACTCTATTAAACCATTTAATTCTCCCAAATTAAGTATCAGAATCTCTGTTTCTGCTATATAAAATTATCTTCAGAGGGAGATCGGAAGAATAAAATATCATGATCCAGGATGTAAACAAATTTACAAAAATGGCATTACCTCTATTTGGGGCAAAGCTAAAAATAAAGGTCCCCTCATTTACAATAAAATTTTTCAGCGGTCATTTATTTCCCTCTGCCATTTTTTCCACGGTTATATTTTCCCTCGGCCATTTTTTCTTAGATTCCTTTGAAACTGTGCTAAGGGCCCCTAAGCTTATAGTTACGCCACTGGTTGGAACCAGGCGGGGATTGAGAGGGGAGCCGGGGGACCTAGTGCCCCCCACCCTTTATGATGAAAACTAACATTAGTTCTATGCGTATGGGAACAAAGTTGAAATTGAATGTTGGGCCCTCCTTTTGAATGGTTCCCTCCACCTTTTGCAAAGTCTGTATCTGCCCATGGTTGTAACACATGTACATACCTATAAAGCTCTAAGTTTTTCAGGTTATACTGTAAACCTTTAAATAATGCAATGAAGTTGTGTCTGCAGTTAAAGCAGTCTGTTTCGATGGGCAACTGGGCATTATCCAAACGTGACCAGGATTTTGTTTACATCACACCCAACCTTTTACTCTACAACAGGTGAAAATGAAAAAGGGTTCGACTCTCACCAGCAGCAAATTACCCAAGGGAATTCAGGACCACCACCCCTTTCTACCTAGTACCTGCCGCCAAATTGCTCCTTTTGCCATCCTGCCTTGGTGTCTACACAAAAAGACAATTTTGTCAACTCGACAAACAGAGTTATAGAGTTTGACATTCTCGTAACAATGGTCAAAGTGAAAGTGCCGCTAAAGCTGTCAATTGTACCTAAATCCAAAATCTAAAAATAGACAATAGAGACTTACTTTTCTGCTTCTGGGAGGGGGGGGGGAGAAGGGGAGCTTCAATGAGTGCGTGTTTTTTGTTTCCTTATCAAAACTGTTATTGTAGTATTTATCATAGTTCTGGGTTTATAAATAAAATGAATTAAATTAAAATGTAATGTAATTTTATTTTTATTTCATGTTTACACTACTGATCAGTATGCAGTTAAATTTCCATCGCTACAGGCTGAAATGTTCCATATCCACATATAAGATCTCCCCGCTTATAGGGTCAGTTTTTTCAAATACGTAAGGGTGACCTTATACCTTATATCGAGTTTTGACTGTGTAACGTATGTTCAGCATAACGATTCTAACGAAATTATTCTATATCTTAAGGAGCGAAAAGCGTCTTCTTCCCACCCTCCTACCCCATTTGGCATTCAATCAATACGTATTTTAAATTTAACTCTCAATTCTCGCATATACTCTTCTGGATATGGAGTCGTTCACCAAGTACGTTGGCGCTTTGAGGTGGGGGGGGGGGGGGGTCGCTTTAATGCGGATCGTCCGCATTTATTGTTTTTTCTTCTAATAAATGTTGTGAAAACTTTGGGGAAGTGCAGTTTTATTTTTAATTGCATGTCTATTTCATATGACAGTTTGGAACCGTATCAGTAAATATAACTCTCTCAAAGTTAAAAAATGTTGAAATTTTTAAAAAAAAATTTATTATATAGAAAATCGAAAACTGAAGGGGGGGGGGGCATGGCTCTGTGCCGGTGCCCGTGTTTGCTTGTATAAACATAAATAACAGCTATGCCTTAATAATTTTCCATGTTAACATGTGGAAATTTATTATTTTAAATCAGTAAAATTTATTATTTTAAAACAATAAAAACTTTCTCTATCAATGTTCATAAACAGTTATACAATTTTGTCAATTTAGGCTAATTTATTTTATAAAATAATAATTGATTTACAAGGGGACAAAAATGAAAAAAAGTGACTTTTAATTTTTGTTTCATAAAAAGCAATTTCAATTTTTCAGAGTATTTAAAAGCTTCTTAAATCAAAAGCCTATCGTTTCCGACGATACCTAATTACCCCTTATAGACTATGACACTTGTTAATCATTGGCGCCGAAGATTGGGGGCCGGAGACAGGCATTTGTCGCTTCCTGTCCTGTGGATTTTACAGATTTCATTGTATATTTTATGCATATATGTGCGTGCGTGTGTGCAATGCATCTTTTGCCTCCTCCTGGAAAATATCCTTCAGGCGCCTATAATGTCAATGGTTCAGACCGAGACTGGATAAGTGTCAGATGGTTGTTGATTACCGTTTTACTTATTTCTTAAGCTTAATAAGATATCCGGTCTCAAGTGACTAATATTTAGAACTAGTGAAATTTCACTGCAGAAAATTGAGAGGGTAATACGTTGAAAATTTCAAACTTTAAATGCGAAAATATAAATATTATTCCAAATAGTAAAGAAAAATATATTTATACAATTTTGATTTTTTTGGGGGGAGGGGGGACGCTTCCTCACACACATTAGGTAGGAGGGGCTTGTGCCCTCCCAAAAAGGGTCTAGCGATGCTTCGGATCCATGTTAAACAAAAATCAAACTAAGCCGGAGTAAACCGCCCAAAAACTATTTTTGTATATACGTCACTGGATGTATCTATGAGACAAGTCCCCGGTTTGTAGATGTATGAAACAGGTCCGCGATTTACTGTGTGTGAAACATGTCTACGATTTACTGTGTGTGAAACATGTCCCCGATTTACTGTGTGTGAAACAGGTCCGCTATTTACGGTGTGTGACACGGGTCCGCGATTTTCGGTGTGTGACACGGGTCCGCGATTTACGGTGTGTACATATTAGAAGTGTAACACCAGGTCCCCATTTTAGTTGAAAAAAACATGCGTTGAAATAATTAATTTTTTTAAAATTACGAAGTAGAAATGAAAAGTATACTGTATTTTAACTGGGAAATCATTAACGTTTTCACCAAAAATATATTCCTTAATAGGGTTCTCAGTTTGATAGGATACACACAGCGTCCTCGTTTTACAGGTCTTGCCCACCTGTGTGTGTGTGCGTGTGTGTGTGTGTCAGTGAGTCTGTGGAGACGATAACTGACGAACGAATGGACCGATTCAAACGAAATTTGGCACAAAAATCACAATCCGTAAACACTGGACACCTATTGTTTTTATACGCAATCGAATGTTCAGAACCCTCCTAAATTTTCGAGTGAAATTTTGAAAAAATCGTCAAAAAATCAAAACCGCTAATAAAGTTACGCAAATAAACATTTCTTGTGTAATTTTTTATTAGAAAACGATTGACATTAATTTTGGAACGCTAACATGAACCGTTCTCGAGATATTGCACTGTTTTTAAAAAAATTTAAAAAAAAGTCATATAAAATAAAAATAAATATTTTCTTAATGAGAAACATGTTCACTTTTCATATGTAATACCACGCAATAAATTTGGTGACATCATTCTCGTGGATCTAGCTCGTTCCTTTCATGAAAAAAGATACTTTGAGTAATAATTTTGTGTTTGAACGCCAATAGTCATTTATCTGCTGTAAGAATAACTTATTTCTTCGTCATAGGGCTTGGCGATATTTTGCCGACGAATTTGGTGTAATGTCGCCAACTTGGCGACTTTTTTAAATGTTGCTAAATAAACGAAGAACTCGCCAAATGGATAAAAATGACGCTTAATCAATGGCGACCCATTGATGATGACGACATGCTAATTGACGACTCATTGACGAAAATTCAATATCTTGGAAAGAATATAAATAACTGCTATAAAATAATCTATTTTTTTTTTACTGTAATAGTAGTAAATTCATTGCATTATATAAGGAAAGTCATGTGCTGCCCACATCAGATTTTTTTGCTGTAAAAGTAATAAATTCATTGCATTATATAAGGAAAATCATGTGGTACTCACATCAGATTTTTCGATATTGGAATTGTACCCGGGATGTACAGTTCCTATTATGACAATTCCTTTAATTGCCTGGAATTTAAAATGCAAACCTCTGATAAATATATTACTAGAACTCAGAGAATTCCTAAAAATCAAGTCAAGTTTTTACAGTACGCTCGATTATAACAAAAATAAAACAAAACAACTGTTATAATAAAAATAAAATAAAATAAACTGCTGTTTGGGTGGCCACGAAGTTGCTCCACGACGAATTTCAACTTTTTCTAGTATGAAATATAAAGAGAAATGTTGGGTGATTTTCAACTATTAAAAGAAACGACTACCATACTAGAAGCCTTATTGGATAAACCATTAACTGATGACTTTCTACTACTGAAGAAATTATATAGTAGAAAGAAGATATAGTTTGATTCGTAGATAGATTGTATATAAGATTTTAATGATACCCATGACCAGGAACAATAAATATTGACTCAAACATGATTGGTTGAGCCCATATATGAAAAGTTGCTTGAGTCAGTATTACAGCATACTTACACATTTAATATAAAAATTATGGAATTAATAGAAATGCAATATTACAAAACAAATAGAAATTATGTCTGGCCATGCCAGTGAATACAGAGGAATTACTTTTATCGAATGCATTGTATTTTAACTACATATATTCCTTCTTCTATATTCTGAATGAGGAAACAACATACTTATAGTGTTTGAATGTAATGTTTTATGAATTAATTAATTCCAGCATTTTATTATTCAGTGTACCTTTAATTCAAATATTCAAAAATATAGTTCCCTTCTAATTTTGTTTAACCATGTATAGGATTATAAAATTAATAAATTCTTGAAAATTGCAAATTTACCATGAATTTTATATAAAGACCTGTCGTATAACTAATTTGGCATCACGTCTGATGTTATAATAGCAAAAAATAAGCACACATCCACAACAGAAGGTCTTTATTTTACTTCCTATAAGGCGTACAACTTACTTTTTTAAACTTTTGTACGTTTTATAGGAAGTAAAATAAAGACCTCCGGTTGTGGATGTGTGCTTAATTTTTGCTATCTGTCGTATAATTTCTGTAGTTATATTCACAAATAAAAAAGTCTGATGAGGACAGAACATGACTCTCCTTATATAATGCAATGAATTTACTACTTTTAGAGTTTAAAAAAATGTTATTCTTATAGTAGATACTTATTTTCTTTCCAATATATTGAATTTTCTTCAATTAGTTGTCATTTTTATCCATTTAGAGAGATTTTCGTTAAATTGGCAACATTTAAAAATGTCGCCATGTTGGCGACATTCCGCTAAATTCGTCGCCAAAATCTCACCAAGCGTTGTGGACGGAAAAATAAGTTATTCTTACAGCGGATAAATGAATATTGGCGTTCAAATACAAAAGTATTACTCAAAGTATCTTTTCTCGTGAATGGAACGAATTAGATCCACGTGAATGATGTCACCAAATTCAGATATGATATTACATATGAAAAGTGAACATGTTTCTTACCAGCTAATATTTTTTTTTAATTTATGGGATTTTTTGATAACTTAATTGAAAAATGTGCAATGTCTCGAGAACGGTTTATGCTAGCATTCTAAAATTTATGTCAATCGTTTCCTAAGGAAAAATTACATAACAAATGTCTATTTACCTAACGTTATTAAAGGTTTTGATTTTTTAATATTTTTTTCAAAATTTCAATCGAAAATTTGTGGGGGGTTCTGAACATTCGATTGTGTTTTAAAGCAATGGGCTTCCAGTATTCACGGATTGTGATTTTTGTACCAAGTTTCATACGAATCGCTCCATTCGTTCGTGAGATATCGTCTCCACAGTCTCACTGACTGACACACACACACACACACACACACACAGACTTCACTTCAAAAATGTTTGATTCGTGATCAGGGATGCTTGAAACGTGCTCTCCCGTCGAATACCCGAATTCGAATTTTCGATCCCGTCACAATACTTTCCTTATACATTATGTATATAAGGAGAGTAATAAAACTGGTAAATTCATGTGTTACTGTTTTTTTCGCACTAAAGCATTATATAAAATAATTTATACAGAAAATATCTCCTCTCTGTGGATCATGGCAAATTTTATGCCGAGACATAAGCTAAAAGTATTGCCAAAAAATTTTGCTCTGGGGTAACTGCGGATACATTTCTTCTTTGGTATACTTAAACTTGTCTACAAAGTATCTAGCAAGTCACAAGAGAACAATAAATGAAAACATAATACACGAATTTAGAAAAGGCAAGTAGCATGTGTTCTCCATACCGGCATATTTTGTTTTTCACCAGAAACGATGCAAACATAAATATTTTTTGGAATATTAATGCATACATTTAGTTGACAAGATCCTGTGGGTATTAGCACATTTCCATGAATTTCTGCCACGAATTCATCTGTTTACAAATGCTGCACCACATAGTCGTTTCGAAATAAATTTGTTATTTACAAAGCACTGTAAAAAACCTTATAAATATGGACATTTAAAAGAATTTAAATTTTACAATTTTTATTTTAACTCCTTCGAGTTATTATTTCACAGAACTACATATTTCTGAAACTATATCTTGCATATGTTTCATTATTCTCTTCAATGTCTTGATCAGATCTGGGTTTGAGTATGCGTATCTGGTGTGGAGATCCTCTTCATGCGGTTCATGCAAACGAGATTGAAATAACGCACCAGATATCAAAATATCGCTGCTATAAGCGTATTTCGCGATAAAAAAAATCTGATGTGCGCAGCACATGACTTTCCTTATATAATGCAATCAAGTTCCTACTTTTACAGAAAAAAAAAAAAGATTATTTTTATAATAATTATTTATATTCTTTCCAAGATATTGAATTTTCGTCAATGAGTCGTCATTTTCCATGTCGTCATCATCAATGAGTCGTCATTGATTTAGCGTCATTTTTATCCACTTGGCGAGATTTCGTTAATTTAGCAACATTTCAAAAAGTTGCCTAGTTGGCAACATTCCACCAAATTCGTCGCCAAAGACGAAGAAATTTTGGACGAAGAAATAAGTTATTCTTACAGCAGATAAATGACTATTGGCGTTCAAATACAAAAGTATTATTCAACGTATCTTTTTTCATGAATGAAACGAGCTAGATCCACGAGAATGATGTCACCAAATTTATCGCATGGTATTACATATGAAAAGTGAACATGTTTCTCAATAGGAAATATATTTTTTTTATTTTATATGATTTTTTGATATCGTTTTGAAAAATGTGCAATATCTCGAGAACGGTTCATGTTAGCGTTCCAAAATTTATGTCAATCGTTTTCTAATGAAAAATTACATAAGGAATGTCTATTTGCGTAACTTTATTAACGGTTTTGATTTTTTGACAATTTTTTCAATATTTCACTCGAAAATTTAGGAGATTTCTGAACATTCGATTGCGTATAAAAACAATAGACTTCCAGTGTTTACAGATTGTGATTTTTGTACCAAATTTTGTTCGAATCGGTCCATTCGTTCGTCAGTTTTTGTCTCCACAGACTCACTGACACACACACACACACACACACACACGTACTTTCACACACATGCACTTACTTTCACACACATGCACATACTTTCACACAGACACACACACACACACACATACTTTCACACACGTGCACATACTTTCACACACACACACACACACACACACACACACACACACAGACATCACTTCAAAAATGTTTGATTCGTGATCAGGGATGTTTGAAACGTGCTCTCCCGTCGAAAACTTGAATTCGAATATTCGACCCCGTCACAATGCTTTCCTTATACATTATGTATATAAGGAAAGTAATAAGCTAATACGCTTTATAACTTAAGTAATGCGTATTTTTACGCACCGATTTTATAAACAAAACAGAAAAACAAAATAATTTTATAATCAAATTAAACATATTGGGCTTGAAAATATGCAATTTCTTATTTTATCCTTCACATCGTTAACAAATTGACCATAACAAAAGTTGATTTGTATCCTTCTGCGCAACGCGCTTTTTACCGGAAGGTAATCATACATCAAATTGCTAACCTAACATTTTTAGATCAATTAGTTGTTATTTTTAGATGAACTTGAAAGATAGATTCAATTTAGAAAAGATGCATTTACTTTCTGATTTTCATCGATTCAAGCAGATACCTAAATTAAAGCACGTCAGAATTAATACCAGCTTTCAGGAAACATATTAACTTAAATAATACCGTTTTTCTTTGGATTTGAGGCGCTATGATGGATAGAAATAAAAATTAACTTCTCTCGAGAAAAATAATTAAACTTTCACATATTTAAAGCACTATATTAATTGGGATAGAAGAAAGGGACATCACCCTCAAACCAAGTTCTTCATTCACAATACATTAATATGAACACTATATATCCCTTTGCAGTTAAGGTACATCGCCATTTTAGCAAGAAGCAAACTCGCAAAATTTTTATATTTCTAACTATTACAGCAAACATTTCAAACTATTAAAGCTTCTTTGAAAAAATTCTGATCATCAATATTGTGCACATTCTGAGCGTCAAATAAGTAAACTGAATTTGGACACTTAAATGAGAATTCCTTTCTGGTAGGTCGGACGGTCTGGGTCTCAACAACAACAACTTAAATGAGAATGGTAATAAACATTTTTATAAATCAAATAGTTTTACTTGTATAATCGAGGTTCCACTGCATTTCTTCGTACGGGTAAATAATTCGACTCTCAGATTTGAATGAATTTAAACATTTTGAGTTTTCTTGCATACAAATCAATCATTTTTAACACTTTACAACATAGCTGAAAAGTGTTTATGACTTTGTTCATTCTGTTTATCTGTCTGTCTGTCTGTCTGTTAGCAGGATAACTGCCGTAAAAATGACTTTATCAAAACAAAATTTTAGTATGTCGTTCAGACGGTCTGTGGGACTTGCGGGAATGTAAATGATAATATCATCCAATTAGTTTTGGATTGAACCCGGGTTGAAAACATGAAATACATTGAACCCCATGGAACCTAATTTGTCAAACGTTTTTTAAGTGAATTTAAAATTCACATATTGTTTCGAAAGTTTTAGGAAATCTTCATATTACCACATGAAATATATAAAAAAAAATTCAGAAAAATATATTCAGTAGTTTTTTAAATGGAAAGTAAAATAATAATTACACCCATTATATGAAGAGATCACGTGAGCGTTATATGAAGAAATCACGTGACCCACTTCAAAATAAAGTATGCAATCCATCTTGTGTTAAAATCGTGAGTTTTAAAGTTATTTTTAATTTATATTTGGTGTTGTATCTGTCCTAAAACTGCTTTATTTTTGCTTAATTTCTGTGCACCAATGTTCTGAAACAACGCAATTACAATATATTTGAGTTTAAATGATCATCAAACTTTGATTATTTCTACAACGAAGCCTAATTTTCATTTATGGAGATTATAAGCACATCAAACTGTAAGATGAGTTGCATAAGAATTCCTGAATTTTTTTAGCGCAAAATTATTTAGCGCCTGAGTCTGCAATATAGTTGATATGAATGAAACATTCATTGATTTTGCATAGAGAACAGACGATTTTATAGCAGACTTTTTGGTGACGTTTTAAGCACATAATCAGTCCCGGTTTAAGGCGTGGGCGACGTAGGCAATTGTCCACAGCGACCGAATTAGGGGCGGCCATTTGCAAGTGAAATTATGTGTAGTAAGAATGACTTTTCTGCGCGCATCCAATTTTTTTTTTGAAATTAAACCAACTCTGTGCCATTTTAATATAAATGAAATTGGTGTAAATCTTTTGAATCGTTTTCTCTCCTATAATTAGGTCTTTTTTACAGCAATGTACAGTTCAACTGGAAAATACGTGCGCTCAAACACTTAGGAGATTATTAGATGTTATACAGCTTGCAGCTGGGTGAAGCCTGTAATCTCTGAGGGAGAATTTGTAAACCCTAAATACTGGCTACTAAATAGCCCGAGGGTTATTCTCACGATTTGCTCCTAGTTTCAAATTCAAATTGTAAACTCATGGGTGCGGTTTCTATCGATTCTAAAAGGTTATAAATTTGGAAGGAAAGCAAGAAAGGGTATTTGTATGTTATAAAATATGCCGACAGCCAATTGGAGCCCCGGAGCGTCCCATAAGAATAGTTTTTTTTTTTTTTTGTAATTTACAGAAGCTTATTTAGCTTGGCTGGAGGACAGTTGTAGCATTTTCCCATAGAGTATTTTGTGCATTTTCTGTTCAGATAGCCCAGTGTTCAGAGTATTGCGTTATATCACTACCGTGCTGTCCATATGTCTGTGTTATGGGTCTTCTTCTTTTGTTGGGAGTCTTCTAATTATTTAGGTCATTTTTTTTTCAATTACTTAAAGTATTTTCCTAAAATTTCTTAGTTGACTGTCTTTTGCTGAATATAGATTGATTAATAGATTAAATATTTTGGTGAGTTTAGATTATGCAATTGACCACAGAATAATGCGATTAACAAAGAAATATTTTCATGTTTTCATTTTAAGTACCAAAATAATACCTTTATAATACTTTTGCGGGCGCATCCAAAAAATGTTTGGAAATTAAACCAATTCTGTGCTATTTTAATATAAATGAAATTAATGTAACTTTTTGGATTTTATTAAGACATTAAAGGATTAAAGGATACATGGTTCTTCTATAATGATTTCAAAGACAATTTATTGTGCGAGGGAGTAAAATGATCTTCATTTAATAATTTTTCCCAGGTTCATTTACATGCAAAAAAAAGTACAAAAGGTTTATGGGAAGTAAAATATTTCCTTATGAATATTTGCTTAAAAGTGTAAAAGTTGTTCTAAAATTTTTAGAGCTATTTTGTAAATTAATAAATTTATTCTATAGGCACAAAATCTACGAATTTGACAAATTCTTTTGCTCAAGCATATAAATTTCTGCCTAGATATACATTTAATAATCTGCATATATTATTTTATTTTGTATAATTGGAATTTTAGTTATAATTATAATGTAATACACTTTTAGATAAAGTATTAAGTAAGCAGTCTTAGAATTTGTAAAATGCGCATTTGATATTGTGATTTTTTATCTACCCACACAATTTATTATCCTTATCCTGCTGTATCTTTATCCCTCTGTACACCTTTAGGCGTAGCCAAGAATTCGACGATCGAATGGATGGAACTAGTAGAGAGTGTTTTCATTTTCCAATATATCTACTGTAGAAAAGTGACGTAATATTTTAGCCAATGGGGGAGAGATGTATATAGAATATGTTATACAGAAAGTGTAAGTCTATGAACTTGTGTTCATGACCATTTTGTGATAAATCGTTTGTGATTGCTTTTTCAGTTGAATGATCTGAGGCAACTTATTCATAGTTATATAACTACCTTTAGTACATTCAGTACGACCCCCTCCCCCATTGACTACTCAATTACATTTCTCATATAGGGGACTTATTGGGAAAATCAATTCCTCTCACTTCCACCCAGTGGTGTAGTGTGTGCATTGAAGCTAAAAAGCTGAGCCTCCCCTGCTTAAAATCTAGTTTAATGAATTATTTAAACTTGCTTCCATTTATTATAATTTTTTTAATAACTTTCGATTATATATGTACTATTTAGAAAATTATTGACAAGTTTCAAAGTAGTTTTCCCATTAAAACGCATATTTTAATATTTTAGAAGGTCAAAAGATCCAGCCTTCGCTGTCTATAAGAAGCTATCTGAAAGATTGACACTTATTTTTCTCCAACAAATGGATTTTTTTTTTATTTTTAGTACGCCCTACTTTTATTACCCCACTTGAAAGTCATATTTTTAATTTCTAATCCCCTTCTTTTTTATAATGAATTTGGAAGCATTTCTTGTGTTTCTGTTGGGCCCATGTACCTCTAAATTCTTTTAAGATGATTTCGTTTATTATTTTTTCCAAAATTGAAAAATATTGCGTTTTTTACCGCCTTGTCCTCCAATGATTGCAAATATGATATCTTCCCTCTCTTAATTTTGTGATGCGCTTTATCTTTTGCCACAAAATAATACTATTTCTAATTTTTACCCCCCCCCCCATTTTCTTCCTAATTTTTGTCCCATACTTTTCCTGTATTTGGATTAGGTTTTGTATCTTCTGACATTTTTTATATATTATCATTCACTTATCACAAACTCAGGGACATTTTAAACATTCCATTTCCATTGTCTTCAGCCCCAGTGAATCTATAATAATAAAAAGAAGAATCTGTCTGTTTGTTTATCCACAAGGCCTCCCGATATCCACCGCACTGAATTTTTTGCACACAGTCACATCTATACCTGAACTGATGCATCTCAGTGGCCTTTTCTCAAAATTTTAATTAGATTTTTTAATGAATTTTTAAATTCCAAAATCAAATAATCTTCAGCTACCGATATGACCTAGCAGCTTTTTTCGCGATTTAACAGTTACAGAACCTCCAGCCAGCGATATGATTTAATAGCTACAGTAATGATCTAATGTCACATTCATCTCTTAGACATTATTTATCTTTCATTCATTTATGTTTTGCATTGCGGAGAAGGTGTATTTTCTTTTTGCTTTGCGGATAGCGTAAGTGGTAATTTGGCGTAAGCGTAATTAAAATTTTCTTGTAATTTGGCTTCTGTGTCCCTGCAGTATTTGAATCAGATTTTAGAGGGGCTACAATGGACAGCCACAAACAGCTTCGAAATAGGATTCCAGGTTTTTATCTGCGAAATCAAAAACGCATTATAAATATTTTTGCGTTTTTGATTTAATATTTAAGGATTAGCTATTAAATAAATTGCTGATCATAGCCTGCAAAATTCTGACTTATCCCGTTATATTATATTTTAGCTTTTTAAGGATTGAAATGCTGATTGAAATGCTTTTTTTCCATCTCTTTCCTTTTCTAATTTATTCATGAGATCAGTCGTTTGATTTGTTTATAATGTTTTACTGCTAAGATGTACAAATAATTCATAAAATTTATCCAATTACAAATTCAAATTTTATTTAAAAAAATGATGAGGCAACTTTCATGACACTACATAATACAGGGAGTTACTTCTGACTCCTTATAAATTCAAAAAAATTATAATCGGCGGTGGCTCCATTCCGATGGAGTCGAAATTGTTTTTAGCGTGAATGATATTTTGTAAGATAAAAATCCAATACAGCTGAATGAGTTTACTCGATTTTTTCGAGCTAATTTGTTTTGTTTATAGGCTTTTAAAGCACGCAAATTACTCGGGAACTATTTATAGCTAGCTAACGCTTTTAGTTTTCGCCCCGATTTCATCTAGAAACTCCGACCATAGACTCCACTTTAATATATTTAATTATTTTACCATCATGATTTACGGTAAAAAATTAAACTCTCTGGCGAGATTTTACATTATAGTTTATCTGTAAACTTTCCTGACGGCACATAAATATGTACTTGAATACGTATATTTCCACCTATTCTGTTCAAACCTCACCAATCATTAGATACCTTTAGAATTTCCAAGTTCATTTAAATTCCTATTTTTTTTTAAACAAAACTACATATCTCGTGCTTGTGCACCAATATTTCACAAAAGAGCAAGTAACTAGACTGAGCTGCAACAATCGTGGCATTTCAAATATTACAGCTTTCCCATACACCGAAAAACCCAGGTAAAAATGCAAAAATATCGAAATTATAACCACTATTCTTCAACAACAAAGAAAGTGGCCCCAAATCGAATTATATACACTTGTAGGATTTTTAAAGAACATTAAATTCTTGCTTATTGTTTATAGCTATAACTTTTAGCATTTAAGATATAAGCATTGCAAGCTTTAAAAACTTCTTCCACTTGATAAGACGATTACTTGAAAACTATAAGAACTTTTTTAAATATACATATGGATTTAGAAACTAAATTTTATCATACATATATCTGTTGCTTACTAATTATATCTATCTTTTATACTTTTGAGTATATTTCGAGTGAAAGTATGAAACATGGAAAAAAACTTTTTTTTAATAGGGTTCTATATAAAATCTAATTATATACACTTGTAGGGCTTTCAAAGAGCTACAAATTTATGCTTATTGTTCAAAGGTAGATGTTTTGGTTTTTGAGATGAAAGCATCACAAACTTGAAAAATGGAAAATTTTCAATCTTCCTCAATTTGGCAAGACGATTATTCGAGAACTATAAAAGCTTTTTTTAGTAATAAATATTGATTTTGATATCAAATTTCCTAGTACATATTTTTGTCGTTTACTATTTATATCTATATTTTATAGTTTAAAATGAAAATAAGAATAAAAAACACTCGCTCGAACAAATACTTTTTAAGTTACCTAGAAAAAAAGTTATAAATATTGAAATTATTTTTATAAGCGCCCAAAAGGTTTACATTTTTCGTAACGCTCCGTTCTCCCTCCATAGAAACCCCAAACATAGATGCTATTCACGTAAAATAAAAACCTTGTATCCACGTTCTAGAATTTATTTCACAATAATATTAGCAGTATATTAACTAACGTAAACATAAATTTATAGCATTCTTGAACAAAACAAAATTAACATGTCTTTCCTCGTAAATAAAACGCGCTATATATACGAGAATGTCTCTAATAAATTTATCGTATAAATACTCTTTTATTAACTTTATGCACAGTTTTTGATCCATATATTCGAAAAAAGTGCAATAGCACGAGAACGATTCATTCTATCGTTCTAAAGTAAGTTCCATTTCATTTCCAATAAAAACATGTTTGTTTATTTAACATTTTTGGATGCCGTTGTTTTTTATAATTTAAAAGAAGCTTGAAAATTTGTGACATTCCAAATGTTCATTTTCGTTTTAAATTATAAATTTCATTTGCTTCACTCCATTCGTTCTAGGAATGTCTTCCTAGACTCCTATGCACACTCATGCATACATTACACTCACATACGTATAGACATTCCTTTAAAAGTAATCAATCCAGGTTAAAGGATATCCAAAACGTATATTAATCCGTAGAAAATTCGAATTAAGAGTTTCGAACCTATCATTATATTTTCCCTATACATTATTTGTATGCAGGGAAATTACAAATAAAGTTCAAAATAATTCAGTTATGTACCATGAATTAATGCTCCATTGTGTATGTATGTAGAAAAAAATGTAAAGCATTATATTTCCTAAACCACTCATTAGAACTCTACATTTAGATGAGAAAAACATTGGATATGTCATTGAAATAAAACTATTTTCGTAAGGTGATGGCGATCCTGTTTTAAGGGGATTAGTCCCCTCCTGTTCTGGACTATCTAAGATGATTTGCTCTCAGTATCTTTATATATATATACACTGAACAGACAGAAAAACTGGTACACCTACCTAATATCGTGAGAGCCTCCACGAGTACGCAGAAGTACCGCAACACGTCGTGGCATGGATTCAACTAATGTGTGAAGATATCCTAGAGGAAGTTGACACCATGAATCCTGCAGGGCAGTCCACAAAGCCATGGGAGTGCGAGGTGGCGGAGATCTCTTAAGAACAGCACGTGCAAGACATCCCAGATATGCTCGATAATGTTCATGTCTGGAGATTGGAAACGTGACTCGTCAGCCCAAGCAACGTTTTTCCAGTCATTAACAGTCCAATGACGGTGTTGGCGAGTCCAGGCGAGGCGCAGAGCTTTGTGCCGGGGAGTCAACAACGATGCACGAGTTGGTCTGCGGCTGCGAAAGCCCATATCAAAGAGGGTTCGTTGCACAGTGCGTACGCTGACACCTGTTGATGGCCCTGCATTCAAATCCGCAGCAATTTGAGGAAGTGTTGCACGTCTATCTCGTGTAACGATTCTTTTCAGCCGTCGATGATCCCGTTCTGTCAAGGTCTTTTTCCGGCGTCACCGCTGTCGGAGTTTTGAGGTTTTACCGTAAACCTGATATTCTCGGTACACTTTTGAAATGGTCGTGCGCGAAAATCCAAATTTCATCGTTACTTCGGATATGATATGCCCCATCTCTCGTGCGCCGACTATTACTCCCCGTTCAAAATCACTTATATCTTGATAATCTGCCATTGTAGCAGCAAAAACCGATCTAATAGCCTCCTCAGACACCTTGTTGTCTTATATACGCACTGTCGACCGCATCGCGTTACGCTGATTGGTTGCATGCCTCCATTATTTGCATACGCCCGACTGTACCAGTTTTTCTGGCTCTTCAAATATATATATATATATATTGCTTATATTACTAATCAATCTACTCAAACAATTTTTATCAATTTTCCTGCCTAAACTTCTTCACTTTGTTCTTTTCAATAATTATATTACTCAAGGAAATAAAATATACCTACGAGCCTCAGGGGTTCCACAAGGTAGTTGCAGTAGCAGTATGTTAGCTAATTTATACCTTTTTTATTATGAACTGTCTTGTACATCAATAAATTATAAAATTTACAGATATGTTAATAATCTGATATGTTTAGTATATACTGAAAATCATGTCATAGATATATATTTCAAATAGACAATTTGGAATTAATTCCTAATGAAGCTATTATTCGTAATATTATTCATATTTTAGATTTAAATATAATTATTGATCCTGCTAAAGGAATAGTTACTAATTTATATGATAAAAAAGACTATTTTAATTTCAACATTAATAAAATATTACCATTTATATCATGCAACTCGATTCAATTGTTTAAAAAATTTATCCTTAATCAACTTTTTAGAATTTATAAATTATCAGATAAAAAATTTCATGCTATGCATATAAATACTCTAAAAATAACCAGCAAATTATATAAATATCCAACATATCTAGTTAATGACAATGTTAAAAAGTTTTAATTAGCTGAATTTTCATGACTTCTCCGCTTTGTATCTCATATTTGCTAGACTTCAGCATTGTCTTATTTTAACATTACATTTTAATTACATCCGCTTATATATTTGCCTCAATGTTTTCGATTACACGCCCCATTATTTCGTAGCACTTAATGTGGAATATCACCTTTTATTGCCTTTTTGCATTACTGTTTCACACAATTGACAACGGTGGATCTCTACTTTTAAACTTTGCGATTGGCAACACTGGTCTCTACATTTTAGGCTCCAATAGTTAGCACATATGCCGTGTTTTTTATTCCAGGTATTCTTGTTACCTTTATAATTGTTCTACTTTTATGTTTGTTGTCCAAGTGGAAATAGTTTACAGATATAATCTATATATTTCTGCAGAAACATACATAATTTGTATTCATTTTGATTAAATACTTGGACCCCACCAAGAGATTTTTCGAAATTAACAATTAAATTATTTATACCTAGTCCTTATCCTCGTGTATAGCATTAATGCTGGGATTGTATTTCTTTTACTATTATCGATTCCATAACATTGATATTTGTTGATTATTTTTAACTTGATGACACGAAATTTGCATTTTTCCATTTGATTGATGATTCGCTATTTAATACTTCTTTTTATTATGTAGGTTTTTTTAAAGTTAGGATTTTCAGTAGCAACTTCGCTCTATTCTATCATTGGATTTTCAACAGCTTGTCGAATGATTGTCTTTATGATGTCACATTTATATATATATATATATATATATATATATATATATATATATATATATAACATGAAACGAAGGGTTGGAACATAGATCACTATTAGTTTTTAATAAAAGTAACTTAATGACAATTAATCATCTGTTATATCATTAAGTATATATTATCTAATTAATTACATTTTTTATTATTAATTTTATTATTTTAAATAAAGAAATTTATACTTACTGATTTGTTGTTAGATTTAACTCGTATAATTCCATTTCATTAGTTGAAAATAGAAGATATTACATCATGTTACATTAGGAAAATAATTATGTTTTAAAATTTACAAGCACACATATAACAACATTTCGTTACTGCCTTCCAAATGTTGTAAGACTTTTATGTTTTATAGAAACATCTATATACACTAATTGCCAAGTGTCCGTCTGTCCGTTTGTCTGTCTGACAAGCATTTTTAGGCCTATCCCGAATAGAGAGAGACTTGCAATTTGGTACAACGGCACGGACGTTCGATAAAACCCCCTGGAAAATGCATTGGCCTACATAATGCATTGGCATACCAATGTACAACGTAATATTTTGCGTAATGTTACTGTACAACATCTGAAAAGACATCAACGAATAGTTACCAATAAGAAGGATAGAATAGATAGAGATGGTTTTGTAATAAAAGAAGCATTACAGCAGAAATACCCAATGGCCTTTATAAATCGTCAACTGGATGAGTGATTCAAAAATAAATGTTCAAGAATATGTGAAATCTTGGGGGATTATAATGACGAAATGGCAACAAAAAATACATAGCGATTTGGTTCACAAGAATTTAATAACAACTACTTTCACTCAATGTGAAAGAAGGAACGAATGGATGTCGTAACAGTGTGATTTGGTGCATGGGTACGAGAATAATGGCGCATGAGATTTGACTCATTCAGAGTACAAGAAGGGATAGATGAGTTCTTCTTTTGCTCATTTGGATTATATCAGGAATAGGTATAATATCCTTTGATTTACTCCTTTGAGATTCAAGGTTTAATCTTTCGAGATACATCCAATGGAAAAGTACTACGGGAATTGCTGCCATACCGGGAGTGGGCCTCGGCCTAGCAGCATGCTGAAACTGGGGATTTAAGGGGTAACAATCCCCCCTTGGGCCTTTTTAGCATATTGCCAATTAGCCTTCCCATCCTTTATCCATTTTTACATCTTATTTTAATATACTTCTTATAATGAAGAAAAAGCTGCATTGCGCCTTTAATTTCATTTATATGATATATCATTATTTCAATCTTTTAATCTGCTTAATATGTAAACCATGTTTTTATATAATATATATTAACTACCGAAGTAGCTGCATTGCGCTTTAGGAGTTAATAGGTGTTTTTAGATTTTTAGATAATTAGTGTTTTTAGAATTTTTGCTTGTTTCTGCTCGAGGTTTAGGTGTGTCATTCACGGACGACTGTAATGATTTGTGGTAGCCTTCAGTGTGTTGGGTTTCGATCGGGTTTGGACATAATGCTCCATTAATAGCACGGGAGTTTTCATGATTGCCAACATTTTGGAGGTAATAGAAGCATCAAAGCATATTCCTGAACTTATGTACCTTAAGAGCTTTGATTTTAAGGACTTATATAATAATGTTAATCTAAATAATCTGACCAATATTCTAATCGAAACATATGAGAGATACGATATGCATTCATACATTGAATTAATTCTTAAAACGCGTGACAGATGGACAGTCAGATGAATAGACTGACACTTGCCAATTAGTATTTATAGATTTGTTGTGGAGCACCCTCTCTTTAGAACATTTTCGGAAAATACAATTTTTCCAATTAGTTTTATCGAACGATAGATCCATGTACCAGACTGCAAGTCTCGATTTATTCGGGAAGTGCCTAAAAAGCGCTACAGATGGACAGACAGATGGACACTTGGCAATTAGTATTTATAGATTTGGTGTGTGGCACCATCTCTTCCGAACATTTTCGGAAAATACGATTTTTCCAAGGGGTGTTTTATCGAACGATCGTCTGCCAAACTCTAACCATGTACCAGACTGTAAGACTCTATCTATTCGGGAAGTGTCTAAAAACGCGTGACAGACGGACAGACAGATGGAAACTTGGCAGTTTTATATATAGATGGTAAATTAAAACGTTTTTTGTTAAGAGGAAGTAATGAGTTAAAAAATCTCTAATGTGGGCGGCCCATGATTTTCCCCATCGACCCAAACTCATTTTATAACTATCGCTCAAACTAATTAGATCAAAATCATCTGGATGTAAACTAGATTTTACAAGAAATTTCAATCGTGCTTAAAGCATTGATTATGAAACACTTACCAAATTCAATGCACTTTTATTTAAACATGTCTAAAATGCAATACATTCCTCGGTTATATTTTAAAAGTTATCACAATACTACATTAATTTATTATATTTGAAAACTTAAACCTTCATAGAAATAAATGAACTTCATTCAAATGACGACATTGAAATATAAATTGCCTGGTTTAAAGATCTCTAAAATGCGATACATTCCTTGGTAATTATTTTAAAATCATCATAATACTAGGATAATTTATTATATTTGAAAACTTCATCGAAAACAACTGAAATTCATTCAAATGACGTTATAGAAAAAATAACACTCCTGGCTCTCTCTATAAAAGCAGCATTTTATTCATAAACAATTTCCCATTCATTTCATTCATCAGAATACTATAATAACTTGTTTTATTTGAAAATTAAGACCATGGAGCTACAATTAAACTCTATGCTTAAAACTTCATCGAAAAAATCGTCCTTCTCTTTGTAAAATCAATGAATATTTCATTTATATCAGCTATAGACTCTATGAGCTAAATAATTTTGTGTTAAAGGAATACAGCAATTCTAATACAACTCATTCTACATATTTTGCTATTTACATTTTATATGAGTGAAAAATAGGCTTCGTTGTAGAAATAATCAAATTTGGATGAGCATTTAAACTCAAATATATTGTAATTGTGTTATTTCAGTTTGTAGATACACAGAAGTTAAGCAAAAATAAAGTCGTTTTAAAACGGATACAACACTCAATATGAATTAAAAATAACTTTAAAAAACACGATTTTGAGACAAGATGGATGCCATACATCATTTTGAATTGGGTCACGTGATCATTACATATCATGGTCACGTGATCGCTTCATGTAAGAGCTGTAATTATTATTTTAATGTTTATTTAAAAAACTACTTGCAACTTTTTTGTAAAGTGTTAAAAATTAATAAAATTAGGTCGAATTCCCACTTAGTTTTAAAGTTCAGAGCTTTAAAACTAAGACGAATTTTAGAAATGTCCGATGAATTCTGTTGTGCCAGGAGGTCAGCTATATCTGCACCAAATTTCGCATACATACGAGAGAACGACATACACACATGCACACACACAGAGGCATCACCCTTTATTGTAAAATATTAATTCACGCCTACTTAATATTCCTCATTTCAATTACACATTATTAGGCATATACAAGTAGTTATAGGTAGAAATATACTCTGGCACAAATATGAATACATGAAAGGAGACCATAAATGAGGTGATTTAGAAAGTACAATTTGGGGTTATTATTTTGATTAGCACTTTCACAACTATCAAAACTTAGACAAACAAATTTCAATTTTCCAGACTCTATTATCATAGAATAGACAAACAAATAAGCCATTTGAAAACACGCCAAGTTTTCTACTTAAAGAAAATCGCATGAAAGTTTATTTCACATTTTCTCTCATCAAACAAACGATGCTACAATAAAGAATAAAATATTATGTGGTAAAAATTTTTAAATTAGGCTATACATTTTCAGAAATGGGAATTGTAGTGTTTTTCAGAAAATTAAATCCATTGGATGATATGTATTTAAAGATCATATATTTATTGGAGGCTAAAATTTTGTTATACTATTGATTTAACTAAAAGCTTTTTAAAGTATATAATTCCCAAGATCATGTTTTACTAGTGTCTGTAAAAAAATTGAAATCTATTAGATGATATGTATCTGAAGATCTTATATTTATTAGTGGCTAAAATATTGTTATATAATTGACTTTTCTAAATGCTTTTTGAAGTATATAATATTTCTAGAGATCATATTTTTACTCGTGTCTATCAAAAAATTAAATCTATTGGTATCTAAGGATCATATATTTATTGGCCAAAGTTTTGTTATATACCATAGACTTTACTAAAAGCTTTTTTGAGTATATATTTGTCAGGAGCTGCTACATATATACATTTTAGATGATGACAAATATGAATTCCGAATTAAATTCCGGAGGATGTAGAATGGGTTACTAAGGAATTCCATTTCCTTTTCTTTATCTATTTTCAGCTTAAAAATTGTTCACCTTACTTGAAATATATATCTTTCAAGATGGGATATAGATTGAACGTCGGTAATAGCTTATATGGATTCAGCATGAAATTCCACAGGAAGTAGAATGTGTTTTAAGAATTTTCATTTCCGGTCTTTTTCCCTTACCGGTTTAAAACTCCTTGAAACGTCTATTTTCAAGATACCGCCACCTGTTAAAAAATTTTCCTTGAAACATCTATTTCTCAAGACTAGCTATATATATATAGCTTGTATTATAATTGATTAGAATTCGGTCCTAAATTTCAGAAAGGTAGGTGGGCACGTTAAGAATTTCTACATTATTTTTTACTTCTGTTTAATAAATTTCCTTTAAACATTTGTTTCTCAGTATTGACTGCAGATAAAGCTTAGATAATGATTGATATGGATTCAGCATCAAACTCCAGACGAGGTAGGGAATTCACTAAGGATTTGTTCTTAAAGTTCCTTTTCCTCCTCCGATTCAAACATTTCATTTTTCTTTGAAACGTTCATATTCTTCTATTCAAACGTATATTCTCTGAACCGACTATAGTTAGAGCTTAGATGACATAAGATTTCGGTAGAACAATTACATTTACAGTATTTTTTTTTAAGCACAATTTTTCTGCTTTATCAATCCTTGTACCACTGGAAGCACTCCACTATTTAAACAATGGTTTGGTAATCACAACCTCCTTGTTTCACTTTGTTTTTGCTTGTTTCTTCTTTTGTTTCAATTACGATGAGCTATTGTAGTAACCAGCTATTAATAATATAAACACCTTGATTCATCTATCTATCGATCTATGTCTGGGTAAAGCTTCTACAAAAGGTTGCCAAACGTGTTTCAATCACGGATAAAGATTTCATGAACTCTGGAGCTTTACGAGCGTGTAACATTAGATACTAAAATGAGTCCTTGATGTGGGCGGTCCATTCCCTACATAATGTAATGACTATACTTCTTTCACAGCAAAAAACTGCGAGGAAACCGTGGAGCTTCATGTGTGTAAGCCAACAAATACTAAAAGTGAGGTCATGATGTGGGCGGCCGGTCCCTGTATAATGCAATGACTATACTTTTTTAACACTTTACAACAAAGTTTAAAAGTGTTTATGACTTTGTTCATTCTGTCTGTCTGTCCGTTAGCACGATAACTGCCGTAAAAATGACTTAATCAAAATGAAATTTTAGTATGTTATTCAGACGGTCTGTAGGACCTATGGGAATATAAATAAATAATATCACTCAATTAGTTTTGGATTGAACCCGGGTTGAAAAAATGAAATACATTGAACCCTATGGGACCTAATTTTTCAAACATTTTTTAAGCGGATTTAAAATTCACAAATTGCTTCGAAAATTTTAGGTAATATTCAAATTATTCATAAAATATATAAAAAAAAATCAGCAAAATATATTCAGTAGTTTTTTAAATAAAAATTAAAATAATAATTACACCTCTTATATGAAGCGATCACGTGACCATGATATGAAACGATCACGTGGCCCACTTCAAAATATAATACGGCATCCATCTTGTCTCAAAATCGTCATTTTAAAAGTTCTTTTTAATTCATATTGAGTGTTGTATTCGTCGTAAAACCTCTTTATTTTCGCTTAAATTCTGTGCATCTACATACTGAAACAACGCAATGACAATATATTTGAGTTTAAATGCGCATCCAACTTTGATTATTTCTCTAACGAAGCCTATTTTTCACTTATGTGAAATGTAAACAGCAAAATATGTAGAATGAGTTGTATAGGAATTGCTGTATTTTTTTAATGCAAAAGAATTTAGCTCATGGAGTCTGCACAGCTGATATGAAAGATATATTCATTGACTTTACCGAGAGAAGGACGATTTTTTGCGATGAAGTTTTAAGCATAGAGTTAAATTACTTATAGCTCCATGGTCTTAATTTTTAAATAAAATAAATTATTATAGTATTATGATGAATGACATGAATGGAAAATTATTTATGAATGAAATGCTGCTTTTTTAGAGAGAGCCAGGCGTGTTATTTTTTCTATGACGTCATTTGAATGAATTTCAGTTGTTTTCGATGAAGTTTTTAAATATAATAAATTATCGTGGTATTATGATAATTCTAAAATTGTTACCGAGTAATATATCACATTTTAGAGATGTTTAAACCAGGCAATTTATATTTCAATGCCGTCATTTGAATGAAGTTCATTTTTTTCGATGAAGGTTTAAGTTTTCAAATATAATAAATTAATGCAATATTGTGATAAGTTTCAAAATATTACCGAGGAATGTATTGCATTTTAGACTTGTTTAAATAAAATTGCATTGAAGTTGGAAAGTGTTTCATAATCAATGCTTTAAGCATGATTGATCTTTCTTGTTTCACTTGTGGCTGTTCACATAATAGCTCTCTTTCACGAAATACTTGCATCAGATGATAAATAGTTTCTTCAGTCCTCTATGGGTTTATTGCCTGGCACTTTTTTCACAAGATTAGAACTTCCTCAAATTTAAGAAAGGTGAAATATTTTTATTGAGAAGTTATAGGCAGAAATTAAAAGGTGCTAATCAATGAGAAGGGTTTGGTTTGAACTAAAGTGAAAGTCTGTAATGTCAGAAGGAAAATCTCTGGTACATGAATCTTCAAAATTCGATTACTGGACAATTAACTCAGTATATTTGAATATGCGGGGACAATTATAACAATCGAATTTCATCACAATAGAGGGAGCTTAATGAGTGCAATCAGTGCTGAGGTTCAGCGGCAGCATAAATAGATAAGTTATAGAATTAAAATTAAAAATCTGTCTGTCTACCTGTCTCTCTGTCTGTTTGTCCCGTCATCACGGGAGAACGGATGACCCGAATTTGATGAAATTTTGTGGGTAGCTTTGAAATAGTCCCACTTAAAAGTTAGTCTATGTTTCGTGTTCCTACGATCAGTGGTTCTTGAGATATTAGTGAAAAACGAAACTTTCGTTTGTCTCATCGTCATGGACGAACGGCTAAACCGAATTTAATGAAATATTGTTGTTGTTGAGACCCAGACCGTCCGACCTACCAGAAAGGTGTAAGGTAACTGTATGGACGGCCGGGAAGTGCCACCCAATTTAGACCGGAACCCAGTGGGGGAGGCATCCACAGGGACCGTACCCTCCTTCCCCTACCACCAACCTCTCGGAAGGACTTACGGACCCACATGTTTAACGTGATCGTACTCCGCATGAACACGGCGGCATTTGTGGCAGCGTGCAAATCTAGCGCGCAAAGAATGAAATATTGTGGATAGCCTTAATGAAATATTGTGGATAGCCTTAAAACAGTTTCTGTTAAACTCAATCCAAATTTCGAGTTTCTAAGATCAAGGGTTGTCAGGATATTTATTGAAAACGGGACTTTTTCCTAGGAGTTTTACTCTCAAACTCCCTGGTTCTTCCAAACGAAAAGGTTGAAAACCATTTGTATAAAACGGTAAAATCAATTAAAATTTTATCTCTGAGTTTGGTGGCAGATTTTTGCGTTAAATAGTCACTGTCTGAAATCATGAATTGTTTGAAAACATGAATTTAAATAGAAAATCTATCAGCATGGTTTATTTTTCACAATCTTTCACTCAACGATGAAAGTATTAAGAAACCAAAATAGTTAATTCATTTTAAGAATTTTATGAGGATATATCATTTTGCTGGGCAACACAATTAAATTAAATGTGTTTGTTAATGTTTATTATTATTTTTTCGATTTGAATAATATATAAATGGATATAAAAATATACTAGGTTATAAATGAACGGTTTGATTTGTCTTTCAATTATATTAATTGCTGACTGCGTACATCATTTTCATGTATTTTGGCAAAGCGTGTTGGTTAGTTTGGCCATGCTTATATATTGTGTTTAGCTAATAAACTCATATATTGTGTTTAGCTAATAAACTCATATACTGTGTTTAGCCAATAAATTCATTTAGCCGATTGTTGAAACTGAAAAAGAGTAGAACCGGTATATCTTCTAATACAATTTTAGTGTTTTCATTTAGTATATACAAAAGGGATCTGTGTGTTTTATTCAAATCCGAAAATTCAGAATTACGAATTTGACGGGATATCGCTAGCGTGGCAACTTTTATATTTTACCAAATTTACGGAAATGTCGCCAAATGTTATAATCGAAGAAATTCAATGAAATTAATTTTGCTTTGTTAGAAGAAATAATTGAAATGATTTCTCGTTAGAATTTGTCTGCCAGTCCAAGCATCCTACTTAGTAACACATTTTGCGAATTTTTCAAATGTCATCAAATTGATAAAAACGTTTATAAATCCATAAAATTATCTTGAAATTCATAAATTTCCGCTAAATAAATGAAATTAATTGTGTTTTGTTATTGGATAGTATTGTGATGATGTTTCATCTATTTATAGCTAAGTGGGACTGTCAGTTCACCACTCCCACTTGGCTATAAATTTGGCGATTTTTTAAAATGTCGCTTAATTGACGAAAATGTCGCCAAACCTTCCAAGCATTATCCAGAAGATATTTTTCCACTAATTTATTTAAAGCAAATGATATCATGTCGCTTAGCAACGGATTTAAATCCAATGTGTTTATGCGCAGACAATTTTTATTAAATCTTTTTTAGATTTGAATAATAAATATATGTATATAAAGTAAATTTTATTGCCATTGCATTTTTTACTGGATAATATCAGTTACGGTCTTCAGGTTTAAACATTAGTATAATTGATATTTTCGGGGAATATTGATTTAGAGAATAATAATATTTTCAAGTTATTATATCATTGTTTTATTGCGGCATAAATTATTGAAACTCATATATTGTACTTTGTACGAGAAATCTTCTACAAATGCATATCGAGAATATAAGTAGTAAATGTATATTGGCATATATTTTGGCATATATTGGCATATATTGGAATCAAGTACGGCCTTCTGGTACGAAGATTAAGGGGATTACTGATATTTTCAATTTAAAACGTCATCTGTTTTATTTTGGCAAATATTTTTGAGACTCATATTGTAATACGTGTAATCTTCTACTAATACTCGGACATAACTTCTAATCTACGACATTAGAAATAGTACGGGTGTATCTTTTCATATAATTTTAGCACTTTCATTTTGGCATATATTGAGTGACGAGGTCGAAAATTTTAATTCGAGTTTTCGATGCGAGAGCACCTTTCACACCTTCCCTGAATAAGAATTAATCGTTTTTGAGGTCATGTCTGTGTGTGTGTATGTGTGTGTGAAGTGTGAATGAGACTATGGCGACAATATGTCACGAACGAATGGAACGATTCGAATGGAATTTGGTACAACAATTACAATCCGTGAATACTGACAGCCCATCGTTTTTAGACGCAATCCGATGTTCAGCACAGCCTAAATTTTCGAGTGAGATTTTGAAAAATTCATCAAAAAATCAAAACCTTTAATAAAGTTACCATATAGTCATTTTTTATGTAATTTTTTATTAGAAAACAATTCACTCAAACTTTAGAACGTTAGCATTAACCGTTCTCGATATATTGCACATTTTTCAAATAAATTTATCATAAAATCACATAAATAAAATGAAAAATATTAACTATTGTGAAATACATTTACTTTTCATATGTAACATCATCCGATAAATTTGGTGACATCATTCTCGTGGATCTGACTCATTCCTTTCATTAGAAAATATATTTTTGGTAATACTTTTGTATTTAGACGCCAATAGTCATTTATCTGCTATAAAAATAACGTATTTCTCCATCCATAACGCTTAGCGAGATTTTAGCAACGGATTTGGCGGAATGTCGCCGACTTGGCGACTTTTATAAAAGTCACCAAATTAATAACAATGGCGTTAAATCAAGGAAAATGACGACTAATTGACAAAAATTCAATATCTTTGAAAGAATATAAGAATCTACTATAAGAATAATTATACTATAAATCTACTATAAGAATATATTTTTCCGTCCGTAGCGTTTGGCATAATTTAAGTGACGAATTTGTCGTAATATCTTCAACTTTTTGACTTTTTAAATATTGCCAAATTAACGAAAATGTCACCCAGTTGATAATAATTCGCCAAATTCAGGATACCGACGATCGACGTCAGGATCAATCCATGATATGACGACTAATTGATGAAAGTTCAATATCTTGGAAAGAACAAGAGTATACAATAAGAATCACCCATTTCTCTGTCCGTCCTTCCACCCATAACGCATGGCGATAAATTTAGCGAGACGTCGTCAACTTGGCGACTACTATAAATGTTGATAAGTGACAAAACTGTCGCCAAATTGATAAAATTGGCGCCAAATGGGAGTAATGTTTCGCAAATTGTTATTTTCTTTTACTGTAAAAGAAGTAAATTTATTGCATTATATAAGTAAAGTCATGTGTTGCCCACATCAGATATTTTTTTTATTTGTGATGCATTTTACCTTATAAACCAATTTATTATATGTACAATGTGTCAAGGAAAGTCGTGGACTAGGTCAATAATTCGATAATTATTAGAGTTATGGTATATAAGATTTATGCAGGCAGATATGAAGCTACTAAGGTGCTTCATAATGAGACAAATTTAGGGGGGTTATTATTTGGGGGGAGTGATATTCTTGCTTGCTGTTAAAAATAAGATGAAAATGGCAATTGTAAAATCGTAGACTGATGAAAAATTATCACAAAGCATTTTTATCCGACAACAAATGATAAAAAGTAACCCTGAAAACCAGTGCATACCGAACCCCACAATAAAAAAAAACCAACATTTATTAACCAACCACAAATGGTGGCAGAAGAAAATTAAGTGGACAAAATTCAAAAGGTGCGCCTTAATGATGCATGCTGCACACGTGAAATAAAATGTTACCGCGTATTTTCCAATGTGTCTACGCTTACATTGTTATATGCAAATTAATAAAATCATCGTTTTTAAAATTGCTATTTAGAGAGTTATATTTTTCTTTTACTGCGAGACAAAACTATTTAGTACTACTTTTTCAACACTCTATGATTCTGTAATTGACTTTTCCCCTTAGATTTAACAAGAAGTGATTAAGACCTTTTCCCCTACAAAAAATTTGTGTCATCCCCCTAAAGTTTTTTCATCGTGTATTGTCATAAGGTTTTACCATTCACCTGCATAATAAATATACGATCATCCTAATACTTCTTAAGTTATTGGTAGGGTCCATAACTTTTTTGATACACTGTATTGAGGGATGATTCCAAAATTACATATTTTACGAGCTCAAATACTTTTCTTTTCAAAGTACTTTCCTTTAAACGCTTGTGAAAAACTCAAATATTGGAATACATGCTATAAAACTTCGACTTCGCATTACTTTACAAAAGCAAATCCTACCGGTGCTGAGCGCATTTGCATAATGCATAATTCATAAAACACTTCGATTCAGGCGCACGCACTTGCGCACGCGTGGTATGGCCAATAAAAAAGCACGGATATTTAAAGAAAACATTCTTATAGAAATGTAGATAAAGAAAAATTGATATTATAATGTCATCAATGAGAAATGCATAAATTTAGATGGGGAAAAGTAAACATCGAAGAGGTATATTCAAAATTTCAAAACTCTATTCAAAATTATGGGCGGCATGAATGTAAGAAGATGAAAAAGAATAGGGTTGATTTAGGGCCGTAAAAAGATTGATTCTTTGTTATAAAAATAGAATGTTTAGATTGAGATACGGAGAAAAGTTAGTTTATTCCATTGAAGATAAATATTGGCTCTTGAAAAGGAATATTGTTTGTGGAGTTGTTATTAAGTATGTTTAATACTTTCTGGGTTTCTTATAAGGTGCATAAATTGTTTGTGGATCTCATACTAATGCCGTGAATAGTTTGTGGATTTTTTTATGAGAGCCATCAATTGTTCATTTGTTTGTGGATCTGTTACGGAGGATATTCAAAGATTGTAGGTTTCTTATGAAGGTCATGGATTATTTGTGGATGTCTTACGGAGGACTTTAAAGGTTTGTAGATTTCTTATGAGGGACATGAATTGTTTGTATATCTCTTATGGAGTACATGAATGTTTTGTGAGTTTTTTATGGGAGATATAAATTGTTTGTGGATCTGTTACGAAGGACAGTAAATGTCTGTAGGTTTCTTGTGAGGGATTGGAATTGTTTGTGAATCTCTTACGGGGGACAATAAACGTTTGTGGGTTTCTTATGAGGGATATGAATTGTTTGTGCATTTCTTAAAGACGATATTAAAAACTTCTAGTTTTATTGTGAGGGACGGGAATTGTTTGTTGATCTCTTAGGCAGGACATGAATATTTTGAGGATTTCTTATGAGGACCATGAATTGTTTGTATATCTCTTACGGAAAGCGTGAATAATTTTGGGGTTTCTTATATGTTTGTGGATCTCAAAACTATGAAAGATATGATTATAAGGTGAAAAATTAGTTGCATTGATTGAGTGTTGAAAACAAATGTTAATAGAAAATTAATGACAGAAATGTTGCTGTATTTTAACTTATTGCAGAGCAAAATATGGTCTTAAAATGGTACATTTATATTATGATCTAAGAGCTTAAACAATTTGTGCGTTTCTCGTGAAAGACATAAATACTTTGCGCATTTATTATGAAATATATAAATAGCTTATTGATATTTTAACCCATTAATATCAAGTTTAACTCTATTTTATTGCTGATATATGTTAGTTAACTAAAACTTATATATACTTTAGTAGATTTTGTTACTAACCGGAGTTAATTGGTTGTTAAAGACATAAATAGTTCGCGGAAATCTTGTGAAGGACGCGGATTGTTTGAGATGCTCTTGTGGTAGAAGAGGATAGTTTACGGATACTTTGGGAGGATTATGTGCAGTTTGAAGACCTCTTATGAAGAACAAGAGTAGTTTAAACTGCTCTTGTGAGGAGCGAATATAGTTTGAGGAGCTTTTGTGTTGAGAATGAAGAGTTTGGAGTATTTGTTAGATTTATTGGATAATTATAGCAAATCGTTATAAAACTTTTCAGTTTTGTTATTTTAAATATATACATTAATTTAGGATAGGGTGAGTTAATGATAATGCTGGTAGTACAAGTATACTTATATACTTAATGTTGATCAATATAATTGAAATGCGTAGACTTCATATTCTTATCTCCTATATTTACATTGCGTCGTCGTACATGCTTGCTGGTTTCTGTACCATACAGCTAATTGAGATTGACTGACCAAGAAATGAATTACGCAGTCTAAATTGCTAAAGGAAGAAACTTGAAATTTTGCAGAAACTTAGGGTTTGATACACAATTAACGAGAAAAACTAAAAACTGGAAATTTTGTTCGAAAAATATTAAAATTGTGGAACTTTTTGTCCTGAAATGCATTTAGATTTTAATTTAAAACGACTGGCTAGACTCACAAAATGTGTTTTAATACCATTCTACGAAGAAAAGAAATACCTTAAAGTTTTTATTTAGTGTACAATCAACCGTTCTTAAAATATTTTAATATTTTAGTACAGCAGATAAATTTTAATTATCCTGTAGCACATGGTAATTTATAGGGAAAGTATTGGAATCATACTGAAAATCACAACTCGAGGTTTCGCCGGACCTACATGTTTCGAGACCTCTAGAGTACGAAAAAACTACTTTTAACGTGACGTCTGTGTGGGCGTCTGTGTGTCTGTCTGTGGGTCTGTCTGTCTGTCTGTCTGTGTGTGCAGATTTTGTATCCACTCTAACTAAAATACTAATTGACCGATTTTCATAAAATTTGGTAGGTAAGTCACTCGTGGGCGGCTTTGGTGCTGATTAGTTTTGGGTACAATTCAGGATAAAAGAAATTGCTTTTCTTGCGAAATGGCCCGCAAAATTTGTCCGTATCTACTCTAGCTGAAAAACTAATGTACCGAATTTCACAAAAATCGGTTGATATGTCGCTTGTGGGTCACCCTAGTGCTGATTGGATTTTGGTATGATTCAAAAACCTATTATGTGAGTAGGTGCCACATTTATTCACTAGTCATTGTGCCAGCGCAAAGTGTGGGTTGAAATGGTTACCATACTATATTTGTTTATAAAACTTGATTTTATGCCAACATTCATCATGTATAGGAGATGGTGCGTTATCAGATTATATAATTTAAATAAAAAATCTGATGTGATTAAAGCACATGATTTTCCCTATATAATGCACTGAATTTATTTCTTTCACAGTGAAAGAGTGATGCATAACATCTACAGCACAAGGTTTTTAATGTTGAATTGTATATTTGGCGCGTTTTCGGATGACAGCGTTTAAAATTATTTCGAAGTAAGCAATAAACTAATATTTCGCGCAACCACTAAATTGATAATTATCAATATTGATAACAACCCCAATAAGAAATCTCTATACATAGCTATGTATTAAAATGTTTTAATGATTAATTCCTCAATTTGGCATTATTTCCGTTAATTTAGTGTCATTTTTTGCACAATTCCATGATATTGTGGTGCACAAAAATAATTTAACTCTATGCTTAAAACTTTTTCGAAAAAGTCTGCTATGAAATCGTCTGTTCCTCTATGTAAAATCAATGAATGTTTCATTCATATCAACTACAATTCGGACTCCAGAGCAAAATAATATTGCGTTAAAGAAATTCAGCAATTCTTTACAACTCATCTTAGATCTTGATGTGTTTCCATTCTCAATACGTGAAAATTAGGCTTCGTTGTAGAAATAATCAAAGTTTGATGATCATTTAAACTCAAATTTTTTGTAATTGCGTTATTTCAGAATATTGATACCCAGAAATTAAGCAAAAATAAAGCGGTTTTAGGATGGATACAACACTGAATATAAACTAAAGACAACGTTAAAAATCACGATTTTGACACAAGATGGATGCCATATCTTATTTTGAAGATGGTCACGTGATATTTTTATAATATGGATGAAATTATTATTTAAATTTTCTTTTAAATATTATCGAATATATTTTGCTGAAAATGTTTCATATTTTTATGGGATAATTTAAATATTTCCTAAAATTTTCGAAGTAATTTGTGAATTTTAAATTCGCTTAAAAAATATATGAAAAGTTAGGTCCCATAGGGTCCAATGCATTACATTTTAAAGATCAAACACGCATGAAGCATTGATTATGAAACACTTTCCTTCTGAAATGCAGTCTGATGAATGTATCTCATCTCTAAAATGCAATGCGTTCAATGGTGATATATATTTTTTAATTATCACAGATTTATAATGATTTATTTTACTTGAAAACTTAAAACTTCATCGAATCAAATGAAGTTTATTCATTTTATTCTTATTATATACAAAAATTCAGCAATTCTTATATAACTCATCTTATAATTACTAGTCTACATTCTCATAAATAATCACAGTTCTACAATAATTTATTCTACTTGGAAACATAAAACCATGGAGGTAAAAGTACTTTCTAACTCCATGCTAAACACTTCATAGAAAAAGGTAATGCTATAAAATCGCATGTTTCTCTCGTTAAAATCAATGACTATTTCATTCATATCACCTATATTCCAGATTCTAGAGCTAAATAATTTTAGGTTAAAAAAATTTCAGCAATTTTTATACAGCTCATCTTACATCTTGATTTTTTCTCATTCTGCATTCTTTAAAATTAGGCTTCGTTAAATAATCAAAATTTGTTGATCATTTAAACTGAAAAATATGGTAATTGCGTTGGCGCAGATTATAGATGCACGGAGAAAATAAAAAATAAAGCGGTTTTAAGACGAATGCAACACTAAATATAAATTTAAAATAACTTTAAAAATCATGATTTTAAGCTCTAGAAAAAGAGATGGATACCATATTTAATTCACGTGATCTATTCATATTATATTAGTATAATTATTATTTTAACTTTTATTTTAAAAACATCCAGACATATTTTGCTGAAATTTTTTTTATACATTTTATGGGATAATTTGAATATTTTCTAAAATTTTCGAAGCAATTTGTGAATTTTAACTTTGCTTGAAATATGTTTGAAAAATTGGATCTCATAGGGTGCAATGCATTTCATTTTTTCATCCCGGGTTCAATCCAAAACTAATTGGGTGATATTATTCATTTACATTCCCATACGTCCGACAGACCATCTCAACAACATACTAAAATTTCATTTTGATAAAGTCATTTTCACGGCAGTTATCCTGAGAACGGACGGATAGACAGACAGACAGAATGACCAACGTCATAAACACTTTTCAATTATGTTGGAAAGTGTTAAAAATTTCAAATTTTTTTAACTTATTGAACATTTCCACTCGAGCCACTAACTCGATTTTTCTCTTTTTCGATCTGTATCAGCTTCCAGATTAACGAAAATGTCAGCAATTTTCGAATTAGCAAAATTCGAATTAGAGGTGATGATACAAAGGTATTTAAAAACAAAACCACTATTACCTCTCAAAAATGTGCACCATTCATAAAAAAAAAATCGTTCAACATGTCATCCATATTTTACGTAAAACATTGCTTTTAGAATTTTATTTATAAATTCTTTTATAAAAATAAATTTATCTTTTAGTTTTGTTGAGTTTGTGGTAAAATTGATGACCAGCAATTTATTTACACATTTAATTTAAAAATATTAAACAAAATTTTAAAAAATGAATTGAAAGTATTGTATTTAATGTATTTTTGTACTATAGCGGCTTCTGCTATTACACATTATGGACTTATACATTATCATGTTATACATTATCAAATATTTTTAATATAGCATTTTTAAGACTATAATTTAATACTTTAGTGCATTCCCCAACTGCCTCTCTTCTGTCCAAAATGCTCTTTCTCTTGAACTCCTCCTTCAGATGCTGATGAGTTACTTAATTCCACTCCAGTCCCTCCTGTATTTTGTTTCTAGCTACGGCGATAGGTTCATGATATTCATAGCTTCCATTGTGTAGATGTCATATTCAGCAACCACTAGCCAATGAGAACACACGAAACGTCTAGTTATTGATAGCATTTTACACAAAAACTTGAATTGAACAAATTCATTCCGTGCAAAATGTCAGAATTTTTTATCGCATGTCCAATGATATAATCACATTACCATATATCACACAAATTTCCCTGTATGAAATATATAAAGCATATAAAATATAATTTCTTATCAATGTATATTGCTAGTACCTATTGCTAGTATTTAACATTAGTAAGTAATATATCTTTGTAATACCCCATTTAAAATAACTGGTTTGTGACTCAACTAAACTTACTCATACCAGAGGGCTTGATTTATTTTTTAAATTGATACCATTCTTCACAATATACTCCCTGCCCCCCGGGAAAGTAACTTGAGCCCTAAAGTGGGCTAATGACACGAAAAAAAAAATGTATCGCGGCTAATTTTCATAACAATAACAGAAACGATTAAGTCTCTTGATCTTTGATATATAAACCCTTTTAAGCATGATTATGTCAAATTTTGTCCTACGCTGCCATGCTAAAAAAATATAAAATTTCTATTCTCACGAATTAAAAAAAAATGTCCATATAGTTTTAAACTTTTTTATAACAAAGTCTGGTAAAGTTTCGTGAAAATCTAGTAATATTTGTGACTGCAAATATTAATAAATTTTCACGAAATTTCATATCCGGCCTTGTTACCAAAATATCTAGAATTAGATAGAATTTTTTTTTATTCGGGCGAAAACTTTGAATTTTATTCCATTGGTACTTGTGGCTGCTATCGAACACAAGTACCAATACCACAAGAACCTGGTATCACAAGAAACAGACCACAGACATCAGACAAACAGACAGGTGGACACCGATCCTAAAATGGTCAAACCGTGTTCAGGATGTCTTAAAACATATATTGGCATCGAAATATCAATCAAAAATTTTTGGAAAGGAATACTGTCTCAAAACGTATGAGAATGTAAAAATCAAATAAATGTATGTGAAATCAAGAATATATACCACTTAGGATCACAACCTGCCCTGGACGCATCTTCGCATTATTCATTCGGTAAATCTTTGGTCCCGTAATCAAAGTTTTAATTATTTTAATACCTTTCTGCTTCGATGATATATCATCAACTAAGTAAATCGGAATAAATTTTAGCAGATATTTGAAAATATTTTTAAATTATACAGATCGAACTAGTGTTCGTCTCCAGATACTCACATTCAAACGTTTTGGGAGACATTCCAGTATTGAGATACAGGATTTCAAAATCCGACTTCGAATTTCTTTACAGGATCAATCCCTGCCCGTTGCTGTGCGCATTTGCATAATGCATAATTCATAAAACACTTCGACTTAGACGCATATACCCGTCCGTCGCATGCATGGTCAATAAAAAACGCACTGTTGTTTAAATAAAATAGTTTTATAGTAATGCAATGTAGATTGATACGGTGGTGCTATCGGAGATAAAAAGGAAAAAATAAATACTGGAACAGTTTATTGAAATAATAAAAAAAGTCTGATGTGGGCAGCACATGACTTTCCTTATATAATGCAATGAATTTACTACTTTTACAGTAAAAAAATCGATTATTTTTATAGCAGATATTTACATTCTTTCCAAGATATTGAATTTTTGTCAATTAGTCGTTGTTTTCATTGATTTAGCGTCATTTTCATCCATTTGGCGAGTTTTCCGCTAATTTAGCAACATTTAAAAATGTCGCCAAGTTGGCGACATTCCACCAAATTTGTCACCAAAATCTCACCAAGCGTTATGGATGGAGAATTAGCGTCGTTTTTATCCATTTGGTGAGATTTCCGGTAATTTAGCAACATTTAATAAAGTCGCCAAGTTGGCGACATTCCATCAAATTTGTCGCCAAAATCTCACCAAGCGTTATGGACGGATAAATAAGTTATTCTTACAGCAGATGAATGACTATTGGCGTTCAGATACAAAAGTATTACTCAAAGTATATTTTTTCATGAATGGAACAAACTAGATCCGCGAGAATGATGTCACCAAATTTATCGCATGGTATTACATATGAAAAGTGAGCATGTTTCTCAATAGGAAATATTTTTTTTTATTTTATATGAGTTTTTGATAATTTTTTTGAAAAATGTGCAATATCTCAAGAACGGTTCATGTTAGCGTTCTAAAATTTATGTCAATCGTTTTCGAATGAAAAATTACATAAGAAATGTCTATTTGCGCAACTTTATTAGAGATTTTGATTTTTTTACGATTTTATCAAAATTTCACTCGAAAATTTAGAGGGTTCTGAGCATTTCATTGCGGATAAAAGCAATAAGCTTCCAGTGTTTACGGAATGTGATTTTTGTACCAAATTTCGTTCGAATCGGTCCATTCGTTTGTCAGTTACCATCTCCACAGGCTCACTGACACACACACATACATACACACACACACATACTTTCACACACACACACACAGACATCACTTCAAAAATGTTTGATTCGTGATCAGGGATGCTTGAAACGTGCTCTCCCGTCGAAAACTCGAATTCGAATTTTCGACATGGTCACAATACTTTCCTTATACATTATGTATATAAAGAAAGTAAAAATTAAGTGAACTGGCTCAATTTTCATCCTAAGATTGCAATTTTCGAGTAACAAACTTTAAGCATGCAGTAGAAGGACAATTTGAGTAACTTATTTAAGCACAAATAAATAATAATGCAGTTCGAGAATGCGCTGGATTCTCCATGTCAATTCTAGAGAATCAACAATCCTGAAGTCAAACTGTTTGATTACGGCTGTGTTGGTTTTCTATCACTGACGAAGGATATCCAGCTTATCCGTAAAACATATGTAAACTGCATTATTATTGAATTATATGTGCTTAAATACATTGCTCGAGTGCCGTCCAGGCGGTGAAGTGGATAGCGTCTCCGACTACTGTCTAGTGGGTTTGGGTTCGAATCTCGAGTAAGGCATGGGTGTTTTCTTAAGGATGAAGTCAGTATTCCGCCTTCTGGGTCCTCACTAAATGTGAAGCTGAACCCCCCCCCCCCCTGACCTTCGTCATTGATGCTTGTTTTTGTGTTAATAAATTTTGTGATCTCGTCTTGTGTCATTCTTTGTCCTTCTTCTGGCATCACTGGAAATGTTTGCGGCTCGACCGAAACAGGAGGTTACAAGCAACTGATTAAAGTATTAAAAAGGCTAATAAATAAATCAATTAAAAATGTGTTTTATTATAAATTTGTTTTATAAAAATAGATTTGTGTCTTATCTCGTACATTGACATAATCATGTTCTTCTTTTTCATATTGCGCATTCTCACTGTATGCATAATAATTATACCGTTTTTCAACACACTTAATTTAAACTGCGTATGTAAAAAGTGTTTGAAAATAATTTTATAAAGGAGCCTTCGTATGACGGTAAACAACGTGAAATGACTGTTGATGAATTGTTAGGCACCAGCATAATCTATTATATATACTAATTGCCAAGTGTCCGTCTGTCTGTCTGTCCGTCTGTCTGTCCGTCTGTCTGTCTGTCACGCCTTTTTTAGGCACTTCCCGAATAGATAGAGACTTGCAATTTGGTACACGGCTCGGTCGTTCGATAAAACCCTCTCGAAAAATCGAATTTTTCGAAAACGTTCTATAGAGGGGGTGCCCCACACCAAAACGTTCGATAAGTGAAATGACGGGAAAGCATGCTTTGCGATGAGATAGAGACTTCAAATTTGGTATATGGGTAAATCACTCGAAAGGAAGAAAGTGTGCAATTTCAGATTTCCAATATTTTCTACTTAAGGGGGGGGGGGGGGGGTGCAGCATACCAAAACGTTCGAAAAGTGATATGATAGGAGAGCATGTTTTGCGATAAGATAGGGACTTCAAATTTGGTATATAGGTTAACCGTTCGAAAGGAAGAAAGTGTGTAATTTCAGATTTCCAATATTTTCTACTTAAGGGGGTGCCGCACACAAAAATGTTCGATTTTCCGAATAAATGAGAAACGGCCCCTTTAAAATTTGATAGAGGCTCAAAATTTTATATATAGACTAATCATTTGATGAAAACACCCAAAACGAATATAATTTTTCAAAAATGTTCGTTTACGGGGGTTCTCCAGAGGAAAACGTTCGAAATGTGAATTGATAAAAAAAACATGCTTCAACATAAGACACAGACTTCAAATTTGGTGTACAGGTAGATAGTTCGAAAGGACGAACATGTGCAATTTCAGTTTTCCGATATTTTGAACTTTTGGGGGTGCCTCAAAACTAAATGTTCGATTTGTCGAATAAATAAGAAACGCGAATTATTAAAAAATTTACATTATTCAGGGGTTGCTTAATGTGGGGCCGTTGATTTTCAACGGGTATGCGGCTAGTATATACTAATTGCCAAGGGTCCGTCTGTCTGTCTGTCACGCCTTTTTTAGGCACTTCCCGAATAGATAGAGACTTGCAATTTGGTACACGGCTCGGTCGTTCGATAAAACCCCCTGGAAAAATCGAATTTTTCGAAAACGTTCTATAGAGGGGGTGCCCCACACCAAAACGTTCGAAAAGTGAAATGACGTCAAAGCATGCTTTGCAATGAGATAGAGACTTCAAATTTGGTATATGGGTAAATCACTCGAAAGGAAGAAAGTGTGCAATTTCAGATTTCCAATATTTTCTACTTAAGGGGGGTGCAGCACACCAAAACGTTCGAAAAGTGAAATGATAGGAGAGCATGCTTTGCGATGAGGTAGAGACTTCAAATTTGGTGTATGGGTAAATCGTTCGAAAGGAAGAAAGTGTGCAATTTCAGATTTCCAATATTTTCTACTTAAGGGGGTGCCGCACACTAAAACGTTCGAAAAGTGAAATGATGGGAAAGAATACTTTGCGATGATGTAGAGACTTCAAATTTGGTGTATGGCTAAATTGTTCGAAAGGACGAAAGTGTGCAATTTCCGATTTCCAATATTTTCTACTTAAGGGGGTGCCGCACACTAAAACTTTCGAAAAGTGAAATGATAAAAAACCATAATTCGGAATGAGATAGAGATATCAAATTTGGTGTAAGGGTAGATAGTGTGGAAGGAAGAAAGTGTATAATTTCAGTTTACCAAAATTTTCTAATTTAGGGGGTGTCCCACACTAAAATGTTCGATTTTCGGAATAAAGGAGAAACGCCCCTTTCAAAAGGTGATAGAGGCTTAATATTTGGTATATGGGCGAATCATCTCATAGAAATCAGAAAAAGAATAGAGTTTTTCAAAAATGTATAGTTAAGGGGGTGGGTACTCTACACAAAAGCATTCGAAAGATGAAATGCTGGAAATGCATACTTCACGATGAGATAGAGACTTCAAATTTGGTGTACGGGTAAATAGTTGGAAAGAAGGAAAGTGTGCAATTTCAGTTTTCAAACTTTTGCTATTGTAGGGGGTGCCGCTCACTAAAATTTTCGATTTGCCGAACAAATGAAAAACGCCTTCTTTACAATGTGATAGAAGCTTGAAATTTAGTATATGGGCTAACTATTTGACAAAAACACCAAACATGAATACAGTTTGACAAAAATGTTCATTAACGGGGTGCTACACAGAAAAACGTTCGAAAAGTGAAATGATAGAAAAAAATGCTTCTCGATAGGATAGAGGCTTCAAATTTGGTGTACGGGTAGATAGTTTGAAAAGAAGAAAGCGTGAAATTTCAGCTTTCCAATATTTGCTACTTTAAGGAGTACCGCACACTAATATGTTCGATTTTCGGATTAAATGAGGCACGCTTCCTTTTAAATGTGACAGAGGCTTGATATTAGGTATATGGGCCAATCATCTGATAAAAAACCCAAGACAAAGAGGGTTTTTCAAAAATGTTCATTTATGGGTGTGCTTCACAGAAAAAAGTCCCAAAGGAGAAATAATAATATAGGGGTGTCTCGGGATGAGATAGAATTTAATGTATTGTACGGGTAAATAATTCGAAAGGAAGAAATGCGCAAATTTAGTTTCCCAATATTTTCTTCTTTAGGGGGTTCTGCACACCAAAATATTCGATTTGTCGAACAAATGTGAAAAGCGAATTATTAAAAAATTTACATTATTCAGGGGTTGCTTATTGCGATACCGTTGATTTTCAACGGGTATTCGGCTAGTTATTACCTAAAGCTTTTTCTCTCTTGAGCGAACTATATATAGATCCAAGAGAATGGTGTTATCAAATTTATCGTATAATATTGTGTATGAAAAGTGAACATATTTCGCAATAGGTAATACTTCTCTTAATGTTATACGATTTTTTGATAAATTTATTTCTCAAATATCCAATATCCCGAGAACGGTTCATGCATTAGCGTTAAGTTTATGCTAATCGTTTTCTAATAAAAAAATTACATAAGAAAAGGATTATTTACTTAACTTTATTGAAGGTTTTGATTTTTTGATGATATTTTATTAAATTTCGTTCAAAAACTTAGAAATCTTCCAAACATTTGATTAAGTTTAAAAACAATAGATTTCCAGTATTCATCGATTGTAATTTTTGTACCGAATTTCATTCGAATACCTCTATTCATTCATATGATAGTATTGTCTGCATAGACTCTCACACACTCTCGTACACACATACTTGCAAACATACACACACACACGCACACACAAACAAGCAACTCAACCTCTCAAACAACCTCTCAAAAACATTCGGCTCGTGTTCAGAGACGCTTGGAAAGTGCTTTCCCGTCGAAAACTCGAATTCAAATTTTCGAACCCATCACAGTATTTTCCTTATGCATTATATATAAGAAAATATAAAGATACATAATATATAAGGTATATATATAGAAAGTAAAAATTTATAAGTGATCTCCATAAGTCATGTTATTATGGTGCACAGCCGTCAGGACCATCCAGATTCCACTTATTTACATCACTAAATACTATCACAGATAGCTGTTTATCAATGTAGGACATGTGCTTCCGTGCCCACTGCAATTTCCCCTGTCAAGGTCTTAGAGCTGGTTTCCGAGCCATTTTCCCCTGCCCGTTGCCATCTGTATTCCGTGTGCGATTTTTTTTTAAGTCCGCTTTCTGTTTACATTTGTCTTAAAAGACATATCCTAGGAAGGTTCCATCTGCAAAATCCGCCTATCGTTGCATGCAGAAGTAACGCGTATTGCATTCCAGAGCGTATTTGTGACATCAAGTCATCGCTACCAGCTAATATCCTATAGCTAAAAATCTGATATGGGCAGCACTTGACTTCCCCTGCAGTCTCAAATTCCTTTCCTCTTTATTTCATTAATAATTCATTAAATTGAGTTTAATTGCATTAAATAACAAGCATAATTAATTGAAGTTACACTGAATTTACACTTTTAATTCGGCTTTCGTTTTCATATGGTAACTGAACTTATCTCAAAGCTGGCATAGCAAAAAAAATGTGAAAAACTAAAATATCTCGAGAACGGCTATTCCTAGAGTAATGGAGCTGATCTTATTATTTTCATCGTCAAAAATTACATATAAAACAAGCATTTAATAATTGCAATCCAGCATTATAGTATTTAATTTTAGATTTTGATGATTTTTGAGGACCATTTTGCAAGAAAAGAAAATAGTTTTTTTTTTCCGGATTATACCAAAATCTAATCAACACCGGTGTAGCTCCCAATTGACTTATTTACCAAATGTCGTGAAATTTGGTCAATTATTTCAGTTAGAGTGCATTAAGCAATTTTTGTGTGGCATTTTGCAAACAAACGCAGATTTTTTTTATCTCGAATTGCATCAAAATCAAATCAGCACCGGGGTCATTCACAAGGGACTTACCTACCAAATTTTATGAATATCGGTTGATTAGTTTTTGAATTAGAGTGAATGCATACATTGCACAGATACACAGACAGACACACACACGAACGTTACGTTACAAATAGTTTATTCGTGACCTTGAGGTTCCAAAACCTGTAGACCCGTCGAAAACTCGAATTGCGGTTTTCGGCATGATTCCAATACTTTCCCTATACGTTGGTTGGTTGATTATGGTTTAATGGCACAAGATCAAAAGAGGATATGCTGCGCCAGACATATGGTATCAAGCTACATAAATTAGTATGGATTAAAACACGTGTAAAATATAAGAGTTATAATGTGTGAAAAAACCATGACTATGGAACATGTACAACAATGAAAACGAGATGAAAAATGACTAAAAGGTTATAAAAAGTGAAGTTAAAAATGATGGAAAAAACCAATGTCCAGAAGGAATGGGAAAAGCTCTAAATGAGGATTTTCTCCAATCAATTCTGCCAAATGTAAAGTATACGTCTTGAAATGCTTAAAATGGAACTGTTTATATTTCGAACACTCAATTAAAATATGTTTGATATTTGCTGACGTCTGACAACTATTACAAAAGGGTTCAATTTCTCCTAACAGTAAGTGTCTGTGGGTAAAACGAGTATGACCAATGCGCAAACGAGTTAATATAACATCAAGTTTCCTACACTGAAAACTAGTCCACTTCTGTATTAAAGGCTTTATCTCATACAATTTATTTTGAGTTTGCTGATTCCATGAATGTTGCCATTTATCATATAATATTTTACTAATAGTTTTTTTAATATCTGTCAAAGGAATGGGATGATTCATAATACGATTAGCTGTTTTTGCAGCGGTGTCAGCCAATTCATTTCCCTTTATACCAACATGCCCTGGAACCCAACAAAATTGAATATGGTGTCCTCGTGCCTTCAGACGATGCACAAGTTGGAGGATATCTGAGGCAATGGGATGAAGCATGGCCATTCTGGATGAAAGCAATTGCAAAGAACTTAATGAATCTGTATATATGATGTATTTATTTACCCTTTGATGGGTGATGAAAATTAATGACTGGTGAATTGCTGTGATTTCTGCAGTAAAAATGGAGCATGAGGTATGAAGTTTAAAAGACTTAACTATATCATTACATACATAAGCAAATCCGACATGTGCTGCTGTTTTGGAGCCATCTGTAAAAATAGGAGTGAACTCCTTAAATAAATCACTATGTTCTGCAAAAAGTTGAACATAAATGGAATCAGGTGTACTACTATTTAAAAAATTATCAAAAGGATTGAGAAAAATGAAATTTGGGACTTGCCAAGGATGTATTTCACAAGCCTTTCTCTTTCTAACATTGAGATTTTCTAGTGTAGTTGATGATACATTATTGCGCATTCGCATGCCAAAGGAAGGAATACAGGAGGGTCGGGCTGAATACAGCCGATCGTACTGCACATCCAGGATGATTCGTTGCAAAGGATGGTAGTTCACGGACATGACTCTAAAGTGATAATTCAGTGAGAGCTATTCTCGCCTGAGTTCGAGTGATGTCTCATTACAGTCAATGTATATGCTTTGAATAGGAGAAGTTTTGAAGGCACCAGAACAAATACGAAGAGCATTATTATGAATTGGATCGAGCTTCTTAAGCACAGATGTTCGTGCTGATCCATACCCAGAACATCCATAGTCAAGCTTTGACCGAATAACAGCTCTATAGATTCGAAGCATGGAAATCCGATCTGCACCCCACTTTGTATTTGAAAGAACTTTCAAGATATTTAGAGCTTTCTCACATTTCGTTCGCAGTCTTTGGATGTGGGGCAAGAAAGTGAGTTTCTTATCAAACCAGATTCCGAGAAATTTGACTTCGTCTGCTACTGTGATCTTAACGTCTCCCATAAAGATTTCTGGGGGTAAGTGAATACCACGTTTTCTTGTGAAGTGAACACAACATGTCTTTTGAGTAGAAAAACTGAATCCATTCAAGTTTGCCCATCGCAAGATACAATTAACAGCAGCTTGACATTGTCGCTCTACTGAACGCATATCATGTGCCTGATAGGAAACTTGCAGATCATCAACATACATGGTTTTATGAACTGACAATGGTAATTGGTTTAAAATACTGTTGACTTTGATATTAATTATATATTTGATATTAATTATATATTTGATATTAATTATATATTTGATATTAATTATATATTTGATATTGTACATATGTGTGAGAGAGAACTGATCCAATGCGAACTTGGAACGTCTTAAAATCTAAAAAGTTTTGGATAAAAATGGGAAGATTACCCTTAACATCCCTATACATTACCATGTTTTGCAGGGAAAGTAAAAATGCACAACGTCTTTGTACAAATCAATCATAAATCAGTTAGGTGAGTACAATTGTTTCGAGGGCGTTATAATCCTCCTTCATCTGCGAAAACAGAACAGTATAAGCTAATAATTAGAACAGTATGCACTCATAATTAGAACAGTGTGCACTCTTAACAAAAACTGAGAGTGAACAGCCATAAATAGTTCGCTCTGAACGATGACTCCCTTTATATACTCCCATAGAACTCTCTAGAAAGGGTTCGTATCTCCAAAAATATCCGAAATGTCGAGAAAGTTCTAGCACATTCGAAAAATCGCCCAAAATCGTTAAATTAGCTATAAATTGCCAAATTTGACTATCATGCTCCAAATGTTAAAATATGGCAATTCTACATTCTCGTAACAGGAATGATTGCTATTAAGGGTGTTTACTATTTGATTGTAGTAAAGGCCTTAAATAGAAGCAAAGAACCGCTATGTATTATTTGAGTAAAAATGAAACTTTTACATATTCTTAACAATATATAAGATAAACTAATATATTTTATAATAAATTATACTTTTGACTCATTTTACGGGCATTCGCGCTCTTTTATATTATTTTTTAACACTTCACAACATAGTTGAAAAGTGTTTAAGACTTTATTCATTCTGTCTATCTGTCTGTAGATTCACACAATAAAAGATGTAAAAATGACTTTATCAAAATAAAATTTTAGTATGTTGTTGAAACGCTCTGTGGGACATACGGGAATGTAAATGAATAATATCACCCAATTAGTTTTGGATTGAACCTGGTATGAAAAAATGAAATACATCGAACCCTATGGAACCTCATTGTTCAAACATTTTGTAAGCAAAGTTGAATTTCACAAATTGCTTCGAAAATTTTAGGAAATATTCAAATTATCCCATAAAATATCTAAAAATATTCAGAAAAATATGTTCGGTAGCTTTTTGAATAAAAATTGAAATAATAATTACACCCATATTATATGAAGAGATCACGTGACCCACTTCAAAATAAAACATGGCATTTATCTTTTTTCACACAGTAAAATTCGTAATTTTTAAAGTTCTTTTAAATTTACATTTAGTGTTGCATCCGTCCTAAAAACGCTTCTGTGCATCTATATTCTGCGCCAAAGCAACTACTGTGATGAAGTAAAATTTACAGTCATACACTACTAATACTTACCAATAGTGTCCCTAAGTTGAACCTGTAATAGAATAGTGGGATCTGAAAAGATCAAAGTACACTTGCGTTAAACTAAAATAACCAGTCGATTTTGTGGCCACTAATACATTTATTAAACACATAAATTATTAACACTGATAATAATAATAATACAATGAACACAATTACAATATACTTAAATCTACCCAGCTTGAGTTCGGGGAAGGGGGGGGGGATTAAAATAATTCCTATTGCAATTCGCATTAATTTAAAGCACAAGTTGTGCAGCAAGGGAGAATTCCCCAAAACCTTAATTTTACACTAACTCCTTTATTATATTAACACATAAATAACTAATTACGTTACAATTGCACTTAAATATTACGATACCTTATCCATATTACGATAGCTACCTTACGATAACTCCTCCAAATATATCTAACCAGTTCATATACTTTAAATTTCAAATCTATACTTATTATTAAGATGCCTAAATGCAAGTTTTAAAATAACGAATTTACGTCATTTATTACTTTTACGTTAACCCCGATAGCTGCCAAGCCCATTTTCATAATCTATAATTCATGAAGACATTCGACTCCGATACACATACTTGCGGAACACAAGAAATAAAAATGCATTGTCATTTAAAGAAAGCACTTTTGTATAAATAGGAAACAAAGAGATTGATATTATAATGCTATCAAAGAGAAATAGACAAATTTGAACAAAACGGGAGCAAGCAACGGGAATCATATTATTCAAATATTTAAAACGTCTTTTAAGTTATGTAAGTAGATTGAAAATTTAAAGGTCAATTTGTCTGAGCTATAAGAATCTTGGACTTTGATTTGCAATGCTTAAGTCAGTAATTTATGAGAATAATGAAACTTCTAACATATAAATATTAAACATGAATGATTTTTTTACTATTGTGAATGTACCCGTTGTACAAAGTTGAGATAATATAGTTGCAAAATTTCCAAGTTACGATTTAAAAAATTCCTACATATTTAATGCAACACTAAGCAAAAAATTACATACAGCATAAATACAAAAAATTAACCTGTTTATTAATTTCAAAAGAAAATATCAGCCTTTTTCCCCTGAAGCAGAAATCTGTCATTTGCCTTTGAAACTAGTGAATCAGTTTATTTTTGCATATATGTTGCATTTATGAAGATCATGAACAAGAAGGCAATTATTTACCTTTGAAACTATCAGGCAAGTTTATTTTTGTATTTTTGTTGTAATCAGGACTTCCTGAAACAGGAGGTTGTTATTTGCTTTTGAAACTCCAGTTCAGTTTATTTTTAACACTTTACAATATAGTTAAAAAGTGTTTATTACTTTGTTCATTCTGTCTGTCTGTCTGTCTGTTAGCACAATAACTGCTGTAAAAATGACTTTATGAAAATGAAATTTTAGTATGTTGTTCAGACGGTCTGTAGGACCTATGGGAATATAGATGAATAATATCACCCAAATAGTTTTGGACTGAACTCGGGTTGAAAAAATGAAATATATTGAACCCTATGGAGCTTAAGTTTTCAAACATTTTTTAAACAAATTTAAAATTCGCAAATTGCTTTGAAAGTTTTAGGAAATATTCAAATTATCCCACACCAGATATAAAAAAAAAAATCAGCAAAATATATTCGGTAGTTTTTTAAATATATATTAAAATATTAATTTCACCCATATTATAGGAAGCGGCCACGTAACGCACTTCAAAATAAAACATGGCATCCATCTTGTGTAAAAATCGTGATTTTAAAAGTTCTTTTTAATTCATATTTAGTGTTGTATGCTTCCTTAAACAACTTTATTTTTGCTTAATTTCTGTGCATCTACATTGTGAAACAACGCAATTACAAAATATTTCAGTTTAAATGATCATCAAACTTTGACTATTTCTACAACGAATCCTAATTTTTGCTTATGGAGAATGTAAACACGTAAAAATATAGGATGAGTTGTATAAGAATTGCTGAATTTCTTTAACTCAAAATTATTCAGCTCTTTGAGTCTGAAATATAGCTGATATGAATGAAACATTCATTGATTTTACATAGAGAACAAACGATTTTATAACAGACTTTTCGATGAAGTTTGAAGCAAAGAGTTAAATTACGTTCATCTCCATGATTTTAAGTTTATAAATAAAATAAATTATTGTAGTACTGTGATGAATGAAAGGAATGAATAAAAGTGTATGAATGAAATATTTACATGTTTTACATAGAGAGCCAGGCGATTTATATTTCAATGACGTCGTATAAATAAAATTCTTTTTTTTCGATGAAGTTTTAAATTTCCAAATGTAATAAATCATTGTATTATTGTGATAATTTTTAAAATATTTGCGCTGAATGATTAAACCAGGCGACTTATATTTTAATGACGTCATTTGAATAAACATTTTTTTCGATGAAGTTTTAAGTTTTCATAATACAATAAATGCAGTATTGTGATAATTTTAAAAATATTATCGCTAAATGTATTGCATTTTAAAGATGCTTAAATAAAATTACATTTCTGTTGAAAAGTGTTTCATAATTAATGCTTTATTCATGATTGATCTTTCTTGTATTTATGCTGTAGTCAGGACTTACTGAGTCAAAAGGTTGTTATTTGCGTTAAAACTAGGAGTCTGCTTTATATTTGTATTTATGCTATATTCAGAACATCCTGAATCAGAAGGCTGTTATGTGTCTTAGACCCCCCCCTCTCCTATAAGACCAAATTTATTTTTTTTATAAATATCCTGAAGTAAAAAGGCTGTTATTTGTCTTTGAAACTAGAAAACTGGTTTATTTTTTGTATTTATGCTTTATTCAAGCCATCCTGAAATCAGATGGGTATTATTTACTTTGAAACTATAAGTGCAGTTTATATTTGTATTTATGCTGTATTCGGGACATCCCTACTTAATCATGTTATTTTTTAATTAGTTTAGACCTCTGAATTTTTAAATGTATGCTTTATTTATTTGGTGATTATGAATCTAATCATTGCAGACTTGTGCAGTGTAACTTCCCAATTTTCTTTAAATTTAAAACTGACTGAGCAGTAAAACTGACTTCGGGTATTGTAAAGGCTCGCGAATGTCGGCACTTAGCAAATTTTCCATCAGTGAGCGCAGTTGTCAGCTTTTCCTATCAAACAAGCACTATCAAACAAAAAACTGGTCCCATAACTGTGGTTGCTGTACTTGTAAAGCAATATCAAGATTTGGGAATCACCTACCCGTGGATTTTATTATTCGTTTTTACTTTCCCTGCAATACATGGTAATGTATAGGGAAAGTATTGGAATCATGTCGAAAATCGCAACTCGAGTTTTCGACGGATCTACACGTTTCGAGACCTCTAGAATACGAAAAAACCATTTTTAGCGTGACGTCTGTGTGTGTGTCTGTCTGTCTGTGTGTCTGTGTGTCTGTCTGTGCAGATTTTGTATCCACTCTAACTAAAAAACTAATGGACCGAAATTCACAAAATTCTGTAGGTAAGTCACTTGTGGCCGGGGCTGGTGCTGATTAGTTTTGAGTACGATTCGGAATAAAAGAACCCGCCTTTTTTGTGAACTGGCCCGCAAAAGCTTGTATCCACTGTAGCTGAAAAACTAATGGACCGAATTCCACAAAATTCGGTAGATAAATTACTTATGGGACACTCTGGTGCTGATTAGATTTTGGTACGATTCGAAAAAGAATAACCTGCCTTTTTTGCAAAATGTGCCGCAAAACTCGCCAAAATCTAAACCAAAAAACTACGTATGCTCAAATATATCCATTCAATGTTTGTTTAATACGTACTTTTTAACCAAGAAAGAATAAGACCAACCCCATTACATTAGGACTAGCCGTTCTCGAGATATTTTAGTTTTTTAGTATTTTCTCTACTCCACGTTTGAATATAAGTCCAGTTATCAAATGAAAACGAAAATTGAATTAAAAGTGAATTAAATTTAATTAAAATAAAGAGAACGTGATAACTCTGCAGGGAAAGTCATGTGCTGCCCACATCAGATTTTTCATATTCGCTATGGTGTGTGTGTTTAAGTCGTCAACTCCCCTCCCACGCAAGCATGCAGTTAGAAAAAAAAAATAAAATTATATTATTAAAATTGTACTTTGTTCGCAATGTGTTAAATATAGTTATGAACTAAATTTAGCTTTTATCTACATTTCCAAAATTATATGTTACACACCAGTTCAAATTCTTTCTCAGGTATATTCCAATTAAACGTTTGTAGAGAAATTTTAAGAATGGAATATGTGTTTTAGAATTCATTATACTCCCTGTATACATTACATATGTATTACATTATACTCCTATATATGTATTACATACCTATATATGTATTACATTATACTCCTATAAGTCCCTGCCTCTGCCAAATGCATTTGAATAATACATAATTCATCAAGGAGATGCGCATATATATACATCGCATGTATGATCAATGAAAATATTACTGTCATTTGAAAAGAAAGATAATTTCTAGTAATAGAAAACGGAGATTTACATCATGATGTTATTAAACAGAAATATATATGATTTAGGATGGAAAAAAGTAATATTGAAATGTATTCAAAACATAAAATAATTCTCAAATTGAGTTGCAAGATTGTAAGATAATTGAAAACAACAGAGGTGATTCGTCGTCTATATTTCCATAGGAACAGAATAATATATTGTTTATTCTAATAATAAATTATCCAAATTATTGGAGCGTATCCATTAATGTAAATTTAAATATTTGAAATATTTATTAATGCATCTTTCAATATCCATTTTTCTACTTTGTAAAAACTTAATTTAGAAAGTATCTGTTCTTATTAAATTGGAGCTCATGATATGGCGAAATGACCAACGTATTTTGAAAGTTTAATTGTTTGGGATTATGGAGAACTGTCGTCATTTGAATGTACACTAAGCCGTCATATTAAAGCAAAAGCATTACATTGCAAATTATATGTATGATTATGCGTACATAAAGGAAGAAAAGGAAAAAAATGAATTTCGCTTTGTAGGTCAATTCAAGTGCTCCCGATATCGTATTCTTCTATCTTTTAAACAACATATGCATATCTATGTAGATAATTTCGTGAATTATTGGTGTTTCAAATAACCTAAATATCAATGCATTTCTTAGGAGATTTCGCAACGAAAATCTGCTGCATTTTAAATCTTATTTAATTTTTCTTTAATTAAATCTGAGGGGTAATACTTACTAACTTCGTTTTCAAAAGGTACTCATTATAATTACAAGAACATCAAACGTATTTTATTCTCACCAAAATTTTAAAGCTTCCTCAGCGATTTCTAACAAGGTCTTAATAACTGTGTCTTAAGTTTCGACGTATTTAAACTTATATTTGAATATAGATTTCAATTAATTAAACACACTTGTATACAGGCTGGATAAAAGAATATGAGCCACAATAAAGACGTCAAGACACGACACATCCGGCGATCTTGATGAGCCAAGCTATGGGCCTAATTCGTCCAATCCATCGGCCCGGAAAAATAATGGTTAGATAATTCCTTCTAGCTCAATTACGAAAATTTTTGCGTAAGGGTTCTTCTTCTTTCTCAGATGACATTTGAACACGTGGTATTCGTCCACCTAGGAGCACCGCGTGCTTTTGGCACATTTCGTGCGCGGGAGCCCGGTGGTTTGCGCGCTGGATTTGCACGCTGCCACAACTGCCGCCGTGTTCATGCGGAATACGATCACGTTAAACATGTGGGTCCGTCAGTCCTTCCGAGAGGTTGGTGGTAGGGGAAGGAGAGTACGGTCCCTGTGGATGCCTCCCCCACTTGGTTCCGGTCAAACTTCGGGGGCACTTCCCGGCCGTCTAAATGGTTACCTTACACCTTTCTGGTAGATCGGACGGTCTGGGTCTCAACAACAACACGTGGTATTCTTCTGCAACCAGAATGGCGCTTTTAAGTTTGCATAGCGGCCGCTTTCCAACAGGTAAGAACCCTGTGTTGTTGTTGCTCATAACCTCCTGTTTCAGTCGAACCACAAACAGGACCAGTAAATGCCAGAAGAAGGACAAAGAATGACATAAGACAAGATCACAAAGTTTTTATTAACACAAACAAGCATCACTGACGAAGGTCTGGGGGGAGTGCAGCTTCACATTTGGCTAGGGCCCAGAAGGCGGAAGACTGACTTCATCAAGAAAATGCCCATGCCTTACACGGGATTCGAACCCAAGCCCACTAGACAGCAGTCGGTGACGCTATCCACTTCACCGCCTGGGCGGCTTGTAAAAGGTATTGTAAAAACCCTGTAACGTCTTTACGTGTCATTTACGAGCCGATAAACTATGATGAAAAATACTTGGTTTGGTGTGTACTACCACTTCGTAAATTTTGGAGTGTTTGGACTGTCTTTTTTTAATCACCATGTATCTGGAGGATAAGGTGTTTAAAAATATCACATAATGTGATCTCGCTTAATGTGTTTTTTGTCCCCAAAGTCATTATTAATTGCGTAACTTTAGTTTGTGTTGTTGTTGTTATTGAGGCATATCATACAGAAGTCATGCATAAAATTCAGTCAAACATTATTGTAAAAATGAGTCGGATCAACAGGAATCATGAAATTAAATGCAAATTATATGTTTAGAAAGCAGCATAATACAGAGTGATTTTGAGAACTTTCAAGCAATTTTATTTCCGGGGTTACATCAGCCAAAACAAGCTAAACAAAAAACATAAGCAGATGGTGTGAGATCAGGAATAGATATGTGAAGCCAGGAATATGTGAGACAGTTCTATGTTCATTATTTATTAAGTCTGTAATGTTGGGAAATGGCATCAAAATTAAGGACTCCAGTTTTACATCTGCCTTGACCCGAGGGGTCAAGTAGGCCATAAACCTAGCTGGCTGAAGTGCAGACACGAGATAGGTTAAAAATGTTAACCAATATGGGCGGAGTTTGGTCGCATGGCCCTGAGGTCGACGAGTGACAGCCGAAAAGGTGTGTCATATCTCAGGCAGAAAGAGGCAGCAACCAAAAGCTTTCCATATATTCCATATAGACTGGAACGTCAGTTTTCCATAGAGCATTCCACAGAAATGTCCTGATATATACTTCAATGATTTAGACAATAGCGTTTGCAACGCAATTTCCTGACATAACTTCAACGCCCGATTTCTTAGAGATGTGAACGAAATGTCCTGATATACAGAACTTCAACGGAAGATGCCAGATCGACTTCAATGCAAGTACGATTATCACACCTTCAGTTGGTGCCAGTACGATATACTCTGATATAAGAGTTGTGATCAATGGCCAAAAACGACATTGGTGGTATGTACTTACAAAATATTGTAGCAGGTCTTAGTCCATTTGATAATAGAAGTTACCTGGTCTCACATGTTCATTATCTTCCTCAAAATGATATGATAATTGTTGTAATTAATTTAATAATTAACCAAATGCTGTTAATAAATAATGTTATTTTTAAAGTTAGAAAATGGTGCAATTAATTGAGTAGCATTATGTTAACAAATATTCTATTACAGGACTCGCACTAAAGATAATATGGTGGGTTTAGTAGAGGCACAACGCAATATGTTTTACGACTTTGCGATATTTCGGCCATGTTAAGAGTTTAATATAATATTATGCTTTTCATATAAGTTTTGTGCACCACATTTGCAGACCAAAAGTGGCGGTGTGTCAACGTCTAAAGACGACCAGCAGGTATATGAGAGGCAAGTATTATAGAAGGTCATAAATACAATTTAGGCATTTTTAACTTACCTGGTACCACATGTCCAATCTCCTCCGCAAATAATATGATAATTGTTCTAATTAATTTATTAATTTACCGAATGTTGGTAATAAATAATGTTATTTTTAACGTTAAAAAAGGTGCAATTACTTGAGTAGCATTATGTTAATAAATATTCTATTCCAGGACTCGCAGTAAAGATTATATGGTGGGTTAATAAGCGGCACAACGCAATGGGTTTTGCGACTTTACGATATTACAGCTATGTTAATTATGAATAATTTAATAAGTATAAAATCCAAGATAAAGTTTCCTTTTTCCATCACCACAGATGGCATTAGAGTTGAGAGTTTTGCTGGGATAGGTTTAATACCCATATATCCACGGGGGCGTCATTGGGCATTACCGATGCTTCCGAGCAAGACTAGCACAAGCTCTACCAAAAAGGGTGAACCAATCAGGATGTACTCCAAAATTGCACAGAAAGCAAAGCCAATGAAAAGAGGGAATTGTGCGGTTCCCGAAACAAGAAAAATTAAATAGATGGTGGCTAGAAGTAGAGTGATGTGGTGAAAAAAATGCCAGGCAGCAGTAAAGATAATGGTGTGACACAAAAATAGAGTCTTCTAAATAAATTAAAGTAATAAAATATTTGCTAGCACATCAACTTCATCAAGCCAAACCATGTGCATTGATGCGGTGTTACTGCAATGAACGAGGTATACACCAACAACTATAATATTTCAAATGGTCCAGCGTAAAGCATTTTCAATATTCAGATATAACTTTGGTCTCACATTAACCTCCTAAGTCATTTCTAAAAGAATTTTAATCTTTTGAACTAGCACATTTAGAAAACCCAGAAATATAAATAAATGTACTTAGTGCGGTCAGCTGCTTCTTTCTACCAGACTAAATATATACCAAACTGCTTGGTCGGTTACGAATCTCGCAATGGCGAAGATAAAATAAATTTAATTTGACAGAATGCCTGAAAGTCGTGATGTTAGATTTCCAGAATTCATTACTTAAAAACGAATTCGAGTTTTAAAAAATAATGCCGGGGTGCACGTTCCCGGGTCCTGAAGTACCTGTGTACCAAATTTCGCGGCCGTGCCACTCTAAGATTATCCGCTACGGCCTTTAAACACACATACATATTTTATTATTTAAGGTCCTTCTAATCAGACAGTTCTCTACAACTCCATATTTAGTTGTTACTTTCCTTATATACATAATGTATAAGGAAAGTACTGTGACGGGGTCGAAAATTCGAATTCGAGTTTTCGACGGGAGAGCACGTTTCAAGCATACCCGATCACGAATCAAACATTTTTGAGGTGATGTCTGTGTGTGTTTGTGAAAGTATGTGTGTGGTCGGGTGTGTCAGTGAGTCTGTGGAGACGATATCTTACGAACGAATAGAGCTATTTGAATGAAATTTGGTACAAAAATCACAATCTGTGAATCCTGGAAGCCCATTGTTTTTAAACGCAATCGAATGTTCAGAACGCCCCTAAATTTTCGAGTGAAATTTTGAAAAAAAATCAAAAAATCAAAACCGCTAATACAGTTACGCAAATAGACATTGCTTATGTAATTTGTCATTAGAAAACGATTAACATAAATTTAGAACTCTAGCATGACCCATTCTCGAGATATTGCACATTTACCAAAAAAATTATCAAAAAATTATATAAAATAAAAAAAAAGTTCACTTTTCATATGTATTATCATGCGATAAATTAGATATCATTCTCGTGGATCCTAGCTCGTTCCATTAATGAAAAAAAAAATAATTTGAGTAATACTTTTGTATTTGAAAGCCAATAGTCATTTATCTGTTATAAGAATAAATTTTTTCTACATCCATAACCCTTGGAGAGATTTTGGCAACGAATTTGGCAGAATGTCGCCAACTTGGCCACTTTTTTAAATGTTACCAACTCAAAGAAAATCTCACTAAATGGATAAAAATGACGCTAAATCAATGACAATAACGACTATTTGAAGAAAATTCAGTATCCTGGAGAAAATATAAGTATCTACTATAAGAATAACCTATTTTGTTTTTACTGTAAAAGTAGTAAATGCATTGCATTATAAAAGGAGACTCGTGTGCTGCCCACATCAGTTTTTTTTTTGTTGTTGTTGTTATCCTGACTTTTACGTTCTCCTCTAAAAGCCTTGCAGCCACTATAGGACATTATCACTTTACTAAAAATTAGCCTAACATGTACACCCAAGGTCATTTCCTTACAAAGTTATTGGTGTGTTTAGGAGCTTTCATCTGAACCTGAAAATGTCTTTTAAACAATTACATAAACAATATTTCGTACCATCTGAAACGCCATTTTTGTCAACCTACTTAACTTCAAAAGTATTTTTGAGAATTCAAATATTGAAATACATGTTATAGAACTATGACTTCGCACTACTTTTTCCTAGCAGTCCCGGCCGTTTCTGAGCACATCTGCATAATGCATAATACATGAAGTACTTCTCGTAAGCGTGCATACTTCTACTCCCACATGCACGTTCAACAGAAAACAATGTTATTTAAAGAAAACGCTTTTATAGTAGTAGGAAACAAGGAGATTGTTATTATAATGTTATCAGACAGAAACACATAAATTTGGCTGAAGAACGAAATTCAGAAGCAGTTTGTTTTACATACCGGAAATATAGTCAAATTATGACTGACATTAATGTAAGGAGATAGGAAATAAGAAGGTTGATTTAGTGTTATCAAAGAAGAATGTTTGAATTTAGATAAGAGTGAAATGTTTCTGTATCTCTCATATATAAATATTTTCAGACATGAAAAAGTTATATAATTTTTCATCCCTGAATATGAACATATTAGTGATTTGAAGTCATTTCCTCGTAATATACAATTAAATATTTAAATGTATATGTATCTATACAATTTTCTGCCATAAAATTGTTATATGGTTTTTTAGCCATGAATGTGAACGTATTAGTGATTTAAATTCATTTCCTCGCAATATACAATTCAATATTTAAATATATATTATTTATCCATACAATTTTCAGCCATGAAAAGGTTACAGTTTTTCCGCCCTGAATGTGAACGTATTAGTGATTTAAAGTTATTCCCTCGTAATATGCAATTCAATAATTAATTGAATATGTATCTATACCATTTTCAGCCATGAAAAAATTATATGGTATTTTAGCCATGAATGTAAACGTATTAGTGATTTAAAGTCATTTCATAGTGATATGTAATTAAATATTTAATTGTGTATTTATCTGTACAACTGCATATATGTATATAATATTCCATGAAAAAGGCCATTAAATTTGGTACACAGGTATTTCGGGATCTAGATTTCCTGCACATCTGCATTATATATCTTTACTTTATGAGTATATCTTTACTTTAAAGTGAAGGGAAATACGCTATAGTTAGAATAATTTGGACTCACTACACCGGTATTTCAAACTTTTTCTTGAAAATTTGAAAATTCTGGTATGAGCAAATCCAGATGAGCCACACAACAATTAGTTTTTAATTTCGAATTATTGTGTTAATTATTTTATGTTTAAGGCCGATTTACAACCATTTTGGGCAATATTCATGCAATACGATTAGTATTCAAAAATATTATCAGAGTTTCCTTCTTGACCCAATCGAAAAGATCGAGAATTTATTTCTCTTTCAAATAACCTTTGAACTGATTCCATACAATTAACGGACATATTTCGTGAATAATTAAAATGTATATACTTTTTGAGCTTTCTAAAGGTCTTCGATTCACTATTTGAGATTTAAAAAAATATCGACGGTCAATCCATTGTTTTTAATCTAACACCAGCTACTTTAAATATTACTAACTGCTCCAAACCAAACATTAATTTCCTGAAGTTATCCGTTGATTAAATATATTTTTTAAACAAGGGTACTATTAAAAATTTTGAATCAGCGGACCTACTAACCTCCCCTGCATTCGCGTATGCGCATAATGAAGAGGAAGAGACATTCACTTCCTTTAACATTTTCATGAGCGAGCTGCTAAAATCGGATGAAAACTCTCTAAGATAGTTATGTTAAATAATTTTGGGGTTTAAACGACAGACGATGTGGAAATTGAGTGCTGCTATTTGCATCTGTATTATTTAAGGAATAAATTGGGAGCTTATTTAGGACTCGAACGAAACAGGATGATTAGTTCTAATTTACATAAATAAAAACGAAAATTCATATGTATGTATTATCATCACAGGTGAAAGTTTGTTGTTGTTGAGACCCAGACCGCCCGACCTACCAGAAAGGTTTAAGGTAACTGTTTGGACGGCCGGGAAGTGCCACACAATTTAGACCGGAACCCAGTAGGGGAGGCATCCACAGGGACCGTACCCTCCTTCCCCTACCACCAACCTCTCGGAGGGATTTTCGGACCCACATGTTTAACGTGATCGTACTCCGCATGAACACGGCGGCAGTTGTGGCAGTGTGCATATCCAGCGCGCAAACCACCGGACTACCGCGCTCGAAATGTGCCAACAACACGCGGTGTTCCCAGGTGGTCACCCACCCAAGTACTAACCGCGCACGATGCCGTCTGACTTCGGTGATCTAACGAGAACCGGTGTTTTCAGCAGGGTACGGCCGTTGGTTATAGGTGAAAGTTTGTATCGAATCTCATGACATTTTGAAGCGATTGTCTTGATATGGTCCCACTTCAAATATAAGCGTCCATCTGTTCTTCTTTTTGTCTGCCATCGTTTACTTTTGCTTGTCTTCCTTCTGTTTTGTTTGTCATCGTTTACTTTTGTTTGTCTTCCTTCTGTTTGTCTGTCATCATTTACTTTCGTTTGTCTTCCTTCCGTTTGACTGTCATCGTTTACTTTTGTTTGTCTTCCTTCTATTTGTCTGTCATCGTTTACTTTTGCTTGTCTTCCTTCTGTTTATCTGTCATCCTTTACTTTTGTTTGTCTTCCTTCTGTTTGTCTGTCATCGTTTGCTTTTGTTAGTCTTCCTTCTGTTTGTCTGTCAGCATTTACTTTTGCTTGCTTTCCTTCCGTTTGCCTGCCATCGTTTACTTTTGTTTGTCTTCCTTCTATTTGTCTGTCATCGTTTCTTCACTTTGGTAGTTAACTAACCGCTATATGAGCTTCCAAACAAATCGTTATTTAAGTCTTCAAACTACGGAACATTTTCTGAACCTCACAAAAAAAGAAACTCGAGAACTTGACTCTAAACGTTTCTCCAAAATTTTAGAAACTCTATACGCAAGTGTAAACATTCAGCATTGCAGCCATAGATCTGTTACTTTTCGCATGGCCAACTGTAAATCGCCTACTACGAGTATAAGGCCCACGAATGAAAGATTTCTCTATGTTTCCGCCCCTAATAAAAAGACCAGAAATATAGTCTTAGAAAAATCTATTTTTCATATATAAAATGGTTATATATATATATATATATATATATATATAATATAATAGAAGAAAAATGGAAGTAATTATAGAAATTTGTAGTGTTATAGTATATATGCGCAAAGCAGCAAGATGTACTATACACAATAAAAAATGTATAAAGAGAATTTATACAAAGTGAAAAAAGGAAGGAAGGCTTAGCAAAAAACTTACACAATGGCGGTAAGGGGTTGTGACCTCACTCCCCAGTTGTCAACAAGCTTGTCATAAATGCCGCGGCATTGCACTCCTGGACGCCAGCTTTGGCTGAAGCCCACCTCCGGAGTGACAATAAGAATTATCACAAGACCTCCAAAGAAGAAAGAGTCAAGGACGAGAGGATGACCATTACTGTATTAGCAACCAGACTCGCTGACTACGATGACCTTTATATTGCTTCGTTTTGATCGTTCTGCGGTCCTGTCATTTGCAGTATGCGAACCTTCATCTGCTAAATGTATATAAAAAGATTTTAACTTTATACAATACACAATATTGTTACGGTATAAATTATCAATATATTTTAGCATAAATGGAATAGGGTAATTTTGATCGAATATTTCTACAGCAAGCATATCTACAAAATTACCCTATTCCGTTTATGCTACAATATATTGATAATTTATACCGTAACAATATTGTGTATTGTATAAGGTTAAAATCTTTTTTATATACATTTAGCAGATGAAGGTTCGCATACTGCAAATGACAGGACCGCAGAACGATCAAAACGAAGCAATATAAAGGTCATCGTAGTCAGCGAGACTGGTTGCTAATACAGTAATGGTCATCCTCTCATCCTTGATTCCTTCTTTTTTGGAGGTCTTGTGATAATTCTTATTGTCACTCCGGAGGTGGGCTTCAGCCAAAGCTGGCGTCCAGGAGTGCAATGCCGCGGCATTTATGACAAGCTTGTTGACAACTGGGGAGTGAGGTCACAACCCCTTACCGCCATTGCGTAAGCTTTTTGCTAAGCCTTCCTTCCTTTTTTCATATTTTATAAATTCTCTTTATACATTTTATATATATATATATATAATTGAATATATGTATGTTTATTTATTTGTGTGTTTGTTTCATCATCACGGAAGAACAGCAGCCCCGAATTTCATGAAATCTTGTAGGTAATCTTAAGAAAGCCCGGCTTAAAATTTAATCCATGGTTCAAGTTACTAAAACCAGAGGTTGTAGAGATACTAAATAAAAACGCATAATTAAACCTTTCATAAAGATTTCAATATGCAGACGACATTTCTCTGCCAATTTATTTGAAGAAAATAATATCATGTCGCAACAGAATTAAATCCAATGTGTTTATGCAGCTGACAATTTTTATTAAATGTTTTCTAATTTAAAGAATGGAGAAATGTACATAAAATGCATTTCTCCAAAATTGAATTTTTGATTGGATTACATCAATTACAGACTTCAGGTTTAAAGATAACGGGGATTATTGATATTTCAATTTCTTACGTTATCTACTTTATTTTGGTAAAGATTTTTCAAACTCATATATTGTTGAAGTGTATATATATATATTCTAATAAACGGTTATATCCTCTAATTTACGATCGAACGTAAATAGTACAGATACAATTTTTGCTCTTACATTTTGGCATACATTGATTCAATGTCATATATTCTGTAAATTTCCTTACAAACAAGACCAAGATGTTTCTTCAGATCTGCCTCTGAAATTAATTCTGTATAGCGAGAACAGAGATTTTTAAATTTATTTTTAAAAGTATTAATTTAAATATTTTAATATAAATGTTTTGAATAACAATATCATTTAGAATACTATAGAAATTTCTGAGTGATTTGTGAATTGTAAGTTTCTTTCAATTGTATATTCCGTACGGAGAACGGTATATTGCTAGTAATCTATATAAATAAAATTGTAAGTTGTTTTTTCTTCTCTATGTTTACTAACTTAATAGAGGGTAACACACTTAATTCCTTTTATTGAGATTAATTCTAAAATTCAAAAATAAATATTCCAAACTTTAAAAATTTGCTGCAAATTGTGAATAATGTTTACATTAATATGTATGGAATCCCATAAACATATAAGGAATATACGTATAATGTTATATTATATATTCCGTAAGATGAGAAGACATACAGCTAGTTCCTTAATATAAAATTTAAAAGTGTATTTTCTACTTTGATGATATATCCGATTTTATTTATAATCGAATAATTTAATCATTGGTAAAGTATATACAGGGTGTCCCAAGAAGATTGAAACGCGCTTCAATTCTTTACCTGTTGGAGATAAGTGGACAATGTAAATATCAAAAATGTTGAAAGTAAGTTAGGAAAGAAGACTACGTTAATGACATAGTCATCCCATTAATTTTGAAAAAGTTACACTTTTTAAATGTTTATACGACCCCCTTAGACAAATTTGGTCAATCAGAATTTTTTTTTAATGTAACACGTTCCTTAAAAACAAGAAAGATCAATCATGCATAAGCATTGATTATGAAACACTTTCCAACTGAAATGCAATTTTCTTTAAAAATTTCTAAAATGTGATACATTCAGTGGTGATATATTTTACATTCTCACAGTACTACAGTAATTTATTATACTTAAATATTTAAAAATGTATCGAAATATAAATCGTCTGACTCTCTATGCAAAATCAATGAATATTTCAATCATATAACTTGTATTCCAGACTCCAAAGCTAAATAATTTTGTGTGAAAAAAATTCAGCAATTCTTATGTAACTCACCTTACAATCGCTTGAGATATTTGCATTCTGCATAAGTTAAAATTAGGCTTTGTTGAAGAAATAATAAAAGTATAGGGATCATTTAAAATCAAAACTATTGTAATTGCGTAGGCACGGAATTTAGATACACAGATAATACACAGATACACAGATAATATGTGTGTGTGTGTGTGTGTGTGTGTGTATTCTAAGTATTGCAATCGTGCCGAAGATCGGAACTCGAAATTTCGAAGGATCTACACGTTTTGGGACTTCTAGAACACGAAAAAACTATTTTTAGGGAGACATATGTGTGTGTAAGGGTATATCTGTGTATGTTTCTGTGTGTCTGTGAGGATATTACATCCACTCTAATTGAAAACTAATGGACCGAATTTCATAAAATTTGGTACGTATGTTTTTTGTAGGAAACCCTGATGTTCATTAGATTATAGTACGATTCGTAATAAAAGAATCTGCCTTCTTTGTGAAATGGCCGGCAGAAATTGCCTTTATCCACTCTAGCAAAAAACTAATAGAACAAATTTAACAAAATTTGGTGTATAATATTTCAATAACCTACAAGTGATTTATATACAAAATTTAACAAAATTTGGTATATAAATCATTTGTAGGTTATTCTAGTAAGATTCGGGAAAAAGGAACATGCTATTTTTTCGAAATGGCCCGCAAAAATCGTTAAATATAAAAATGAAAGACTACATGTGCTCAATTATATCAATTAAATTCCTATTTTATACGTCATTTTTGACAGCAAAAGAATAAGACTAACCCCATTACTCTAGGACTAGCCGTTCTTGAGGTATTCTAGTTTTTTCGCGTTTTCGCTACGCTACCTTTGATAATAAGTTCAGCTATCAAATGAGAACCAAATTTAAGTTTAACGTGCAAATTCAATGTCATTTAAAATACTTATGGCTGTTATTTTGTGTAGATAAACTCGAATTATTATTGAAGAAATAAAGAGAACGTGAATATGAGTCTGCAGGGAAAGGCATGTGCTGCCCACATCAGAATTTTTAACAATATTACAACAATGAATTATAGAAGTGAAAGGGGATTATTTGCAGGCCATTTCGAAAAAAATGTAGGATCTATATTTAAAGATCCTTCAAATTTTTGTAGAAAAAAATGTTCAACAAATTTAACTTGTGTACCAAATTTTAATTCTCTAGGACATAGGAAAGTGCATTAAAAATGCCATCAAATAAGTATATTATGAAGAGTTATTTAAAATTAAAAAAAATTGAAAGATTGTTATCTACCAAATTTATCTTAAAATGTGAAGCCTCTGTCATATAGAAAATAATTAAACTCAAGGAAAAATATAAATTATACAATATATCTCTCTTTTCTTTCTGGAAGATATCCCAAAAGATAGAATTTAATTGAATTTGTTTTTCTCCCTATATAAAATAATTTTAATTATAAAACTATCTAACATATTTGACTGAAATTTTTGTTATATATTTTATACGATAATGTGAATATTTCCTAAAAACTTCGAAGCAATTTGTGAATTTTAAATTTGCTTTAAAAATGTTTGAAAAATTAGGTCCCATAGGGTTCAATGTATTTCATTTTTTCAACCCAGGTTCAATAAAAAACTAAATGGGTGATATTATTTATTTATATTCCCATAGGTCCCACAGACCGTCTGAACAACATACTAAAATTTCATTTTGACAAAGTCATTTTGACGGCAGTTATCGTGCTAACGGACAGACAGACAGACAGACGGACAGAGAGACAGAATGAACAAAGTCATAAATACTTTTCAACTATGTTGTGAAGTGTTAAGAACCCGCATATCTGTATCTTTAAAATTGAGCGAGTTATATTTATTATTATCATTTTTACGGCAGTTACCGTGCTAACGGACAGACAGACAGACAGACAGACAAACAGACAGACAGGCAGACAGACAGACAGAATGAACAAAGTCATAAACAATTTTCAACTTTGTTGTAAAGTGTTAAAAATGGATGATAATGCATTGGATATCCAACCGCGTATTGAGTGCCACTACATTATATGATCTCTGTCTGTGTAATGCTTTAATCAGATGCATTTGTGTTAAAAACATTTTTGACACATATTAACGTATTTTTGATCTAAACAATTTCCGTCGTCAATTTGTTTATCATCCCTATTTTCACTTATAAAACTGCCTTTCACAAAGTACGGAGAAGTGGCATAAGTCAGATTTCTTCCTTATCATAATTCAGTTGATTTTTAAGATACAGATACGAGGTTTTTAACACTTTACAACAAAGTTGAAAAGTGTTTATGACTTTGTTCATTCTGTCTATCCGTTAGCACGATAATTGCCGTAAAAATGCCGTAAAAATACTCAATACGCGGTTGGATATCCAATGCATTAACATCCATTTTTATCTTTTTTAACACTTTACAACAAAGTTGAAAAGTGTTTCTCACTTTGTTCATTCATTCTGTCTGTCTGTCTGTCTATCTGTCTGTCTGTCTGTCTGTCTGTCTGTCTCTCTTTCTGTCTGTCCGTTAGCACGATAACAGCCGTAAAAATGACTTAATCAAAATGAAATTTTAGTATGTTGTTCAGACGGTCTGTAGAACCTATGGGAATATAAATGAATAATATCACCCGATTAGTTTTGGATTGAACCCGGGTCGAAAAAATGAAATACATTGGCCCTATGGGACCTAATTTTTCAAACATTTTTTAAGCGGATTTAAAATTCAAAAATTGCTTCGAAAATTTTAGGTAATATTCAAATTGTTCCATAAAATATATAAAAAAAAATCAGCGAAATATATTCAGTGGTTCTTTAAATAAAAATTAAAATAATAATTACACCTCTTATATGAAGCGATCACGTGACCATGATATAAAACGATCACATGACCCACTTCAAAATTATATATGTCATCCATCTTGTTTCAAAATCGTGATTTTTTTAAGTTCTTTTTAATTCATATTGAGTGTTGTATCCGTCCTAAAACTACTTTATTTTTGCTTAATTTCTGTGCATCTACATACTGAAACAACGCAATGACAATATATTTGAGTTTAAATGCTCATCTAAATTTGATTATTTCTACAACTAAGCCTATTTTTCACCTATGTAAAATGTAAACAGCAAAATATATAGAATGTATTAGAATTCCTGTAATTTTTTAACACAAAATAATTTAGTCCATGGAGTCTGCATGGCTGATATGAATGAAATATTAATTGATTTCATAAAGAGAAGGACGATTTTTTTCGATGAAGTTTCAAGCATAGAGTTTAATTTTTTGTAGCTCCATGGTCTTAAAAACAAAATGTTTAAATAAAATAAATTATTATAGTGTTGTGATGAATGAAATGAATGGGAGAAAGTTATGAATGAAATCATGTTTTTATGGAGAGATCCAGGCGTGTTATTTTATTATCCAGGCGTGTTATATTATCTATGACGTCATTTGAATTAATTTCAGTTGTTTTCGATGAAGTTTTCAAATATAATAAATTATCGTAGTATAAAGTTAATTCTAAAACTATTACCGAAGAATGTATAACATTTTAGAGATGTTTAAACCAGGCAATTTATATTTCAATGCCGTCATTTGAATGAAGTTCATTTTTTTCGATGAAGGTTTAAGTTTTCAAATATAATAAATTAATGCAGTATTGTGATAAGTTTCAAAATATTATCGAGAAAAATATTGCATTTTAGACTTGTTTAAATAAAATTGCATTGAAGTTGGAAAGTGTTTCATAATCAATGCTTTAAGCATGATTGATCTTTCTTGTTGTTATATGTCACAAATTTACATTTCTAATTTAATATAGGGTCCCTATTCGAAATGTTCAATTTTCAATTAAATATAACTAGCTCAATTTTAAAGATACAGATATGCGGGTTTTTAACACTGCACAACATAGTTGAAAAGTATTTATGACTTTGTTCATTCTGTCTATCTGTCTGTCTGTCTGTCCTTTAGCACGATAACTGCCGTAAAAATGACTTTATGCGGCATTTTTGTGATTATGGCTTTTGTAGTGGTGCTGGTGCTGGTAGGCTAAATTCAAAATTAAGAGGTCACGTTTTTGTTCTTCTTATCCTCCGCCATTACAGAATGCAGACATGCATTAAGTTCGCCACAGGTGCATAAAGAGATACATCAAGATTCTTATACAGTTCCGTCAGAATGGATATGCATTAAGTTCCACACAGAGGCAAACAGGTGCAAGAGGCGAGATGCGGATATGCATCAATAAGAGGCTGTGGGAACATAGAGATGGTGAAACAAACAAGTTTAAATTTTCAATCCAATGCAGGCCAAACGTTTAAACGTTATGTTTTTCAGACGGTCTGTGGGACCTATGGGAGCGTAAATGAATAATATCACCCAATTACTTTGGATTGAACCCGGGTTGAAAAAATGAAATACATTGAACCCTATGAGACCAAATTTTTCAGAAAATTTCAAGCGAATTTGAAATTCACAAATTGCTTCGAAAGTTTTAGGAAATATTCAAATTATCCCGTAAAATATATAAAATAAAATTCAGCAAAATATATTCAGTAGTTTTTAAAATAAAAATTAAAATAATTATTACACATTTTATATGAAGCGATCACCTGATCATGATATGAAAAGATCACGTGACCTACTTCAAAATAAAATATGGCATCCATCTTGTCTCAAAATCGTGACTTTTAAAGTTATTTTTAATTCATATTGAGTGTTCTATTCGACCTAAAACATCTTTAATTTTGCTTAAATTCTGTGCATCTACATACTGAAACAATGCAATGACAATAAATTTGATTTTAAATGATCATCCAAATTTGATTATTTCTACAACCAAGCCTATTTTTCACTTATGTAAAATATAAACAGCAAAATATGTAGGATGAGTTGTATAAGAATTGCTGTATTTTTTAACACAAAAGTATTTAGCTCATGGAGTCTGCATAGTCGATATGAATGAAATATTCATTGATTTTACAGAGAGAAGGACAATTTTTTTCGATGAAGTTTTATGCATAGAATTTAATTACTTGTAGCTCCATGGTCTTAAATTTTTAAATAAAATAAATTATTTTAGTACTGTGATGAATGAAATGAATGGGAAAATGTTATGAACGAAATGCTGCTTTTATAGAGATAGCCACGCGTGTTATTTTGTATATAACGTCATTTGAATGAATGTCAGTTGTTTTCAATAAAGTTTTCAAATATAATAAATTATTGTAGTATTATGATGATTTTAAAAATATTACCGAGGAATGTATTGCATTTTAGAGATGTTTAAACCAGGCAATTTATATTTCAATGCCGTCATTTGAATGAAGTTCATTTTTTTTCGATGAAGGTTTAAGTTTACAAATATAATAAATTAATGTAGTATTACGATAAATTTTAAAATATTACTTAGTGATTCATTGCATTTTAGAGATGTTTAAACAAAATTGCATTTAAGTTGGAAAGTGTTTCATAATTAATGCTTTAAGTAGGATTGATCTTTCTTGTTTTTTAATGATATTCTTATATTAAAAATAAAATTTTTCTAATTGACCAAATTTGTCTAAGGGAGTCGTATAAAATTTTAAAAAGTGTAACTTTTTGAAAATTAATGGGAGGACCATTTCATTAGCGTAGTTTTATTTCCCACCTTATTTTCAATATTTTTGCAATTTACATTACCGACTTATCTCCAACAGGTAAAGAATTAAAGTGCGTTTCATTCCTCTTGGGACACCCTGTATATACAGCCCATTACAAAGTCCTTATTACAAAAAATTCCTTTATTTAAAAAAAAATGCCTGTGCTGTTTATTGTTTGGAAATGTGACGTTTTATAGGTCAAGAAACATCTCAAGAAGAAATCTCCTACTCACTCGCATGAACTTACATTGAACTTACTCTTCGTGAGATTTTGGCAAAAGGTAATGTTCCTTGACGTCCAAACAGTTCATAGTGTGACCTTCGAAATAATACGCGATCGGTTTGAATATCCATTACGTATAGATAGCATTGAGTATCCAAGCATAATGTTAAGGGATTCAGAATCCACATTAAGTTGGACCAAAGTTCATGTGTTCAAAGTTTGAAGCAAATTTCATGTGTGCATGCAACAACCATTGCGTTAATTTATCCACTCTAATCTAATTAGTGAGTTCCAAATAATCAACCGAAGCATAGCAGGGATTATTTTTTGTAGGCAAAAATTATATGTCTACACCATAAAGCAAGGTATGGAATAACAAGAAAGATCAATCATGCATAAAAAGCATTAATTATGAAAAACTTTCCAACTTCAATGCAATTTTATTTAAAGATCTCTAAAATGCGATACATTCATTCCTCGGTAATATTTTTAAAATTATCACAATACTACATTAATTTATTATATTTGAAAACTTAAACTCCATCGAAAAAAATGAACTTCATTCGAATGACGACATTGAAATACAAATTACCTGGTTTAAACATCTCTAAAATGAGATACATTCATTGGTAATATTTTTAAAATTATCATAATACTACTATAATTTATTATATTTGAAAGCTTCATCGAAAACAATTGAAATTTATTCAAATGACGTCATCAAAATATAACACACCTGTCTCTCTCTCTATAAAAGCAGCATTTCATTCATTTCATTCATCCCAATACTATAATAATATATTTTATTTAAAAACTTAAGACCATGCAAGTACATGTAATTAAACGCTATGCTAAAAACTTTATCCAAAAAATCGTCCTTCTCTCTGTAAAATCAATGAATATTTCATTCATATCAGCTATATATCAGACTCCATGAGCTAAGTAATTTTACGTTAAATAAATGCAGCAATTCTTATACAACTCATTATACATATTTTGCTGTTTACATTTTCCATAAGTGAAAACTAGGCTTCGTAGCAGAAAAAATCAAATTTGGATGATCATTTAAACTCAAATATATTGTAATTGCGTTGTTTCAGTATGTAGATGCACCTAATTTAAGCAAAAATATAGTGGTTTTAGGTCGGATACAATGCTAAATATGAATTAAAAAGAACTTTAAAAATCAAGATTTTGACACAAGATGGTCTCTTCATATAATGGTCACGTGATCGCTTCATATAAAAGGTGTAATTATTATTTTAATTTTTATTTAAAACACTACTGAATATATTTTGCTGAATTTTTTTTTTATATATTTTACGGGATAATTTGAATATTTCCTAAAACTTTCTAAGCAATTTGTGAATTTTAAATCCGCTTAAAAATGTTTGAAAAATTAGGTCCCATAGGGTTCAATGTATTTCATTTTTCCAACCCGGGTTCCAATCCAAAACTGATTGGGTGATATTATTCATTTATATTCTCATAGGTCCCACAGACTGTCTGAACAACATACTAAAATTTCATTTTGATAAAGTCATTTTTACGACAGTTATCGTGCTAACGGACAGACAGATAGATACACAGACAGACAGAATGAACAAAGACATAAACACTTTTCAACTTTGTTGTAAAGTGTTAAAAACCATGTAATAAACTAAGGGCCGCTGTATTCATTGTGGCAAGCTGAATCCGTACCCAGAGCTCTTGCTATTACATTTTTACGCTAAAATATATACAAACTTCTTTGATTTTTTCACTTATCCTTCAAAATATGTTATGTTCATTGAAAGGGAATATATGAAAAAGTTAAATTTAAATGGGAAAATATATAAATATATTTTTACAGAGCAAATAAAAAACTGGATTTACGTTTACATATTAGTTTATTTTTTCTATGTAATTCTCAGAATTTTTATTATATTGCAAAAAACAAAATAATAATAATAATAATAATAATAATAAATTAAATTTGAAAATTTTTGATTTGATTTATTTTAATAACGTTTTATTTATTTTTTAATACCTTTAACTATTTTCTAATTTTTATTTATTTTTAAAGAAACTCCACAACAGAAAATTAATTTAATAAAATTTGATTTTATATTTTTACATCAAGGATAATCATGTTCATAAGATATTTATTTTTTCAAGGCAAGAATTTTATTGAATTATTTTTATCACATACAATGAGGCCCAAAAATTCGATTTGTGCATACACATGAAGTAGTGTACATTATGAGGTAATTTCATAATGAAATTCAGCAGTTTTTATTTTTCAATTTGGGCGTGAATAAAGCTTATGAGTATATTACCGTAGAGTCCCATCAATTCATATCCTCAAATGCGACGAATAAATGCAGAAAGTGTAGGAGGAGGCGCTTACTAACAATTCTCAGATAAAAAATATAATTACATCCATCTACTTCCTCAAATGCGCCAAAAAATTGTACAGTATATAAAGGGGAGTTTTACTTAGCATTTTGTGTTAAAAAAGCAAAATATATGAAATACTCAACTTACTTTTACTTTAGATTTATTTATATATTCATATCGTTGATCTTTTCTGGTTTTTATGAGGATGCTATTTTACAGAAATTTTCGCAATTTTGAATTGACACAAAAATGGGTGTATGTGGGGGGGGGGAGCGGTAATTAATATTACGGTAATTAATGGTACTAATAAACGGCTGTCGTTGTATATCGCTATACATACGGAGAATTAAAACTTTAATTAATTTATTCCATCTCCAGTTCAACAAATTCCCATCTTATGCATAAAATGATTAGGATAAAGCAAATAAAAATTATGACTTTGATATGATTATATATAAGTTGTTGCCCATAACCAATTTCATAAATTGTTAATTAAAATTATTGCAAAATAATTCGTGTTTCATTACATCACTGAATCCCCATACAAACAGAAGAAGATATCCTACTTGGAATTTCTAGAGCAAGTGGCACCATCTATCGGATATTGCTGAAGTGTATTCGTTTTCTCAGTAAATGTCAAACATTTATTTATCAGTGACGGGTGGAATTCTACATGATACGGATTTCTTTTTATGGTTACATATATATTATACTACAGATACATAATCCAAAATTATTGCTTTATAAAGATTAACAAATGCACGAGATTCCTCGTTAGAACTCCATTTACAATCATTAGAGACAGACAGGGCAGCATATAGTAGAGGCGGATACCACTCGCGTGCGTATGTGTGTGTGTGTGTGTGGGGGGGGGGGGGGGGCAAGGAGACCAGAAGTGATTGATTCACAAGGAAGTTATAAGCGAAGCAAATAGAGATATAGATGGTCCAGTGATAAACCTTTGTAGACGAGCCAACAATTTGTGTGTGAGGCCCTGTTCAAGAGGATATAATTACTATTTCTGTAGTGCTTGTCGTAAAGCATCATGGTATCGGACTCTAAATAAAAATTTGATGTAGGCAGCACATGACTTTACCTACACGCTCAAATTCATATTATCTTACTTTATATAATATTTCATTAAATTGAGTTTAATTAGACAAAATAAGAGACAAATAAATATTTAAGATTGCACTGAATTTGCGATTTTACCATTTTATTTATTTTTTGTTTCATTTAGCGACTGGGCGTATTTTCAAAGGGGACGTTGTAAAAATGACAAATAACTTAAATATATCCAGAACGTTTAGACTAAGAAAAATGGGGTCGGTCTTATAATTTCCGTTCTTTCTAGTTTTGTCCTTTATTTCAGATGTGTAGTAATTTATTTCAGACGATTGCTGCAGGCCATTTTGCAACAAGAAAGATCAATCATGCATAACGCATTGATTATGAAGCACTTTTTAACTACAATGCAATTTTATTTAAACATCTCTAACATGCGATACATTAAGTGGTGATATTTTTATTAATTATCAAAGTACTACAATAATTTATTTTACTTAAAAATTTAAAACCATGGAGGTAAAAGTACTTTCTAACTCCATGCTTCAAATTTCATCATAAAAGGCAAAGCTATAAAATTGTATGCTTCTCTATGTAAAATCAATGAATATTCCATTCATATCACCTATATTCCAGACTCCAGAGCTAGATAATTTTGCTTAAAATTTAGCAATTCTTATAAAACTCAGCTTATAACTTGATTTGTTTACATTTTGCATACGTTAAAATTAGGCTTCGTTGTAGGAATAATTAAAGTTTGATTAACATCTACACCCTAATATATTGTAATTGCGTTGCCGCAGAATATAGAAGCACAGAAAATAAGCAAAAATGAAGCGATTTTACGACGGAAGCCACATGAAATATAAATTTAAAATAACTTTTAAAATCACAATTTTGACAAAAAAAAATCACAAAATTTTAAAATCACAAATTGCCCTCTGTGTGGAACTTAATGCATATCTATTCTGACGGAACTGTATAAGAATCTTGATGTATCTCTTTATGCACCTGTGGCAAACTTAATGCATGTCTGCATTCCGACTGTATCTGTACTATCCAAATATATTTTCTAATTATTCTGTTCATCTCTGTAGAACTTTTTGCATGTCTATTATAGACTCTGACTGTTATCTCCATCTATATTCTCCTCTGTATTTTACCTATCTGAATCTGTAGAATTCTTTTTCGATTGTTACCTCTTTTTGCCTGAGGTCTAATACACCTCTTAAGGCAAATTTTCCTTTCATTTAGTATCTGGATGGATTTTCAAAGGCAGTGTTTAAAAAAAAAAAAATCTCATGCACCGCTGGTCCTAGAATAATAAGGTTGGACTTATTCGTTTCACCGTTAAACATTATGCAGAAAAAAAGCATTTAATTGATACATTTGAGCATATGTAGTCTTTTTCTTAAAATTTTGACGATTTTTAAGGGTCATTTCGCAAAAAAAAGGCAGGTTCTGTTTTATCAATCGTACCAAAATCGTATCAGCTCTAGTATAACCAATAAAAGACGTACATTTTTCTTTTTAATTTTCTTGAATAGTTTTTGAGTTTGGGTGGATACAGAGTGTGAGACCAGATTTAGTGAGACAGTTTTTATGATATCTGTATTTTTATGATGTTTTGTATTTTAATGATCTTTTTATGATGTATTTATGATGTCTCTAATGTCAGACAATGGCATCAGTCTGAATGACGCCAGTTTTACAGCAACCTAACCCGAGAGATCAAGTAGGCCATAAACCTAGGAGGCTAAAGTGAAATCACGAGATTGGCTAAAAATGTTAATAAATATGGAAGGTGTCTGATCGCTTGGCCCTGAGGTCGACCAATGACAGCCGAGGAGGCGGGTCGGAGCTCATGCGGAAAGATGCGGCAACCAAAAGGTTGTACAGGTTCCATATAGATGCACATGCAACGAAATGTCCTAAGAAAGACACTATAAGTAACAGTGCAACAGATACACTAAAGCAGCAGTGAGAGACGCACACTTGAGTGAGTTCCAACTAGTATGCAGTGATGATGAGGTCGGATGCAGTTGTGTTCAGAGATCGATTTCATTACGAGTGTCAGTACAAAATCTTGAGTTAGTATCAGTACGATATACACTGTAACAGTACCAGACAGAGTACGAGGAACCAAAGTACGAACTGTGTGTTTATGGCCAAAGGCGAAATTGGAGGTATGTACTTACCAAATATTGTAGCAGGTCTTAGAACATTTTGATAATTTGATAATATTAACTAACCTGGTCCACACTAAAATCACTTTAAACAAAGTTAAGTTTAAAGTGGTTTTAGGGTTTTTTATATTAATGACTTGGTTTTTTTATATTAATGACTTGGTTTTTAGTGTGTTTTACGTTTTTTGAGGTAATGGTGAGATTCTTGTTGAAAGTGGTTTGAAGGTTCCAGCTACCGGGAGCGTCTCGGCATGGCAGTAAACGCTTCAACCGGAGAATTGGGGGTCGCTACTCCCGGCCGTCACTTTATAAATACTATTTTAACATCTTTATGGGTATATAAATACTTGTCCTTTTTGGGAATTTATTTAGTTATGCACATGTAAAAAGCAGCATTGCGCTTTACCGTTGTATATATAATGATCTTTTAATATTTAGAAGGGAATTTGGCTTTTTTAAGTCATTTTATGTATTATATATATATATTATAGTACATATATATATATATATATATATATATATATATATATATATATATATATATATATATATATATATATATATATATATATATATATATATATATATGTATTATAGTACATACAAAAACAAATATGGGGGGAGAAGACAAAAGGGAAGGGGAAAATAGTTGGAAAACAGAAAAAAAAGTAGAGTGTTTACAGGAACGACAGCAAAAATATTGTAAGCCCCCCCCCCCGTTCCCGGTTAAAGCGCTTTTATTCCCAGGAAACACTCCCGGTGCCACTGTCTTCCCGAAGCATCCCTTCGTCCGATGAAATCAATGAAACATCCTGAAGTAAAAAGACCATGAAGCACAAAAGGACTTAAGATATGAAAATAAACCAAACCTGACCCTGCACCAGAATTCGATATAATGTTGAAACCCATAGGATAATTCTGTCTTATTGCCTCCACTATAAAGATTGCGTTGCACTTGACTCGATCGATTTTATGAGTATGCATTCTAGAGTTGTGTATGACATAATTCACTATGACGTTTCGAAGAATGGCATGACTCAGATTTGATTTCCAATTGATGATGTAATTGATTTCTATGTCAAGGTGCATAGTTTGTCGTAAAGTCGTGTGTACGTGGGTTCGTTTTCCGTGAAGTTGATAATAATATCAAGGTAATTAATCTCATTTTTCTGAAGCTCGTTAGTCTCGATAAGTTCCAGGTTTGATGGATAAAATTCGAAGTTGAAGTTAATGCTGTATTTATTAAGCCCAATTAGGACATCATCGACTAAACAATAAGGCATTTCGTTTAATATATGTGTGCCCTTTTCGTATTTATTAAGATAAAGATCCACCAACATGGGGGAGCACCACCCTCCCCATAGGAATACCTTTCTTTTGTTGATAGTATGCGATGCCGTTATATAAAATATTCTCGTAAAGTACGATATTCAGAATAGCCTTGAATTTGTGCAATGCAATGCATTTGTGGATTTTGTAGGTATCATGAATTTCGACGATAATATCGTAAAGGTCTACGAATTTAATGCTATTGAAAAGATCCTTGAAATCGTAGCTTTTTTAAATCAGATGTGTAGGGTGATTACGGATACTATTAATCACCTCAATACTATTTTTGACCATTATGGATCCCTTTTTTAATATCAGTGCCATGATAGGCTTCAACAAAGTTACAAGTTTCGTATTTGCTGTCGTAATATATGCCTTGAATCCAATAGTTACCGGATGAAACTTTACTGGAGATTTATGCAGTTTGGGTATCATAACCAGATAGAGATAGAGTATATGTTTGATGTCTATACCAATACGTTTATGCAATGCAAGGATTTTGTTTTCGATTTCCCTTTTCGGTGATTTTAGTAAGGTATACATTTCTTCATCATTGTAGCTGAGATTGAGGAGATCGATATAATATTTGATACAGGTAAAAGAATAGTTTGAAGTAACCTTGTCAGTATATGTGACAGCAAATTCCTGTTGAACGAAATCCAAGTCAAAATACTGTTGAACATAATCACAGTATAAGTGTACAGTTTAGATTAAAATCGCTTTTATCCTTATTACATCTACATCTCCTTATTACATATACATCTTCTATCTACATCTACTTAACTTTTAATTTTTACTTTTCGACAAAATATTAAGAAGCATTGAGATGGCTACGTACAAAACAATTGACGGATTTTCTGGTTTCACATAACGCAATACCAAGATTATAACTGTAACTAACTTTCAGTTTCTATAATTTACTTAATTCTGAACTCAATTTCTTTCCATTTTTTTGTAATATATTTTCTTTACACTGCACTGCATTTATAATAATTTTACAAATTGCATTCATAATAATATTATATAATATTTAAAGTCGTCAACCGCACACTTTTCGAATTCAGAACTCGAATATACATCAGAAATGTGAGAGCCGGCTTCCATTTCCCAAAGGTCCTATTTTTTTAAATTTCTTTAAGCATTTCTAACATCAAAAGGAGAGAAAAAGAAGAGAATTTCATAAGCTGCAAAAACGACTGCGGATTTCAAAGTTGGTTACCAAAGAAGTCATTTCGAATGCATAGGCGATTTAAGTTACATAATTATATTCAAATATATCTCCCAATTTAGGATTTGCAAAATGAAAACTTTGTGAATAGATATTACTTATTACACAGAGTTTCAACTGTTTTATTAACAGTTATTACTTTCCTTATATACATAATGTATAAGGAAAGTGCATATTGTGACGGGGTTTAAAATTCAAATGTGTTAGTGAGTCTGTGGAGACGATATCTCCCGTACAAATAGAGCGATCCAAATGAAATTTGGTACAAGAATTACAATCCGTAAATACTGGAAGCATATTGTTTTTAAACGTAATCAAATGTTCTTAACCCCCTCAATTTTCGAGTGAAATTTCGAAAAAATCATCAAAAAATCAAAACCTTTAATAAAGTTACGCAAATAGACATTTCTTATGTAATTTTTCCTTGGAAAACGATTGCGATAAACTTTAGAACGCTACCATGAACCGTTCTCGAGATATTGCACATTTTTCAATTAAATTTATCAAAAAATCACATAAATTAAAAAAAAAAATATTACTTGTTGAGAAACATGTTCACTTTTCATAAGTAATATCATGCGATAAATTTGATGATATCATTCACGTGGATCTAGCTCGTTCCATTCATGAGAAAATATACTTTGAGTATTACTTTTGTAATTGAAAGCCAATAGTTATTTATCTGCTATAAGAATAACTTATTTCTCCGTCCATAACGCTTGGCGAGATTTTGGCGCCGAATTTGGCGGAATGTCGCCAAATTGGTGGCCTCTTTAAATGTTGCCAAATTAGCGAAAATCTCGTCAAATGAATAAAAATGACGCTAAATCAATGAAAATGACAACTAAATGACGAAAATTCAATATCTTGGAAGGAATATAAATATCTACTATAAGGAAAACCTATTTTGTATTGTAAAAGTAGTAAATTGCATTATATAAGGAAAGTCAGGTGTTGCCCACATCAAATTTTTTTGTAAAGCTTTTATGATGAATTTCAAAGTCTCTGTTATGCTATTTTCATGAAATATATTTGCATATTTATTTTGTTTATTATATTATAAAAATAGATGCATCTCTTGCGGAATTCGGAAAATTTACATTTAAATGTTTCTTGAAGATATAAGATGTAAAAAATTAACTGGAGTGTAGCTCAACTCGACTTTGTCATACCAGAATTAATATATAATCTTTTTATTTTACAAGAAAAATTTTGAAAAATCGCTGTCGTGGGTCATAATTATTGCAACTATAACGTGTTACCCTTCACTTTAAAAGGTTTGAAAAGATCTTTCGATTCATACTATACTTGGCAATGTACCTCCAGGACAAAGGGAGGGGAGGGGGGTAAATTGCCCCCCTCCCCAAGGGGGGCTAATGACTTTCCGAACAACAAACATTTTATTGCGGATATTTTTCACAACAATGATCGAAACTATGAAGTCTTGTGATCATTGAGCCATAAATAAACCCTTTAATGCATGATTATATCAAATTTGTTCTATGCTGCTATATTAAAAAAATATAAAATTTCGAATAAAATTCAAAGTTTTCACTCAAATAAAAGAAAGATCTATGTAATTCTAGATTTTTTGGTAACAAAACTGGATATAAAGTTTATTGAAAGTAAATTAATATTTGCAGTAAACCATAAATGCTGTATAAAAATTGCAGACAAATAATACAATATAATCATCCCTTATTGCGCTAAAATTAATTTAACCCGAATTATTTTACTTTCTCATAGGTAATATTGTTTTCACGAAAATTTTCGATTTCGAGATTTTGATGCCACTATATGTTTTAAGACCTCCTGAACGCGTTTTGATCATTTTCGTACTGATGTCCGTCCTGCTGTCAGAAATATTAATGGATTTTCACGAAACTTTATATCTGACTTTGTTACAAAACAAAACCTAGAACAAGATATAATTTCTTTTAAATTCGAGCAAAAACTTCGAAATGAATTTGAAATTTCATATTTTCTTTTAATATGACAGCATAGGACAAAATTTGACATAATCATGCATAAAAGGGTTTATTTATGGATCAATGATCACAAGACTTAAAAGTTTCAATAATTGTTGAGAAAAATAGATTTTTTGTTAGTGATGTCATTAGCCCCCCAAGGGACCAAGTTACTCCCCGTTCCGGGGCTACATTGTTAAGTATGGTATCAATCGAAATATCCAAGTTCTTTGAAATGAAGAGTAATACGCTATAATTGTTGAGCCAACAGTCCTACCGTGCTGAAAACACCGGTTCTCGTTAGATCACCGAAGTCAAGCAGCATCGGGCGCGGTTAGTACTTGGGTGGGTGACCACCTGAGAACACCGCTTGATGTTGGCACATTTCGGGCGCGATAGCCCGGTGGTTTGCTCGCTGGATATGCACGCTGCCACAACTGCCGCCGTTTACATGCGGAGAACGATCACGTTAAACATGTGGGTTCGTAAATCCTTTCGAGAGATTGGTGGTAGGGGAAGGAGGGTACGGTCCCTGTGGATGCCTCCCCCACTGGGTTCCTGTCTAAATTGGGTGGCACTTGCCGGCCGTCCATACGGTTACCTTACACCTTTCTGGTAGGTCGGCTGGTCTGGGTCTCAACAACAACAACGCCATAATTGTAATCATTTGGACGCATGATACCGATTTTTCAAAAAAATTATTGTAAAATTTGAAAAAAAAATGCTACTAAAAATGGATTCTGGTATGAGAAAGTCCAGTTGATCCACACTGAAGTTAATTTTCTATCTGTGTATATCTTATTTGCAAACTGCATGTCTTTACATACTAAACAGATAAACACTCCATAACTTTGTAACTGGAATTTTTTTTCTATATAGCTTTGTTTTCGATATAAATTTTCTAACTTTTTCAACTTGCCGCTAAAGGAGCTGCAAACTGTTTCAATCCATAGTGCATACTTGCTTTTCTATCAATATATCCTATTTTGCATCTCTAAAATACCTGCAATGGTGATGCATAAGGACTTTTGAAGGAACCATTGTAAAGAGCCGTGCTGCTCCAACTTGGAATCGAATCCTGGATCTTCAAACTGACCAGCTGACGCTCTATCGTTGAGCTACTAAGACGAAATTGCAATCTATTTTAGTCTCTGAATTCCTGGACTCTGCATTCTCAACCCTCTAATATCAGATTGGCGGGCAATTGACAATCTGAGTGACCACCTCCTGATATTTTTACCTCAAGTTAGCCTGCTGCTGTTTTTACCTCATGTTAACCTCATGCTATTCTTACCTCAGGTTATCCTCCTACTATTTTTACCTCAGGTTAGCTTCCAGCTATTTTTCATCAGGTTAGCCTCCTGCTATTTTAACCTCAGGTTAGCCTCCTGCTACTACTATTTTTCCCAAGTTAATATCCTGAGTGGTCGTTATCCTCTCAATTTGAAATCGGCGCTCAATCTTTCGAGTCAACTGGCAAGAATATGCAAGCTCTTATAGTGGACTCTGCATCATATATTAGCTTCTTTGAATAGTTTGAGCTGATTCGTAGGGTAGAAATAATGTCCCAACGGGAATTCTGTCTATCCTGTCGACAGTACGATAATTGAGTCTGAGAACGACTATCTGTTCTTCAATATTTCAAGTGGCCCCTACATTCTCCTTTAAATCAAGTGCAATTTTTGATCTGAAAGTTCTCCAAATTCCTTTGTTTTTTTAATAGGATAGAATCGTGTTCGACATCACATTGTAGTGAATTTGAAAACTGTAACATACTTGAAGGGTTACATTTCTTTACCCGCACTTAAAAGTATTCCTTTCCTTATGCAAATTAAATCCAGCTATTTCAGCCAGTAGCACCTATTTACCAGATTCCCTCATAAGTCCTTATGCATCTTTTTATTTTCGATTGGAGCATTTTAGAGCTGGAAAAATGGAGTCTACTAATAGGAAAGCGACTATGCGCTCTCGATTGCGAAAGTTTGCAGCGCGTCTAGTGGCGTACTGAAGAAATTTAAATTTCTATCTAATAAAGGGAAGCCAGATAGAAGAAAATTTTTAATTAAACATTTGTGGAGCAATTTTTCGCACACATCTTTTTTTCGCAGCTTTGCATAGCCCTTTTTTGTATTGAAAAACGTGCGGTTTGCACATTACATATATGTGGTGAATTATTTTTGGTTGTTTATTATGAATAATATAATGGTTAACGCAACATGCTCGCAATATCCCACCATTAATTCTCAGTACGATCGAAATTACCATAATTTATAAATAAATACATTACTCATTAAATACTAAATTTTAAAAATTAACATTTATTAAAACACAAATTATGAGCATAATTAAAATAATATAACATCTTACTCCAAAATTACTCATCAAAGGGAGGCGATCGTGTGAGTCCGTAAGATACTTAAGCTATTCAAATAGCTCACGATCTCGACCTATTATTAATAAGAATAGCACATACCTTGATATTTTGGGCTCTGGTTTGTAGTCCGGAGTGTCCGAAACCATTGATTGACAGTGCACACATTTAGAGAGTCATTGCTCAATTCTCAACTTTCTCCACCTCATCTCATTTCTCTTTGGATCTATTCTAACTTCATCTTTTTGCGACATTATCAGGATCTCATTTTCACGCGAGTCATCACTTACTTCATTACTTCTCTACCTCATCTCATTTCCCTCTGGATCTATTTATTCTAACTTCATCTTTCTGCGACATTATCAGGATCACATTTTCACGAGAGTCATCACTTACTTCATTACTTCTCTACCTCATCTCATTTCCCCCTGGATCTATTTATTCTAACATCATCTTTCTTCGACATTATCAGGATATCATTTTCGCGAGAGTCATCTCTTACTTCATTACCTCTCTACCTCATCTCATTTCCCTCTGGATCTATTTATTCTAACATCATCTTTCTTCGACATTATCAGGATATCATTTTCGCGAGAGTCATCTCTTACTTCATTACCTCTCTACCTCATCTCATTTCCCCCTGTATCTATTTATTCTAACTTCATCTGTCTGCGACATTATCAGTATATCATTTTCACGAGAGTCATCTCTTACTCTATTACTTCTCTACCTCATCTCATTTCCCTCTGGATCTATTTATTCTAACTTCATCTTTCTGCGACATTATCAGGATATCATTTTCCCGAGAGTCATCTCTTACTTCATTACCTCTCTACCTCATCTCATTTCCCTCTGTATCTATTTATTCTAACTTCATCTTTATGCGACATTATCAGGATCACATTTTCACGAGAGTCATCACTTACTTCATTACTTCTCTACCTCATCTCATTTCCCTCTGGATCTATTTATTCTAACTTCATCTTTCTGCGACATTATCAGGATCACATTTTCACGAGAGTCATCACTTACTTCATTACTTCTCTACCTCATCTCATTTCCCCCTGGATCTATTTATTCTAACATCATCTTTCTTCGACATTATCAGGATATCATTTTCGCGAGAGTCATCTCTTACTTCATTACCTCTCTACCTCATCTCATTTCCCTCTGTATCTATTTATTCTAACTTCATCTGTCTGCGACATTATCAGTATATCATTTTCACGAGAGTCATCTCTTACTTCATTACTTCTCTACCTCATCTCATTTCCCTCTGGATCTATTTATTCTAACTTCATCTTTCTGCGACATTATCAGGACCTCATTTTCACGAGAGTCATATCTTACTTCATTACTTCTCTACCTCATCTCATTTCCCTCTGGATCTATTTATTCTAACTTCATCTTTCTGCGACATTATCAGGATCTCATTTTCACGAGAGTCATATCTTACTTCATTACTTCTCTGCCTCATTTTATTTCCTTCTGGATCTATTAATTCTAACTTCATCTTTCTGCGACATTATCAGGATCACATTTTCACGAGAGTCATCACTTACTTCATTACTTCTCTACCTCATCTCATTTCCCCCTGGATCTATTTATTCTAACATCATATTTCTTCGACATTATCAGGATATCATTTTCGCTAGAGTCATCTCTTACTTCATTACCTCTCTACCTCATCTCATTTCCCTCTGTATATATTTATTCTAACTTCATCTGTCTGCGACATTATCAGTATATCATTTTCACGAGAGTCATCTCTTACTTCATTACTTCTCTACCTCATCTCATTTCCCTCTGGATCTATTTATTCTAACTTCATCTTTCTGCCACATTATCAGGACCTCATTTTCACGAGAGTCATATCTTACTTCATTACTTCTCTACCTCATTTTATTTCCTTCTGGATCTATTAATTCTAACTTCATCTTTCTGCGACAGTATCAGGATCACATTTTCACGAGAGTCATCACTTACTTCATTACTTCTCTACCTTATCTCATTTCCCTCTGGATCTATTTATTCTAACATCATCTTTCTGCGACATTATCAGGATATCATTTTCCCGAGAGTCATCTCTTACTTCATTACTTCTCTACCTCATCCCATTTCACTCTGGATCTATTTATTCTAACTACATCTTTCTGCGACATTATCAGGATATCATTTTCACGAGAGTCATCTCTCACTTCTCAACGTCTCTACCTCATCCCATTTCTCTCTGAATCTATTATAACTTCATCTTTCTGCAATATTATCAGGATCTTATTTTTACTCCATTTCTCTGCTACAGGCTACAATCATCCCTGTCTGTCGTTGATATATTCAGGCTAGCGTCGTTTAGCTTCTAATAAAGGCACTCCCAAATTGAAGCTCCTCTTATTTTCACTGGATTACTTCCAAAGTGTGCAAATGAAAATAAGATGAGCTTCATCGTGGCTTGACTGGTTGCAATCGAATGAAATCCGTTGTAAGTCCTGGCCCTAAGCATTGTTTATGCCCCAAGTCACACTTGTAAATTGGATGACATGTATTTATTAGGGTCATAGCTTTCCGGATCAAGACTGGCGAAACTAACGATCCTTGTTTGATCGTAAATATCAAAATCTGAAAATGGTGCCTACTGGTCTTACAATATGCACATACGATAAAAATGATGCCAACGAAAAGGGACAATTATTGTAATGCTTTATTTGACTGCTATTTTTACACAACATTTGTTTTATACTGTAAAAAGGACAATTCTAAATATAAATAAATTAAATTTCGCTTATTATACAGATTATAAATTTTTCCATACATATTTCTTGCCATTTCCTTCAAAAATACTTCAGCATAAGAACACATTTATAGAAATATAACATTTCATTGAACTCATTCTTTATCTTTGTGTGCATGATATGTGCAAACCACACATATTTTTCCGCTGAATAGCGATCGTTCTACGAAACGTTCCAGATAACAATCTATTTTGCTTCTTTTCGAGATAGGAATTTTAACTTCTTAAATTCGTCACTAGAGGTGCTGCAATTCTTTCCATTCGATGACGCATTATCGCTTTGCCATACTTTGCCCCTACTTTTCACTTTCCCTGCAATACATGGTAATGTATAGGAACGTATTTGAATCTTGCCGAAAATCGCAAATCGAGTTTTCGACGGATCTACACGTTTCGATACCTCTAGAATACGAACAAACTATTTTTAGCGTGACGTCTGTGTGTGTGTCTGTGTGTCTGTCTGTGTGTCTGTCTGTCTGTGGGTCTGTCTGTCTGTGTGTCTGTCTGTCTGTGCAGATATTGCATCCAATCTAACTAAAAAACTAATGGACCGAATTTTATAAAATTTGGTAGGTAAGTCATTTGTGAGCGAGTCTGGTGCTGACTAATTTTGGGTACGATTGGGGATAAAAGAACCCGCCTTTTTTTTTGCGAAATGGCCCGCAAAAGCTTGTATCCACTCTAGCTAAAAAACTGATGGACCGAATTTCACAAATTCGATAGATAAGTTACCTATGGGACACACTGGTGCTGATTAGATTTTGGCATGATTCGGAAAAAAATAATCTGCCTTTTTTTGCAAAATGGCCCGCAGAAATCGCCAAAATCTAAAATAAAACACTACGCATGATCAAATATATCCATTAAATGCTTGTTCAATACGTAATTTTTGACGAAGAAAAGAATAAGACCAACCCCATTACACTAGGACTAGCAGTTCTCTAGATATTTTAGTCTTTTCGTATTTTCTCTTCGCCACCTTTGAAAAGAAGTCCAGTTATCAAATGAGAACGAAAATTGAATTAAAAGAGAATTAAATGTAATTAAAATAAAGAGAACTTGAATATAAGTCTGCAGTGAATGTCATGTGCTGCCCACATCAGATTTTTGAATTCTAGAACACGCCAATCGAAAACCATCTTATTGTGAATCTTAACAGCACTACAAAATTCTTAACAATTTAGGAGTTTCCTTCTACAAATTACCGAACGGGCTGGTCGCCAAAGACGGTTAGTGAAATCTTTATTTTTTGAATAAATACTACTTCTTTTGATTTATTATATAGTTTTAATTTGATGCGTTTTTAAATATGTAATAAACAAAATATTTGTGAGGAATACTGCTCAAGTTACAGTTTGATGTGAAACATCAACTGCAGACTCATATTTACATTCTCTTTATTTCTTCAATAATCGAGTTATTTGCATAAAATAACACCCATAATTATATAAACTTACACTGAATTTGCACTTTTAATTCAAGTTACGTTTTCATTTGGTAACTGAACATCATTTTATCATTTAGCAATTGTCTCTGAGACGCAGTTAATAAAAAATAATGGTAATTAAAAGCAATTTCAACTGGAAATACATTCCAATCAAATGCAACGCTTAATTAATTCCTATCATTTGATTGCATACAAAATGATAATAATTTAAGATTGCGATGAACTTTCAGTAATTAGTATTTAATTAAATTAATTGTATTGAAATCAAATATTTTGCACCTGTCAACGAATCGCATATTTATTCAAAAAGACAATTGATTGCCGAAACAATACGGCCCATTTGGTACTTTATTTATTTTCAAATCAGATGCCATTTTGGAGGATCTTTGTTACACTATTAATAAGATTTTACAATTACACATTGCTTATTTTTGCACCATATCAATGCTCCTATACACACAGTGCTGTATGTAAGAGGTTTTTGCACACAAACAAAAGGGCAGTCATTTGACATCTCCTACTATCCAGATGCGACACGTTGCGAGTTTTTGATTCCCAGGATGAATATCTGACTCAAGAGAAGGAGATTTGCCCGAGATTTTCGTAATCAGCATAATCGAAAACGTCTGGATTTCCAATTTCCCGTACAGAGTTTTCCACATAAAATTAATGCTTTCCAGTAAAAGCAAAATAAACATAACTACTTCAAAATTTCATCATTCCATTCAATAATGGAATAAAAAATAATAAAGGAATGTGCATTAATTCAATCCTCTGCACGAGCATTATACGCCAACTATTTAAATAATTCCGGCACGAACTTTAAAACTTTTTTTTTAAATTGCTTTCCTTTACTTTACTGCGAAGTGAGGAAAAGTTTCCAAGTACTTACTTAAATATTCTTAAAAACAACTAAACTCCAAACTTAATTTTGAGATCCCAACCGTAACTGTCATCAAACCCCGAAGTTTTGTCTGAAGATCTTACCTACTGAGATTTTATAGTAGTTCTTAAATCCTCCAGACAACTGGATTTCAAATGGTGTTAGAATTTCGGAAAACATCGCGTGACTGAAATGCGAAATCTGGTATTTTCTAAATATTTATTCCATTTCGTGGTTGTGCTGTCATCGTGGAGAAGCAAATATAAAAGTATTAGTGACTATTCCACGAATTTCAATGCAAATGAATAGCAGCGTTCGTAAAATAGATTATTTTAGAACTGCAGGTATTTAAAAGCTAAATTTTCCCATTTTTAATTTTCGGTATCTGAATATATAAATAAGTGTTTGACAGAATATGACACAGGTGAAAAATCCGATGAAAATAATATAATTGCAGTGACTTTTAAATACTTCTGTATCGACTCTAAATAAGATAATAAATAAAGATTTAAATGTAAAGCTAAAGAGCATAATGTTCACAGTCTTTTGCTTAGGCATATGGCTAAGCGCAGAACAAACGCCCTATAGAGTTCTCTAAGAAACTCATTTAGCCATTGAAAGAGGGATATATATTGTGACAATTGATGAAGAATGGATCAATTAAAAAAACTGCGTCAAAAAAGATCGATTTAATATTGTAAAGTAGGAGTAAAAGACCCGAAGACTTGATTGCCAGAATCAAAAGAAAGTTTCAGTAAAGGATTCATGATTATCGCTGTATTTTAATGTCTTAAAATTAATAAATTCGCTGTCTTAAAATTAATAAATGTCGAAAAAATGTCAAAATAAATTCAGCATATTACCAAAATAACTTGTAACTCCTTTACAAGAAGTACCGTCTCTTTATCCACAGAATCTTATAGAGTAAAACTTCATCAGGATAAAGGTACTATACACACATCAAAATTTACCGATAACTTTCTTTCAAAAAATGATAAAAGTTGCAGGTAGTACAGCCATACCGTTTGCTCATATTCCTTAAAAATTCTCTGATGTGTCACTAGTAGATTACTGTGCTTTTGAATTGGTAAAAAGAGAACGTCTTAAACGAAGACCGAGCACAATGAATGGACTATGGAAAACTGTGTAAGAGGAGTGGAATACAATGCAATACTTTAAGAAAAGCTCTCTTAGCTTGGAAATAAAGATATAGAATAATAGTCCTGAAAAATGTCCATCAGATAGAACATTTAAGAATAAAATATTGTTACATCCAATCTTAATTACATACATACTACTTAATACGTGAGTCCGGCGCATTAGGGGCCGATTGTCTTCTATGGACTAAAAAAGCTATATACATAAAACGTACATTGGACAAGACAGATAAAATAGACAGAGACACACATTTTTGTTAAGACAGTTCTAAAAATGTCATCCCCAGTGCAGAAAAATACGATGATGGATTCTCCAGGCTCTCTTCCTCCATAGAGCAAACAAAGCACTTGTTAGAGTTGGCTAGGTGAAACCTAGTCAAGTAAGCCTGGATGACTATGTGACCTAGCCTAATCTTAGAAATAAAAGTGGCTACCATTCTAGGTATTTTTCTGAAAACAATTTAGGTCATTTGGATCCCTTTGGTAACGAAAAAGTTGACGATTAATGCAAGTTAAATTCCAAGAAACACACTACAGCACATGAACTTCTCCTTTGATTCTACTGAACCACCTAGAAAGGATGACTTTCGGCAGTAGGGCTGGATCCATTGTGGATGACAATTTAGCCTTACTACCTGCGATTTCATTACCTTGCACGCCGCAATGTGCAGGAACACACTGCACCGTAATATCTTTGTCCTTTAATTTCACAATAAGATATCTGATTCATTCAATTCTGAATCAATATTTGTCTGGTCTGTGTTGGCAAAGATACCGGACAGCGGTCATAGAATCAGTTAAAATTCATAAAGGGTTAAAATACATAGATCCTCCAAGAAGGGGGAGTGCATTAAATCTGCATTGATTGCTAAAAACTCTGTATCAAGATTTGAACATGGGGACACCGGAATGAGAAAAACTTCATTTAATTCGTCTATAAAATAACTTGATTCAGCAATGGATTTGTCAATGTCAACAGATCCATCGGTAAAAAATCTAAAGAAGAGCATTGTAATCAGAAAATAAAAGACTCAATTACCTCAAAAGAAGTCAATTGCCACAAAAATTCAATTGCCTCAAAAGAAGAGGATCATCCTTCTTGGTGACACAGCGAATAATGCTAAACGTTATTTCGCAACCCAGCGAGATCTAAGGAAGCTCAGTAAATACAGCACAAAAATCCATTGGAATATCAGAAGAGAACAGGATGCAAGAGTCTGAATCCTATAACTGAAGGATTGTCGATGATATTCGCTTCTGTGCGAAATACACCTCACTGGATCAATTTTAGGTAAATAAATGTTCGAATATATTTTACCCAAAACTTTTGAGTGATAAATATATCCAATAGTTAAACTGCCAGTTCATTTTCCATTGAACAGGAGCAGTTTTAGAAAAACCCGGGCAAAGCCTTAGGGTCAAATTTTTAATTATTTTAAGCTTCTTAATATGGTTATCAACCGCCGTGCCCCAAATTTCACAAATAGAGGTCATTTTGGATCTGATATAAGTTAGAAAGAGCATTCTGAGAGAGATGGTGTCTAGTCCCCAAAGTCTGCTAAAGATCAGCTTCAAAAGGTTTAGTCTCTTGCTGCATGTATTTATTAGATATTGAACATGGCCGTACCACAATAGCTCGGGATCAATAATAATTACCAGCAAGTTCGAGTGTGGATTATGCCTTAATAAACAATTACAAACAAAAAGCTCAAGAACAAAATTTCCCAATGAATATCTCTTTGTGAATACTGAACATTCAGTCTTCGTCTGAGACATCTCAAAATTTCATTCCAGAGCCCAATCCTAGATATATTCCAGATCAAGTTGAACCTCAGGGCTGGTCGAAAACGGATCAGTATCAGAAGACCAAATCCTGATGTCATCTGAAAAAACTACACTCTGAACACCAGCTGGAATTCCACCCAAATTGTCATGAAGAGCAATGTTAAAAAGGAAAGGACTGAGAACAAACATACCTCTGAGTAATTCTTATATAACTTCGTTTGCAGTTTGATAGAGCGTTGTTTACTTTAGTTTAAATAAAACGATTGTTCAAAATGCAAAATAATTGATTGCAATTGATTAGCAAAATAACGCAGCATTTTCTTCTTTATCCCAAACTTTAAGCATTGCTCCAGAATAGTAGATCTTGGAATTCTGTCAAAGGAAGCTTCAAAGTCAATAAAACCTGCTACAGTTAACAAAATCTTTGCAAAACCTTCATAACTGCAATTTGTAAAATACCAAAGGGAATCCAAGGTACCTCTTCTCGGTAGAAAACCGAACCGTCTGTCATCAAACAGATTGAAATGTTCCAGCCTCCAAGTTAGTCAATTACAGAACATTCTTTCCGTAAGTTTCCCAAAATAGGTGGTAATGGAAATAGGTCTATATGATTCGCATTTAGAGGCATCCGTACTTGGTTTTAATAGAGGAATAATTGTGACCTGCTTCCACTAATCATGTATGGGACCTGAGTTCTAAATATCATTAAAAAGTTATAAAATGTCTACAAGAAGAGCAGAAAGATGTTTAAACACAGTATCATGAATGTCACCCACCCTGAATACTAGAGTCACAAAGATTTGAAATAACCGCCATCAATTCGGATAAAGTAAAGAGAGAGTCCGTTATGTCTGGGACATTAAATAATGACCTTAATCTGTAACCTTTATATTGCTTCAAATGTGTTTCAAAAATGTGTAAACTCCCACACTACATTAAATGTTGTAACATTCAACGTGTTGGATCATTATATAAGAAAAGTCATATGCTGTCCACATTACATTTTCTTTAAATTTGGAATAGTTAGGTCATTAGTATATATGAGACAGTGTAGAATTTGGGGTAGTGTTTGAATATCTCAAACAACTGAATTCTAATAACAGTGGAATTTCTGAAAGTATTGTGTGCCTGAAGTGGGGAATCTGGCATTATATAAATATTTATTAAATTACACATTCCTCCTGTCATCGCGATGAAGAAAATATTAAAATAAAAACACTGTTGCAACTAATTGGATGGAAATCATTTAAAGTATTTTGAAAAGTGGATTATTTTCTTAAACTCTAAGGATTCAGCAAGATAAATTACAACATTTAATTTTTCTGGTGACGGGATAAATTATTACCTGAAGACAAGTTTCAGGAAATATATGACAGAATCTCAAAAAATAAACTTGATGTTTGTTTGTTTTTTAACGGGAGAGATTTGAAATTTACTGACGGGTATCTTGTTAATTAGAAATGACATTGAGCTATTTTATTATTTATAATGGGAAATAAAACTAAAATTGTAAATGTTTAAAATATGTTTTAATTGTATTTTAAAAATGTAAATGTCACGTTAGTTTGATTAAGGTTACAGATAAAATAGATAAAATAATTTTTGAGGTTTATAGAATTCAAATTATGAAAATAACTCTACTTTTACATAAATTATTAAAAGTTCATTAAAAATTCATTTTTTTTACAATGTCTTATTTTCGTCATTCTGACAATCGTAGACAACTAAAGGATACTTACACAGCCTAAAATACTAAAAATAGAAACTTGAAACTATGATATTTTATATAAACCAACTTGAAATTTTATATAAATCACAGAATTTTTTATTCTAACATTCCTTCAGCTCTAGAACAACAGACACACAAAATTCGTTTCTGGATCATTAAGCACAAAGTAAATAAAATACTACACTAAATTTGTATAATGAACTCTATAGGTGTACAATCAACAGCTCTTTCGTTCCCTAAATATTTTAATTTGTACTTCCAGCTGATAATTTTTTATTATATTTTATGAATGAAATTTCCTTACAGGTTTTTATTTCACTGTGGTGAATGTGATAATCGATTTACGTTTCAATAACTAAAATCGTTTCTTGGCTATTCTTTAAATTAAACTTCTCAGGGCTACACATAAGGGGGGATGAACACTACTCGAGCAGGGATGTCTCAGACTTCAGAGGACCTGGAACCCCCAATAATTATATTTTAAAGGATGAGAAAAAAAGAAAAATTCAAAAATAAAATATAATATAGAAGGAAACCCGTGGTGAATGTTTATATGGAATCCCACAATTTGTACAGGTGGCTCAGAACTATTGAAAAATAATTCTATGTCAATTGATTTTTAGACGATAGCATGATTTTCAGATGCTATTTCTGATATATTTTAGGGTATATTCGTACCACCTATCTGTAAAAAATGCTACTATTTTATTTTATCGGTAAATTATCTACAACATATGATATTAACGTCTGATTTGAGCTATTTTTTGATCTCCTTGTATTTTGCCGCTACTATGGAAAAGACTATGATAATCAAATATTTGCTCCAATAATATGAAACTAAATAGTATGAATCCACCCAAATTGTGCTTAATAATAATGATTTGAATTATGCGAAATACAAATATTTCACTTGCTACATTCTTTATAACTATGGAGTAATCTTTTGTATCATTATAAGAAACACGTTCTGATATTTGCAAATAGCCTTGCTGCTCCTACCGAGAATTGGACCACGGATTTTTGTACTAGCCAGTCGACGCTCTACCATTAAGCCACTAAAACCAAATTGCAAGAACTTTTCGTCAAATTGAACTCTGCAGTCCCCACTATTTAATGTCGGATTGACATGCAACTGACAATCTGACTGATGAATTCCTGCTATTTTTAGCCAATGTTAGCCTCTTGATGCTATTTTTATCCTCCAACTTAGTTTCCTGAATGGTTGTTATCTTTCCGATTTGAAATCAGTGCTCCATATCCCAGAGTATACTGAATTCGTGCTAGTCTTACTAGGGCTACTTTCAGATCACCGACATCTTTGCACTAACCTACATGGTTGATTTTTTGGGCACAATTGTAATGTGCCGTGTTGCCCTAACCGGGAATTGAACCATAGATCTTCCTTCTGGCCAGTTACGCTCTACCGTTGAGCAACTGGTGTGAAATTGCAAGATCTTATCATTAAGGTGGACTCTGTAAGGTTCAGAGCAATCTGGGACTTTCTACGCATAGCATGTGGGCATTCGACATCAGAAACACATGGACGACATCTGTGCAAAATAAGGTAAGTGAAGAAAGGTATAAATATGTAAACTCCTTTCTTGTTTTTAATGTGTCTGATAATAGATCTAGCTTAATGGAGTTAACATGATACATCGTGAATAATTTATCGCAGTATAATAAAATGGCTGGCTCAGAAACTAGATTAAGGAAAACTAGAATTACAATTACATAGCAAACAGTAGCAAATAGGCAAATTGCATACAATATTAATATTTATTGAAACACTAAAATATCGTTTTACAGCCAAATTTATGAAATGAATTATCAATTGTTCATAACTACGTGGTATACCACACTATATAGAATTGAATATGGAGGTGGGCTAAATATTTATAGGGGCTTTGTGATAAATGTTTTGTAAGAGAGACCACAAATTGTATGGCCGCTCTGTTTCCAAAAATGGTGTGAAACAAAATTACTCTTAGTTTATATAAAAAGTTCTTGCCAGCCTCCTCTTGCTATTTTGATTCACCTGGTTAGCTTTTTACATAGTCTTTGACTTCCCGATTTGAAATCAACGCTCAATATATCAGAGTCAGCTGAATCAGAGCTAGTCACGCAAAGGTCACTTTCAGACCTCTGACATCTCTGTACTAACCTACAGGGTTGTTTCGTTCTAGTGCCATTGTAAAGAACCTTTGCAAAATCAACCGGGAATTGAACCACGGATCTTCGTACAGGTTAGCCAAGACTCTAAAACCGAGCTACTGGGTCAGATTAATGGCATGGGCGACCTGGTAGTTCTGCACCCATAAAAATGAGGTACTGGGACATAATTGCAGGTTCTTATTGTCAAATTAAATGTTGCACATAATAAATTGTGTTTGTTTGCCCAGTTTGTTTGTACGTGATGCATATATTAGCTTATATCTTTACCAAAATATATTTAACAGAATATGCTCATATATGTATCGCATCATTAAATAATTTTCCTTCCAAATACAGCTGTTAATAGATTTATTCGAATATTAATAGCAGGGAAATAAAATTGTCTAACCAGGCAGCGAAATTTTATTCCATATAATTAGATTTCGCAGAGCAACATCTATTTCAATTAAATGTTGAGTTGCTCTTGCGGTAACCGTGCCTGTTACCAGATTTGGAATTTAATCTCAAGGGCTCTCCAAAGACGAATACGTGAATCTGCACACTCACTTCAGACATATGAACTCAAGTGGCATTTAAAGGTTTCTCGTTTAACTTGCTGTAACTGGATTGATATGAATTACCGCGCAAGTAATTAGATTTTACCGGCTGCAACTTTTCGAAAGGTACCTGAGTGTGGTATATTTATATCCAAAAAGAACAAAGTTGATTCAAAACATATACGTACTATAAGAAATTTACTTAAGTAATTTGTTTTACTATTTCAAGATAAATTTCGCTTTTTAACACTTTACAACAAAGTCGAAAAGTGTTTATGACTTTGTTCATTCTGTCTGTCTGTCTGTCTGTCTGTCAGTGAGCACGATAACAGCCGTAAAAATGACTTAATCAAAATGAAATTTTAGTATGTCGTTCAGATGGTCTGTAGGACGTATGGGAATATAAATGAATAATATCACCCAATTAGTTTTGGATTGAAACCGGGTTGAAAAAATGAAATACATTGAGCCCTATAGGACCTAATTGTTTAAACATTTTTTAAGCGGTATTAAAATAAACAAATTGCTTCGAAATTTTTAGGATAATATTCAAATTGCTCCATAAAATATATAAAAAAAAATTCCGCGAAATATATTCAGTAGTTTTTTAAATAAAAATTAAAATAATAATTACACCTCTTATATGAAGCGATCACGTGACCATGGTATGAAAAGATCACATGACCCACTTCAAAATGATATATTGCAAACATCTTGTCTCAAAATCGTGTTTTTAAAGTTCTTTTTAATTCATATGGAGTGTTGTATACGTCCTAAAACCACCTTATTTTTACTTACATTATGTGCATCCACATACTGAAACAACGCAATTACAATATATTTGAGTTTAAATGCTCATCAAAATTTGATTATTTCTACAACGAAGCCTATTTTTCACTTATGTAAAATGTAAACAGCAAAATATGTAGATTGAGTTGTATTAGAATTGCTGTATTTCTTCAACACAAAATTATTTAGCTCATGGAGTCTGCATAGCTGATATGAATGAAATATTCATTTATTTTACAAAGGGAAGGACGATATTTGTCGATGAAGTTTTACGCATAGAGTTTAATTACTTGTAGCTCCATGGTCTTACTTTTTAAATAAAATAAATTATTATAGTTTTGTGATGAATGAAATGAATGGGAAAATGTTATGAATGAAATGCTGCTTTTATAGAGAGAGCCTGGCGTGTTATTTTTCTATGATGTCATTTAAATGAATTTTAGTTGTTTGTGATGAAGTTCTCAAATATAATAAATTATCGTAGTATTATGATAATTCTAAAATTATTAGCGAGGAATTTATCGCATTTTAGAGATATTTAAACCAGGCAATTTATATTTCAATGCCGTCATTTGAATGAAGATCATTTTTTTCGATGAAGGTTTAAGTTTTAAAATATAATAAATTAATGTAGCATTGTGATAAGTTTTAAAATATTACCGAGGAATGCATTGCATTTTAGACATGTTTAAATAAAATTGCATTGAAGTTGGAAATTGTTTCATAATCAATGTTTTAAGCATGATTGATCTTTCTTGTTGATAATGATGAAGATAGTTTTTAATGATGAAGGTGGATTATGATGAAGATGGTTTATGATGAAGATGGTTTCAGATTCTTAGATACAGTAAAATTATTTGAGATACAATAATTTTGGTTATTATGTTATAGATAACATTTCAATATCATTAAAACATATTCGCTACTACTCTGTATGCAGGTTAAGTAAACATGTCCCCTGGAGTATCATTTGTTTGTAAAACTGTGATATTAGCAGTTAAGATATATAGTAAAGTATGATCAACATGACATTTACCTGTAAAAATAAATAATTATTGTAACAGCTAATTCTATAGTCCGAAAAACGCTTCAAGAACGCAGCAAGCCAATGGTCATCTAACTAGTGATGACCTTATAATTTGTTAGTCAGATTTTGCATAATATGGTGTAGCAATTACTTTTTACAGGTATGACTAAGTTAAAATATTTACTCCCTGCTATATATTTTTCAAGAAAAATGAAGAGTTCCAATTGAGAATTTCTTGTTAAACTTTTCAGACACTTCTGAGACTTATGTGATGGCTGCTGGACTTGGTTATGTTTTGTGGGGACTTAATCTTGTGGGACTTATACCGTCTTCTTACCTCTTAAGTGACAATCCGATTTATTTCTTTGAAAATGGCTGGCATGATTTTTACTTTCCTTATATGCATAAGGAAAGTATTGTGACGGGGTCGAAAATTTGAATTCGAGTTTTCGACAGGAAAGCACGTTTCAAGCATCCCTGATCACGAATCAAACATTTCTGAGATTATGTCTGTGTGTGTGTGTGTGTGTGTGTGTGTGTGTGTGTGTGTGTGTGTGTATGTGTGTCAGTGAGTCTGTGGAGACAATATCTCAATCTGTAAATACTGGAAGCCTATTGATTTTAAACGCAATCGAATGTTCAGAATCCCCTAAATTTTCGAGTGGAATTTTGAAAAAATCATCAAAAAATCAAAACCTTTAATAAAGTTACGCAAATAGACATTTCTTATGTAAATTTTCCTTAGAAAACTATTGACATAAACTTTAAAACGCTAGCAGCAACCGTTCTCAAGATATTGCAAATTTTTAAATAAATTTATCAAAAAATTTAAATTAAAAAATATATATTAACTGTTGAGTAACATGTTCACTTTTCATGTGTAATATCATGCGATATATTTGGTGACATCATTCTCGCTGTTCTAGCTCGTTCCATTCACGAGAAAATATACTTTGAGTAATACTTTTGTATTTGAACGCCAATAGTCATTTATCTACTATAAGAATAACTTATTTCTCCGCCCATAACGCTTGGCGAGATTTTGGGTACGGATTTGAAGGAATATCACCAACTTGACGACTTTTTAAATGTTGCCAAATTAACGAAAATCTCGCCAAATAGAAAAAAATGACGCTAAATCAATGAAAATGACGACTAATTGACGAAAATTCAATATCTTGAAAAGAGTGTAAGTATGTACTATAAGAATAACCTAGTTTTTTTGCTGTAAAAGTAGTAAATTCATTGCATTATATAAGGAAAGTCATGTGCTGCCCACATCAGCTTTTTTATTTTGCTTTTTAATTGGTTCATTCATTTTAAGGAAAATAAATTGCTAAGTTAAACCATTCCCAACATTCTTGTTTTGGAATTTAGGTTACAAGATGAAAAACTTGATACAAAATAAACTTTCGAATTAAAGTGAAACATTTCATTATTTTTAAAACTATATTTCCTATTTAGGATTAAATAAATATCCATTTAATATAATATCTTGCTTAGCATAAACTTTCATCTCATATCAACGTGCATAAATATAAAAATAACAAAGCAAAGCAAAATAAACATCCATGTGCTGCACACATTATACATTTGGAATGCAATTTTTTTAAATTCATCTTGTATCAGAAGTAACTTTATAATTGGAAAAGTGGGAAAAAACAGTTTTTAATTAGAAAGCAAATTTAACATAGAATGATCAACTATTGCAAGGAAAATTTCATTACAAGTTTATTAAGATTCAGATTTTATAATGAGCTCTTTCTATCAGTAATCGGTCTTGGCATTCGACAAAGAGGGTTGCTTGTCAAGAAGACTTCCTAGATTTCTTAATATATTTCAGACGTTTAGACTGAGACGTACGTGTACGTCGAATAAGTCTTGCGTGATCAAAAAGACATGGCGCGTTGCATAAATATTTCACGTTCGTGTTTTGAATCTTGCGCGTAAACGAATGAGTTGTTTAACACAATATAAAAATATTGGGAATGTGTCACTACACTCATGTATATTCTACATGCGTACACCATTTTGTTCAGATACATCTGTAGCATCATCAATATATTTTATGAGCATGCAAAGTGTATATCTTTTTATGAACTTTATCAATCGAGTTATTATTTTTTAAAAAGTAACATATTTTTACTGTTGGTAACAGGTAAATGAAAACTATGTATTGGCTGCAATATGTTGATGTCTGCATTCTATAAATTACATTTACATCCAAACTGTAGTTAAAAATGTCGTTTCTACAAAGAGAATAAATACTTCCAGTGTTCTGGAAATAAGTATAACATTTTCAATACAAAAAAATCTGATGTGGGCAGCACATGACTTTCCTTATATGATGTAATGAATTTTCTACTTTTACAGTAAAAAAAAACATAGATTAGTTTTATAGTAGATATTTATATTCTTTCCAAGACATTGAATTTTCGTCAATAAGTCGTCATTTTCATAGATTTAGTGCATTTTTATCCATTTGGCGAGTTTTTCGTTAATTTAGCAACATTTAAAAAAGTCGCCAAGTTGGCGACATTCCACCAAATTCGTCACCAAAATCTCGCCTGGCGTTATGGACGGAGAAATAAGTTATTCTTACAAAAGATAAATGACTATTGGCGTTCAAATACAAAAGTAATACTCAAAATATATTTTTTCATGAATGGGACGAGCTACATCCACGAGATTATGTCTCCAAATTTATCGCATGGTATTACATATGAAGAGTGAACATGTTTCTCAATAGGAAATATTTTTATTTTATTTTATATGATTTTTTGATATCGTTTTGGAAAATGTGCAATATCTCGAGAACGGTTCATGTTAGCGTTCTAAAATTTATGTCAATCGTTTTCTAATGAAAAATTACATAAGAAATGTCTATTTACATAATTTTATTAGGGGTTTTGATTTTTTGACGATTTTTTTAAAATTTCTCTTGAAAATTTAGGGGTTCTGGACTTTCGATTGCGTATAAAAACAATAGGCTTCCAGTGTTTACGGATTGTAGTTTTTCTTCAAAATTTCGTTCCAATCGGTCCATTCGTTCGACAGTTATCGTCTCCACAGACTCACTGACACACACACACACACACACACACACACACTCACACACACACACTCACACATACATACTTTCACACATACACGCACACACACACACACACACACACACACACACACACACACACACACACACACACACACACACACAGACAGACATACCTTCAAAGTGTTCGATTCGTGATCAGGCATGCTTTAAACGTGCTCTCCCGTCGAAAAGTCGAATTCGGATTTTCGAACCCGTCACAATACTTTCCTTATACATTATTGTATATAAGGAACGTAATAATACGATGATTTATATTAAATTTTATATAATTCGCTTTCTAATAAATCTTAAATAATCTTAAATAATCTTAAATCTTAAATAATTATATGTAATCATGCCATTTTGAAATAAAACCAACTTTTCCAGTTTGTACAAACTGTATCTACACATGGAACATCATAACGATCATTGCATTTGTTAGGATTGCACTCCCATTGTAGATAGCAGCATTCATGGACCGGTTTCACTCTGTATATGCTTTCATCTCCACGGAAGAGCCAATATTCGGAAAGAGCCAATATTCGGAAAGAGCCAATATTCGGAGCCAATATGCAATTGCTATCATGTAATGAAACCGCTAAATTATGTCTTAAATCGCACTTGGTCATTCCAACCCGGGATCATATTCCAAGTGTTTTCGTCCATGGTTCTGCATCGATCGATAGAAAGTGCTCATATGCTTGCCGTATAATGTTTCCAATAGCGTTTGTCGCTCGGTTATAGGAGGGTATTCTACAGATCGACACGCAATTATGGTCCATAAGCTTGGGAATAAGACCGTTGGTGCAGTCTAAGAGCAGACTTTAAGTAATTGGATGCAGGATACGAGGTTAGAATGAAATTGGTGACACGTTTTCTTGCTGACGTTGCAGATATTAGCTATTTTCAGTGTAGTTGCTCGTAATGTTTGGATCAAAGCTAGGTCTCACATTAAAACTGCGTGGTTACTCCTTGAAATAATTAATTAGTGAGGGTGTTTATAATTATATATGTAATCATAATTGAGTGTTAAATATATACTAATTTTATAGAGATACAATTGTGTAAGTAATCAACGTATTGTTTATTTTTTAGATAAGGTTGGTGAGCACGCACTTTGGTAAATTTGGTAGTTATTTCAACTACTACTTATTAAATATAATTTGCACGAAATTTTATGGACTTTACCATTTTTAATGCCACAGCTATTTACTCCATGCTCATGAATGCATAAGAAGCACGAAATCAGTCCAACGTTGCTGTTAATAAATTAAAATAGAAGCGCAATAATAATTTTTAGAGCGCCTCCTATATAGGTTAGTTTTACCCGTATAACCATGTATATGAATGTAATTTACTGTCGCCATAGCCCACATTCATTAATGCATGTACAAATGCGTAAATACATATTGACATATTTCTGGAAGCGTTCAGGGGGTATAATTTTTGTAGAAATTTCTGTTTGTGAGTTGTAAAGTCTAAATAACTTTTCGATTATTTCCCCCAGTTTGCATTATAATTTATGTTTCTTTAAACTAACCATACTAACTGGTTCCGTTATTAGACGAACAACCGACCTACTCAGCATTTTCTGCGTTCCTACGCTTGAATAGGAATATGTTTCGGATAGTGAAAGTTTCAGTGGTTTCTTGAGCAGTGGCTGCGTGAGCAGTGTGTTCTTGAGTTGTGTGTTCTTTAGGAGAGGGTTCTTGGAATGAAAGAAGGGTTGAGTAGACGATGAAGGATTCAAGTAAAGAGTGGAAGGAAACCCTATTCGATACAACGACGACTAGGAAGACCACAGTATCCGGAGTGTGGCCGTAATGCGGGGCGAAGTAACAGAATGCCGGGGTAAGCATACAAACTTTGTAAATGCATATTCATGTAAGTATTGTCTGCAGGCAAGTATATTGTAGTAGATAATACATTTGCCATTTATTTTGGGTGTGCGCAATAACAGCTAGTATCTATGTTGTCCGCTGCTTTAAACAGCAAACTGCTCTAAATTCTGTGAAGTCCCCAATAACAGAGTCTTCTGCCCTTGGACCGGAAGGTCAAAATACCAAGTATTCTAAGTTTTAGTTAAGTCACATTTGACAGATTAAGTAAAAATCCTCTACAATGGCATCTAAAGAGGATAAAGATACATTTAAGTCTTTGCAAGTTTTCTCCTCAAAAACATACTTACAATTTAAGGATGCAGGAAAAAAACAAATTAGGTCCATTAACTAAAATTTCCCCAGGTGTAAAAAAATAAAATTTGAAACACCATAAATTAAAAACTTTCGTACCTTTTCCAGAAAATATTTTTAAACGTTGGGTTCATACTTGCTGTTCTTCTATAAAACTGCATTAACATTAGGTTTCCATTTACCTCCACAAATAATTATTTGATCATTCCGGATTGTAATTGATATTTGTTTGTTTTCCCTTATACGCGGTATTTTAACGCTCCTATAACGCCACACTCACTATGTTGTTACTCTTTACGACTAGTAATATTCAAATTACCCATGAAATTAATGCAGATAGCATCATAGCCTAATTTTTACTTTCCTTATATACATAATGTATAAGGGAAGTATTGTGACGGGGTCGAAAATTCGAATTCGAGTTTTTGACGGGAGAGCACGTTTCAAGCATCCCTGATCACGAATCAAACATTTTTGAAGAGATGTCTGTGTGCGTGTGTGTCTATGTCAGTGAGCCTGTGGAGACGATAACTGACGAACGAATGGGCCGATTCGAACGAAATGAAATTTGGTACAAAAGTCACAACCCGTAAACACTGTAAGCCTGCTGTTTTTATAGCCAATCGAATGTCCAGAACCCCCCTTAAATTTTCGAATGAAATTTTGAAAAATATCTTCAAAAAATCAAACCGCTAATAAAGTTACGCAAATAAGTATTTCTTATGCAATTTTTCATTAGAAAACGATTGACATAAGTTTTAGTACTCTAACATGAACCGTTCTCGAGATATTGCACATTTTCAAAAAAATTATCAAAAAATCCTATAAAATAATAAAAAAAAATATTTCCTATTGAGAAACATGTTCACTTTTCATATGTAATACCCTGCGATAAATTTGGTGAAATCTTTCTCGTGGATCTAGCTTGTTCCATTCATAAAAAAAGATACTTTGAGTAATACTTTTGTATTTGAACGCCAATAGTCATTTATCTGTGTAAAGTCATTTATTACGAATAACTTATTTCTTCGTACATAACGCTTGGGGAGATTTTGGTGACGAATTTGGTGGAATGTCGCCAACTTGGCGACTTTTTTAAATGTTGCTAAATTAACGAAAAACTCGCCAAATGGATAAAAATGACGCTAAATCTATGAAAATGACGACTTACTGACGAAAATTCAATGTCTTGGAAAGAATATAAATATCTACTATAAAAGAAATTTTTTTTCTTACTGTAAAAGTAGTAAATTCATTGCATTTTATAAGGAAAGTCATGTGCTGCCCACATCAGATTTTTTATATTTGGAGGAGCTCTATTTGTTTTTTCTTGTATCCTTCAGTTTCGTACGATGTTGTGGAATTCTCCGTTGGAGTGGTAAACAACGAATCAAAATGTGACTATGACTGTAAATTAAGTAAATAAATTTCTATAAAAAAGAAAACTGTTCTCTACCTATCATAAACCTCTACCTATCATAAGTGTTACGAATTCATCAAGCATTAAACATTTATTCCATTAGCGCTGCAGGTACAATGAACTAAACAGTGTAAGCATTACTACTTTTAAAATGCTGCTGAGTAAAATTATTTATTGCTTTTTATTTGAAATAATTTTGAATTTGTGAATCACAAAACATTTACATTTACTCAGATATACCTAATATGATATTTTAAATATATTGATTGACCGATATATAATTAACTCGAGTACAACGTAAAATAGTTCAGAAATAGATTATAAAAGTCATACTGTCATACTGTCATACGACAGGCATACTGTGGTATCGATATTTTTTTTATCAATGCGGGCAAGTCAAGAATTGTCTATGAAATGAACTAAACCACGAGTAGAAATTTGCTTAAATAAACAAATATTTGATGAAAGCCACCAAAAAGTGATACTATAGAGCATTAGCAGGAGAATAAAGGACAATTTAAATCCGGTCAAGCCATAAATGGAAAAAATATAGCGTCACTTTAGTTTCTCTTTTTATTTATTTATTGGTGTCTTTTTTTCTGACTTTATTATCCTGGTTTTCGCGTAGATTTTCCCGGTTATACTCAACCGTATCCCTTTCCTCTTAGCAGGCGGACCCCCGCAGAGCTTCTCGGCTTATTTAAGTATCATAATGCAAGAGATTTTGCCAATTTCGCAAGTATTTTTTGACCTGTTTGAACTAGTAAAGAAAATCCATTATGTTTTTTAAATACGATCGTATGCATTCTATAATTTATTTGGGCAGTATTTTGCGATGTGATCTGGTTAATGTGCGTAAAGTATAATTTTCTGTATTCTATATGTATGTATCAATAGCGTAAATACCAATTCAGAATTTCAAACTAGTTCTACAGAGGTATTATGCTCTAGGTTAGGATATGTCAAATATGGTATTATGGCTACAGTTGATCCTTTTGTATACAATCGCCTTTGTATCTCTTTAATTTAAATAATAAGGTAAAAAGAAGTACTTCAGCACAATTCTAATGTATATTATTTATTGCTTTCCTTATATACATAATGTATAAGGAAAGTATTGTGACAGAGTCGAAAATTCGAATTCGAGTTTTCGACGGGAGAGCACGTTGCAAGCATCTCTGGTCGCGAATCAAACATTTTTGATGTGATGTCTGTGTGCGTGTGTGTGTGCGTGTGTGAGAGAGAGAGAGTCAGTGAGTCTCTAGAGACGATATCTCACGAACGAATGGAGCGATTCGAATGAAATTTGGTACAAAAATCACAATCCGTGAATACTGGAAGTCAATTGTTTTTAATCATAATCGAATGTCCTGAAGCCCCTAAATTATCGAGTGAAATTTTGAAAAAGGCATAAAAAAATCAAAACCTTTAATAAAGTTACAGAAATAGACATTTCTGATGTAATTGTTTCTTAGAAAATGATTGACACAAACTGTAGGACGCTAGCATGAACTTTTCTCGAGATATTGCACATTTTTCAAATAAATTTATCAAAAAATCAAGTAAAATTAAAAACATATTAACTCTTAAGGCACATGTTCACTTTTCATATGCAATATCATGCGATACATTTGGTGATATCATTCTCGTGGATCTAACTCGTTCCATTCACGAGAAAAATATACTTTGAGTAATACTTTTGTATTTGAACGCCATTAGTCATTTATCTGCTGGAATAATAACTAATTTCTCCGTCTATAACGCTTGGCGAGATTTTAGCGACGAATTTGGCAGAATGTCGCCAATTTGGCGACTTTTTTAAATGTTGCCAAATTAACTAAAATCTCGCCAAATGGATAAAAATGACGCTATATCAATGAAAATGACGACTAATTGAAGAAAATTCAATGTCTTGGAAAGAATATAAGTAAGTACTATAAGAATAACATTTTTTTAACTGGAAAAGTAGTAAATTCATTGCATTATATAATGAATGTCACATGCTGCCCACATCAGATTTTCTTATAATTTTATTTTTTTTATTGCATAGTTTAATTTCATTTCAGAAAATATTTCAATGCAAACTTATATTCCACAAGATCATATCAAAGGAAAAATTAAGGAATATAGCATAACTCAGCTTTCTCATCTCAGAATGCCTTTTTTTTTTCAAATTTTACCAGACAAAAACTGAAAAATCTATATTGTAGGTCCAAATTATTTCAACCATAGTGTGTTACCTTTCACTTTAAAGGGCTTGAAAAATATTTCGATTGATACAATACTTGACAATTAACGGCCGGGGTGTAACTTGCCCTCCAAATTGGGGGGAGCTAATGACGTCATGAACAAATAGACATTGTATCGCTGCAATTTTTCACAATAAAGATGAAACTATTAAGCCGCGTGATTATAGAGGCAAAAATAAACCCTTTTATGCACAATGTCAAAATTTATCCTTTGCTGCCATGTTAAAAAAAATATAAAATTTCTAATACATTTCGAAGTTTTCCGTCGAATTAAAACAAAATTTGTATCTTGTTCTAGATTTTTTATAACAAAGTCGAATCGGAATTTTCGTGGAAATCCATCAATATTTGTGGCTGCTATCTTGAAAGCGGTCATGGACATCAGACAAGCAGACAGACAGATAGACAGACATTACTTCAAAAACAGTCAAAACGGGTTCAGGAGATCTTAAAACATATATCGGCATCAAAATATCGAAATTGAAAATTTCCGTGAGTACAATACTTTGTCAAAACTACGTAAGAGAAAGTAAAAATAATTATACATTATTTTAAGACCCAAAAAGAAAACATAAATACACGAGGAGTTTCTTTAGACTTAATTGATTTTAACTTTCGGCGAAGAACTGCCATTCAAACTGAATTTTAAGTTCAACATCTCCTCCTGTCACAGGATCCTGAACTTGTTCTGAAGTGTGTTGTTCACCTGATGGGATTAAGCCCAACTCCTAAAAGCCCTTCAAGATATTTATTCTCCAGAAGTACTCTGAAGAGTTTTAGGAAATGCCTGTCGTGACTGGAATGTTATTACGTGGATACCATAAACATATATTTCTTTTCTGCGTGTGCTTCAATACGACAGGGAGGAAGAAAGTGCCATTGACTGGACTTTAACAAAATATACATAATGCAATGCGAATAATTTCAATTCATGTATCTTATATAGGGATGGTATTTGTTGGATGGTTTTAAAGATTGTGTGTGCCAAATAGAGTACCTAATCCGAAATCATCAATAAATTGTTTCTCCAGATTATAAAAGGATGTATATGTTTCCATGATTTGAGAATAATTTATTTTCTTAAAGAAACTAGTGAGCTTTGTCCCCCTGGTCGCTCGGCTTCGCCAACTCCAGTAGGTCGCTTCGCGAACTATTTTAAGCCAAACTAAAGTTTAAATCTATAAACAGTTTATATTATCGTGTTGCCCTATCATTTCTCAAAAAATGTATTAAATTTCATATATTTGTATGTTAGAGTTTTGCGGTATGAGACAGGGAAATCCGATGAACGTGCCGAAACTTCAGAAGTGCACAAAAAGTAAAATATATCGCAGACTATATCGAAATTAAACAGGAAAGATCAATCATGCTTAAAGCATTGATTATGAAACACTTTCAATTTCAATGCAATTTTATTCGAAAAAATCTAAAATGCAATACATTCCTCGGTAATATTTTAAAACTTATCACAATACTGCATTAATTTATTGTATTTGAAAACTTAAACCTTCATCGAAAAAAATGAACTTCATTCAAATGACGGCATTGAAATATAAATTGCCTGGTTTAAATATCTCTAAAATGAGATACATTCCACGGTAATATTTTTAAAACTATCATACTACTACGATAATTTATTATATTTGAAAACTTCATCGAAAGCAACTGAAATTAATTCAAATGACGTGATAGAAAAAATAACACGCCTGGATCTCTCTATAAAAATAGCATTTCATTCATAACTTTCTTCCATTCATTTCATTCATCACAATACTATAATAATTTATTATATTTAGAAAAATGAGACCATGGAGCTACAAGTAATTAAACTCTATGCTTAAAACTTCATCGAAAAAAATCGTCCTTCTCCTTATAAAATTAATTAATATTTCATTTATATCAGCCATGCAGACTCCATGGGCTAAATAATTTTGTGTTAAAGAAATGCAGCAATTCTAATGCAACTCATTCTACATATTTTGCTGTTTACATTTTACATAAGTGAAAAATAGGCTTCGTTGTAGAAATAATCAAATTTGGATGATCATTTAAACTCAAATGTATTGTATTTGCGTTGTTTCAGTATGTAGATGCACAGAATTAAAGCAAAAATAAAGTAGTTTAAGGACGGATACAACACTCAATATGAATTAAGAAGAACTTAAAAAATCACGATTTTGAACCAAGATGGATGCCATATATCATGGTCACGTGATCGTTTCATATAAGAGGTGTAATTATTATTTAAATTTTTATGTAAAAAATACTGAATATATTTCGCTGATTTTTTTTTTATATATTTTATGGAACAATTTGAATATTACCTGAAATTTTCGAAGCAATTTGTGATTTTTAAATCCGCTTAAAAAATGTTTGAAAAATTAGGTCAAAACTAATTGGGTGATATTATTCATTTATATTCCCATAGGTCCTACAGACCATCTGAAAAACATACTAGAATTTCATTTTGATTAAGTCATTTTTACGGCAGTTATCGTGCTCACGGACAGACAGACAGACAGACAGACAGACAGAATGAACAAACAAAGTCATAAACACTTTTCAACTTTGTTGTAAATTGTTAAAAAAGGTTTCCGTCTTGCAAAATATATATATATATATGTATATATATATATATATATATATATATATATATATATATATATATATATATATATATATATATATATATATATATATATATATATATATATAATATGAAAACACCGTGAAATACAACATTACAAAATCATCTGAAATCACACTTAAAAGGCGCAAAGCTACACTAAAAAGAGGATTAAAATATTTTCAAAAAGAAAAGAGGTATGGATGGAGACAATATACCTAAAGATGGCCGGGGGGAGTTGTGACCCCCTCACCCCGGTTAAGCATGCTTTGCGTCGCGACAGCACTCCCGGAGAGCCGGTATATTGCAAAAAAGAATACGAATGTATCAAATTGTAAGAAGTAAATAGACAACATACACAAACAAATATAAGATATAATTGTCGAGATCCAGCCCTATCGAAATTCATCAACAGTAAATGTTTGAAATATATTTAAAAAGTGTTTGAATAAAGTTTGAAACATGTTCACAAGTATAAATTATCAAAATTACTTAGCTTCTACTTAAAGAAGACTTTAAATATTGACACATAATAGAACAATAATAACAAAGTCTATTTCTAAAACCATATACCTGAATGACAATCAATAGCATATTACATGCAGATGTACATCCAATATTGTTTCATACAAGACGATGCAAATCTTCCATAATGTATTATACAATAGACCCTATTCAAGAGGTCCCGTATCAGTTATCACACGCTTTACCTGTGACAATCCAGTATGTATATTGCCATCAGTTTTATTTAAATATAAACGGTAACTATCGGTTACAGTTATTTTATAAAATTTGTAGATAATGTCACTTAAAAAATACTTGGGAAAACCCTGTGAGATGGTGTTTTGTAGGAAACGATAATCGCATAAATATCGATCTTCCAGTTTACTGTTTATTCTTTGACTACGTATTGATTGTCCCAGTATAATATTTCTAAAAACATTTTTGTGCATACATGAGTTCCAGTTTATGATATAATTGATTTTGAAGTGGAAGTCGTTGCGTTTATCGTACAAACAGAAACCAGTAGAACCATCTGGTTGCTTGTATATCGCTATATCCAGAAAATTTAGACTTTTGTTGACAAATTTGTTTTCAAATATAAACATCAAGGACTTATACGTTATTGTCATGGAGATATACGAAAAATACAATCTGCAGTCGATTATTGACAAATATAAATTTAAAACATTGGTGGAAATGGTTTTATTCGAAACTGTACTGTTTGATGGCACATCTTATTTTAAACAATTACATGGTATACCCATGGGGGGTGGTTGTTCATCAATACTTGCTGATATATATCTGAATAAATATGAAGATGGAACACATATATTAAACGAAATTTTGTTCATTCGCTACGTTGATGACATTTTGGTAGCGTATCCATGTGAAGCATATCAGATGGATTTTACTTTCTATCCACAACATTTAAAACTTACTGAAACTCCATATAATGTCAACAAAAGTCTAAATTTTCAGGATATAGCGATATACAAGCAATCAGATGGTTCTACTGGTTTCTGTTTGTACGATAAACGCAACGACTTCCACTTCAAAATCAATTATATCATAAACTGGAACTCATGTATTCACAAAAATGTTTCTAGAAATATTATACTGGGACAATTAATACGTAGTCAAAGAATAAACAGTAAAGTGGAAGATCGATATTTATGCGATTATCGTTTCCTACAAAACACCATCTCACAGGGTTTTCCCAAGTATTTTTTAAGTGACATTATCTACAAATTTTATAAAATAACTGTAACCGATAGTTACCGTTTATATTTAAATAAAACTGATGGCAATATACATACTGGATTGTCACAGGTAAAGCGTGTGATAACTGATACGGGACCTCTTGAATAGGGTCTATTGTATAATACATTATGGAAGATTTGCATCGTCTTGTATGAAACAATATTGGATGTACATCTGCATGTAATATGCTATTGATTGTCATTCAGGTATATGGTTTTAGAAATAGACTTTGTTATTATTGTTCTATTATGTGTCAATATTTAAAGTCTTCTTTAAGTAGAAGCTAAGTAATTTTGATAATTTATACTTGTGAACATGTTTCAAACTTTATTCAAACACTTTTTAAATATATTTCAAACATTTACTGTTGATGAATTTCGATAGGGCTGGATCTCGACAATTATATCTTATATTTGTTTGTGTATGTTGTCTATTTACTTCTTACAATTTGATACATTCGTATTCTTTTTTGCAATATACCGGCTCTCCGGGAGTGCTGTCGCGACGCAAAGCATGCTTAACCGGGGTGAGGGGGTCACAACTCCCCCCGGCCATCTTTTGGTATATTGTCTCCATCCATACCTCTTTTCTTTTTGAAAAAATATATATATATATATATATATATATATATATATATATATATATATATATATATATATATATATATATATATATGTATATATATATATATATATATATATATATATATAAACTATAAACTCCAAAAATTCGTGGTCTTGCTATTGCTAGTCTATCCAGGACGCGACATCGCAGCTCAAATATTTTGTCTACATTAAATATTTCTCAAACTGCAATATTATATAGAAAAACGGTTTATTTCACCGTATTCCCCAAAACTTTCACTACAAGTGTACCATATTTTGTATTTTGTTTGCTATAGTTTTTCAAGTATGAAGCAGAGACACCCGGAGAAGAACGAGCGGCGGAGTCAATTTTTTTATTATTATTATTAATTAGTTTAGAGAGATATTTGGAAATTTTTCTGAACCGTTCCATATCTGGATTTCTTGACTTTTGCTTTCCCATAACATACACTTTCAGGGGTTGCTCTGGCTTTTTTTTATTACTTTTGTAGACCTATTCGTCATGTGACATTTTCTTTTGAAAAAATAAGTTTTTATTAGCTAAATTTCATTTTGGCGTTTCATTTCAGAGTAGTGTTTAGATGTTTAAATTATCAAATTCCCGATGCCCTTGTTTTGAAAACATAAATAGAACAGTAGTTCACATTACGATTAGTATACCTCGTGTAGCGACTGAAAAGTTTCGTAAATATCAAAAATGCTTTAGCACATGCTACCTTTATTAAATCCCGCTTCGGCAGATGCTAATCTTGCGGTAATAACTGATTGTAGTGATAAAGCTATGGGTGCTGCATTATATGAACTATCATCCTCTGGACCAAGACCATTAGCTATAATCAATAAGTACATTACTCTGAGCGAAGTATAAGAAAAACTTAAGCAGCATATAAAAACACAATTAATTTCAGCATACAGCTGTTTCGAGCATAAGCTGGTTCCCCTTCGGCAGTGACGAGAACCAACAATCCTGAAGTCCAAAAGGAAAATGGGGGAATTATATACCCCAGACCTGGGTTAAGAGAGAGTCAATCAGTAAACAGTATTCAAATCTTTTCTTCGTTCTATTCCTTTGGGGTTCTTAAGTGTCGTTCTAATATTTTTCGTCTTTTTGGTTCTTATTCCTGTTCTGACTCAACTCGTCTTGAGGACGCCAATCCTGTGTGTTGCTAGTCGTTTCGAATTGGCTGGGTGGTTCTTTATGCTGCTTTGTCATTGGCTCTCTCATAATCCAGGTCTTAAGCATATGATCCTCCTGCTTCTGACTTATGCGCCCACTCCTCTTTTGTACTTCGGGTATGTTGGTTCTCTTGCACTGACGAAGGGAATTCAGCGTACACTCGAAACAGCTGTCTGGTGCATTTTTGTATTATTTGCGCATTTATACATCGATTAAATTTTCTTTAAACGCTGCTCAAGTTTTTCTCATTTGCTGTAATATTCAAAATGTTACGATTGTTGCAGCTCAATCTGTTTGCGTACTCCTTGATGAAATATTGGTGCACCTGCATGATATATTTTGCTTTGTTTTAAAAAAAATGGAGTTAACTGAACTTAAGTATTATAAAGATGTTTAATGATCCATGAGGATTGAACAGAATGGACGGAAATATACGTATGCAAGTACGTAGTTATGTGCCGCTAGGCAAGTTTATAGATTAACTTGAATCTAAAATGTCGTCAGATATATTGTATATGTGGTGCACAAAAAGGTTAAGTTGAAGATCATTGAATTTAATTAAATACACATCGTTGATACATGAACTACCGCGTTAACCCACCTTATTATTCTTTAGTGAGAGTTCCTGGAATTGAAAACATTAACATACTACCATAATTAATTGCACCATTTTAACCTTAAAATAAAATCATTTTTTAGCAGCATAGATTACTGATTAAATTAATTACAACAATTATTAATAAATTGCGGTGGAGGGAGAAAATGTGAGACCAGTTAGTTAAACATGCCTAAACTGCATTGATGACCTTCAACAATTATTGAGGAACACATGCCTCCAAGTCTGTCTTTGGATTTTGTCGTCACTAGCTCGTCATTAATGTAGGTCATATTGTACTGGAACCATCTCGCGGTATGTTACGCCCACTAGTACTCGTCGAACATATCGTACTGCCGTCTAAGTGAGAAGTCATTCTATTGTCTCGTAGAAGTTGTATATATTCATCTCTATTGTGTCTGCATCGAATTTCAATTCTCGTGTAGATCTTTGATTGCCGCCTCTTTTGCCTGCTGTCTGTAACGTCCTTACTCTACTATTAGTCAATCTCAGGGCAACGCGATCAGGCATCTAGAACATTAGTTAACATCTTTGTGGCTTCACCTTGGCCACCAAGGTTTATTGCCAACTTTGACCTTTCGGGCCAGGGTGCCATAAACTAGCGTCCTTAAGTCTGATGCTACTGTTAAACATTACAGACATCGTAAATATACGCATAAAACGGTCTCACTAAATATTTCTAAAATCCGATCTCACAGTATAAGTTTAACTTATATATCGCCAAGCAAGTTTGTAAAATAAGTTGATATATTGTCGAGAAGTCAATAGTCAGAGTATCCACATGAAATCAGGATGACAACTAAAAGTATTAGCTATTTATAAATAGTTAGACAGTAACTTGTAGCGCTTTGAAAGTCTGCCATCATCATCATGGTACTACAGGCCTTGTAGGGCCTTGACATCCTTTAAGATTTTTGACCATTCCCTGCTATTCGCCGCTTTCCTCTTCCTTTCCGCGATCGTTTCCAAAGATCAGTCCGGTTTTCCTTTCTTAAAGGTTTCGTAACAAGAATTTTTTTTTCCGGGGTAGAGTTGTGAGCCCCACGCCCAATCCCCAACCTGGAGGACCAGTCCCCTGATATAATCCCCAGGGGCAGAGTACCTGACTTCCCCCCACGCACTCGAACCCCATTTTTTGCCTTCTACGAAACACAGGGGGGTGGTAGCGTTATTCTACAACCCGCCCTTACACAGGGAGTTTGAAAGTCTGTAAACGGAATAAATAAGGATGAAAAATCAAATAAAGTTATTGAACTTTATTGGAGTTATATTTTACGAAATGTTATTCACGCATAACAATTGAGGCTCCATCGGACTGAAGCCACCGCCGTTATTTTATTCATTAAGGACTCTGTTCCTGCTCGCAAATGCCGTTTCAGAGAGATTTTAGCTTTTTATAATGAATATAATGAATTAAAATGTAGAATTAAATCCTTTTATTTTATGCTATCATTTCACTAAAGACAATGTCTTGAATTTTGCTCCCTTTTTTGATGCAAATATTGATATTTTCTCCTGAAACATTATGCAACGGGCTTAAAATATTTAAAAAATGAAATAGTTAAACAGATAGTTAGCATTCTAGACGTTTGAATATGACCAATTATTTTCAGTAATTACATTCTTTAATTATTTGCAATACTCAACTATATGACATATTAGTCATTTTCTCTAAACGGGCTTTTTCATCTTCCTTGTTACAATATATATTTTTTTCTATTTTTCAATCTGTTTTCTGCAATAAATTTTAACACGAGTGGTTTAAACTAAAAAAAAGTAGCAGTGATCATTTTTGGGAAATTAAATAGAAAATGCAACTTTTTATTTTCAAGACAATTACTACACCATGGCATGGGAATAACACTTACTATATGAGACTGCTTTATGTATGTATGTATATATATAATTAGAAAAATAAAAAAAAATGTTTTTCTTTAATTACATTCTTATATTTAGAACTAACTTATTTGTTTTATCTTCTAATTAAAAAAAAATCTAGTTTAAATGTAATTCACCTATTCTAATGTCATTCCCTTGTCTACCAACACGACAGGTGAATGACGACAGGATAATGACAAATCATGTGATTTTATCTTCTAAGTATATGAGTTTTATTTGCATCTGATCTAACTTGATATTTAGGTTGCTATATTAACTAGGCATACATATATGTTAAAAAAATATTTACTTTTTTATTCTGAAAATAATTAATGTCAGGTAATTAACAAGAAATAAAAATACTTACCCAAAATTGTTCAGTTTTATAATATTTCCCTGCACAGAATGTTAGTTAGAATATATTCAAATTCTTGAAATGGTGAATACGGACTTTAGTAAAAAGAATACTACTTTAATTATATTCTATTATCATCTATATACAGAAAGAGGCGTGAAAATTTAAAGACAGGTGAATGACAAAAAAGCTAGGGAACAGTTGTAAAAAATAAATTTAAAATATTGCTCTAATGCATAGTGGATTTCTTATTACTGTTTGTATTTTAAATTGTCTAATTTAATATAAAACATCAAATTAAAAGAAAACTAGAAAATGAAGGCTTGTAAATGAAGTTGTTATTCTATGATTTGGGTGTTGGGACACACAGTGGCATGACATTTAATAAAAAAACTAAACTTTTAAATATTAAAAAATATAAATTGTTTCTTTAGCTAATGGGTCACAAATATGAACTGCAATATAGTAAAACTGATCAGTGTCCAAAATCAGTCCCAAGTCATGCAAACTTTTATTAAAACACATGGGATATGTAAAACTCCCGTTTACAGAAAATGACAAATATAATTAACTAAATTAATAATCGTGTTTTAATCGTAATTGTTCGTGGCACTCACAGTTGCGAAACTCAACCACAAATGGCTGCTTTTAATGTTTACATAGCTTCTATTTTATCGGTATCCAGTCTTCGGCTATCTTTGTGACTTTTCTTTTAAGAATCGGTCACACAGAAGGTGGAAGTCAGCTTGACAGCAAGGAATGACAAAGAAGTCGGAAATCGAATTGACAAATTAAATCCTTGCTTATACTAGCAATGTTAAATTTCATTAATTTATAATTGATTTACTAAAGCTTAAATTGAAATTCCAAGTCCGTCTTGCACTTTTCCCGGCCATACGTTTAACTGCTCTACACCCAAAGGGTGTAGAGCAGTTAATTACCTTTCTGGTGTTGTCGGACGGTCTGGATCGCAACAACAACACCACCCTTTGGGTGATCTATACAGCCTGGATAAAAGCCCGTCTTGCACATTAACGGGTTCTTATTAGTCTACTTGTAAAATTTAAGAATTGTACGTTTTACAGTCTATCAGCGTCAAAAATGCGCAGGATTTTTTATTCCTATTGAGAACTTCCTTTTAATTTAGAAGTAATCTTACAGTGTTATATATGAATATGAAGTAAACTTAAATTGCTATACGTATATAACCATGAAGTAGCATTTGAGTGAAGTGGTATACATGAACATGAAGCAACCTTTGAGTATTATATATGAATTAGGGTGTTATATATGAACTCATTTAAGTTCATTTTCCCCGTCATTGAACGGTTTTCTTATTAGTAACTCGTCTTTTAAATTCTAATATCATTTTCCTAACAAATTTCGAACTATTTACTTCAAACATACTTGCTAAAACCAGTATGAAGTCATATATGGAATGATTATATTGGTTACATGTGGTGCTTTTCAAATAAACGAATATTTTGCAGTAAAGGTTAAATTAAAAAGATAAAAAATTTTCTTGAAATCATGCAAGCCTCAGAAATCCAGCCCGTGTAGAGTACTATAGTTTAGTTACATATATTTAGTGTCAAATTCTTCTCGCGTGAACACCTCACCTAAATTATGTTACTAATCTTAGTATTCGAGATAAAGATTACGTATATAAAATGAAGTGATGAATTGTAAAGTAATCATAGAGAAAAATTATTGTTTTGTTGAGGTAAATAAATATCTGATTTAAATAGACAATCGATATATACATATTTGAATTTATTAAATATGATAATATAAGCTACCTTCTTAAGATTAGGTAGCTTAGTAGGCAGAAAATTTTCTCTAAATCCAAGGTTAGGTTTTAAGTACTTCCATAACATGACTACTTAAGTATAAAGACCGAAATCTATAACAGACTGCCTTATGACGTTTCCTACACAATAAGAGTCAATTTGTACACATACATTCATTGTACTCAGGACGGTTTGCAAATTATGGGCCTTCTTACAAACATTTCTCACGAACCTCCTAGAAACGTTTAACCCTCCTCCCCCCTTCCTCATTAGATTCAACATATTGTGGTATACCGTGTAGATGTATGTGAACGCAGACAATAATTTTTTAAAAGTGTATATAGTTAGGCTGTAATATGATTTTTTAATATTTTCATAGGTATCAATATTTTAGGTAATACTTTGATAATATGCTACTGTTTGGAATGATATTTGTAGTTTTCTTTCTTCTGAATCTAATTTCTGAGCCAGCCATTATTATAATGCGATAAATTATTCACTATATAGCATGTTAACACCATTGCATTAGATCTATTTGCAAACACGTTTAGAGCCAACAAAGAAATTTATATATTTACACCTTTGTTCATTTATCTTATCTTGCATAGATGTCGTAAAAAATATTTTACAACAGATACTATTTACCTATGATAACTAAAGTAGATAACACACATAATTGAAGCATCTTAATTTGTATCTTATTGTTTAAAAAATATTGCGACTGAAAGTAAGCAAATTGGAGCAAGAACTCTTTCAGACAAATTATTTTATTTTTTCAAAATTAAGAGGTTCCGTCCCATGCTTCCTATACTCCCGCAACCCCCCGCAACTCGTTTCGCGAATCGGGATAAATGAATAATATATATAATATATTAATAATCGGTTAATATTAATAATATTAACATTATTATATATTAATATTAATTGTTTTAACAAAAAAAATGTGTTCCTTTGTCTTTTTATTCTATCTCGACCAGTGTACGTGCCATTCGTTTTGATTTTTTTGTCTATAGAAGACATCATGAAATCCGCCGCTAATGCGACGGACTTATGTATCAAGTTGTATATATGTATATATAAATATTAATAATATTACTAATAATAAAATCAAACACACATCCATAACAGAAGGTCTTTATTTCACTTCCATAGGACGTACAAAAGTTTAAAACAGGCCATAGCGCTTTCGAGCATAAGTATGCTCTTCATCAGTGGCTACACGGAAATAAAGTTTGAATCGTTCATATATAGACCAGATATAGCGACAAAATTTGCATAAATACAATCCACAAAAAATATACGTCAAGATAAAGATAAACCGTAAACAATTTTTCAAAAAAAAATTTTACAACAAAAAAACAGCATATTAAATTACAATTCAATTACAGAAATCGAAAAAAAAGGGGGGGGTGGCAATCAAGCATAATCCCAAAGAGGAATACGTCAAAGATAACTTTGCAGAGACTTGAATTGCATGGAGTCGAGAATGAGACGCCAAGCTTAACTCAAATTCATAACAGGGTCAAAATTACAAACGGACTCACGGTAAATATAAATAAAAAGGGATTCAAAAAGGACAATATCACGAGGGTTATTACACCGAATCAAAAGAAAAGTCTTTTCAAAAAGAGGCTGAAAATTATCTTTAATAACAAATTGAGCAAGAGCCGTAGAAAGTTTGCTATCCCTGACATCCCGAGCATGTTCTGCTAAACGGATGCCAACGGTGCGTTTAGTACTTCCAATATAAAATTTATAATTACCATCGGTGGACAACAGGGGAACAACATACGCCCCAGCAAAGCTTTGATTTTTAAAGTCATCCCTATCACCCTGTTTATCAGACCGAATACGGTTAAATAAAGAAGAAATATTAGAATGTGCAGGTCTGAAACCAAACTCAGAACAAAATTGGATAAAGGGGCGGAAAATCGTAGGATTGTATGGAAAACTAGACCTTTAAGTCAAACGGTCTTTTAAGCCAATAAGTTTAGTATCAAAAATGCTATATTTACGGCGAACTTGGAAGAAAACCTTATAAATAAACTCAAAGGAGTAAGCAGCCTCACGGCCAAGGTAAAAAATAAATTCAATTTCATCACTTAAAGCAGAGATAGGTGAACAAACAGTAAAAGCGCGATTAAAATAAGCATAAAAAGAAGCTTTTTTAGAGGAAAGAGGAAGAGAGTTTTTTAGAGGAGTTTCCTCTTTCCTCTAAAAAAGCTTCTTTTTATGCTTATTTTATTCACGCTTTTACTGTTTGTTCATCTATCTCTGCTTTAAGTGATGAAATTGAAATTATTTTTGGCCTTGGCCGTGAGGCTGCCTACTCCTTTGAGTTTATTTATAAGGTTTTCTTCCAAGTTCGCCGTAAATATACCCTTTTTGATACTAAACTTATTGCCTTAAAAGACCGTTTAACTTATAGGTCTAGTTTTCCATACAATCCTACGATTTTCCGCCCCTTTATCCAATTTTGTTCTGAGTTTGGTTTCAGACCTGCACATTCTAATATTTCTTCTTTATTTAACGTATTCGGTCTGATAAACTGGGTGATAGGGATGACTTTAAAAGCTTTGCTGGGGTGTATGTTGTTTCCCTGTTGTCCACCGATGGTAATTATAAATTTTATATTGGAAGTACTAAACGCACCATTGCCATCCGTTTAGCAGAACATGCTCGGGATGTCAGGGATAGCAAACTTTCTACGGCTCTTGCTCAATTTGTTGTTAAAGATAATTTTCAGCCTCTTTTTGAAAAGACTTTCCTTTTGATTCGGTGTAATAACCCTCGTGATATTCTCCTTTTTGAATCCCTTTTTATTTATATTTACCGTGAGTCCGTTCGTAATTTTGACCCTGTTATGAATTTGAGTTACGCTTGGTGACTCATTCTCGACTCCATGCAATTCAAGTCTCTGCAAAGTTATCTTTGACGTCTTCCTCTTTGGGATTATGCTTGATTACCACCTCCCCTTTTTTCGATTTCTGTAATTGAATTGTAATTTAATATGCTGTTCCTTTGTTGTAAAATTTTTTTTTGAAAAATTGTTTACGGTTTATCCTTATCTAGACGTAGATTCTTTTGTGGTTTGTATTTATGCAAATTTCGTCGCTATATCTGGTCTATATATGAACGATTCAAGCTTTATTTCCGTGTAGCCACTGATGAAGAGCATACTTACGCTCGAAAGAGCTATGGCCTGTTTTAAAATTTTGTACGTCTTAAGGAAATGAAATAAAGATCTTCTGTTATGGATGTGTGTTTGATTTTGCTATTTTAACATCAGACGTGATGCCAAATTATTTATTTATAATATTACTAATATTATATTATTATTAATAATATTAATATCATTATATATTAATATTCATATCATTATATATTAATATTCAAAATATTAATATTATTATATATTAATATTAATAATATTAATGTTATCATATATTAATATTAATTGTTTTAATAAAAGTTTGTGTTACTCTATTTAATCTGCCTCGTCCAATGTACGTTCCATGCATATTGCTTTTTTAGTCTATAGAAGACATCGTGAAATCTGCCGCTAATGCGCCGGACACCAATACCAAGTTGTATGTATATATATATATATATATATGTATATATATTAATATTAATAATATTACTATTATTATATATTAATAATATTAATATTATTTCATATTAATATTAATAATATTAATATTAATAATATTATATATTAATATTAATTTTTTTAACAAAAATGTGTATTCCTCCGTCTATTTAATCTGTTTCCTCCAATGTATGCTCCATGCGTAATGCATTTTTAGTCTATAGAAGACATCGTGTGTTGGCCGCTAATGCGCCGGACTCACATATCAAGTTGTATGTATGTATATATTAATATTAATAATATTAGTATTATTTTACATTAATATTAATAATATAAATATTATTAAATGTTAATATTAATAATATTAATATTATTACATATCAATATTACTTAATTTTTATCATATTGTTTAAAAAAATATTGCGACTGAAAGTAAACAAGTCGGAGCAAAACTCATCCAGAAAAATAGTATTTTTTTTTCAAAATAAATAATTCAAAATATAAATTTTACTTTCTTCCCAACACAACAAATATAAATGATTTTTATCTATCAAGTTCGGCAGTATAAGCGCTGTTTACATTTTCCGTAAAATTCCGATTTCAGCATGGACACCTCCCTCAACCATAGATGTTATTCGCATTAAAACTTCCGAGACAAAATGCCCCCAAAATTCGTCAATACTTTGGCTTTAATTTGTTCCACCTTTCTTGAAACAACCTCGTTTGAATCCAATGTTCGTTTCGACCTTCCAGCAACCTTGACGGTCAAAGGAGCCATAACGCATCCATCGAGTGTTCGCTTGCAGGATTTGACGAAGTTCTTCAAAATCTTTGCGATATTTGTACTTAAGTGGTATTTTGAGAGTTTTAGAAAATGTCTTTCGTGACTGAAATGCTGTTAAAGAAATCCCGTAAATATTTATCGTTTTCGTACGTGCACTTGTATGGAGGTGTGTTTGTGAAGAAAATTGTATTTAATCAAATTTTTTCTTCAGATTGGAATCTTAAAAATCTGATGTGAGCAGCAAATGACTTTCCCTGCAGACTCAAATTCATATTTTCTTTATTTCTTTAATAATCCATTAATTACATTGAGTTCAATTGTACCGAAAAACACTAAATTCGCATTTTCAATTCAATTTTTGTTTTTATTAGGTAATTAAACATTTCCTCGAAATCGGCGTAAAAAATGCAAGAAATCTCAAATATCTTGAGAACGGTTAGTCCTAAAGTACAATGCAGTGTGTTATATTAATTTCCTTGTTAAAAATTGCGTATAAAACAAGAATTTAATGGATACATTTCAGCATACGTAGTCTTTTTTTTTTTAGATTTTGGCCATTTTTGCTGGCCATTTGGTAAAAAAGGGCAGGTTGTTATTTTCGGAATCGTACCAAAATTGAATCAGCACCAGAGCGTCCCACAAGCAACTTATCTACCAAATATTGTGAAATTTAGTTAATTAGTATTTTAGCTAGGATGGATAAATACAATTATCACAGGCCATTTCGTATAAAATGGCAAGTTGTTCTTTTCCGAATCGTACCAAATTCCAATCAGCACTAGAGTATCCAACAAGTAACTTATCTACCAAATTTTGTGAAATTTGGTCAATTAGTATTTTAGCTAGAGCCGATAAATTAAATTTAAATTTTTACTGGTCATTTCGCAAAAAAAACCGGGTTCTGTTTTTATGAATCATACCAAAAAGTAATCAGCACCACGGTCACATCCAAGTGACTAACCTACCAAAATTTATGAGATTCGGTCCATTAGTTTTGGAGTTAGAGTGGATACATACATTGCACAGACAGACACACAGACAGATAGACAGACACACACTCAGACGTCACGCTAAAATAGTTATTTCGTATTCTAGATGTCTCGAAACGTGTAGATCTGTCGAAAACTCGAGTTGCGATTTTCGACATGATTCCAATAGTTTCCCTATACATTACCATGTATTGAAGGGAAAGCAAAAAATCTGATGTGAGCAACACATGACTTTCCCTGCAGACTTACATTAACGTTCTCTTTATTTTAATTAAATTTATTTCACTTTTAATTCAATTTTCGTTCTCAATCGGTAACCGGACTTATTTTCAAAGGTGGCATAGAGAAAAAACGAAAAACTAAAATATCTCGAGAACGGCTAGTCCTAGTGTAATGGGGTTGGTCGTATTCTTTTCGACGTTAAAAATTACGTATTAAACGGGCATTTAATGAATATATTTGAGTATACCTAGTTCTTTAGTTTAGATTTTGACGATTTTTGAGGGCCATTTTGCAAAAAAGGGCAGGTTACTTTTTCCGAATCATACCAAAATCTAATCAGCACCAGGGTAACCCACAAGTGACTCATCTACTGAATTTTGTAAAATTCGGTCCATTAGTTTTTCAGTTAGAGTGGATACAAACTTTTGCGGTCCATTTCGCAAAAAAGGCGGGTTCTTTTAACCCCACTCGCACCCAAAACTAATCAGCACCAGACTCGCTCACAAGTGACTTACCTACCAAATTTTGTGAAATTCGGTACATTAGTTTTTTAGTTAGAGTGGATACAAAATCAGTGCAGACAGACACACAGACACACACCGACGTCACGCTAAAAATAAGTTTTTCGTATTCTAGAGGTCTCGAAACGTGTAGATCCGTCGGAAACTCGAGTTGCGATTTTCGACATGATTCCAATACTTTCCCTATACATTACCATATACTGCAGGGACAGTAAAAATCTGATGTGTGTAGCACATGACTTCCCCTGCTGACTCACATTCACGTTCTTTTTATTTCTTCAATAATTCATGAAAGTGAGTTTCATTGCACTAAATAACATCCATAACTATTTCAAATTACGCGGAATTTGCACTTTTAATTCCGTTTCCTTTTCATTTGGTAACTGGGCTTATTTTCAAAGGTGACGAAGCGAAAATGAATTAAAACAAAATATCTCGATAACGGCTAGTCCTAGTGTAATGGAGTTGGTCTCATTATTTTCATCGTCAAAAGTTATGTGTAAAGCAATCATTTAATTGATATATTTGAGCATACGTAGTCTTCTATTTTAGATTTGAACGATTTTTACTGGCCATTTCGCAAAAAAAGGCAGGTAATTTTTTCGAATCGTACCAAAATCTAATCAGCACTAGGATAATCCATAAGTGACTTACTTACCTACCAAATTTTGGAAAATTTGATCTATTATTTTTTCAGCTAGAGTGGATGCAGGCAATTTTTGCCAGTCATTTCGCAAAAAAGGCGGGTTGTTTTTTTTCTTATTCGTACCAAAAACTAATCAGTACCAGGGCCACACACAAGTGACTTACCTAGAAACTTTTATGAAATTCGTTCCAATAGTTTTTGATTTTGAGGTGATACATACACTGCACAGACGGACACACAGACAGACACACAGACATCACGCTAAAAATTGTGTTTTTGTGTTCTAGAGGTCCCAAAGCGTGTAGATCCGTCGAAAACTCGAATTGCGATTTTCGACATAATTTCAATACTTCCACTTACATTACCATATATTGCAGGAAAAGCAAAAAATTGTATCGCTGCTATTTTTCACAGTGATTGAAATTATTAAGTCTCGTGATCATTGGACCATAAATAAACCCTTTTATGCATGATTGCGTTAAATTGTGTCCTATGATGCTATGTCAAAAAAATATAAAATTTCGAATAGATCTCGAAGTTTTCACTCGAATTTAAAATGTTTTATTTAGATCTAGATTTTTTATAACAAAGCCTGATATAAATTTTCGGATAATAATGATATAAATCCACAGACTGACCTGATATAAATCCACAGACGGACATCATTCCAAAAAGAGTAAAAAATAATCAAGAGATCTTGACATATATGTGAATTAAAATCTCGAAGTCTAAAATTTCGTAATAACAATATTTTCTCAATACTACGTATGCGAAAGTAATAATCGATTAAACAGGATTTGTAATGCATCTAAGTAAAAAAATCTGTTGTGGGCAGCACATGACTTTCCCTGCAGACTTATATCCACGTACTCTTAATTTTAATTGAATTTAATTCACTTTTAATTCAATTTTCGTCCTCATTAGGTAACTGGACTTATTTTAAAATGTGGCGGTTATAGAGAAAATAAGAAAAATCTAAAATATCTCTAGAACGGCTAGATCTAGTGTAATGGGGTTGGTCTTATTCTTTTGGTAGCTAAAATTTACGTATAAGACAATCATTTAATGGATATATTTGAGCATATGTAGTTTTTTATTTTAGATTTTGACGATTTTTGCGGGCCACTTCGCAAAAAAGGCAGATTATTTTTTCCGAATCGTACCAAAATCTGGTAACCCACAAGCGACTTATTTACCGGATTTTGTAAAATTTGTTTTATTAGTTTTTCAGCTAGAGTAGATAAAGCCAATTTTTGCGGGTCATTTCGGAAAAAAGCGGGTTTTTTATCTCGAATCGTACCAAAAACTAATCAGCACAAGGGTCTCACACAAGTGACTTATCTACTAAATTTTATGAAATTCGGACCATTAGTTTTTGAGTTACAGTGGATATAAATACATTGCACAGACGGACAGACAGACAGGCACACAGCCATACAGACACACAGACACACACATAGACATCACGCTAAAAATAGTTTTTTTCGAATTCTAAAGGTCTCGAAACGTGTAGGTTTATCAAAAACTCGAGTTGCAATTTTCAGCATGATTCCAATACTTTCCCTATACATTACCATGTTTTGCAAGGAAAGTAATAAACACTATAGAGGTAAATTAAACATTAATGTTGCTTTTTTATGTTTAAATGAATTATATGCAATACCTCTATATTTTGTGCTTTTACCATCTGATTTATTTAAATTTTTTTTATAGTTTTTCAATTACAAAATTATTTTATATTTTAAATTATAAAACAGATTAGAAAGTTATTTTCACTTGTAGTTTAAAATAAGCGAGCAATATGGAAGGCGATATTTTACACTAGTTTGCAATATGGGATTAGCGATTAATATGGCAGACGATAATTTACGAAGATAATTTTTTTACTAAATTTCTGCATACTGAAATCGTGATTTTAAATTTTGAATATAAATTGTATAGTAGAATCTAGCAGTTTTCCAAATCTGAATGAACATGAGAAAAATATGGCTATTATTGAAAAATATTAGAGTAAGATGTGATACATGACTTACCAGGGGCGCGGTAGCCCATTGATTAGCGCGCTGGAGTTGTACTCGGTAGGCCCGGGTTCGATTCCAGCCACTGCCAAACCTGCCGCCGTGTTAATGCGGAGTACGATCACGTTAAACATGTGAGTCCGAAAGTCCTTCCGAGAGGTGGTAGGGGAAGGAGGGTACGGTCCCTGTGGATGCCTCCCCCACTGGGTTCCGGTCTAAATTGGGTGGCACTTCCCGACCGTCCAAACAGTTACCTTACACCTTTCTGGTAGGTCGGACGGTCTGGGTTTCAACAACAACATGACTTACCAGGTGAATAAAGCTTGATGAATAAAGGGTAAGACTACAGCAAACGATGTAGCCGATTTCTTAAACAGTAATTTAAAAAAATATATAAATAAACTAAATACAAAAAAAATCTATATATGAAGCAAATAAATATCGAAGTGGACAATATTATGAGAAAACTTTGAACGAAAATAATAAATGGATATAATTTCAAATGAAAGAAAAATATAATAAATCAAGTCCATTGCAGAACATCGGGATAAAAGCATCATATGTCTTTCCGCATTAAACATAAATTAAACTCTATAAAATTCATCATAAGAGAAAGAACAATTATTTTAGTAATGTGTTATATTACTAAACGTATTATTTGGTACCTAATATTTTATATTATTCTGTACCAAAAAATATAATGTATTACCTGATATAATATTTGAGATAACTTACTTGATATAATATTGCAAATATAATATTTGAGGATTTTATTACCTGATGTAATACATATGGTATATATTAAATGAATGATATTTGATAACTTGGTGATAGTTTTTAAAAATCATATAGCCAATATATTTCTTTCATCTAAAAATTTCAAAATTTGCCAACATATACTACAGTATGCACTTTAGATCCACTGCAATGTTTGTGACCACTGAATTGTTAATTACATAAAACATAATGGAGTTCGTTCGTTCGTTACTAATTCCCCCGTGGTGGAGGGGCGCCTACGCACCACGTCCACAAGACCCCCCAGGGTATTCCCATGGTGAAGGGGAGAAGATTTGCAGCTTCACTTTTATAGATGCTCCCCTAAGGGCGGAAGTATGACTTGACATCGACATTACAACACCCTTGTCCGCTGGCGGGATTTGAACCCGCAACCCGGCAATCCAGCGATCAGACGGAAACGCATGCCCCTGACCTCTCGACCACCGGATCGGCTTTAATGGAGTGCTTCATGTTAACAGGCATGTGGTTAATTTTTTCTGAAAGCGTTCTATGAACTTTTAATTTACTGAATCCTATCAACAAAATAAGCATTAAAGTGTAATTATATTTTAAATTTATATTTCTATCTTGATGCCTATTGCATTAAAATTTTAAATTTTTGCAGTTCTGCCCAAGCGAAAATTTTTAAGAATATTATGTAAATTTTAGCAAAATATGAAATTCATTCTTTTTATATCATCTTTACGAAATATGAAAAAAAAAATTGAAAATAAAATTTGATGATAATTATAAACGTCTTTGTATTTCATTGTAAACCTTTATTTAGCTGATGTTAAATATAACAGTTTCACTTTTCCATCCATAGTACTTTTTATTTTTCAAATTTCATTTAATTATGGCTCGAATATTACTGACAGAATTACGAAAGGAGTGTGGGAAGGTACCCTTTAAAGGAATTATCTTAAGTAAAAAGATAAAATAATATTTTGGGAAACAAAACAACATTTTTTGTGATGTCTGTAGTCTCTTAATAATATATGGATCGGCATACCTTTATAAACCAAACCCAATAATGGTACTCTATCCATTGAGCTACTGCATTTTTCTCTTCTAGTTTTGAAAATATTTCTTCCGCCTTTAAAATATGTTCAAGTCGTCTTATAACGAGATAATATCCTAAAAAACGTTTTACATGATAGAATGTAAAAGTAACAGTGAAATAAATTAGCACAAGTAATGTCGATAATTGTCTCAATTTAAAACTATGGCTTATTTAAATTACACAATGAACAGCCATAAAATTTAAGAAAACGTAGTTACATTTTTACTGGCAAAATGATGAATATATACCTGGCAAATTCAATATTGATTGATTTTAACTTTCGAGAACAGCTAAAGTTTAAATTTAATTTAAGTTCCACTTCTCTCCAACCATAACTGTCACAAGATACACGATCCGAAGAGAATTCGCCTTCTAGCATTAGGGCGAACTTCTAAAAGCTTTTCAGAACATTTGTTCTCAAGGTGTGTTTAGGGGAGCTGTAGGAAATTCCTATCGTGACTGGAATGCTATTAAGCGGATTCTATACATATTTATAGCTTACCAACATACGCTTTCAATACGGCATCTGGACATATCTGAAAAGATTCTGCTATTGAACTGACTGTTATAAATATTAACAACTATCCTTTTTACTTTCCTTATATACAAAATGTACAAGGAAAGTATTGTGACGGGGTCGAAAATTCGAATTCGAGTTTTCGAAGGGAGAGCACGTTTCAAGCATCCCTGATCACGAATCAAGCATTTTTGAAGTGATGTCTGTGTGTGTGTGTGTGTGTGTGTGTGTGTGTCAGTGGGTCTTTGGAGACGATAACTGACGAACGAATGGACCGATTCGAACCAAATTTGGTACAAAAACCACAATCCGTAAACACTGGAAACCTATTGTTTTTATACGCAATCGAATGTTCAGAACCCCCCTAAAGTTTCGAATGAAATTTTGAAAAAATCGTCAAAAAATCAAAACCACTAATAAAGTTACGCAAATAGACATTTCTTATGTAATTTTTCATTAGAAAACAATTGACATAAATTTTAGAACGCTAACATGATCCGTTCTCGAGATATTGCACATTTTTCAAAACAATTATCAAAAAGTCATATAAAATAGAAAACAAAATATTTCCTATTGAGAAACATGTTCACTTTTCATATGTAATATCATGCGATAAATTGGGTGACATCCTTCTCGTGGATCTAGCTCGTTCCATTCATGAAAAAATATACTTTGAGTAATACTTTTGTAATTGAACGCCAATAGTTATTCATCTGCTATAAGAATAACTTTTTTCTCCGTCCATAACGCTTAGCGAGATTTTGGCGACGAAATTGGCGGAATGTCGCCAACTTGGCGACTTTTTGAAATATTGCCAAATTAACGAAAATCTCGTCAAATGGATAAAAATGACGCTAAATCAATGAAAATGACGACTAATTGTCGAAAATTCAATATCTTGGAAAGAATATTAGTATCTACTATAAGAAAAACCTATTTTTTTTACTGTAAAAGTAGTAAATTCATTACATTATATAAGGAAAGTCATGTGTTGCCCACATCAGATTTTTTATTTCACGTTCGCAAGAATTAATTTACACACCGTTGTGTGTAATATTTAATTTGGAAATTTTAAACAGCCTAAATAATCGTGATGAATTTAGCGTGATATACTTAAGGCGAATACAAAAATTTATGCAAAATAATGATGAAAAGTTTTCAAGAGTTCTAAGATTAATTCTAATTCGTCCAGCTATTGATATTCTCTATAAATTAATGGCTTTTTAATCTGTGGCAAATAACTTCGTGTCTGCACATTTGGAAATTAAAGAATGATTTTTATGATTTTTGTCGTCCAGATCGAAAGCCAGGAATTCGTAATGTCAATACATAATACACATTTGTAATATCAATACAGTGAAATATAAAAGGATCACTTATATATTATATACCATGTCTATATTTTAATTATTTTTATTTTTGTAATATATTATTAAAATATTAAAAACTGTCTCTTATTCTGGAAGTTATTAAAATGAACAGGCCACTCATGTTTAAGAATCCAAATATGTGTTCTAAATTTCAGACGGCGCTCTACATTTACTCCAAGGATATCGTCTTTACGAATTCAGCAAACACCATGCACGAAACAGTTTATTCGTGTTCACGGATAATTAAAACTGATGGATCCAACAAAAGTAGACAGTTGCGTTTTTATCCCACCAAAAATTTTTCCTTTACATATGACATTTTATTTAATAATTTTGAATCCATGCATTTTACAATAAAATCTCAAATATTTTAAATTCTATGTTCTAAAAATTAGATATCAGTTGCTCAATACGATAAACTTATTCACTTATCAGGAGACACAATTATAGCGTATAGAATGCTATACTTGTGGGTTGAACTGGTGAAATGCTATTTGAACTTGATGATTGCTAACAGTGGCAAAACTGTTTCAATTTTGCAATTATCTGCACAAAAAACATGATTCCATCTTTACAAAAGTTGTATCCATATGTAATTCTCAACAAATTTGTGTGGGCTGTTCACTCCTGTATTCTTACAGGAGTGAAAAACTGATGGTTCGTATGTGAAGATTCAATCAATCAATTTAGCTATGAAATGCTTATTTGGCCAAATATTAACCCCTTTAAACTAGCAATAAATGTTGCTGCTGCTTATGAGAATGCAGATTCCTTATACTCTGATAGCAGTAAACATGGAAATTAGGTAATTTGTTATATAGATTTTATGATTTTATCCTCAGGTGGATTCAGATTGTCCAACTTAAAACCTTATGCATCCGTCAAGACTTTAGTTGGGCAAGACAAAACCAATCGGGTTAAAGAATTTGTGATAAAATAATCGGTCAAGTTTTAGATTACATATTTTGAATTTAGTTATTTCAATTATTTACATTTTCTGTTGTATACACAGTAAATTTACATAAGTGACCTGTTGTTTACACACTTCTGATGTAGTGTGTGTAAACAATAGGTCACTAAATTTAAGTGACATGTTGTTTACAAAGGCCTAATTCAGCAATTGATTGCATATAAAATTAGTTAAAAATGATATATCATCAGTCATACTTTTTAAGCACTGAATTTCAGAGATAACTTTAGCCCAATGGCTCAAAAAGGAGTTCACAGCAGCTGGTGTTCACCAGATATGGTGAAACTCAGCTGGAGTTCACCATCGCACAGCTGAGAAGCTAATATTCTTAAGAATTTAAAAATATTTTTAATGTAAATTTCCTCCAATCATATTAAACAAGTCATACATTAATTCAAACGGTGCATTTATAAATATGTGAGTTACATAACATTGCATACTTAAACTACATTGTTTTCAAAATCTTCAAATACACAATTTAATACACAAGGATACGCCTTTAGAGTTCTAGCCAATAAGACCCTCCAAAGATCTGTATTTCGAATCAGAAACCCAGAAAGCGTTTCAAGTTCTGAATAGTAGGTATTCAAGTTACTAATTTAGCCTTGGAACGAGGCTACTACACTATCCAAACTATCCAACTTAATCGAGGGTTTAGAGTAGGTATTTATACGGACGGACAGCCAGGCTACTATATCAGCCGTGTGACGGATCGATTAATTAAAACTTTTGAAAATAACTTTTAGTATATGATAATGGTGCCCATCAATTTTAGAGTGTGTGTTTACTCGGCGCCAACTTCATCACTTTTTGAAATGAATTGGGTGCCGTTTTTTATTGCACCTCTTCTAATAATAATTCCAACCTGATATGCACATTCAAGTCTAATGCAAGGCAGATTGAAATTGAAATTAATTGTGACGTTGAAACATTCAACTAATTACATCCTTAAGCAGTGGCAACTCATAATCGAAATACATAGATCGTTTCAATCAAGAAATTGAATCCATAAATCGTAGTAACCACGCAAGTGAATCCATAAATCGTAGCAACCAATCGATAGCAGTTTGAGACTAGAAAAAGCAATGTTTTTAACACTTTCTAACATAGTTGAAAATTGTTTTTGACTTTGGTCATTCTGTCTGTCTGTCCGTACGCACTAAATCTGCCGTAAAAGTGGCTTATCAAAATGAAATTTTAGTGTGTTATTGAAACGGTTTATGGGACATATGGGAATATAAATAAATAATATCACCCAATTAGTTTTGGATTTAACCCGGGTTGAAAAAATGAAATGCATTGAATAATATGGGATTTAAGTTTTCAAACATTTTTTAAGCAAAGTTAAAATTCAAAAATTCCTTCGAAAATTTTTAGGAAATATTCTAATTATCACAAAAAATATGTAAAAAAATGTAGAGCATATTTGTTAGATTTTTAATAAAAAATTAAAATAATAATTACACCCATGATATATGAAGAGATCACGTGACTAATTGTAAAATAAAATATGTCATCTATTTTTTTACGGTGTAAAAATCGTGATGCTTGAAGATCCTTTAAATTTATATTTAGTGTTGTATCCGTCATAAAACCGCTTTGGTTGTTTGGCTATTATTGTGTATCTAAATTATGTGCCAACGCATTTACAATTTTTTATTATTTTAAATGATCACTAATTCATTAATGATCATTATTCCTACAACGAAGCCTAAATTTAATCTTAAAATATAGCATGCAGATTGTAAACAAATCAAGCGGTTGTAAGGTGAGTTGTATAAGAATTGCTGAATAATTTTTCACCCAAAGTTGTTTAAATTAGAGTCTGGAATAAAAGTGATATGAATGAAATATTCATTGATTCTACACAGAGGAGCAGATGATTCATATTTCGATGACGCCATTTGAATAAAACTCATTTTGTGTAACTAGAATTGTCTATTTCAAAGAAATTTGAAGTTTTCAAGTAAAATAAATTACTGTAGTGCTGTGATAATTTAAATAATATCAGCGTTGGATGTATCGCGTTTTAGAGATGTTTAAATAAAATTGCATTTCAGTTGGAAATTGTTTCATAATCAATTCTTTATACATAATTGACCTTTCTTGTTTAAAAATTAACACACCATGGTGTGCAGCAAACTGAACAGAGGTTCAGGCTATTCTGTTTAAAAAGTGTGTGTTTATAATTAAAAATTCATATTAAGGTGTTAAGGAATAAAAATATAAAAAATGTGAACTTTACATATAAAAAAATCTGATGTGGGCAACACATGATTTTCCTTATATAATGCAATTAATTTACTACTTTTACAATAAAAAATAGGTTTTTCCTATAGTAGATATTTATATTCTTTCCAAGATATTGAATTTTCGTCAATGAGTCGTCATTTTCATTGATCTAGTGTCATTTTTATCCATTTGGCGAGATTTTAGTTAATTTGGCAGCATTTAAAAAATCCCCGAGTGGGCGACATTCCACCAAATTCGTCGCAAACATCCCGCCAAGCGTTGTGGACGAAGAAATAAGTTATTCTTAGAGCAGATAAATGACCATTGGCGTTCAAATACAAAAGTATTACTCAAAGTATTTTTTTTATGAACGGAACGAGCTAGATCCACGAAAATGGTGTCACCAAATTTATCGCATGGTATTACATATGAAAAGTGAACATGTTTCTCAATAGGAAATCTTTTTATTTTATTTTATATGATTATTTGATAATTTTTTTGGAAAATGTACAATATCTCGAGAACGGTTCGTGTTAGCGTTCTAAAATTTATGTCAATCGTTTTTAAAAAAAAATTACATAAGAAATGTCTATATGCGTAACTTTATTAGCGGTTTCGATTTTTTGACGATTTTTTCAAAATTTCACTCGAAAATGTAGGGGAGTTCTGAACAGTCGATTGCGTATAAAAACAATAGGCTTCCAGGCTTTACAGATTGTCATTTTTGTACCAAATTTCGTTCAAATTGGTCCATTGGCTCGTCAGTTTTCGTCTCCACAGTCTCACTGACACTCACACACACACACATACTTTCACACACACATAGACATAGACATCACTTCAAAAATGTTTGATTCGTGATCAAGGATGCTTGAAACGTGCTCTCCCGTCGAAAACTCGAATTCGAATTTTCGACCCCGTCACAATACTTTCCTTATACATTATGTATATAAGGAAAGTAAAAATAAAAATTAGTAGGACGAGACATATATATATATATATATATATATATATATATATATATATATATATATAATGTTGAGGATACGGTAAAATGGGTGACTGTGCATATCGAAATAAATAATGACATAAATTGAAATTTAACAGATATGCATTCTTTATATTGTAACTCGATCTATGGTTATGCATATGAGGCTGGTGCAGATAAGAAATGGTCGTGTGTATAAAGCTAAAATTTCGTGGTATAATGTGAATGTGTTGATGGACAATAAATCAAGTATAAAAATACTATTAAAATCTTACCACTACTTAACAATTGTACGATATAAAGTACAGAAAACTTTCATGAACGTTACTATTTTTATTATAAATATTATCCATAGTTCTTTCCTGCTATTGAGGGGAGGAGGGAGAGCGGACATGAGACCAGAAAAAACAAGGATTTTTATTGATGCACTATGGTATAAAACCATCTAAAAAAGGTTCAGACGAACAGTCACAAAATTTGACATACTGGAATAATGTTTATGATCCATAAATTCACCAATTTGCGATAAAATCAACAATTAAGTGAGTCATAGATTCTGGGTGATAAGAACCATTGAATCGAATAGTCGACGTCGACAAGGAAGATGCCAACCAAGACCGCCCTTAAACCAACATAGGGGCACAACCAGGCCAATCAAGTTACGGGGGCCAGAAAAAAGTTATAAATCAACAGCCAAACGATGTGAAGCATGTACCCACAGTATATAATGTATAAACTATATACATTTAGAACAAATGGATCTAGCAAACTATTAACTATTGGTAATTAAGTACACTCGTCTCACAGTATCACCTCCTAAATCTCTCTCCTAGAACGCTTAGATGAGTGTTTGAAAAAATAAAAAAATGTTGTTTGTAAGTGTTGATTTTTATAACCTTTGAATGTTACTAAATAAAATATTATAAATTAAAAACAAATTAGCGTGGTTAATGATCAATAATTTACTTTCAGAGAAAGCATGTAGACTCTCACTTTAAAGACAAATTTAGAAGGTTATTCACAGTAATCAACGTCCGTTCGTTCGTTACTATTTCCCCGTGGTGAAGAGGCACCTACACACTACGTCCACAAGGCCCCCCAGGGTATCCCATGGCGAAGGGGATAAGATTTGCTGATTTACTTTTATAGAGGCTCGCCGAAGGGCGGAAGTCTGACTTGGCCTCGACATGACAACATCCATGCCCGCTGACGGGATTCAAACCTTCAACCTGGAAATCCAGCGATCAGACGGAAACGCATGCCCCTGACCGCTCGACCACCGGATCGGCACAGTAATCAACGTAATGTACACAAATGATCAATTCACAAACTAAAGGATAAAGTTGAAACCAATAACAAATAGCTATTTTTAGCACCACAGGTTTCAACACCGCATGCTTTTCACAACAAGCCGATTTAACATTACATCGTACTACAATTATGGAAATTTGCCTTGTATTACAATTGAATGTTCCCTTAACTGTGTTAGAGTTTACACAAATTTACAATGAAATAAATAATTTACGTTCAACCTGTCCACTACTTACAAGTATATTCAAATAATGAAACTGAAGATTTAAGTAACTAAACTATATGCATTGATTAGATATAGCCACCTCATTTTGAATTACGTAGAGTTTATGAGAAATTAATTGAAATTCCCACCATTAACTCATTACCTGCTCTAATTCTGCCAGTATTATATTTACCTTTTAGAATGATGTAATTAAAATTCGCTAAGCTTATGAATAGCTGAAAAGTTGCATGATGTTTGGTGCGGGTGTTAAGCTTGAGAAATGGCGTAAATGATTGAATTGTAGCGTTTCCAAAATGATTTATAAACTCATTTGAGGAAACGAAGGTGAAATTGAAAGGATGAAACTCGTCATTAGTTTCATGGGTTTAGAGTAAATTAGTTTATTTTAAACAGTTTCACAGATGTTATACTCTTATTATCAGGAATTGCTAAACACATGTTGAGAAAAACATTACATAAGATAGAATATTTCTAATAAATTTAACAAGGTCTAATAGTGGTAATAAACTTGAGTACGCTATGGAGACATTTTTACTTTCTCATACGTAGTATTGAGACATCATAGCTTGTACGAAAATATTCGATTTCGATATTTTAATGCCAATATATGTTTTAAGATCTCCTGAACACATTTTATCTGTTTTTGGAATGATGTCCGTTTGTCTGTCTGTCTGATGTCTGTGGTTATTTTTTTGTGTATACGATAGCAGCCACAACCATTAATGAGGCTGCATAAAACTTTATATCCGGCTTTTGTTATTAAAATATCTAGAACCAAATAGATTTTTTTTTAAATTCGAGAAAAACTTTGAAATTTATTCGACATTTTATATGTTTTTAACATGAGAGCATAGGACCACGAGACTTTATAGTTTCAATCACTATTGTAAAAAAATAGTCGTGATATAATTTTTGTATTCGTATGTCATTAGCCCCCCTTAGGGGGCAAATTTCTGGGGGGGATGCATTGCCAAGTATGGTATCAATCAAAATATGGGTAATTTATCGAAGGAATTCTGATAAGAAAATGACGAGGTGAGCCACACTTCAACTAATTTTTATCGAAGAATTATGACACGGGAAAATACTCTATTTTTCTAACACTTTTTAAATAAAATATATGAAATTAATAATAATAAAATATGTAAATAAAAATTATTGTTTTATATGTTTTTCTTTAATTTAAATCCGAATTACACCATTTAGAGACTGTTAAAGTATCCAACTCCATTCTCAAAATGTTGTATGGTATTGACCGAAAAATAAAATCACAGAACAAATGCTTTCACAATTGTGGAATTTCTGAGCACAGGAAATAAAGAATGGTAATTTTTGTGTTACCTCTTCTCAAGATATTGAAAATTTTACTTTTCATTTTAAGTGTGATTTTTTATTTAAAAGCGAATTTTATGACTTACAGAGCAATAACATACTCCGTTATACCTAATGTACCGATTAATACCATACTAAATATGATGCAAAGGCTGAATTATTATACACGGTATTGCCCTAAGCTGTTAGCGGGATAATAGGCTGTAAAAATGAATCCTATCATTATATAGTTTCAATATACATCTTATAAAGGTACTTTATAAAGCGCAAAAAATATTCTCTCAGTAAAAACTTATAAAACTGTTGTGAAATTTAAATGTGCTTTCACAGCTCAGCAAGAATTTGAATATTTTTATAAATAATCAGAAGCGATTATTTGAATTGATGCAAATAGTTGTCATAATTTGTCATGTAATTGCTAAGAAACGAATGCAATACCAATTTTGATAGGATTTTGAAAACTGTTGGTGAAGATAGATTGGGCAATTTTATAATGGTATGATTATTATTGTATTACTGGTATTAACGATAATGATTATGACACACAGCTCATCTGGTAACTTTAACGTCCAAACTCAAGACGTAACTTAAAATCTATATATTGTATATTTGATTCTTTATGATTAAAATTATTTTTCATTTTCCAATGCATTTTCTTAATTGTATACAATTACCCTGTTCTGTCCCAGACATGGTGTAAAATAAGCAAAAAACAATTTTTGTGGAATAGGCGTAAAATAAACAATTTTGTTTTTATTTGAATTTCAACGAGTAAATATGGTAAAACTTTGCACATAAAACATTTTTTGAAACATTTCTAAATGTCAGACTTTTTATTAACACTTCTAAAAAAACTGGATCAAACATTTTGCAGTGACGTTTATCCTAGGTTTTTTTTATTTTATTTTTCAGAATATTTTTTATAAATTCCTATTCTGCAGATGATTTATAAACAGCTCATCTAGCTTCAGAAAATGATTATATTCCTTTTTAACACTTTACAACAAAGTTGAAAAGTGTTTATGACTTTGTTCATTCTGTCTGTCTGTCTGTCTGTCTGTCTGTCTGTCTGTCTGTCCGTTAGCACGATAACTGCCGTAAAAATGAGTTTATCAAAATGAAATTTTAGTATGTTGTTCAGACGGTCTGTAGGACCTATGGGAATATAAATAAATAATATCACCCAATTAGTTTTTTATTGAACCCGGGTTGAAAAAATGAAATACATTGAACCCTATGGGACCTAATTTTTCAAACATTTTTTAAGTAAATTTAAAATTCACGAATTGCTTCGAAATTTTTAGGAAATATTCACATTATCCCATAGAATATATAAAAAAAAATTCAGTAAAATATGTTAAGTAGTTTTTTAATTAAAAAAATTATTTAATATAGGGAAAAAACAAATTCAATTAAATTCTGACTTTGGGATATCTTCCAGAAAGAAAAGAGAGAGATATTATATAATAAATATCTCTCCATTTGTTTAAACGTTTTGCATATGGGAGTGGCTTCATATTTTAAAATAAATTTGGTAGATAACAATTTTTCATTTTTTAACACTTTACAACAAAGTTGAAAAGTGTTTATGACTTTGTTCATTCTGTCTGTCTGTCTGTCTGTCTGTCCGTTAGCACGATAACTGCCGTAAAAATGACTTTATCAAAATGAAATTTTAGTATGTTGTTCAGACGGTCTGCAGGACCTATGGGAATATAAATAAATAATATCACCCAATTAGTTTTTTATTGAACCCGGGTTGAAAAAATGAAATACATTGAACCCTATGGGACCTAATTTTTCAAACATTTTTTAAGTAAATTTAAAATTCACGAATTGCTTCGAAATTTTTAGAAAATATTCACATTATCCCATAGAATATATAAAAAAAAATTCAGTAAAATATGTTAAGTAGTTTTTTAATTAAAAATTACTTAAAATAGGGAAAAAAACAAATTCAATTAAATTCTGACTTTGGGATATCTTCCAGAAAGAAAAGAGAGATATATTATATAATAAATATCTCTCCATTTGTTTAAACGTTTTGCATATGTGAGTGGCTTCACATTTTAAAATAAATTTGGTAGATAACAATTTTTCATTTTTTAAATTTTATATAACTCTTCATAATAAATTTATTTGATGGCATTTTTAATGCACTTTCCTACGTCCTAGAGAGTTAAAATTTGGTACACAGCTTAAATTTGTTGAACATTTTATTCGACAAAAATTTGATGGATCTTTAAATATAGATCTTACATTTTTTTCGAAATGGCCTGAAAATAATCCCCGTTCCCTTCTATAAATCATTATTGTAATATTGTTAAAAATTCTGATGTGGACAGCACATGTCTTTCCCTGCAGACTCATATTCGTTCTTTTTATTTATTTTTTCTATGACGTCATTTGAATTAATTTCAGTTGTTTTCGATGAAGTTTTTAAATATAATAAATTATCGTAGTATTATGATAGTTGTAAAAATATTACCGTGGAATGTATCGCTTTTCAGATATATTTAAACCAGGCAATTTTTATTTCAATGCCGACATTTGAATGAAGTTCATGTTTTTCAATGAAGATTTAATTTTTCAAATATAATAAATTAATGTAGTATTATGATAAGTTTTAAAATATTACCAAGGAATGGATTGCATTTTCGACTGTTTTAAATAAAATTGCATTGAAGTTGGAAAGTGTTTCATAATCAATGCTTTAAGCATGATTGATCTTTCTTGTTAATTTATCATAGGGAACTAAGTTCGTATTTTCATTCACTGAACAAATGCGCTATATCCTTTGGCTGTTCTTACACAATTTCTTCCTGCTTTGCGTTTTAAGTCATAGAAACATTCTGCTTTCATATAAATCTTCCTGGGGTTTTAACTTTCATTATTTCGCGTTCTGTTGACCAACCCCTTTCATTTTCAGCCACGTGGGCTACTTGGTTTGATGAATATCGATCAAGCAGTCATTCATTTCTGAAGATTAATCTTAAGAAAATTAGTTTATCTTAAGAAAGTATGTTACTTTTTCAGAGTTTCTGAAGATAGTCTGTTAATCCGCTACGAGTTGTTCATTTATGGAGTCAATGAATACATATTTCAGATATCCTTTTTCCATGGGATTTAACTTTTAATACGTTTCGTTCTGTTTAGTAATCTCTTTCATCTTCAGCTACGGGTGCCACTGGATTTGGTGAGTATTGCTCAAGTTCTCTAATAACTCTGAAGGAAGTTAGTTAATCTGAAGAAAGTATGTTAATCTTATAGACTTTCTGAAGATAATCTGATAATCGTTACTGGCGTTTCATTTATGTAGTCAACGCATCAAATTTTCATATATCATTTTTAACACTTTACAACATAGTTGAAAAGTGTTTATGACTTCGTTCATTCTGTCTGTCTGTCTGTTAGCACGATCACTGCCGTAAAAATGACTTTATCAAAATGAAATTTTAGCATGCTTTTCAGACGATCTATGGGACCTATGGGAATATAAATGAATAATATCACCCAAATAGTTTTGGATTGAACCAGGGTTGAATAAATGAAATACATTGAACCCTATAGGACCTAATTTTCCAAACATTTTTTAAGCGAATCTGAAATTCCCAAATTGCTTTAAAAATTTTTGGAAATATTCAAATTATCCCATAAAATATATAAAAAAAAATTCAGTAAAATATGTTAGGTAGTTTTTTAAATAAAAATTATTTAATATAGGGAGAAAAATAAATTCAATTAAATTCTAACTCTTGCTATATCCTCCAGAAAGAAAAAAGAGATATATTATATAATAAATATTTTCCCAAGTGTTTAATTTTTCCCAAGTGTGTATTTTATGTATAAAAGAGGTTTAACATTTAAAAAAAATATGGTGGATAAATTTTTTTCAAATTTTTAAATAAAATTAATTGTTATAGTATTGTGATGAATAAAACGTTGCTTTCACATAGAAGCTATTTATATTTCGATGACGTCATTTGAATAAAGTTCATTTGGTTTCGATGAAGTTTTTTAATATAATGAATTAATGTAGTATTGTGATAATTTAAAAAATATTACCGAGAAATGTATCGCATTTTTGAGATGTTTATATAAAATGTCATTGAAGTTGGAAAGTGTTTCATAATCAATGCTTTATGCATGATTGATATTTCTTGTTCATATATCATTTTTTATTTTTTATTTGTAAATTTGTGAGGTCTAAATAACCTTTCGATTATTATTTCCCTCAGTTTGCATTATAATTAATGTTTCTTTAAACTAACCATCCTAACTGGTTCGGTTGTTAGACGAGTCACCGACCTAATCAGCATGTCCTGTGTTCCTACAGTAGAATAGGAATATGTTTCGGATAGTGAGGTTTCAGTGTTCTTGAGTAGAGGGTTCTTGGATTGAAAGTAAGATTCTTGAGTAGACGATGAAGGATTCGAGTAGTGAGTGGAAGGAAGTCTTATTCGATACAACGATGACTAGGAAAAGTCTAGTATTCGGGGTGTGGCCGCAATGCGGGGAAAATTAACAAAATGCCGGGTTAAGCATATAAGCTTTGCAAATGCGTATCCATGTAAGCATTATCTCCAGCCTATTGTAGTAATTTGTAGATTTGTAAATTATTCTGGGAATGTGCAATAACAATTAATATATACGTTGTCCGTTGCTTTAAAAAGCAATCTGCTGTAATTTCTGTAAAATTCTTAATAAACGTAATGTGATTTAAAACAGTGGCGTCCTGTGTTATTGACCCTCGACTGAAATGTCGAAATATCAAGTACTCTCAGTTTGAGTTAGTCACTTTGGACAGATTAAGAAAAAATTGTCTACAAAAGCATATAAGGAGGATAAAGAAACACTTAAATTTTACAAAGTTTTTATCCATGTCGAGTTTAATTGTAATGTATTTTATCTGCAGTTAGAAGCGTCGACCCTTTAACAGTAAAAAATACAACACAAGTGAAAAATACGCAATTCTTGAAATAGCAATTAATAAATCTAGCAGCCAAAAAATACACATATGGATATTAAGAGACCAAACACTTCCGTCTGATATAACGAAATCAGGCAGGTTGAACTTCTACCATGGACATACCCTAATTAAGCATAAAGTACACAATATACGTTTGGGGGCAAAACCTAAATCGTACTTATTCTGAACCCGCACGCAACCCACAAGAAACATTGAATAATACCTTTATATAGAAGTTAGACTTTCCATAGTTTCGGATCCCTTGGTTTCCGGGGATAACCATCGTCAACCGTCCGAATCTAAGTACCTAGTACCCACCTTCTTGTGATCGAATATAACTTATTAGAAAACACTACGTAGCTGACACACGCTTCAAAGACCGTTCTGCCTAAGAGTTGATTCTACACCACTAGTAGAATTCTCCCTTTGCCTGGGAAACTTCTGATTGGTCCATCCAACCGAAACTCGCAATGGGTTGTTAGTCAAGAGGAAAATCATAGTATAAATGATAATTAAAGAAATGACACTGTAGTGCACAAACAAAAACACAACGCAAACCATATCTTAAATTAAACTCTTAAACATGGGCTTTGATCGTAATTCGTGAAACACTTGAGTTGTGCAGCTAATAATCCACCATTATTATTTTTAATACAAGTTCCTGGAATAGAATATATAACTAACACTACTCACAATTAACTGCAGCCATTTTTACATTAAAATAATATTATTAAGAACATTCTATTCATTACTAAATTAATTACAGCGATTATCACATATGATTAAGGAGGAGATTGGACATGTTAGTCCCGGTAAGTTACTGTTACCAAAACGGTTAAGACCTTCAATAAGCTGACTTGCACATACCTTCTGGTTGTCTTTGGACATTGATATTGGTTGTCTTTGGGTATTGTCTTTGGACATTGACACAGCCTATTGACAAAGGCCAACGACCCTACCGTGCTGAAAACACCGGTTCTCGTTAGATCACCAAAGTCAAGCAGCATCGGGCGCGGTTAGTACTTGGGTGCGTGACCACCTGGGGACATCGCGTACTGTTGGCATATTTCGGGAGCGGTAGCCCGATGGTTTGCGCGCTGGATTTGCACGCTGCCACAACTGCCGCTGTGTTCATGCGGAGTACGATCACGTTAAACATGCGGGTCCGTAAGTCTTTCCAAGAGGTTGGTGGTAGGGTAAGGAAGGTACGGTCCCTGTCGATGCCTCCCCCACTGGGTTCCGGTCTAAATTGGATGGCACTTCCCGGTCGTCCAAACGGTTACCTTACACCCTTCTGGTAGGTCGGACGGTCGGGATCTCAACAACAACAACAGCCTATTGACGGCATTGACACACATCCTTATGACCGGTCATCCAAATAGTTACTCTAAGTCCTCTGGACGAGTCGGACGGCCTGGGGTTTTCACACATCCTTATGACCCGGCCACACAAACAGCAACCTTCGGGTTGGTCGTGTGGTCTGGGCTTTCTACGCATCCTTATGACGGCACTCTACTGACTCTCGACTGATTTGCATCTCTCTGAATCTGTTACTGATTCTGATCTCACTATATATGCATCTGTTACTGCTCTGTTATCGTTCTTTGTCATACTCTGAATCTGGTACTCATCTCAATGATCTCTGAACTGTCAGAACTCTTACTTATCTCTTACTGTAACTTCTACATATCTGATCACTGAATGATCTACAACTGATCTCGACTTGCTGCTGCCTTGATTATATTTCAATCTGTAGCTGCTCTGAATAATTTCTGAATCTGTAGAATCTTCTCTCGGTTGCCGCCTCTTTTGCCCGAGGTCTGATACGCTTCTGCGGTTACCATTGGCCGACCTCAAGGCGACGCGACAACCATGTTCCATATTGGTTACTCTTCTAACCAAACCCATGGCTTTTCTTTTAGCCTCGAGTTACTGCTCAGGTTCGACCTAACCTGTCTTGAAACCCCGCTATTTATGAATTTTGCTGTCCTCCCGGGTCATGGGCTGCAACACATTGGCGTCTTACAGTCTGCTGTCAGTGTGTGGCCTTCTAGACATCATAAATCTATTTGGAAATCTGTCCACGAAATTCCTGGTCTCACAGAGACCTAAAACCTTATCGATATCTCACATCCTTTCAATTCTGAAGAAAGTTAGTAATTCTGAAGCAAGTCTGTTAATTTTATAAACTTTCTGAATATAGCCTTTTAATCAACTACTAGTTGTTCATTTATGTATTCAACGAATCTTTTTTTTTAGATAATATCTTTTATATTACCTGAAATATTAACTAGTTAAATAGACCACTCTGTTTCCATCGGATTGGAACACTAATATATAAAATAGCTTAGCAGACTTCAAAAAAATATCTTCACAAAATGAGATCATCTATTTCCTGTTTAAATTGTTAAAGATGGTTATCTGAAAATAAGGAGAAAGGGATGTGCTACATAATATAACTTTCAAGCCTACTGATACCCCTTCATCAAATAAGTCAAACTGTCTTAACTAGTATTAAAATACCGTTTAATATTTACTGGAATCATGTATAATAGAATTGCAGCAAACCTTTAAGCGTTCAACATTATACCAGAGCCTTGGTCATTTAAAATTACAGCTGAATCATTTATTACTATTTTGCTACTCACATTCTAAACTCATTTGCAATGCCTCAGGGAATTTTGTTGACTTATTTAGCGCGTTTAATCATATAATTCCGGTTCGGAAAAGTGGATTTCCCAGTAGCATTATCAATGTCTCTCTTATTACAGGTTTATGGTTTAAATCTCAATTAATTTAACGCAAACAAGTTAGACGTGCACACATTTTCAATTTTGAGTGAGTTTAATAAGTTTAACATTCAAGTTTTGTGATCTGCTTCTCCTTTCAATTTAATTATATGTGCAAATATTGGAAATGTAATGGTATAGATATAAATTTATAAATTAATGTGTGTTAATATACAACATAAATTTCTCACGTCTAGCTTTTGGTTTTAATTTTGTTTGTTTACCTTGTTTTATGTTTCTAGCTTGTTATCTACGTATTTTATATAGATTGTTATTAGTTTTCTTGTCTGTATTTGTTTTGTCTTTTTTATTCTGTTTTATTTTTGATTTCCTATTTTATTCAGATTCCATTTTTAACACTTTACAACAAAGTTGAAAAGTGTTTATGACTTTGTTCATTCTGTCTGTCTGTCTGTCTGTCTGTCTGTCTGTCTGTCTGTCTGTCTGTCTGTCTGTCTGTCCGTTAGCACGATAACTGCCGTAAAAATGACTTAATCAAAATGAAATTTTAGTATGTTGTTCAGACGGTCTGTAGGACCTATGGGAATATAAATGAATAATATCACACAATTAGTTTTGGATTGAACCCGGGTTGAAAAAATGAAATACATTGAGCCCTATGGGTCCTAATTTTTCTAACATTTTTTAAGCGGATTTAAAATTCACAAATTGCTTCGAAAATTTTAGGTAATAGTCAAATTGTTCCATAAAATATATAAAAAAAAATTCAGCTAAATATATTCAGTAGTTTTTTAAATAAAAATTAAAATATTAATTACACATCTTATATGAAACGATCAGGTGACCATGATATGAAACGATCACATGACCCACTTCAAAATGAGATATGGCATCCATCTTGTTTCAAATTCGTGATTTTTTAAAGTTCTTTTTAATTCATATTGAGTGTTGTATCCATCCTAAAACTACTTTATTTCTGCTTAAATTCTGTGCATCTACATACTAAAACAACACAATGACAATATATTTGAGTTTAAATTCTCATTCAAATTTGATTATTTCTACAATTAAGCCTATTTTTCACCTATGTAAAATGTAAACAGCAAAATATGTAGAATGAGTTGTATTAGAATTACTGTATTTCTTTAACACAAAATAATTCAGTCCATGGAGTCTGCATGGCTGATATGAATGAAATATTAATTGATTTTATAAACAGAAGGACGATATTTTTCGATGAAGTTTTAAGCATAAAGTTTATGAATTGTAGCTCCATGGTCTTAATTTTTAAATAAAATAAATTATTATAGTATTGTGATGAATGAAATGGAGAAAGTTATGAATGAAATCCTGCTTTTATAGAGAGATCCAGGCGTGTTATTTTTTCTATGACGTCATTTGAATTAATTTCAGTTGTTTTCGATGAAGTTTTCAAATATAATAAATTATCGTAGTATTATGATAGATTTAAAAATATTACAGTGGAATGTATTGCATTTTAGAGATATTTAAACCACGCAATTTATATTTCAATGCCGTCTTTTGAATGAAGTTCATTTTTTTCAATGAAGGTTTAAGTTTTCAAATATAATAAATCAATGTAGTATCGTGATAAGTTTTAAAATATTACCGAGGAATGTATTGCATTTTCGACTTTTTTAAATAAAGTTGCATTGAAGTTGGAAAGTGTTTCATAATCAATGCTTTAAGCATGATTGATCTTTCTTGTTTTCCTTTTAAATTAATCACAGATAAATATTTTGTTTTATGTTTAAGCAGTTTTTCTGTTTAATTATATTTATTTTTATTAGTTTTAGAATATTTTTTTTGTTTAATGTTACCAAATAACATAAGTTCGAAAATTGAATTTTACGTTCCTTTGTAATACATGATATATCTAGAAAAGAAATATTATGCTAAAGTCATAACTAAAACAATGATTATACTATTGATATCTTTAGAATATAAAATAACAAGTATTTGCTATTTTCAAACTATCGTTCTGTGTATGATCGAAAATGTGAATTAGCTAACATGTTCATAATATGTTCAAATCAAACAAGGTATAATTTACACGTCTAGATAATAAATAAGTTTACCATTTCATTTTACCTAATTAGCAATTATCATGCCAAGTTCTTGTTGAGGTGCAATGTGACGACTATTCGAAGCAAAAATCATACACGTTCAGCATTACCAGCATGTCCATTAAAAGATCAGGAAACCGAATAACATTAAATATTCAAGTAAAATACTTGTTATTTTACAAATATAGATATCAATTTAACATCATTTGTAATACTAAGACGTTGACTTATATAACACTTGAACTTCTCGTCATTCCAAATAAGCGTCCACTATGTATAAATAATGAAATAAACTCCCGCTGTTGGAATAATGCTTTTGCATAGGCGGCACCTCGGGGGTTGTTGTTGTTGAGACCCAGACCGTCCCACCTACCAAAAAGGTGTAAGGTAACTGTTTGGACGGCCGGGAAGTGCCACATAATTTAGACCGGAACCCAGTGGAGAAGGCATCTACAGGGGTCGTAACCGCCTTCCCCTACCAGCAACTTCTCGGAAGGACATATGGACCCACATGTTTAAAGTGATCGTACTCCGCGTGAACACTGCGGCAGTTTTGACAGTGGCTGGAATCGAACCCGGGCCTACCGAGTGCAATTCCCGCGCCCTAACCACTGGGCTACCGCGTCCTGGCGCCACGGGAGGGGGTGTAGAGGTGCTTTAGAACTCCCATTACAAATTGTGCAAACACTCCTTTTTCCTTTTTACTTAGCAACTGCCCCTTATACCAACAATTTTCTGTTTCTCTCTCATTCTATTTTTAAGTCGTTATTTTATTGTTATTATTTTTTTATGAATTTAAAAATTTGAGATCATATATTTTTAGACTTTCTGCCTAGACCTGGTTCCAAATGACTGCACATGCGCAAGGCTACCATACAGATATCTGTCGCGATCTCTCACCTATCCCGGAAGGATACGTAGATGTTAGTTTCGTTTCGAGTTTGGCAGAAAATTGTCAATATTCCATTGCCGTCTGTGCTAGCCTGTACAAATTTATTTTTATTTAGAATTTTCTATGAATTAAGACCATGGATATATATCATACAGAAATTTCCTTACAAAATATAATGAATTAAAGTTCCACAATCAAACTATTCATTATTTTTAAACTATGCATGCTTCGCATGAGCACCCCGAATTGTGAAAGCCTGGAGCCGATTATGTGCATTTGAACACAATTTGAAATGGCGTCGATCCGAAAATTGCATAATTCAAATCAAACGAGGTCTGCGCAAAAACAAAAAAAATATATAGGAATCACAATTGACCGTATGCATTTAACACAGCGCTCATGAAAACGCGAAAAGATGACTGTGAGACCAGAATATGTTCTCACATGAGTGGGGAGATATGTGAGACCAGAATATGTTCTCGCAAGAGACATTTTTATTTGTAGTATTCACGATGCCTAGAACGGCAAACAAAGCTATAGTCTGGCTGGCTCCGGGGTTTATGACAACGTGAACTTTAAGGTCATAATACTATAAATTTAGGTGTGCCAGATCAGAGGGGCTAAGAGGGGCCTTGCTAAATATGTGAAATGATGCCATTGGATTGAGAAGAACCAATGAGCTCCAAGGGGAAGAAGGGCGGAGCTACCCCCCCCCTTGCCGCCGATGAAACCACAGCTTGGATCAGACGAAAGAAATCAGAGCAGATATAGACGAAATGAGAGTGCAGTAGTAGACGAAAGACAACGAGTTCAAGTTTGAGACGAAATCAGAGGCAGACAACGAGATGCAGAGATGGAGATCGGACATGAAAAGAAAATAATTACGAATTTTGACTTAGAGCACGTGTAGAAAAGCTTAAAAAACCCAACAGCTTTGTAGAGTGTCCCGTAGAGATGATCTATGTGCGAGTGCATTTTTAGTACGAGTCGGAGCCACATACCCCAGAGTTGTGGCGATACTTTCAGCACTAAGACTGATGCAAGCCCTTGGAGAGATGATAAGCCCAAGATTAAACTGGAAGGTATGTGCTCATTTTCACAGGTCCTAGACACCATCGTAGATCTAACAATTCTGGTCGCATATGTCCCCTCGCTAAAATAATTAAATGAAAATTGATATAAATGAAAATTGATGTTTTTGATAAATTGATGTTGTTAATAAATGATATTGTTTAAGTTTAAATAGTCTAATCTTTTTATATTAATTAATAATTCTTTTCAGGACTTACACAAAAGGTAAAAATAATTGGAGGGTTTATTGCGGCACAACAACGAGCGATGTACATTTAAATGTTAATTCCACTTTATGAGATCAACGGCCATGTCTTTAATGCTTAATAATTAATGTTAATTTATAATGTTAACTTTAAGTTCCTTCTTCACTATTTACCTTATCGCCACATAAGCTTTTATACCTTTTGTTTTCGGTTGCCACAATGACCGTCTCTGTACAGGCGTCAAGATGATTCCCTGGAATTATTTTTTTGGAAGAAAAGTCCTCTCTCAATCAACCCCTCTCAGCCAAATGCAAAGTCTCCACTACCCTGCAACAAAATGAACAGTTAATTACACCGTTGGACCTCTGATTATGTTTGGACTTCCGATGGGATTCAAGAGCTTTCGAGATTCAGTCAAATAATGAAAGACTTACAGCGATAAAAATTTATAATTAATCAGCAGATGGGTTTATGGAAGTATTTTTTTCGGGAGTAGTCTGATATTTCAAGTAGGTGTTGTAACGGACCTGTAGGTTCTGGATGACCCTGTACCACTGCGACGATTTATATGCACTCCCTCAATCCATCTTCTCCACATCAGTGGACGCATCTACGCATGTTTCAGAGGCGATACGCTGGTACGATCACCCAGCCGTTATTTAGGCCTAAAACGAATCCCCTCACACTATCATCTAAATGCTAAAACGGACTTCGACGTCATCGGCAAGGAATTTCTTCAACAACATGTGTCTTCTAAAACGAAAAACAACTCGGAAAACGGGTTTTCGCATTCATTAGACAGTAACAGCTGTTGGCTCATCTACTGTTTTCATGCTTTTTATCCCGTACTCAATTTATCCCGTCTGTAACGGCTGACGCTAAATTTTACGAACCTGGCCACTAATTCAGCGAAATATCACCAACTTAGCATTATTTCGCTCGATATTGACAAAAGAATAATTAAAATTGCAAAAATGACGCTATACTAGCAAAAATAGCTCCAAACTGATAACTTAATTATTAAAATATTTGATATATGGCCTTAAAATTATGTCTAGTTTTACAGTTTTTAAAAATGAAGTCGAATATACTGATTCATGAAAATTAATTAATAATTGTGCACAATGGTGATATAATTTAATATTATTTTAATTCATATTTTAATATATGGATTTAACGTAATTTCATATATGTCCTATATTGCTTATTGATTTCGATATCAATATTGTTAAATATCAATTTCGAACTGCGTCAATATAAGTTAATTGGAAACTTCGCAATAGTTTTACATATTGTCATCTACAAAACTTGGCGACTATTTTATATGTTGCCAAAGTGACAAAAATGTTGCTAAAATTGATAAAAATGACGCCAAATAGGAAGTAATGTTTGGCAAATTCTTATTTACGTCATATGACAGGCATACCTTCTAGTATATAATACATGTTCTTCTCCTCGTTTGTTTGAAATGCTTGATAATGCATTTGAGAACTTTCGAATAATTTAGCAAATTATTGCCACTTTGGCGATATTTTGCTCCACATTGACGAAAATATCAAAATTGCAAAAATGACCCTAAGATAATAAGAAGAACGCATAATCAATAAATTTATGGATTATATTGCTTATTGCAGATACTATCAATATTGATAATATTGCCATTTCACAGATGAGGGAAATATAAGTCGAAATATTTTTGCAGGTTGTCATCCGAAACTGTGTCAAATGTGCAAATCAACGTTCAAATAATTAGGCCCTGAATTTTATACACCATTTTTAACTGTGAAAGAAGTGAATGCATTATATTATATAGGTAAAGTCATATGCTCCACGGATCAGATATTTTTGTTCGAAGTTATAATGATATTAATTCAAAATAGCCCTTATTCGTTACAGTCTTATATTACATTCTTTATATATAGAATGTTTAAGGAAAGTATTGTGACGGGGTCGAAAATTCGAATTCGAGTTTTTGACGGGAGAGCACGTTTCAAGCATCCCTGATCACGAATCGAACATTTTTGAGGTGATGCCTGTGTGTGTGTGTGGGTCAGTGAGTCTGTGGAGACGATATCTCACGAACGAATGGAGCGATTTGAATGAAATTTGGCACAAAAATCACAATCCGTGAATTCTGGAAGCCTACTGTTTTAAAACACAATCGAATGTTCAGAACCCCCCTAAATTTTCGAGTGAAATTTTGAAAAAATCATCAAAATATCAACACCTTTAATAAAGTTACGCAAATAGACATTTCCTATGTAATTTATCCTTAGAAAACGATTGACATAAACTTTAGAAAACTAGCATGAACCGTTCTCGAGATATTGCACATTTTTCAAATAAATGTATCAAAAAATCCCATAAATTAAAAAAATATTAACTGTTGAGAAACATGTTCACTTTTGATATGTAATATCATGCGATACATTTGGTGACATCATTCTCGTGGATCTAACGCGTTCCATTCCACTTTGGTATTTGATCGTCTATAGTCATTTATCCGCTGTAAGAATAACTTATTTTTCCGTCCATAACGCTTGGCAAGATTTTGGCGACAAATTTAGTGGAATGTCGCCAACTTGGCGTCATTTTTAAATGTTTTCAAATTAACGAAAATCTCGCCAAATGGATAAAAAATGACGCTAAACCAATGAAAATGAGACTAATTGAAGAAAATTCAATATCTTGGAAAGAATATAAGTATCTACTATAAGAATAACATTTTTTCAACTGTAAAAGTAGTAAATTCTTTGCATTATATAATGAAAGTCATGGGCTGCCCACATCAGGCTTTTCTGTTTTGTCACTGTGGATATAAAACACAATTATATGAGTTATATTGTCACATCAACGATATTTAATCAAACAATTATGTTTTCACTAATAATTAAAAACTCATTAGCATACTGTCTTGTTTTACTGTCAACTTGCCAAGCTATATGATCAGCTTAAATACGCCAAATATACAAATCTATTATTCTCACATATTTTAATTATGCAACACATTTACACCACGGAACCCCAGCAACACGTTGGACATTAAATATTGCATTAAATCGTTCATCGTTATTTCTTGACGGTTATTCCAATCCTAACTTCATTTGCAATGCTCTGAATGATTCACTAACTTATTTAGTGTGCTAAATCATTTCACTTAGAATCGGAAATGATGCTTTTCCAGCTGCAATTGGTAATGTTCGCACTCAATTATGTGATTATCATGGAAGTGTCAATTATTTTACCTCAAACAATTTACATACATGTATTTTAGAAAAGAAGAAGTTCGGAAAAGAGGTGGAACATTGATTATATATTCATACATAAAACTTTTTTTAGCAGTAAAAATATCATAACCAATAAAATAAAATACAAAAATATAAATAGAAAATATAAATACAAGGAAAATATAAAGTTAAAATATAAATACAAATAAATTAAAAGTATGAAATATTAAATATAAATAAAAAAAATTAAATACAAATAAATCAAAAGTATGAGATATTAAATATAAATACAAAAATACAAATACAAATAAATTAAAAGTATGAAATATTAAATATAAATACAGAAATATAAATACAAATAAATTAAAATTATGAAATATTATATATAAATACAAAAATATAAATATACACAAAACAGTTACAATTTGTGTATGTATTATTTTGTTATGTATTCATTTCTTTTCTTTTCTTTGTTGATTTGTCTCAATTTTGCTTTCTTGTTTCATATTTTGTGTTTCTTATGTTTACTTACAAAGTTTATAAATGATCCATTTGATTGATATCAAAGATTGTATATTGTGTCTTGATGTGTATTGTCTCTTAAATTCATCAGTTTGCGTACTTATATTTAGTTAAATACACGGATATTATTTTCTTCAATCTATGTTCAACACATTGTACATTGTTTCTTGATTTTGTACTGTCTTATATTCAGCAGTTTGCGTACTTATATTTTGTTAAATACTCGGATAATATTTTCTCCAATCTGTGTACAATACATTATATATTATCGCTTGATTGTGTATTATCTCTTATATTCAGAAGTCTGGGTACTTATATTTTGTTAAATATCCGGATATTATTTTCTCTAATCTATATTCAACACATTGTATATTGATAAACGAAATTTTGTACAAAATTTGAAATACAAACAATATTAGTCGCGTATTCTTAAATAATAATATATCCTTCCTTCATACGTAATCTATATATATGTATGTGTATGTGTGTGTTTGTTTGTATGTCTGTCTCATCATCACGGAAGCACAAAATTTCATGAAATCATGCTAGTGACCTTGAGATAATGCCACTTTAAGTTTAGCCTAAGCTTCGAGTGTTTAGGACTAGGGGTTATCGAGATATTAGTAAATAAGAAAGATTAATCATGCATAAAGCATTGATTATTAAACACTTTCCAAATGAAATGCAATTTTTTTAAACATCTCCAAAATGTAATGCATTCAGTGGTGATATTTCTTAAATTATCATGGTACTACAATAATTTAATAAACTTGGAAACTTAACACTTCATCAAAAAAGGCCTGCTACAAAACGTCTGCTTTAATATGTAAAATTAATGAATATTTCATTCATATTACTTATATTTCAGACTCCAGAACTAAATAATTTTGCATGAAAAACATTCAGCAATTCTTATACAACTCATCTAACAATCGCTTAATTTGTTTACATTCTGCATGTTATAGAAATTAGGTTTAGTTGCAGAAATAAGCAAAGTTTAATAATCATTTAAGATCAAAGATATTGTGATTGCGTTGGCACCGAATTTAGATGCACAGATATTATACAAAAATAAAGCGGTTTTAATACGGACACAATACTAAATATAAATTTAACAGATCTTCAAACATTACGATTTTTACACGGGAAAAAAGTGGATGCTATATTTTATTTTGAAATTAGTCACGTGACCTGTCATATAATTTGGGTATAATTATTATTAAAAAACTACTTACCATATTTTGATAAACTTAATAATATTTTGATAAATATTTAATATTTTGATAAATATTTTGATATTAAAAAACTACTTAACATATTTTGCATATTTTACGTAGTATTATGAATATTTTCTAAAACTTTCGAAGCAATTTGTGAATTGTAACATCGCGTAACAAATGTTTGAAAAATTATAACCCATATATGTTAAAATGTAAAAATTATAACCCATTCAATGTATTTCATTTTTTCAACCTGGATTAAATCCAAAACTAATTGGGTGATATTATTCATTTTCATTTCCATATGACCCACTGCCGGCTTAACAACATACTAAAATTCCAAAAAAATTCATCAAAAAAAATTTTGATAAAGTTATTTTAACGGTGGTTATCGGCAAAAAGAAAGACAGACAGACAGACAGAATGAACAAACACATTAACTCTTTCCAACTATGTTGGAAAGTGTTAATGAAGAACATTCCATAGAAAGAGCATTATACAGACAATATTTTATTTTTCGCAGATTTGTATAAAGAAAATTTTGTCATGCCACTTAGTAATTATATCAAATGTGTTTATACGTCAAACGACTTTTATTAAATGTTTCCCGATTTAAATAATGAAGCAATGGACATAAAATATATTTTATAAATGATAGGTACTGCATTTTTTACTATAACAATTACTGACGTATTTTGCTATTCAATTACGGGAATAATTGAAATTTTCAATTCTTACGCCAACTGTTGAATTTTGGCAAAGATTTTTCAAACTCACATATTATGTTTAGCGAATTGTTGAAAGTGGGCCTGGCATATCTTATAATACAATTTTAGAGCTTTCATTTTGGCATATATTGATCAAATATCATATATCGTGTAAATTTGTTTACAAACGGGACAGCATATTTCATTCTTCAGCTCTGCTGGAAAAGCTAATTTTATATAACGAGAACATCCAACTTGAGGTAAAAATAGCAGGAGGTGGTCAGTCAAATTGTCGGTTTCTTGCCAAACTGACATAAGAGGGTAAAGAATTCAGAGTCCACTTTGACGATAAGAGCTTCCAATTTCGTCCCAGTTGCTCAACGTTAGAGCATCAGCTGGCCAGTTTGGACATCCATGGTTCGAGTCCCGGTTGGGACAGAAAGGCTCTTTACAAATATTTGAAAAGTATGGCAGTATGAAATTTCAGTACGTAATTATGGGTCGCCAGACAAGTTTATAGGTTTGACCAAATCTTGAAGTCCGTCAGATATATTACATAAATTTAGTTTCGATGCCTCAAAATAAGTTAGTTAAATAACTTTATCTTGCCATGCAGTTTGTGGTCAGGACATCCAACTGCAATTAGATTGAAAATTGAAGCCTACGAACTGTTTTAAGAGTAATACGTAGCCCTTTGAAAGTCCTGAAAAGATACATAATTCAGATTTCGGATCAGAATCTTAGTTTCAGAAATATAGTGGTTACAATTTCAATATTTTAATATTTCGAACTATTTACAAAATATTGTTTTAATTTCAAAATTTAAAATTGTTTAAATTATTTTTTTATTGCTTAGGCCGTCCAGCCCACCCAAAGGATGTAGAGCAGTTACAACATACGACAGGGGACAATATTGAAATAACAATGAAACAGAACAACACAGGAAAACAATAAAACAGTATAACACAGAAACAAAAATATAACATAATAACAATAGTAACAAAAATAGCAATTAAAACATCAAACTAAATTGTACACACAGTCCAGTCGAACTAGGAAAACATTCTTCTCGAACAACACGTCCAACAATTTTTGGAAACTAGTTTATGCAAAGAGCAGAATAAAATTAAAAATAAATAAAACAAATAATTAATAAATTTTAAAAACTAAGACTAAACTGAGCCAAGTAACAATGAAACATAATACAAAAGAAACAATAAATAAATAAATAAAAATAATAAAAAATATTAAATAAGACTCTCAGATATTCGACCAGCCACAGTTATAGACCCCTTACTTCTAGAAATAGAGTTGCCATTTCCAATGGCTCTAGAAAACCAAGCACCTTTATTTTCATCATTGGGCTTAGATAAATGGTAATTAAGAGTATGTATATATTGAAAAACGTAGTGGTCAGCATTACCAACTTGAAAAACAAGAGCAATACGGGAAGGAGATTTTCATTAATTTGAAAATGTCTAAAGAGGACATACCATCCAAAAAAAATCATTTTCGCTCCATCTGTCTGGAGCCATTGGCGATTTCTTTTACAGTAATTCTTACGGGAAACTGCTTCTGTATCTGCCTATGAGTATTCCATAGTTGCGGTGGAATTCAAGTGTAACCTATGAAATATTTGTAACTGCAATAGGATTGGGCATAAAACATGCAATCAATCGCATTCATCAATCACATAGAAAGTAATTAATCAAAGTTTTAACATTAAGCTGCGTTGCAAATGTAATTTTCCATGTAACACCCTTAAAAGTTCCTATAAATTTGTTCGACTTTAGTTAAATTTACAACATACTTTCAAAGTAAATAATTAAATAACGATCACCATGTATTCTACTCATTCGCAACTAATGAAATTGAAGACTTTAAGTACTTAAAACTATCTACATTGATTACATTTAGTCACCTCATTTGGCAAACGGAGCATGTAGAGTTGGCGAGAAATTAATCGAAATTTCCACCATTTTCCAACGTTAACTTATTACTTGTTCAAATCCTGCCAGTATGATGTAGAAGGCTAGTTACCTATCAGAAATATGTAATTAAAATTCATAAAGTTTATGAATCGCTGCTAAGTTTCATTATGTTTGCAGCGGCGTTAAGTTTTGCAAAATGGCGGCAAATGATTGGATTGTAATGTTTCCAAAGTGCTTTATAAATTTATTTGACAAAACGAAAGCAGAATTGAATGGATGAAATGTATCATTAATTTTATTGGATTATTGCGAATTTGGGCATTTTGAATAGATTCATAGATGTTATATTACTATAATTATAAGAAATTATTAGAGGTCTATTGAAGAAGATAATGAATGCATATAGGATATGTATTTTTGAAGAAGATAATGCAAATAGACTAGAAAGTATGTAATAAACTTAGCTGAGTCTTGTACTTTTCTGTGGTAATAAAATTATCTAGGCTTCAAAATTTTCTGTTTCGGCGACTTAAGGACAGAGAGGAACACGTAATTTTAGAATTTTTTTAGCGAACATTTTTTTTAATCGAAAACACAAATTAATTATAATAAAATTAATTAAACAAATAATCATTTTATCTGTGATTTATTTATTTAAGTGCGATTTGAATTATTTACACAATGTAAGAAATCTCAAATATTAAGTATAGCATCATAATATGATGCAAAGACTCAATTCCAATACGTAGTGTTTCAATAAAAATAGATAATTTTTTTTATTGCCCAGGCCGTCCAGTCCACCCAAAGGGTGTAGAGCAGTTACAACATATGACCGGGAACAACATTGAAATAACAATGAAGCAGACAACACAGAAAAACAATAAAGCAGTATAACAAAGAAATGAAGATGTAACATTATAACAATAACAACAAAAATAACAATTAAAACATTAAACTAAATTATATCCGTTGGCCGGCCGCCCAAATAGCTGCTCAAGTCCCCGGACGAGTGGGACGGTCTGGGTCTTCAACACCGTCCTGTGGAACTAGGAAAACATTATTCTCAAACAACACGTCTAACACTTTTGGGAAACTAGTTCATGCAAAGAGCAGAATAAAATTAAAAATAAATAAAACAAATAATTAATAAATGTTGAAAACTATGACTAACTGAGCCATGTAACAATGAAACCTAATACAAAAGAAACAATAAATAAATAAATAAATAATAATAAAAAATGTTAACTAAGACCCTCAGATATTCAACCAGCGATAGTTATACACCCCTTACTTCAAGAAATAGAGTTCCCGTTTCCAATGACTCAAAACCAAGCACCTTTATTTTCATCATTGGGCTTAGACAAATATTAATTCACTAGCTGGATATTCGTTGAAAATCAAAGGTCTCGCAAAAAACAATCCCTGAATAATGTAAATTTTTGAATAATTCATGTTTGACATATATTCGGCAAATCTGATATTTTGGTGTGTGGAATCCCCTAAAGAAGAACATGTTGGAAAACTGAAATTGCGGAACTCTTCCTTTCGAACTATCTATCTGAACACTAATTTAATGTCTCTATCTCATCCCGAAGCATGATATTTTATTATTTCCCCTTTCGAACGTATTTCTGTAGAGCACACCCATGAATGAATATTTTTGAAAAACTTTATTCATCTTGGATGTTTTATCAGTTGATCGGCGAATATACTAAGTATCAAGCCTCTATCACATTTAAACGGAAGCGTGTATCACATATTCGGAATATCGAACATTTTGGTGTGCGGCACCATCTAAAGTAGCAAACATTAGAAGTCTGATAATCACACTTTCTTCCTTTCAAACTATCTACTGGTTCAATAAATTTGAAGTCTCTGTCCTATTGCGAAGCATGCTTTTATTATCATTTCATCTTTCGAACATTTTTCTGTGTAGAATCCCTATAAATGGACATTTTTGGAAAACTGTATTCATCTTGGCATTTTTTGTCAAATGATTAACCTATATACCAAATTTCAAGCCGTTATCACACTGTAGAGGAGGCGTTTTTCATTTGTTCGTCAAATCGATTACTTTAGTATGCGACACCCTCCCTCTACAATAGCAAATGTTGGAACACTGAAATTGCACACTTTCTTCCTTTTCAACAATCTACCCGTACACCAAATTTGAAGTCTCTCTCTCATCGCGAAACATGCTTTTTCTATCATTTCATCTTTCGAATGTTTTTGTGTGGGGTACCCACCCCCTTAAATGGTCATTTTCGAAAGATTCCTTTCTTCTTGGGTTTTCTATAAGATGATTCACCAATATACCGAATAACAAGCCTCTATCACGTTTTAATAGGGGCATTTTTCCTTCATTCCGAAAATCGAACATTTTGGTGTGCGGCACCCCATAAAGTGGAAAATATCGGAAAACTGAAATTGAACATTTTCTTCCTTCTAAATTATCTACCCGTACACTAAATTTGAAATCTCTATCACATACGAAAGCATGTTTTTTTTTATCATTTCACACTTTGAAAGTTTTTCTCTGGAGCACCCCCTAAATCGAAAATTCCTGAAAAATTATATTCGTCTTGGGTGTTTCCTTTAAATGATTACCCCATGTACCAAATTTCAGGCGTCTATCACAATTTAAAGGAGGCGTTGCTCATTTATTCGGGGTGCGGCACCCACATTTATTCGGTGTGCGGCATTGGTGTGCGGCACCCACTATAGTAGAATATATTGGAAATCTAAAATTGCACACTTTCTTCCTTTCGAACAATTTACCAGTACACCAAATTTAAAGTCTGTATCTCATCGCAAAGTATGTTTTTCTATATTTTCGCTTTTCGAACGTTTTGGTGTGGGGGCAACTTCTTTAATGAACATTTTCGAAAATTTCGATTTTTCCAGGGGGTTTTAAAGAACAATCGAACCGTGTACCAAATTTCAAGTCTTTATTTTTTTGAAAAGTGCCGAAAAAAGCTTGACAAGCAGACAGACAACCGGTCACTTGGCAATTAGTATATACTAACCAAATACCCGTGGAAAATCAACGGTCCTACAATAAGCAAAACCCGAATAACGTACATTTTGGGGTAAGTCGCGTTTCAAATTTTATTCTGAAAATCGAAATTTTTTTTATGTCCAACCCTCTAAAGAAGAAAATATTGGGAAATTGAAATTGCTCACTTTCTTCCTTTTGAACTGTCTACCCATACAGCAAATAGTCTCTATCTCCTACTTAAGCATGCAATTTTGTCATTTCATATTTCGAACGTTTTTATGTGGACCACCCTCTTAAATAAACATTTATGAAAAACTCTATTCGTCTCGATATTTTTATCAAATGATTAGCCTATATACCAAATTTCAAGCCTCTATCAAAATTTAAAGCAGGCATTTCCCATTTATTAGGCAAATCAAACATTTTGTTGTGTGGCACCCTCCAAAGTAGTAAATATTGGAAATCTGAAACTGCACACTTTTTTATTTTCGAACGATAAACTCATACACCAAATTGAAAGTCTCTATTTCATCTCAAAGCATGTTTTTTTTATCATTTCACCTTTCGAACATTTTGGTGAGCAGAACCCCCCAAAATTACAAGTATTAAACATTTTCCATTCCACACTTTCTTTCTTTTGAACTATCTACCTATACACCAAATTTGAAGTTTTCATTCGATATCAAAGCATACAAAGCATATTTTTTCTATCAATTCACTTTTCGAACGTTTTCGTATGGAAGCCACCCCCTTAAATGAACAATTTTTAGAAAACTATATTCTTTTGTTTTTTATCAGATGATTGTCCCATATAACAAATATCAAGCCTATATTACATTTTAAAAGGAATAGTTTCTTATTTATTCGGAAAATCGAACATTTGGATTTACGGCACTCCCTAATGCAGAAAATATCGAAAAACTGAAATTGTACATGCTCTCATTTTTTAAATATCTACCCTACACCAAATTTGAAGTCTCTATAGTCTCTCGAAGAATGATTTTTCGTCATTTCATCTTTCGAGCGTTTTTCTCTTTAGAACCCCCTTAAACATATATTTGCGAAAAGCACTTTTTCTTTGGTGTTTTCATTAAATGATAGCGCATATACCAAATTTCAAGCCTCTATTGAATTTTAAAGCAGATGTTTCTCATTCGTTCCACAAATCGAGCATTTCAGTTCGCGGCACCCCCTAGAATAGAAAATATTGGAAATCTGAAATTGCACACTTTCTTACTTTCAAACTATCTACTGGTTCAATAAATTTGAAGTCGCTATCCTATTGCGAAGCATGCTTTTGTTATCATTTCACCTTTCGAAAAATTTTCTGTGTAGCATGATCTTAAATGAACATTTTTGTAAAACTGTTTTCATATTGTTTTTTTTATCAAATGCCAGTCCATATACCAAACTTCAAGTCGTTATCACATTGTAAAGGAGACGTTTTTCATTTGTTAGTCAAATCGAATACTTTAGTTTGCGGCACCTCCTACAATATCAACTATTGGAACACTGAAATTGCATACATTCTTCCTTCCCAACTATCTACAGGTACACCAAATTTAAATTCTCTATCTCACCGCGAAGCATGCTTTTTCTATCATTTCCCGTTTCGAATATGTTTAGTGGAGTACCCACCCCCTTAAATGATTATTTTTTAAAACTCCATTCTTCTTGGGGGGTTTATTAGATGATTAGCCCATATACCAAATATCAAACCTCTATCACGTTTTAAAAGATGCGTTTCTCCTTTATTCCGAAAGTCGAACATTTGGGTTTGCGACACCCTTTAAATTAGAAAATATTGGAAAACTGAAATTGTATAGTTTCTTACTTCAAAATTATCTACTCGTACACCAAATTTGAAATCTCTCCCCTCCTCCCGAAACACGTTTTTTATCATTTCACTTTTCGAACAATTTCCTCGGGAGCACCCTCTTAAACGAACATTTTTCAAAAACATTTTGTGTTGGGTATTTTCATTAAATGATTAGCCCATATACAAAATTTCAGGCCTTTATCAAATTTTAAGGCAGATGTTTCTCATTTGTTCGGCAAATTGAACATTTCGATGCTCGGTACCCCCTAGAGTAGCAAATATTGAAAATCTGAATTGACACTTTTTTCCCATCGAAAGGTTTACCCATTCACTAAATTGGAAGTCTCTATCTTATCGCAAAGTAGGCTTTACTAACATTTCACTTTTCGAACGTTTTGGTGTGGAGCACACCCTCTACAGAACATTTTTGAAAAATTCGATTTTCCAGGGTTTTTTATCGAATAATCGACCCATGTACAGAATTGTAAGTCTATCTATTCCGGAAGTGCCTAAAAAAGCGTGACGAAGAGACAGACGGACATTTGGCAATTAGTATATGAAATATATAGTATGTGTACATTGGAAACTATAGCAAGAAATGAAGGACATTTTAATTAATTTGAAAATGTCTAAAGAAGACATACCACCCACAAAGAAAAATATACTCACGCAGAATCATATCGGCTCCATCGGTCTGAAGCCACTAACATTTTTTACAGTAATTCTTATGGAAAATTGCTTCTGCATCTGCCTATGAGTATTTATTTCATAGTTGCGGCCGAATTCAAGAGTAATCTATGACATATTTGTATCTGCAATAGGATTGGGCGTAAAACATGCAATCAATCGAATTCAACAATCACATAGAAAACAATTTATCGAAGTTTTGACATTAAGCCGCGTTGCAAACTTAATTTTCCATGTAACACTCTTAAAAGTTCCTACAAATTTGTTCGAGTTGAGTTAAATTTACAACATACTTTCAAAGTAAATAATTAAATAACGATCACCATGTACTCTACTCATTCGCATCTAATGAAATTGAAGACCTTTAAGTACTTAAAACTATCTACATTGATTAAATTTAGTCACCTCATTTGGCAAACAGAGCATGTAGATTTGGCGAGAAATTAATCGAAATTCCCACCATTTTCCAACATTAACTTATTACTTGTTCAAATCCTGCCGGTATGATGTAGAAGACTAGTTACCTATCAGAATTATGTAATTAAAATTCATTAAGTTTATGGATCTCTGCTGAGTTTCATTATGTTTGGTGCGGGCGTTAAGTTTTGCGAAATGGCGGCGAATGATTGAATTGCAATGTTTCCAAAGTGATTTATAAACTTATTTGACAAAACGGAAACATAATTGAAAGGACGAAATGTGGTATTAATTTTATGGAATTAGTGAGAATTTGGGTATTTTTTGAATAGATTCACAGATGTTATATTATTTTTATTATAAGAAATTATTAGAGGCCTATTGAAGAAGATAATGCATATAGGATATGTATGTATATAATAAACTTAGTATGTTCGTTCGTTCGTTACTAATTCCTCTGTGCTGGAGGAGCGCCTATGCACCACGTCCACAAGGTCCTCCAGGAAATCCCATGCTGAAGGGTAGGATATTTGCAGCTTCACTTTTATAGAGGCTCCCCGAAGGGTAGAAATCTGACTTGACCTCGACATGCCAATATCCATGCCTGCTGGCGGAATTCGAACCCGCAACCCGGCAATCAAGCGATTAGACGGAAACGCATGCCCCTGACAGCTCGACCACCGGATCGACAAACTTAGTATGTAATAAACTTACCTAGGTCTTGTACTTGTTGTGGTTATAAAATCATCTAGGGTTAAAGCTTTTCTGTTTTCGGCGAATTAAGGGGACGGTGGACGTTGAAATGAGCAAAAATTAACTAAAAAAGTTTTTTTTTAATATATAACATTATTTTACACATTTAATCATTTGCTTACGAGTGGGACAGCGTCCATCCTAAACGATGAACCTCCCAAAAAGACAGGTATTTGACATACCCTATCCCAAACTGTTTGGGATAGGGTATGTCAAATACCTGTCTTTTTGGAAGGTTCTACGTTTGGGATGGACACTGTTCCACCCGCAAGCAAAAGGTTAAATGCATTTTTTTCGAAACTGATTTTTCAAAGGTTTTCCATTTTTAAAATGCTCCATGCGTCTTCGTTTTTATTTGAGATGCATGAAATTTGACAAAAAGACACATTTTATACTTATTAATGAAACTGGGTATGCATTTTATAATTGGACTTCATTAAGGTAATTAAAAGTGAATAAGAACCTAATTAAATGATGAAAATTAAGTTTCAATACAGAAAAATATTTTTAAAAAATTGACTTTCTAATGGATTTAAAAATAAATAACAAAATTTGTTCATAATGTGCTTTTTAAGTGATCATAATGCAAAATTAATCAAAAATGTGAACAAATGGCACACAAGGAGCATTTTCAAATGTTTGTTAAAAAATTTAAATTTTAAAAAATTACAAAATTATAACAAAATTAAAAAATATATTAATGGTATTTTATATAGTAATGTTAAGAGGAATATTTATACAAATTTTCATGTTTCAAAGTTAACAAATAAATAAAAAAAATTTCTACGTCTACCGTCCCCTTAAGACCAAAGAAGAAGAATCCGTAATTTTTGAATTTTTTTATGGAACTTTTTCTTAATCGAAAACAAAAAGTTATTATAATAGAATTAGTTGAATAAATAAAAATTTTATCTGTTATTTATTTATTTAAGTGCAGTTTAAATCATTTACACAATATCAAGGTTTTCAAATATTTGGTATACCATCATAATATGCTGAAAAAACTCAATTACAATACATAGTGTTTCAATAAAAATAGATTTGGGCTATTTCATAAAACTCGGTGTCGTAAAAACTCGCCAAGCAATTTTTGAGTTAAAGATTTTATACAACGCCAACAGTGTCTGTCCTCTGTTAATTATTGAAGTAATTTCAAGACGATTATTCCTCATAAATTTTGTGTGGTTATGTAATTAAGACATTTAGTTCAAAAATAGCTGTGTTAAAGTAAAAAATAATTGTGTCAATTGAAAATTTACCCAGTTAGGATTTGAGAGATTATTGAAAACCCGGTTACCATTATTTCTGTCTAATGGTTGATACTATACGTTTGCAACCTTTGAGCGTCCTGGCTCACCAGGGGACTTCTGAAGGTCTGAAAAAATATTTCGAAAAAATTCTATTTTCTCCGTCCCCCTATATGTGAATAGAAAATGTTTCTACTGTAAGATCCGTCTGATATTTAATGCTATAAGTGTGTATGTATTCCAAATTCCAGGTCATCAGGGGCTTATGGAGTGTCAAAATATACATTTTAAAACATTCCATTTTCTTCGTACCCTGGAAGCTTCTTGAGAAATCTGGCTCCGTTAGGTTCTGTACCGTCATTGATACTTAAGTGTGCAAGGATGATTTTGGGGTAAACGAAGGGGCTATTGGAGGATCTGGATATACTTTTCAAAAACCCCGTTTCCCATCCTCTGTGGGTAAAATTAGAATCCGCTTCAGTTAGGTTCTGTTCCGAAGTCGATACAATAAGAGTCCAATTTTGATTTCTAGGTAAACAGATAGACTTCTAGAAAGCCTGGATATGCTTTTCAAAACACCCCATTTTCCCCATCACCGGGGTTGAATTAAAACTCCAGCTCTGTTAGATTCTGCACCGTACTCGATACAATAAGTCTACAATGAAGACTTCTGGGTAAACGGATAAGCTTCTGATGTAGTTTGGATATGCTTTTCAAAACATCCCATTTTCCCCATCCTGGGCCCCGGCTGTTAATTCAAACTTCGCTTTAGTTAGGTTCTCTACTGCAGACGATATAATAAGTGTGAAAAGAATCAACTTTTCAAGTCACCAGGGTTTTTCTAGAGGCTGTGGAAAGACATGCATTGTTAGTCACATAAGACAATTATATAAAAAATGTTAATTTTTAGTCACAGAATCCGCTAGTAGAGGACACTTTGCTTGTTAACCGATGAAGTTAAATGATTTCATAACTATATTCTTCCTTCATTTTCACTGTTTTTCATCGAATTTCTTCATTTTTATTAACAATTTCCAACATAGTTGAAAAGTGCTATGACTTTGTTCCTTCTGTCTGTCTATCTGTCCGATCGCACGATAACAATATGCACCATATGAAATTATAGTATATTATTGAGACGGTCTGTGGGACATATAGAAATATAAATGAATAATATCACCCAATTAGTTTTGGATTGAACCCTTGTTGAAAAAGTGAAATACATTGAACCTTATGGGAACTAATTTTTCAAACATTTTTTGGCGAAGTTAAAATTCACAAATTCCTTTGAAAATTTTAGGGAATATATAAAGTATCCCATAAAACACATAAACAATTTTCAGGAAAATATGTTTGGAAGTTTTTTAAATAAAAATTAAAATAATAATTACACCCATATTATATAAATAGATCACGTGACCTACTTCAAAATATAATATAGCAAACAATAATCAAATAAAAAATAAATAAAAATATCAAAATATAACATCTTGTTTTCCCAATGTAAAAATCGTCATTTTAAAAGTTCTTTTAAATTTATATTTATATTTTGTGTTGCATCCGTCCTAAAACTACTTTGTTTTTGTGTATTTTCTGTCCATTTATATTCTGCGCCAATCCAACTACAATATTTTTTAGTTTAAATGATCATTAATTTTTGATTATTTCTACAACGAAGCCTAATCTTAATGGCTGCAGAATGTAAACAAATGAGTGTAAGATGAGTTGTATAAGAATTGCTGAATTTTTTTCCCGCAAAACTATTTAGATCTAGAGTCTGGAATAAAAATAATATGAATGAAATATTCATTGATTTACATAAAGAAGTAGACAATTTTATAGCATTGCCTTTTTTATGGAGTTTTAAATTTTCGAGTAAAATAAATTATTGTACTGTGGTAATTTTTAAATATATCAGCGCTGAATGTAACGTATTTTAGAGATCTTTAAATAAAATTGCATTTCAGTTGAAAAGTGTTTCATAATCAATGCTTTAAACATGGTTGATATTTCTTGTTAATTATCTGCAGATTTGTATTCATTGGTACTTCTGTAGTAGTTTGTTTGATTTTTCTTTCTAATTAAGTTGATGATGTTAGCCCATAATTTCCATAATCGTTCGATTTCTTCATTTTTAACACTTTACAACAAAGTTGAAAAGTGTTTATGACTTTGTTCTGTCTGTCTGTCGGTCCGTCTGTCTGTCCGTTAGCACGATAACTGCCGTAAAATTGACTTAATCAAAATGAAATTTTAGTATGTTATTCAGACGGTCTGTAGGACCTATGGGAATATAAATGAATAGTATCACCCAATTAGTTTTGGATTGAACCCGGGTTGAAAAAATGAAATACATTGAGCCCTATGGGACTTAATTTTTCAAACATTTTTTTAGCGGATTTAAAATTCACAAATTGCTTCGAAAATTTTAGGTAATATTCAAATTGTTCCATAATATATATAAAAAAAATTCAGCGAAATATATTCAGTAGTTTTTTAAATAAAAATTAAAATAATAATTACACCTCTTATATGAAACGATCACGTGACCATGATATGAAACGATCACATGACCCACTTCAAAATGATATATGGCATCCATCTTGTCTCAAAATCGTGATTTTTAAAGTTCTTTTTAATTCATATTGAATGTTGTATCCGTCCTAAAATCACCTTATTTTTGCTTAAATTCTGTGCATGTACATACTGAAACAACGCAAGTACAATATATTTGAGTTTAAATGCTCATCCAAATTTGATTATTTCTACAACGAAGCCAATTTTTCACCCATGTAAAATGCAAACAGCAAAATATGTAGAATGTGTTGTGCCGTAAAAATTCTTTAACACAAAACACCTGTATTTCATTAACACAAAATCATTTAGTTCATGGAGTCTGCATAGCTGATATGAATGAAATATTCATTGATTTTACAAAGAGAAGGGCGATTTTTATCGATGAAGTTTTACGCATAGAGTTTAATTACTTGTAGCTCCATGGTCTTGAGATAAGATAAATTATTATAGTATTGTGATGAATGACATGAGTGGGAAATTATTTATGAATGAAATGCTGCTTTTATAGAGAGAGGCAGGCGTGTTATTTTGCTATGACGTCATTTGAATGAATTTCAGTTCCTTTCGATGAAGTTTTCAAATATACTAAATTATAGTAGTATTATGATAATTCTAAAATTATTACCGAGGAATATAGCACATTTTAGAGATGTTTAAACCAGGCAATTTATATTTCAATGCCGTCATTTGAATGAAGTTCATTTTTCTCGATGGAGGTTTAAGTTTTTAAATATAATAAATTAGTGTAGTATTGTGATAAGTTTTAAAATATTACCGAGGAATGCATTGCATTTTAGAAATGTTTAAATAAAATTGCATTTCAGTTGGAAAGTGTTTCATAATCAATGCTTTAAGCATGACTGATCTCTCTTGTTGTATATCTTACTGTAAAGCATTTACATATCGAGTTTTGCTACTCGCTCAATTTTAAAAGGAGGGGAGGAGGGTAATTTTTGTAGCTTTTTCTAAATCAATTTAAGCTATTTCTAATAAAATTAGGCTGAGATCGCAGGAGGTGGCATGTTAATTTTAAAGCATTTTGTGTCATATGGAATGAGAATTATTATTATTACACCCCATTTTCCCATCCTTGGGGGTGAATTTTTCCATCCAAAATTTCCCCGTTATCCTATCCGGGGGTAAATTATCACTCCGATTCAGTTTGGTTCTCTATTGTAGTCGATACAATAAGTGCGCAAGGAGTCAGCCTTTCAAGTCACCAGGGTTTTTCTAGAAGCTCTAGAAGAACATAAATTGTTAGTCACGTTAAAAAATTATATATGTGATGTTAATTTATAGTACTATTTTCATGCACTCTGGAAACGTCTGATGTCATTTGCATGTCATTGGTAACGACATTTATTTTTAACACTTTACAACAAAGTTGAAAAGTGTTTATGACTTTGTTCATTCTGTCTGTCTGTCTGTCTGTCCGTTAGCACGATAACTGCCGTAAAAATGACTTAATCAAAATGAAATTTTAGTATGTTGTTCAGATGGTCTATAGGACCTATGGGGATATAAATAAATAATATCACCCAATTAGTTTTGGATTGAACCCGAGTTGAAAAAATGAAATACATTGAGCCCTATGGGACCTAATTTTTCAAACATTTTTTGAACGGATATAAAATTCACAAATTGCTTCGAAAATTTTAGAAAATATTTTTAAACGAAGCATATTATTATTTCTACAACGAAGCCTATTTGTCACCTAAGTAAAATGTAAACAGCTAAATATGTAGAATGAGTTGTATTAGAATTGCTGTATTTCTTTAACACTAAATCATTTAGTTCATGGAGTCTGCATAGCTGATATGAATGAAATATTCATTGATTTTACAAAGAGAGGGACGATTTTTTTCGATGAAGTTTTACGCATAGAGTTTAATTACTTGTAGCTCCATGGTTTTAATTTTTAAATAAAATAAATTATTATAGTATTGTGAAGAATGACATGAATGGGAAATTATTTATGAATGAAATGCTGCTTTTATAGAGAGAACCAGGCGTGTTATTTTTTCTATGACGTCATTTGAATGAATTTCAGTTGTTTTCGATGAAGTTATCAAATGTAATAAATTATCGTAGTATTATGATAATTCTAAAATTATTACCGAGAAATGTATCACATTTTAGAGATGTTTAAACCTGGCAATTTATATTTCAATGCCGTCATTTGAATGAAGTTCATTTTTTTCGATGAAGGTTTAAGTTTCCAAATATAATAAATTAATGTAGTATTGTGATAAGTTTTAAATTATTACCGAGGAATGTATTGCACATTTTAGACATGTTTAAATAAAATTGCATTGAAGTTGGAATGCTGCGTTTCATAATCAATGCTTTAAGCATGATTGATATTTCTTGTTGTATATCTCACAGGAAAACATTTATATGAGTTTTTTACTATCTCAATTTTTAAAGAGGGGAGGGTGATTTTTGTGAAGCTGTTTCTGATAAAGTTAAGCTGTTTCTAATAAAACTAGGCTGAAGTAAAAACAGTGGTACTAGATTGCAGGAAGTGGCATGTTAAATTTAAAGCCTTTGTGCGATATGGAATGAAAACTATTTTTATTCGCAGTAGTATCTATTGCCCTATTTCATCAACTAAAGAACTCAATATTTATAAAATTAACACGAACGAATTTCCCGGCGCTTTTGGGTACCTAAATTGCCCGCTGAGTAAAAAATACAGAAATTGATAAATTCACCCAATTTCCGAATCGCCTGTTTTGAACCAAAATCAGTTTCATAGCTCCGTTTTAAACATGTGTAATCATGCCAATTGCACGACGATAGCATACTACATCCTTAATGAGCTCCTTTGATTGGCGTTAAATAAGCCCGTTGAAGTGAAATTTCCGTTTTTATGTTCAGTTTTCGTTTTTAAAAGTTTTGGTTCACAAGTTAGATTTTCGTAAGTTACCATTCACTTCGTATTCAGCATTTTTCTGCAATTGTTTACGTGTTGGTGCTAACAAAAAAATGTTTGCTGGTTTGCTGGTATGCCAGTGGTTTGTTGGAATAAATTTATTTTGAAGCTGAAAGTAAGTAACATTTCATATGCTATTTTCAAAAGTTTATGATCAATTTAAGTCGAAATTTTATAGCACATTTATCACATTGAAAAAATTATGTATTCCCCAAATTGAAAATTTGTCCTTAAAATCCACAAATTAAAAAAATGCTATAGCTATAGCACTCAATATCAAGCCCTAATGTCTAAGGCATTGTTTGCAGAACACTTTTTTTCGTTTTATTAGCATTTGGAAACTGTCTTCTAAATTAAATGGGAATTTAAAGAGAAAATTTTGGCTTGAAATGTGTATAACCTGTAAACTAATTCGAACAAAAAACCTCAACGAGGTGTACGTTCCCCAAGTGTTCATCTGCACTATACTGAATTTCACGGATGTCAAAACTTTTGATTTTCCATTACAGACGATATGCACATAAACATCTTCTTTAATTATGCAAGATTATACAGCAGCCTTCAATGTTTACTAGTATGAATGTATAATAACATTACAGCAAACTTACGCGCTTTAAAACATTGGAGCAAAATCATTTATTAATGACGTGTAACTCAAATTCTAACCCCATATGTAATGCTTTGGAGAATTTTGATAATTTATTTGGTGTGCTTAATCATATAATCCTTGATCGGAAACGAGCATTTTCAAATTACAATTAGAAATATTTCCCTTACTACTGGTAAATGGTTGAAATGTTAATTAATTTACTACAAACAATTTATACATTCATCAATTTTGGATTTTGCGTTAGTCTAATCAATTTGCTTAAGCAATTACATTTTGAATTATATATTTACTTTTCCCATTTAATTATATACTCAAATATTGGTAATAAAATTATATACATGTAAATTTAGAATATAATTATTGCTTTGATAGAAAAATAAACTGCATTTTATTTTAAATTTCGCTTATATTATGTTCATTATTTAACCAGTTTATTGTTTTTCACATTTTTTCTGGTTTTTTTTTATTAATTCTTATTAAGTTTTTTGTATTGTACATATTTCGCATTTTTATTTTGTTTAATTTCTTATTACTTCATTTCGTTGATGCTTCAATGTTAAGGAAATATAAAATTTCGAATAAATTTTGAACTTTTCGCTCGAATTTCAAAAAATTCTATCTAGTTCAACATATTTCGTTAATAAAGACATCGATCTTAGGCACATGACAGACAAGCAGACATCACTTTAAACGTAGTCAAAACGTGTTTAGGAGGTCATAAAACATATATTTGCATCAAGATCTTGAAATCGAATATTTTCGTAAAAACAACTCTATGTACAATTCGTAAAAACACCAACTATTTTTTATAGTATAGGAGCATAAAAGTAATTGATAACAAAAGCACAATTTCTTAATGTATATTTCTAAAAATAAAATTATTTTATCTTGATATTGTTTGCAACATTTTTCTTATAAAACATTATTGGAAAACACGTTTCAGGTTTAAAGTTTACAGGTTTAAAGTACTTTATAACAGTTGACCATTTTTAAACAATAGCTGATTTATTAAACCAAGTCTTACTTTATTGCCGGTCCTAGTTAAAAAACAAACTACTTGTATTAGGTTCAAAATACAGAGGTTTAAAGTATTTTATAACAATTAAGCATTTTCAAATCATACCCATTTATTAATTCCCGTCCGACTTTACAGCCGGTCCTAGTTGAGAAAAAAACTACCTGCACTGTATATATATATATATATATATTATATATATATATATATATATATATATATATATATATATATATATATATATATATATATATATATATATATATATATATATATATATATATATATATATATATATTTATATATTACTGAATAATTATAGTTTCTGCTAATTCTAACTTTCAGGCAACAACTGATTGCAACTGAAAACAGTGGTGTTTAATTGACAACACATAAAAAATATTTAATCATCTAAAATTCGTTATGAAAATCCAATGTCTTTTAATATTACTAGCACGTATGCATCCTGGAGCTTCAGCAACACGACTGGCGTTAAATATTGCAGCAAATCATCATTTATCGTTGCTCCGTGGTTGTTAATACAATCCTAACAGAATTTTCAATTCACTGGATACTTTCGCTAACTTATTTAGTGTGCTTAATCATTTCATTCCGATGCAGAAATGTGTCTTTTCCCGTTGCAATTAGAAATGTTCGCACCTCATTATGGGCTTATCAAGTAAGTCTCAGTTATTTCCCCCTAAACAACTTACAGGCATATACTATTTTGGAGAAGACGATGTTCGGAATGAACATGAAATGATGGAAATAGATTCAGTCGTAAAATTTAATAGAACTCTTTAATAAAACTCTCGGAATATGAATAATTTACTGGAGTGTATATAGAGGAGCAAATTTTGTCCTATGGTGCAATGTTAAAAAAATCTGAAGTGGGCAACACATGACTTTCCTTATATAATGCAATGAATTTACTACTTTTATAGTTAAAAAAATGTTATTCTTATAGTATATACTTATACTCTTTCCAAGATATTAAATTTTCTTCAATTAGTCGTCATTTTCATTGATTTAGCGTCATTTTTATCAATTTGGCGAGATTTTTGTTAATTTGGCAACAATTAAAAATGTCGCCAAGTTGGCGAGATTCCGCCAAATTTGTCGCCAAAATCTCGCCAAGCGTTACGGACGGAGAAATAAGTTATTCTTACAGCAGATAAATGACTATTGGCGTTCAAATAAAAAAGTATTACTCAAAGTATTTTTTTTCATGAATGGAACGAGCTAGATCCACGAGAATGATGTCACCAAATTTATTGCATGGCATTACATATGAAAAGTGAACATGTTTCTCAATAGAAATTTGTTTTTATTTTATATAACTTTTTGATATAATGTTTTGAAAAATGTGCAATATCTCGAGAGCGGTCCATGTTAGCGTTCTAAAATTTATGCCAATCATTTTCTAATGAAAAATTACATAAGAAATGTCTATTATCGTAACTTTATTTGCGGCTTTGATTTTTTGACTATTTTTTCAAAATTTCACTCGAAAATATAGGGGTGTTCTGAACATTCGATTGCGTATGAAAACAATGAACTTCCAGTGTTTACGGATTGTGATTTTTGTACCAAATTTCGTTCGAATCGTTCCATTCTTTCGTCAGTTATCGTCTCCAAAGGCTCACTGACACACACACACACACACACACACACACACACACACACACACACACACACACACATACACTTTCACACACACACACACACACACACAGACATCACTTCAAAAATGTTTGATTCGTGATCAGGGATGCTTGAAACGTGCTCTCCCGTTGAAAACTCGAATTCGAATTTTCGACCCCATCACAATATTTTCCTTATACATTATGTATATAAGGAAAGTAAAAATATGAAAATTCAAATAGATTTTGAAATTTTTGCTCGGTTTTAAACTAATTCTACCCAGTTCTACATTTTTTTCATAATAAAGCCGAATATAAAGTTTCGTAACAATCACTCATTAATATTCGTGGCTGCTATCTTGTACACAAAATATCGATTACAGACATCAGACAGGCAGACGGATACCACTCTGAAAATAGTCAAAATGCGTTCAGGAGGTCTTTAAACATAAATTGACGTCAAAATCTTAATAATTTTTGTAAAAACAATGCTTTCAAAATATTATGTATGAGAAAGTAAAAAATGAAATGTTCTGATAGTCCGTTTATTTAACAAAATGTTAACATTTTTTTGAATAAACGGATTTGTTTTGTTACTTTGTTTTACTCTCTCATTTAAATTTTGTGTTATTTGACATTTACATAATTGCATAAGTTCTATGTCACATTCTTATATTCAGAAGTTTGTGTGTTCATATTTTGTTGAACGGGTGTTTCGATGTCCAATATCAATTTATCATGTTGAAGGTTGAAATCTCAGGTTGATATACAAACAAGAAATGTATAAAGGAGATTTCAGGAGGTGATGACAAATGGTGGTACATTTTATTTTTGACGCATTATTAAGCATTTTTAATCATAATTATATACTGCATACTTATATTGCATACTTATATATTGCATACCTATATATAGCATACTTATGCATTGCATACTTATGCATTGTATACTTATGTACTGCATACATATATTTCATACTTATATATTACATACTTTATTGCATACTTTATTGCATATTTATTTCGTGCATTCATTCGATTTATTGTAAAAACGAAACATGTCATCTCCAGAAACGGAGATGGAATTTCTGAGTGGTATCCCATACACCTATTTGGATGTTATACCAAAACCGTATCATCTAAGCTTTATTTATTGCCAATATTGAATACTAAATGTTTCTGTGAGACTAAAAGGCACCATATGCTGTTTTTGATGTTTACGACGAAAAAAAGTGCAGATTTTTAGTCGCCGTTTTAATCCGGTATGTTAGGACAATTTTTGATCTTTGGGATAATATTAAAAAGACTTGGTTTTACATTATGATTTTCACCTCTTGAAGCGTTTGTTAATAAATTCATGTAATTTTAATCATAATAATATAGAGGTGTGAATAAATGATAATTTAATTTTAAAGTTTAAAGTGTGGGTGTTAATGTATAGTGTTTTTATTTAATGACTATGTTAAGCAACTCGTGCAAAGGGGTAATGGTGGGTTTTAAAGCCGCGATAGCTATGTACAGATATTACGATAAGCGACCACTTTAATTAAGATTATAATTTGATCCACAAAATATCATTCATTTGAAACGTAAATCCAATTTATATGTTTTATCACCATAGTTTTAAGGAAATTTTTTGAATAGGAATAGCGAAAAAGAATGAAAACCAATATTCATTTTACTTCCAGACCTCATCTTGAATTTAATGCTGAATTAATACCAGTTATCATCTGAGCTCTATCTATGGCAGATAACGAAACATGAATATTTAAAGAAAAATTTAAATTTTTGAATTGAATTTGGCATCGTAAGGACAGGGAGTTGCAATCCTTGGAGAATCCCTTAGGTCCCCTCCAGAATGTATAGCTTAATAAGTATCAGACTATATCCAAGTTATTTATAACCAATCCTGAAAAATAGATGTCATAAGAGCCAGGTATTCGTACTTCCAGGTATTCGTCAACGATGCTAGATCGATGGGGATGAACAATATCGTCCATAAGGAGGAAATCAAGACCAACTGCTGCCGCTTAGAGTCAGGCAATGGGGTCTAGGACTTCATCCCAATACCGCAGAGCCGTAAGAGAACCGCCTTTAAAGATGTGCACCTCTGTGCGATATCCCATTGAAATTCCACCCTACACCTGGACGCTTCCACCTCTGAATGCGTGATGTTTGATGACGTACTTGACCTGATTGCGTGTGCCTCGTTCTCTCCAGACCCTTACAAGCTAGGGGCGCGGCAGTCCAGTGTTTAGCGGGAGGGAATCGCACTCAGTCGGCCCGGGCTCGATTCCCGCCACTGCCAAAACTGCCACCGTGTTCATGCGGAGTACGATCACGTTACACATGTAGGTCCATAAATCCTTCCAAGAGGTTGGTGGTAGGAAAGGAGTAACGGTCCCTGTGGATGCCTCTCCCACTGGGCTCCGGTCTAAATTGGGTGGCACTTACCGGCCGTCCAAATAAATACCTGATACATTTCTGGTAGGTCTGACGGTCTGGATCGAAGAAGAAGACCCTTACACGCTTATCATCTGATTTCAGGGCAAATCTGGACTCGTCCTTGAACAGGACGTTATACCAATCTGAGACAATCCAATTGACATGTTGACGACGCTATTTAATCTTGCCCCTCTGGCTTGGACGGTTAGTGCAACACAAAATCGTTGTACTCCCTTCCCCGTGATACTTCCCATGGGCATACAGTCCCGTCACATGGAGCCTTCGGCGCACGGAACTGGCATATATTGTCTTAAAAGGTGCCGCTGCAACAATGGATGTAACAGACTTGGGGGTCGCTCGTCGAATCCATTTGGCTACTATTGCAATATACCGATCATCAGAGGGGTGGTAACCCTTGGACGACCGGGAACAGATCTCCGGACAACTGTTTGACTTGTTTGGAATTGTTTCCATAATCGAGAAATTACCGAATGATAAATGCCAAAGAAAATAACGACATCTTTGATTGATTGTCCTGCTTCAATGTGTCCGACAGCACGCCAGAGCTCACTATTTGTCATTCGTCTTCATTCAGCCATAAAAATACGAAAATCATCAAAAATAATCCTGTAAAAGTTATAAACACTTCGTATCAGAATGTAAATGCAGATCCTCAAACCCTTCAGAATGCTGGCGTCTTCAACGACTACCTAATTAGCATATATTTGGATTGTTAATCCCAACTGGCTGTATCATACGATATTTGCATCTACACCCGCAGCGATTTTCAACCACACAAATTCAAATACACTTTCGAAAAATGAATAATTCGAAAATTTTCATTGCATGTTGAACTTTTGGAAGTCAGAGTATGTATGCATATATATATATATATATATATATATATATATATATATATATGTGTGTGTGTATATATATATATATATATATATATATATATATATATATATATATGTATATATATATATATATATATATATATAAAAATTATTTTCTTGTCCCATTGGGTGATCGTTATTTAATATTTATCCCGCAAGTGTTGTGGTTGACCTGTCCACCGTTGACAATTCTGTGGAAATGCTAGACATTTATGTTAGATATGTCGCATTGTAACCCGAAAGTTGAGCGAATGTTATGTTGTCTCTGTTTCCTGCTCTTATTTTTTTATTCTTTTTGTTTTTTCAGCTCTTTTTAGAGAGTCGTGCGGTCTGTATCGAGAAGAAAAGAACGTTGGCAGAGTGTTAGAGAACTGCTACAGGTGTATCATTGTCTGATCCAGCAAATTGTCGGTGTCTGCTAGACCGTCGACTGCGTGCGAAAATTCATTTCTACATGATTCCCCTGACGCAAAACCATCCACTCCTGCAGCTAAAATAGGCTCTTCAATATAGACAATGGCTTGCCAACTGGCAACAAGTCGTGTTTCTCGATGAATTCCGTTTCAATTTGGGGTACAGAGATGGCCGCATCCATGTCAGACGCTATAGCGGTGAACACCAAATTCCGAAGTGCGTTACCCAACGCCATACTAGACGAACGACATATACATACATATATAATACAAAAAACGATTTGGCGGTAATTTGCTGAATATTTCAGAAATGAAGCTGGAGTTTACACGAATGCCTTTAACTGCGGCTTTACTGTTAGTTTTCTGAATTCATCAACAATGCAGCTGAAAAAAATGAGCAAATATTGCAGAATGTTTTACTGTGTACTGAATCCGTATCAGTCATCATTCAAGCTCTTTCTACAGCATTTTGCTAGATGCTTCAAAACAGAATTTTGCTGAAAAATAATAGTTTCGTAAAATTTTGTCACCAAAATATATTTGCCACTAAAATTATCGAATGTTAACATATATCAATATAAATAAATTGGTATTACGTCTGATTTCAAATAAAAAATATTAAGCACACAACTTTGATAGAAGGTCTTCTATTAAATTTCTTATAAGACGTACAAAATGGAAAACGACCAAAGTGCTTTTGAGCTCCGTTAAAAAATATTTTGTTTTTTGTGTATTTTCCTTAATCCGTTAAAAATATTTTATGTTTTTTGTGCATTTTCCTTAATCCGTTAAAATATTTTATGTTTTTTGTGTATTTTCCTTAATCCGTTAAAAATATTTTATGTTTTTTGTGTATTTTCCCTAATCCGTTAAAATATTTTATGGTTTTTGTGTATTATGCTTAGATAATCGAATGTTCATTTACTAATTGTATTTATGCAAATTTGTCATCTTTACTGGTCTATATATGAACGACCCTTTTTACTTTCCATGTAGTGATGAAGAGCGTATTAACGCTCGAAAGCGCTCTGGTCTTTTTCCATTGTGTACGTCTTATAAGAAGTTTAATAAAATACCTTCTACCAAAGTTGTGTGCTTAATCTTTTTTATATATCAATATGTTTAAGTACCCATAGTATCAATGCCCAGTGTCAATGAGGAATCTGCGTTTTATAACATCTGTGTCATCTCTCTTGAATAATGTAGAGATTGGACAAGGAGAGTTAATCAAATAATTTTTGGGTCAATCCATAGTAAGTTACATGTAACCAACTCACATTTTCAATAAACAAAAGCTTTTTACAGTGATTTATGTCCAGTTAAATTACCTCAAACCTACAAGTCAAATACTTCAAATATTTTTTAATATTACCTGTATTTATTCGTAATAGAGTTATAGCAACTGGACCTACAATCTGCACCGTATCAAGATTATTTATAATTACATCGTGAATGTGACTCCAATTCCAACATCATTTGTAATGCTACCAGAAATTCGCTAACTTATTTAAAGCGTGCTTAATCATTTAATTCTGATTCGGAAAAGATACTTTTCCCGCTACATTTAGCAATGTCCAATCAGACGACTTTCGCTCTGTTTCCGCGTTTAACATCTAATCAAGGAAATTAAAAATATAACTCCTGTCACATCCATGGGATTTATCGTAGAAATCTCAATTAATTTCCAGCAAGCGCATTAGGCATGTTTCAATTTCAATAACGACGCACTTTTAATCAATTTGCTTAATTATTTTATGTGGTTTCGGTTCATTTAGTCTCTGTACATCGGAAACATTGGCAATACTATATATAGGGTGTCAATGAAAGTCGTGGATCAGGAAAATAACTCGAGACGTATTAGGGTTACTGTATATATTTTTAACAGATATATAGGAGACCACGATAGACTACAACAGACTACACGACTTGACAGCTTTAGGGGGGATGCCCACTTTTTAAGGGGTACGGAGGATATTTAGTTGTATTGATAGAGATAGGGATAAAAGTTACTTTCTAATTACACTGTAAAACATTTGCAAACATGATGCTGAAAGTTTACAGAGGAATCATCTGTATTCTTCTTCGATCCAGACCGTCCGACCTATCAGAAATGTATAAAGTATCTGTTTGGACGGCCGAGAAGTGCCACCCAATTTAGACCGGAACCCATTGGGAGAGGCATCCACAGAAACTGTACCCTCCTTACCCTACCATCAATCTCTCGGAAGGATTTACTGACCCACATGTTTATGATCGTACTCCGCTTGAACGCGGCGGCAGTTTTGACAGTGGCAGGAATCGAACCCTGGCCGACAGAGTACAATTCCCGCGCGCTAACCACTGACCTGTAGTGTCTAAATCAGCTGTATGTAATAGGAAGTAAGGTTCCTAATAGTTATATACACCCAAATGCTAAAATTCATGGGACAGCAGTATACGCATTCACAAGTAGCGCTCGCATCGCGTTAATAAGGTATAAAGAGTCACATGGTTGTCAGTGTTGTCTGTCAGGCTCTTGAATGTCTTGTGTAACGTTGAATAACGTGATAATGTCCACTCGACGGGAATTAACCAAGTTTGAACGTGGAATGATAGTTGGAACTCTACGCATGGAACATATCGTTGTTGAGACTTTGAAGATTTCTCACTCGACAGTGCAAGTGTGTATCCACAGTATCTTATGGAAGGCATTACCTCCCACAAGAGACAGATCACTCGCGGTCACGTTTTCAGAATGATCGAGACCAGCGACGTCTGTGCATAAGCGTCTGTGCTAACAGGCGAACCACACTGCGTCAACGGACTACCACAGTCAATGAGTGGCGTACTACGAGTAGAAGTGTATCTGTGAGGTCTGTGCAGCGAAATTTGGCGCTGATGGAATAAGGCAGCAGAAGTCCGACACGAATGCCTTTACTCACAGTACATCATCGGATTTTATGGACTTAGGGTACCCCAATAAAGATGGGATGTTCCAGATTGATAATGCTTTGTAACACCGGCCCCATATTGCTTGCTATTGGTTTGAGAAGCATTCTGCACTGTTCCAATACATGATTTAGCCACCTAGATCGCCAGGCATGAACCCCTTGGAGCATATCTAGGACATGATCGAAAACACCATTAGTGCCCACATTCCAGCCACTACCACCACCAAGCAGTTATGGGCTGCTATCGAGACAGCATGGCTGAACATTTCTCCTGGAGATTTCCACCGTCTAGCGCAGTCCATGCAACGTCGAGTTGCTGCATTTCACCGAGCTGAAGGAGACCCAACACGATACAAGATTGGCATCCCATGGAATTTGCCACTTTATTGTATATAAACGCAGAAATAACGTTTCAGCAGACGGTAATTACCTAAATATTTCAAAAGTGAATCTGAAATTTTCATAAATGTCTGTAATTGAAGCTTTTCTGATAGTTTTTCCAAAATTATCAACAATGTAGCTAAAAAATATGTAGAAGTGTAGAAAGCCCAGACCACACGACCAACCCAAAGGCTAATGGTAGCTTTCTTCTAAAAAATATGTGTAAAAGTTGCAGAATATTTTACACTGATATGTGAGCTTTCCAAAATTAGTACTCAGGATACATTTACACATGCAATAGTGTGAATGTTTAAACATAGGAAAATACGTAGATTCATCTTTTTACACGCGTACAAGCAAGCATCTTTGCTGAAAGATTTTTTTTTGTATTATATATACAGTTGTTACCGCAAGCGTTTGCTTGTATGTGATCAAGAGCCTTCTCGTAATGGGTGTCGACATCAGTGAATGTAAAACACTTTTTATCCGACTGCACTAATATCAATCACCATTGTTTTAAACACTTCATGACTTATATAACAATAATGGACTTGATAGGAAAAATCCCCATCCTAGCCTTTTTTCCTTTTAATTTGATATAGGATATTTCATCATATGTAACGTTTTACCTTTCACCTGGCATCATCCTTTTATAGTATCTCATCTGGTTTCTTTTTATTTTTTCAGGAGCCATTGCAAAGAATCGAACCATGTATCTTCCTACAGACCAGCTGACTCTCTACCGTTGTACTACTTGAACGGAATTACAAGTTCTTACCGTTTGAGTGGGCTCTACAACTTTACAAGCATTGCAGATATCACAATTTTGAATATCCTACCACTTTTTGGCTGGTATTTATTGCCGCAATTGTCTGAAACGCCATTTGTTTACTCTTGGTGATGATTCCTAGTAATAAGCAAATGTTCTACAACATTGTAATAACATTCTTTCGTCTATCTCACTTTGTGTCAAAGCTCGTTGCTTCAACTATTTAAGGGAGAGAAGCGCTGCGATCTATTTTATTTGATCAGGCATGGTCACTTTATACAGATATAACTAATGCTTACACTGACGGCTCTTTCTTGACAAAGTTATTGGGGTTCTTAACTTTTCTAGAAACCTTATATAGTCAATAGACAAATAAATAAATTAAATTATTTTTTTCTACGGTGTAAATGCTTTAAACATGTTATATGCTTGTAATGTAGATGTTTAAAAGTGAAATATTTTTCAAATATGTTTGACGAAATATTTTGTCATTTTACCCTCTATCTCATGATATAAATGTACTTGTTTAAATATTAGGGTATATCAGAAGTAAGAATTATTTACTATTCAGTTTCACGGAGGAAAATAAATATATTGCGTTCTCTTCTATTTATTAAGCTAATAATATAGATTTATAAATTTCTTACACATAAAATATCCTACATATGGCTGTCTTCAGATGATTTCAGAACACTTATGAATGGAAATTGGAAAATTAGGCTATAACGAAAAGAGCATTTATTATATAAAATAATATAGTGATGGCAAAATTTTAGTAAAATGCGCATGGATGCAAATTAAAATAAGATGTGAACAATTAAGATAAATGTGCTGATATAATATTCAATGATAGAAACTAAGAGGCATATAATAAAGCCTAAATTAAAGCAGCAAAAAAAAATCTGATGTGGGCAACACATGACTTTCCTTATATAATGCAATAAATTTACTACTTTTACAGTTAAAAAAATGTTATTCTTTTAGTTGATACTTATATTCCTTCCAATGTATTGAATTTTCTTCAATTAGTCATCATTTTCATTGTTTAGAGTCATTTTTATCAATTTGGCGAAATTTTTGTTAATTTAGCAACAATTAAAAATGTCGCCAAGTTGGCGACATTCCGCCAAATTCGTTGCCAAAATCTCGCCACGCGTTATGGACGGAGAAATAAGTTATTCTTGCAGTAGATAAATGACAATTGGCGTTCAAATACAAAAGTATTACTCAACGTATCTTTTTTCATGAATGGAACGAGACAGATCCGCGAGAATGATGTCACCCAATTTATCGCATGATATTACATATGAAAAGTGAAAAGGTTTCTCAACAGTTAATATATTTTTTTAATTTATGTGATTTTTGAAAAATTTATTTAAAAAATGTGCAATATCGAGAACGATTCATGTTAGCGTTTTAAAATGTATGTCAAACGTTTTCTAATGAAATTACATAAGAAATGTCTATTTGCGTAACTTTATTAGCGGTTTTGATTTTTTTGACGATGTTTTCAAAATCTCACTCGAAAATTTAGGAGGGTCCTGAACATTCGATTGCATATAAAAACAATAGGCTTCCAGTGTTTACGGATTGTGATTTATGGACAAAATTCCGTTCGAATCGGTTCATTCGTTCGTCAGTTATCGTCTCCACAGACTCACAGACAAACACACACACACACACACATACATCACTTCAAAAATGTTTGATTTGTGATCAGAGATGCTTGAAACGTGCTCTCCCGTCGAAAACTCGAATTTGAATTTTCGACCCCGTCACAATACTTTCATTATACATTATGTATATAAGGAAAGTAACTAGAAAACATGCCGTCTGATATGACGTTAAATAGCCCTGAAATTCATTAAGGCGTATCATGAAATATCCATTTGCGCCTGGAATATGAAGCAATGGAACGCCAAAGGGAAAACAATAGATTAAACTAATGTAGCTAGTTCAGACTTATTTAGTAAAATTTATTTAGGCAGATCGAGTAGTGTGAGAAACGCGACGTTTAGTTATCAATCCATTGCGAGTAGAAGGACAAGCTGTTCCAGTTTGGATGTCGCCGCATAGCAAAGCACCAGACGCGAAGAATTATCTCTGGCACGAATTCTCTGATATTATCATCATTCTTTGATATTATTTCACTAACCACAATGGGAGTTTTAATTCTCGTTTGATAAGTTTATTTAGCCTAAATTTCTAATGCGAGATTTTGAAACACGTTTGAATTTGGACAGTTTAAGGGGTTGGACCAGATCTATAATTGCTTGGGCGATTTGGCAGTTTAGTGAGATATTTTGGAATTAAGTTTTCCCGGTTCTTAATTTTATTTTAGTTTATGGATTTTAGAATAGGAGTTATGCGGGTTTTGTTTATTCTAAATTTAGAACTGCTCCGGGGTCACTTGCGAGATTTATCCTTGCGATGATCACAGACTGGATGCCCAAGTCGAAGGACGCAACTGAATGGAACAGTGAATATTAGGGTTGAAAAATCAGTCAGGTAAACGTTTTACAAGAATTGTATTAAGTAAAAATACTCTGTCTGGATATAAGACCGCATTTTGATAAACATAACTCTAGAAATGTTGCTGTATCAGTAAACACGACAAGGCTGTGTTGCATTAAAAATGCATTTCGAGTGTAATGGGTGTCCCAAAAAGATTGAAACGCGCTTTAATTAGACTACAATTAAGACTACGTTAATGAAATATTCCTCCACTTAATTTTTAAAAAGTTACACTTTTTAAATTATTATACGATCTTAGACAAATCTGGTCAATCTGAAAATTTTTATTTTTAATGCAACAAGATCATTAAAATGCACCCAGCATATATGTATCTTTAAAGTTAAGCGAGTAATATTTAATTGAAAATTGAACATTGTGAATGGGGACTATATATCAAATTAGAAATGTAAATTTGTGAAATATCACAAAAAATATAAAACTGGATGATAATACATGGAATACCCAACCGCGTAGTGAGCACAACTGCTTTATTTGATATCTGTCTGTGTAATGATTTATTTAGACGCATTTGTGATAAAAAATGTTAACACATTTTAGCGTATTTTTTATTTAAACAATTCCCATGGTGAATTCATTTATGATCCCTATTTTCACTGATGAAATAACCTTTCACATGGTATGGAAAATTGGCATAAGTCAGAGTTTTTCCTTTATCAAAATTCAATTGATTTTTAAGGTACAGATATGCGGTATTTTAATGATCTTGTTACATTAAAAATTCAAAAATTCTGATTGACCAAATTTGTCTAAGGGGGCCGTATAAAAATTTAAACAGTGTAACTTTTTTAAAATTAATGGGAGGACTATTTTATTAACGTAGTCTTATTTCCTACTTTACTTTCAACATTTTTGCAATTTACATTGTCCACTTATCTCCAGCAGGTAAAGCATTAAAGCGCGTTTCCATCTTTTTGGAACACTCTGTATATAAGTGTATGTGTAATTAGAGAGTACTATATGTATATACCAGCTATGAATGAAGCATTCTCTCAGAGAAAATGAAAGTACAATCAAACGATCAGGTATCTTTAACTTTTTAAATTACGTTTGTATGGGGATTCTTAAGAAGAATGGTGTTTAAAATTGTTCTTTGATTTTCTATCGGATTTTTGGTATTCAGGTCATTTAAAAAAATAATCACCTTCAATAAATATGTCATCACACCTCTCCATCAGGGTTAAACCATTTATAATTCACGTTTTTATCAACTTAATTACTGTTCCGGATGTATAAAGTTTAAGAATAATTATTTAGCGTATTTCATAAAAACTTGATTTTTGGATAAGCTTGATAATTAATAATGACAATATTTTTAAAATCAATAATTAAATTGCGAGTTACTCTCTCCTCTCTTTAGTGTGTGATATACAATTTTATATCCTGAAATATTTTAGAAATTTGCAAATCATGTTTCAAATGCAGTGCAATTGGCAGATTCCTGCGAATGAACAGAATGCTATGTCTATGCAGATCACTCTATGTGGAGCAGTGTTAACGAAACAGTTATATAACGATACAAATATGCTGAAAACAAATTTGATGATAATAGAGTTGTATTAGCTGTATATAGCTGTCTGGATTATCAGGACAACAATAGCAAATCTTAGGTCTGAAGAGAGGCAGCTGCTCAATTTGTTGAATGAATTGGCAGATTCCTGCAGATGAACAGAATGCGATGTCTATGCAGATCACTCTACGTGGAGCAGTGTTAACGTAACCGTTATATCACGATACAAATATGTTGAAAACAAATCTGACAATAATAGAGTTGTATTATCTGTATATAGCTGTCTGGATTATCAGGACATCAATAGAAAATCTTAGATCTGAAGAGAGGCAGCTGCTCAATTTGTCGAATGAATTGGCAGATTCCTGCGGATGAACAGAATGCGATGTCTATGCAGATCACTCTACGTGGAGCAGTGTTAACGAAACCGTTATATCACGATACAAATATGTTGAAAACAAATCTGACGATAATAGAGTTGTATTATCTGTATATAGCTGTCTGGATTATCAGGACATCAATAGCAGATCTTAGATCTGAAGAGAGGCAGCTGCTCAATTTGTCGCATGAAAATGATTTCTACCAATGGCTTTCGGTGAATAGATAATGACTGCTAGTGCTAATGCAATGGTTATAAATGGATATTATATAAATGTCTACCACATTGTACAGATTATGACTGCACGTCTGGGCCTTTATTGCGTAATATTCAAGATAAAGTCGGCCCAAAAAAATACCAACACAGCTCGTGATTTTGGCTCCTGAGGCCTTACAGTAGTATCAAAAGTATCATTTGCCTCGGAATAATGGCTGCTATGAATATACGTTTGCAGAAAACGCTTTTTTCATATTTAGTTACTCATTATTTGCGAAAATTAAAATAGCAATACCTATATGTTTTCTTGTTTCATAAGATTCCCTATGTCGACATTATACTAAATATAGATCTGTGTGCGATTCCGAACATAAATGCTGTAGATACACCGAATAAACCATTCGGGGACCGTCTCTATATTTAAGGTAGTAAAATGAAGGTCACATATACTCTACAGTTATATCCATTTCTATTTTGTTCATATGTCACATTTTTACTTTCCTTATATACATAATGTATGAGGAAAGCATTGTGACGGGGTCGAAAATTCGAATTCGAGTTTTCGACGGGAGATCACGTTTCAAGCATCCCTGATCACGAATCAAACATTTTTGAAGTGATGTCTGTGTGTATGAAAGTATGTGGGTGTGTCAGTGAGTCTGTGGAGACGATAACTGATGAACGAATGGACCGATTCGAACGAAATTTGGAACAAAAGTCACAATCTGTAAACACTGGAAGTCTATTGCTTTTATACACGATCGAATGTTCAGAACCCCCCTAAATTTTCGAGTGAAATTTTGAAGAAATCGTCAAAAAATCAAAACTATTAATAAAATAAATAAAATAGACATTTCTTATGTAATTTTTCATTAGAAAACGATTGACATAAATTTTTAAACGCTAACATGAACCGTTCTCGAGATATTGCACATTTTTCAAAAAAATTATCAAAAAGTCATATAAAATAAAACAAAATATATTTCCTATTGAGAAACATGTTCACTTTTCATATGTAATACCAAGCGATAAATTTGGTGACTTCATTCTCGTGGAACAAGCTCGTTCATGAAAAAAATACTTTTAGTAATACTTTTGTATTTGAACGCCAATAGTCATTTATCTGCTATAAGAATAACTTATTTCTCCGTCCATAACGCTTGGCGATATTTGGGCAACGAATTTGGCGTAATGTCGCCAACTTGGCGACATTTTTAATTGTTGCCAAATTTACAAAAATCTCGTCAAATTAAGAAAAATGACGCTAAATCAATGAAAATGACGACTAATTGAAGAAAATTCAATATCTTGGAAATAATATGAGTATCTACTATAAGAATAATATTTTTTTAACTGTAAAAGTAGTAAATTCATTGCATTATATAAGGAAAGTCATGTGTTGCCCACATCAGATTTTTTACTAATGTATTTTATCCAAATACTTGTGGGGTCCAGTGCACGAGAATTTTAAGGGCAGCATAATTTATATTAACCATTAATAAGTTAATATTAAAGACGGTTTATCGAAACCACAAAATTTAGTTCTTTCAGGGTAGAAAATTAATTTTATTTAAAGTTAGTTAAAAGCCATTAGCATTTTATACGAATCGCACAAAATATAATTTTAAATATCTACTTAGATTGATTAAATTATAAATTCTATAATGTTTCTCTGATAACAGACTTAATTTCTCCTAGAATGCAAATGAATGTCACATTAAAAGAATAAAATATATTAACACATTTTTATTCGTACTTGATCAATTTTGTTTTGAACTTATTAAACTAATGACAAAACTTAAAATACTACAAATACAGACAGAGAAGCTGAATAATCGTTGATTTGATGCAATTTAAATATAATTGCTAACATATACATAAAATTTTGAATCTCCATAAGTTGTTCCCCGTCAATAATTTCTTGAATGCGTTAGGACATAGAATCTATCAGGCTATGGATAAGGTCGGTATCCTGAAGTAATTACCACTCTACATAATAGGATTTCCAAAACTAACTCTCTCTATCATTTTATAGAATCGCTTACATTCAAACATATCTATAGATCATATAATTATAGAATTTGCATAATATGTTTTTACGGACATCGTTATGACTATTAAATACAATTAACAAGTCGAATGTAATTTAAAAATATACATTATTAATTTTTGCTTAATTATATAGCTCAAACCTGTTGAGAAATTAACCGCACGAAATTTCAATTATGTAAATTTAGTCATTGTCTACAGATTTTTCTAGGTTTAAGGTATTTCTCACAATGAAAAGAACAAATGTATTTTTATTAATTTGCAATTTCATTACTTATTGTTATTATTTTTGATTGATAAAGGAAATTCTAACTTAAATTCAATTTATATAAAAAGATTGCAGTATAATATAAAACGTAATTTTTATATAAATAGAAACTGACATAACAGATACGAATCTAAGCGGAATCAACTTTCAAGTTTGGCATTGCACCTTAAATTATAAATTTTTGCTTAACACAAATACTGTAACAATATCAGATCACTCGTTAAACAAATGCCAAGAGTCCAAAGTTTGCATTGTACTATATTTCTATTTTTGTACAGATTTCATATAAAGAATTTGGATTTGGCGAGATTTGGCGAACACCATATTTCATGGCGCTGATTTTGATCGCCAAAAAGTTGGCGGATTGCGCAAAGATTCCTTATACCGAAGCTGTTCAAAAACTGCATCCTTTTGCAGCTTTTTGGGGTACTCAGCCAAAAACGTGGAGGAACAGCTTCGGTACACGGTCCTCAAAACGCTGCATGATAGATTGATTGATAGCTGATTCGAAGCTAATTGATAGATGCCCCCCCCCCAAAAAAAAAACTAAAAAATGCAGATTTTAATAAAGATCTGCATTTCTGCATTTCTATAAGGACTGAAAGGACTGAATTGCACACGTAAATTTTCGTCAGTGTGGAATCAATTGTCAACATTTAACTCCGTTTCTATCCATATTAATTTTTTAAAGATGAATTTCATAATTAATAAATAATAAATATTATTTTGAAGCTGTGAAATTGCATATATTTTGTTTGAACTATTAAATATTTAACCTATTTAACATTAGGAGCTCCAAATTTTATGTAGTCACAACTCCCCCTACGGTTTGAGTAAAATATGTGAATTTCTGAATTTCATATGAAGTCGGGTTGTTTTAATTTAGAGAATCATAATCTGTTGTTAAAGTGTGTGTTGTCCTTTCAAAAATCGACTTGGAGCAGATGTTAATATAAATATGACCTCTTATGCAAATTAGTTTCTCATTTATTTTTAGAATGCACTAATAATGAGTCATATGATATATGCAGTTCTACTGCAAGACTGGTAGATCCAGAATAACAAGCGGTGTTCGTATTTTTTACCTACTGTACATTGGAATACATAAAAACTTCCGAAGCACACTAATTTTGGGTGTAGCCATTTAGAATTATTTTTGTCCACTAAGCGGGGGCTTAAAAGTAAGGAATACGTAGCTGCCGACGTACACTGGGCTTGAAAACGAAGACAATTTAACGTGTATTCTCTGGTTGCATACCTGTACTGCAGGCGCCACGCTGTCAACAGCTATAACAAGAAAGCTGTTGCAAGTTAAAAGCATTAAACAAAGCGGCTTGGTTAGTCGCAGAAGACGGGTACGATCTGGTACAAACTTGTCAAGTACCCAAATAGTACTTGCGGCGTAGTCACGTCTACTCCCGCGAAAAGGACGACTAAACTTTTTAGTATAATTTTTACAAGTTTTTAGTAGACGTAGGAGCTTATTCAGTAGAATGCCACTTTCTTAGGTGCTATATTTCAACATTTTGCGGTTGAAACGTGTTTGCTTTAAAAATGTAATTTCCATGAAAATAATACACTTTCTCTTAATAATGTTTTATTTTAACGGTATTTTAAACATACAGAATTCGTCTGTAGGATGCCCCCCCCCCCCAAAATTTTGAATCAACTCACATTACAGAGAAGAACATCCATGGACCGGCTAACAGCAAACCAAAGTAGTATTATAGTCAATGGTGGGATATTCTAGAGATATATATTGTGTTTAAATCGTTACAAATGACAATTTTCCTAACTCCATATCTGAAGATACCATCCATTTTACAGTCAATGCTTGTTTACATTTATACGATTTCTCACAAGAGATCATTTAAACCGCTTGATTTGCCAGAAGGACAGGAGTGCGAACTATATTGCATTGAAGTTACAGAGCATTAAATTTCAAAGCCTTCGTCACTAGGTACCGCGAATTGCAGATTTTGAAGGGATGTTAATTAGACTTTGTGAAACTGCCGTGCGTCAAGAAGATGTGGAATCGATTGAACTGTGCGCAAGCGATGGTTTCGGTAATCAGTTTGAATTAGATAACATTAACAGTATTGCTAAATTTTTAAAATGTTTGTTTACTTTTAGGTGAATATTTGTACTTTTTCGAACTATATACATTTAGAGAATATATTATATATTTTCGCAAAAAATTTTGAATTCAAGATTTCGATGGCGATATATGTTTCTAGGCACCTTCGAAAAATTTTAAATATTTTTGAAGAAATGCCCGTCTGTCTGTCTGTCTGTATTCCTGTAGTCGATTTCTTGTATACACGATGGCGGCCACAAATATTAATGGATTTTCACCAAACTTTAAATCCGGTTTTGTTATTAAAGAGGTTCGGGACCCTTAAAAGTGCCATAAACAGGATTTATTTTCATGTTTCACGTTTTATTTTGTATCTCTTCTCATATACGTTGATAATACTTAAAAAAATTATGGCTAATAAGTGAGTACCTGAAGAATATATGATAATTTTTTCAATAAGGTGAATCTCAAAATAATATTTTTAAAAATTGCATAATGTTCATATATTAATTAAAATTTTATCTTGATATAGGTTGCTTGCGCGCATGACTGCAACAAAACCATTACTTTCAGAAACAAAAATATTGCTGATTATGATGCAAAAGTATTTAATTTGAAAAAACTTAAATTATTCAAATGTATTGAACTTGATCTAAGACTTCTTGTATGGATATTTTTGCATCATAATTAGCAATATTTTTGTTTCTAGAAGAAATGGTCTTGTTGCATTCATGCACGCAAGCAAGATAAAATCAATGAATCATAAAAGCATCTGTATCAATATAAAATTTTAATAAATTCATGAATATCATACTATTTTTAAAAATTATTATATAAGATTCACCTTATTGAAAACTTTATCATATATGCTACAGGTATTCGCTTATTAGCCATAAAAATTTTAGGTATCATTGATGTATAACAGAAGAGATACAAAATAAAACGTGAAATATAGAAATCCATCCTGTTTATGGCACTTTTAAAGGTCCTGAGGCCCATTAGAAATCTAGAACTAGATAGAATTTTTTTTAATTCGAGCAAGATGAAATTTATTCAAATTTTTATATTTTTTGACATGACAGCGTAGGATGAATCACGACATAATTATGCATACAAGGTTTTATGCATGGACCAATAATCAAGAGACTTAAAAGTTTCAATCATTGTGAAAAATAGCACCGATATAATAGACCGATTTTTTGGAAAGTTACCCTCCTTTCCGGAGTACATTGCCAAGTATGGTGTCAATCCAAATCTTCTTTCAAGTCCTTTAAATTGAAGGGTAAAATTGTAATCATTTAGACCAATGATACCGTATTTTTAAAATGTTTCGCATAAAATTTTAGAAAAAGGCTATTAAAAATGGATTTTGAAATTAGATTTTCAAGTTGAACCACACTCCAGATAAGTTAACTGGATACTAATCCAGTAATTATTATTCAGTGTATAAAGTCGATATCGTCGTTTTGGATACACCACGATTTTTGAAAATGTGCAAATCTCGATAGGTTGCCAGTAGTGAGAAGTGTACGAGATCAGCAAATATTCTTTCTAAAATATTCAACACCAATAAGTGTAACAAACTAGGATATTTTGTTTGCATTTCATTCGATAATTTGTTTAATTCTCTAAACGTACTTTCATCAAGCGAGTTGTGTGACGACGAGTACAATTTTTCATTTAAACCTAATCACGGAATCATTGCTGTAAGAAATCAATAAATATAAATTTCTCCAGAATCTCATGTTTTAAAATCTTACAGGTGTTTCTGTACCACAAATGTTAATGGTGCTTCTATACTACAACTTGAGGACTTCCGTTTGCAATGATGCCAGATGACATCTACATTTCGTCACCTGACAAATTGTTTCTTTCAGCTATTTAAATGCAGAGTGTCTTAAAAAGTTGGTTGGATATTTTAATTTTTTGTTGCCTAAGATATATATAGATAATGTATATTGATTAGTAGATATATACAGATAATGTAATACAAATTATTCAAAATACAGTAAAGAATTATAACAGCACGGTTCGATTTCCATGGAGGACATTTGTATAACTCCTCTATCAGAAAAAATATTTATTACTATTCAGTTTATTTTTCTCCAAAAATATTGAGTTTTATACACGCACAATTCATGTATCTAGTAATTCTAAAAAATTCTGATTTAATTCAATATGCCGCAACATTTGAAATGTAAATTATCAGACAAGAAATCGCCTCCAAATGTATCATATTAATAATAATGTTAAATAATGTTATGCAATATTATTTTCCTTATATACATAATGTATAAGGAAAGCATTGTGACGGGGTCGAAAATTCGAATTCGAGTTTTCGACGAGAGAGCGCGTTTCAAGCATCCCTGATCACGAATCAAACATTTTTGAAGTGATGTCTGTGTGTGTGTGTGTGTGCGTGTGTGTGTGTGTGAAAGTATGCGTGTGTGTGTGTTTCAGTGAGCCTGTGGAGACGATAACTGACGAACGAATGGACGGATTCGAACAAAATTTGGTACAAAAGTCCCAATCCGTAAGTACTGGAACCCTATTGTTTTATACGCAATCGAATGTTCAGAACCCCCCTAAATTTTCGAATGAAATTTTAAAAAAATCGTCCAAAAATCAAAACTGCAAATAAAGTTACGCAAATAGACATTTCTTATGTAATTTTTCATTAGAAAACGATTGACATAAATTTTAGAACGCTAACATGAACCGTTCTCGAGATATTGTACATTTTTCAAAAAAATTATCAAAAAGTCATATAAAATTAAAATATATATATATCCTAATGAGAAACATGTTCACTTTTCATATGTAATACCATGCGATAATTTGGGTGACATCATTCTCGTGGATCTAGCTCGTTCCTTTCATGAAAAAAGATACTTTAAGTAATTTCTTTTGTATTTGAACGCCAATAGTCATTTATCTGCTATACGAATAACTTATTTCTTCGTCCATAACGCTTGGCGAGATTTTGGCGGAATGTTGCCATCTTGGCGACTTTTTGAAACGTTGCCAAATTAACGAAAATCTCGCCAAATGGATAAAAATGACGCTATATCAATGAAAATGACGACTAATTGTCGAAAATTCAATATCTTGGAAAGAATATTAGTATCTACTATAAGGAAAACCTATTTTATTTACTGTAAAAGTAGTAAATTCATTACATTATATAAGGAAAATCATGTGTTGCCCACATCAGATTTTTTTATAAATGCAAATGGAAATTTCATACATAGTTTGAAGTGCAAAAGTCGCAGTTCAGTAATGAAGAGAATAAGAAATGTATTAATGTAAATTTAAATAGTACAAAAATGTACCTACGCAATGTGAAAAATAGAAATGTATAATATTTTTTAATTTTTCCCATCCTTGTAAAATAGTTTGCCATTTTTAATTCCAAGAATATTGAAGATGGATGTACAGAACTTTATTATTGGATTATTAGTGAGTGTGTAAATGTGGCGGAAGGAACACTCAGGTATCTATTGATATAAAAAAAAACAAGTTTTTTCTTAAAACTGCAGAAAATCATAAAATAAACACCCATTAACGTAATTTACAAATAATAAACCAGGATGAACACGGTCCATACGTTCTACCGCCCTTTCTACTGTCGGTTGCAGCCACACATTCTACGTTCCAACTCGTGCTTCGTACTTCTCATAATAAGAACTCCGATGCCAGCACCCCCTGCTCTCCGCAATCTACGCGGCTGTTATTTAAATGTAGACTCTTCCTTCCCCCGGGGAAGACACTACTTGAAATATAAGACTTCGATAATAGAAATTGTTAATCCTTACAAGTGTAAGAAGATTTTTATAATAAAGTTATTTATCAATAAGGAGACTGTATATGATAATATAAAGGGACTTGAGGAAATAAACCCACTGTGAGACCAGAAGGCAATTATGCACTTCTCATATTTAAGACAATTTACAATGAAACAATGCGCATACTTTTAGACACAGTTTATCATAGTCTTGGACCGGAAGTTCATTGACCTCCTAGGATCAAGGCATAAACCAAGCATCATTGGAAACTAAAGTAACCAATGATGAAATTATGCTACATCGCACTGAGGATCAAACAATGAGAATACGGAAAGAGTATCTGCACCTCAGGCAAAATGATGTGGCAGCAAGGAGATAATTCATCGGATATATAATAGCAATTTGTACTCAAGATGCGAAGAGAGCGGTCATGAAAAGATTGGAATGACAAGTCAAGCAGTGTGGTGAATTAGCAGAATGAAAATCCATAAGCGAGAAAGAAGGGTTCGTCATTATGCAAAATGATTGTCCAAAAGTTCAGTGAATCGTGTTTTCAAGCAGTGTTATGAGTCTTTATTTTAAATATTAAAATATTATAGAAAAATACAAAACTGAATCAAATGTCAGAAGTAGAAGCGGCAACAATTTCAATCACGCTGAACAATAGACACGACAAATAGAGAGGTATGTGCCAGTTTGCTTATATATTAGGTTAAATGTTAATTTTGAAATAATATGAAGACCTGGACTCACACGATGCATTTTTTCCTCTTTAAGCGTTTATTGAAATTAATGCGATTTTAATCATGACAATAAGATGTGGGAATAAAAAATAATTTATTTTAAAACTTTAAAAGGTGGATTTTAATATGTAGTGTTTTAATTAATGATGATATTAAGGAACTTGTGCAAAGAGGTAATGGTGTATCATTGTGGCCGTCATAAAAATGTACGATCAATATTATTTCGTGATCACTATTAATTAAGAATAATAATTTAATCCACAAAACAGAATTATATTTACAAAAGAAATAAATTTCAATTAAATGTTTTCTTTTCTTTCGCCACACCCACCTTTATCAAACACGTTCTGAATTGATTTCCGTATTCAAACTTTCTAGAATACTATATGTTTAGAACCATTTCCAAAATACAATTTTGACTAATCGTTGAACAGAACTTTAACTCATTGACTTAAAAGCGAATTGCGATGTTCATGACTCCAATATTTCTCTACTTGACGAGAGGAATCAGCTAGCCACGAACTATTGCTCATCTTGCACGAAGATAGCCAATATGTGTGATATATATCGTCCGCTAGATACTGTCAGGTCTCATGAAATATGTCAACCCATTTAGGTTCTATGGTACCCTTAATATAATTGTGTACAGTTTCACTTCACAATATTAAGTGAATCTAGGATTATTAAAGTACTTCTATCAGTTGCAAATTTTTTTAATAAAATAATACCCATACTTGTTTAAAAGAGAAAGCAAGTATTTAAATCAATTCCGTTATTTGATAATTTATAATTAATTCTTTTAAATTTGTCATTAACTACAGAAACATAATTTCCATAGAAATGCAAATATCATTATATAATTTAAGAGTGAGGAGTTTGTAGTGAAATATGATACACTAAATATTTATCTTAGAATAAATATCATAATAGTCTATTTTACATATAATCCGACCTCTTCTTAAAATATGACATAATACCTGTACGCCTTCCATAGGTAGTAGCTGATAGCATTTACCACAGTTGATAGCATCACTCAAATTAACGAAGCATTCTGAACACTACTTGAACCGAATATCAGAGCATACTTTTTACGCAAGTTCAACTTCACCAATTCATTGTTTTATGAAACCCACCAATTATTGCTCTCATTAAGACATACTTCAGTTTTCTTATATTAGTACTATTTTAAAACTACTTCAATCCTTTGCTATCCCCGTTAGGGATTTTCATACCACTCTTAGTAAACACCAAAACTTCGAGAATTTTGTTTGGGCCGTGAGTCTGCCATTTGTCTCTTCGACGTTTTCTTCCTCAGTTTGTTATTACCGCACTTTCATTCATATAATCACCACTGGTAAAATTTAATGTTTTCTGTCTCCCATAAATATATTAGACATCCCCATTTGTTAGCTATTAATAACCTGCGCCGTTTCGACCAAGCCTGGAATATTGTCCGGATGTTGTTTCTCCCATTTATCATTGACATTTCAGGAGTTGAATTACGCTATACATTGCTTTGAAGTTGATCCTACACATTCCATGATCACACATGCACTTTCAATGATCATGCATACACATTCGAGCTCGAAGTATTTACAACAAGATATCATAAATTGATCGTTTCCTGATATCGTCATAAATTGATCGTTTCATGATATCATCATAAATTGATCATTTTATGATCCTTCATGATAATTGGTATTATTTCATGAAAGCTGATGCAAGTCTGATGACTGTTGAATCAGCTTACATGAATTTCTAGGTTCGGTAAATTCAATAGAAAATTTTCAGTAATAATTGTTTTAATAGTAGTTTTAAAAGTAGCCGGATTTTCGATTAACTCCCCCTAGAGAGCAATGAGAATCGGGGTGTTTAGAAAGTCAATTAAGACCCCCCAGAAAACTACCTGGTGATTTAGAAGGCTGAACCTTTGCACACTTATAGTACCAATTTTGGAACAGAAATTAACGTAGGCAGGATTTTTAATTCCCAGTGGGAGGAGAAAACAAGTTTTCTTTTTCCAAAAGTTTTCTCAGACCATATAGAATCTCCTCCCACTGGTGATTGAGAAAACTGAATTTTTGTACACTTATAGTATCTATCGACTGACAAAACTTAATACAGTAAGATTTTCAATGCCCTTCCCGGTGTTGATATTATAGGATAATTTTAAATGTCTTTCTAGATCCACAAACGGCCCAGTGGCTTGAATGCTGATATTTATAGTATCGACCACTAAACCGATCATAAAGTAGAAGGGATTTTAATTTTTCACCCGGATTGGACAAAATGGGGAGATGGAGGGGATTAGTCTCTCAATTTTTGAATCCCACCGGAGATATTAAAATGGAGATATAAAAAGCTTAACCAAAAACACGGGGAAAACCTAACTGAGACAATTTCCGTTTGAGATAATTATTTTCAGCGCTAAGCACAATGCATTGTTAAACAAAATTAAACTTCTTAAATAAAGTTGTAGATTTATTGTTTAAGAGTGGCAGTTTCTTTGTCCTTGTCAGACTAAAATACTAGTAAAAAAATCTGATGTGGGCAACACATGGCTTTCCTTATATAATTTAATGAATTTACTACATTTACAGTTAAAAAAAATCTGATGTGGGCAACACATGACTTTCCTTATATAATGCAATGAATTTACTACTTTTGCAACAAAAAAAAACGTTATTCTTATAGTAGATACTTATATTCTTTCCATGATAATGAATTTTCTTCAATTAGACGTCATTTTCATTGATTTGGCGTCATTTTTATCAATTTGGCGAGATTTTTGTTAATTTGGCAACAATTAAAAATGTCGCCAAGTTGGCGACATTCCGTCAAATTCGTCGCCAAAATTTCGCCAAGTGTTAAGAACGGAGAAATAACTTATTCTTACAGAAGATAAATGACTATTGGCGTTCAAATACAAAAGTATTACTACACAAAGTATCTTTTTTCATGAATGGAACGAGCTAGAGCCACGAGAATGATGTCACCTAATTTATCGCATGGTATTACATATGAAAAGTAAACATAATTCTCAATGGGAAATATATTTTTTGTCATTTTATATGACTTTTACATAATTTTTTTGAAAAATGTGCAATATCTCGAGAACGGTTCATGTTAGCGTTCTAAAATTTATGCCAATCGTTTTCTAATGAAAAATTACATAAGAAATGTCTGTTTGCGTAACTGTATGAGCGGTTTTAATTTTTTGACGATTTTTTCAACATTACATTCGAAAATTTAGATGTGTTCTGGTCATTCGATTGCGTATAAAAACAATAGGCTTCCAGTGTTTACGGATTGTGATTTTTGTACCAAATTTTGTTCAAATCGGTCCATTCATTCGTCAGTTATCGTCCCCACAGTCTCACTGACACACACACACACACATATTTTCACACATACACACACACACACACACACACACACACACACACAGACATCACTCCAAAAATGTTTGATTCGTGATTAGGGATGTTTGAAACGTGCTCTCCCGTCGAAAACTCGAATTTGAATTTTCGACCCCGTCACAATACTTTCCTTATACATTATGTATATAAGGAAAGTAATTAGAAATTACTACGTAACAATCAAATTTTTAATCATTTGACTTATTTCACTCCTCTTCTACCTGTTTATTATTCCTCTTCTTCTACCTACTCTGCACTTATACTTGTTTATAATTTTAGGATCATCGTCTTCTTCGATCCTTGACTGTCCTTTAGAAAATAATGATTAATCGTCTTACAAAACTCATATCCATATTTTATACGATAAAATTTGCAAAACATATCCCATATCTTAACCACTGTATAATGATGTCTAGATATAAAAATATATTTATACACACAACTCCCCACACAGCTTCTCGTAAAAGAACAATAAGAATAAAGTAAATATATAAGATGGATGCACTTGCAAAGCTACATCACTTTGAAGTTACAGAAGCTTCAGTATATTCGAGTTCAAAGCTTTTCTCATTAAGTATAGCAAATTGGAGATTCTGAATTGATATTAATTTATGCTTTGGGAAAATGCCCGATGCGTGAGGATCGCAAATTGAATGTGATTTCGTGTGAACAATGGTTTTGATAAACAAATATACAACAATTATCTTATTATCTGATTATTCATGCTGAAAATTTCAAAATACTAGTGCTGAGATACTTGTAATCCATAGTAGAAATTTTGTCGAGATTTCAAAATTTCCTCCCCTGTATTTTATATTTTGGTGTCGTTTTTCTAATTTAAAATGGTTATCGTTCGATGTAACTCAGCTGTAAGATTCCATCCAGTACCAGTATAATTTAATTGAAAGGTGTCTAGTCTCCAGTACCAGAGGTGAGGGTTTCGAGTCCACCTCTTGGCAGGTATTAATACTGATGGTCTGGGCCATTTTATGAACAGTTCTATCTTACTTAATGAAAGAAGCTGTTTCTTAATAAAATAAGTTGTATCTTACTTAAAGGAAGTAGTATCTTACTTAAAAAAGAAGGATGTCTGGGTCTCCAATACCTCCTAAATAAGACACGCCAGGTTTCTCAAAATTATTAGTATACGCTTTAGACCAACCAACCATCATGCTAGTTTTATAGGATACAAGTATCTTTGTAAATGCTAACGATAATGTTTATGTTGTTATATTAATGTAGTATCATTACCATCTCAACAATCTCAAGCAAATTGGTAGCTTGTGAAATGAACACAAATACAATTTTTACTTCACAAATTCTTAAAAATATTTAATTTTACAATTTTTGTTTGCTTAATTAACATACATTCATTTAATTAAGCACTGAAACTTCCAAGAAACTGACCATAATGCAAACCAACTTAAATATAACGGCTGTGCAATAATAGGAAGTCAGTAAGATATCATTACTGATAAAAAATATTCGAATAGCTGCTCAAGAAATGGGCTAATATGAACGCCTAAATAAAGACCAAGATTGCATAAAAATCTGACATAATAATTAACACATTTTAAACTACGAAATTCCATGCATTATATTTCGCAGCATTTGAATAGTTGTACCATGATCGTAGAATGAATTCCAAAGATTAAAATAATATTTTAATTCTGGAGAACTAAAGAGCAATATATTTTAGGAAATATTTTGAAATGCATTATTTCATAATGTTAACATGGATATACAATTTTTAAACACACATAGAAATGTTCTAAATGATTAAAACTTAGAACTTAGATTTCTTGATTGACAAAAATACTTGAAAATATCCATTTAAAAGAACATATTATTTATATTTCATCCACAATTCAACATATACTTCACACATGATCTCTTAAATTTCAGTTTCATGAATTGCAAATGGAATTTCACTTTAAACGCTACGTAACAGTTCATGGATACAAAAAAAAATCACTGAAGTTATAAATAAGAGAAAAATAATATCCATGATTAGAATGTATTTTTGTCAATTGGGCCAATGATACATACATTTCAAATTGTTTTTTGAAACGTTTGATAAAGAAAAGCAAATTCCAATCTCTTTCAAAATGGATTCTGGTATAAGAAAGTCGGGTTGAACCTTACATCAGTTAATTTTTTTAATTAAGAAAACATTTTTTGCCAAAATGTATTTAATTGCACCAAAAAATTACACTAGAAAATAAATAAATTATTAAGCATGACATATGTACATTAAATTTTAATCGCTTGTAAAACAAGTTGAAAACACGTATTGTTTTTTAAACATAATAAAGTACTAAACATATGTTTCTAAATGATAAATACTTATCGGAAATGAAGAATGTAACATTATTAAACATATAATCATTAAATAAAACTCGTTGCAACTTAAAAGCTTAGTTGTACGAATTGATCAAGACAGTTTTATACATAATTTCACATTATAACTTCAAAGGCAACTACTTACAATAATATGCTGATCATGCTTTTTCAATAAGGATACAATGAGATCAGGCTGAATAAAAAAGTTGCAATAATAAAGTTGTTGTATTTGTATGTATTGGGGCATAGCAATCGTATCTATGCACTGTAAAACACATGAAAACATGTTACTGGAAGATTCGTAATGGGCTGTATATATATATATATATATATATATATATATATATATATATATATATATATATATATATATATATATATATATATATATATATATATATATATATATATATATATAAATATATATATAAAAATATATATATATATATGATAGTCATTTTTTCATTTTTTGATGCCTGTAGTCTGGGTTGGAGTATTTATAGTAATGTACTATTGCTCTATCTGAAACAGGCATGTTTTGGGGTTAGTTAGAGTTAAGTACTCAGACCTGAGGAGGAATTTGACTCTGACTAATCATCGAATTTGGGCTGGTGCTGTTCTCTTCTCTTATCGGCATTATGGCCGTGAATTTGCTTCTATGGTGATGTTAATATTATTTGAATGTTTTTTTTATTATTACATAATTTTTTTATTAATATGAATTTCTAATATATATATATATATATATATGTATATATATATATATATATATGAAAGTCAAAAGTATAAGATGGGAAAGTGCCAACAGGTAAGATACAAATAGGCCAAGGGGGATTGTGACTCCTTGTTCCCGGTTATAGCCAGCTAATTACTCCTAGGAAACACTCCCGGAGCCGATACCTTCCTGTGGCATAATCTCCATGAAACGTCCAAACAAATGGGGTAATCTACGAATGGAAGCAAAGACCACGTTTAAATTTAAAAGGATAAAAATGGAAAGAGGAATGTTGATTATAGGGAGGGAAAACAATCCCCGATGACAGTGAAGGTATTAATTTCAAATCATCTGAAAAGTTTCCGATTCAACTGCATTTATAGAGATGCTTAAAATACATACGTTGCAAATGAAATTTATGGAATAGTGATGTTGCCAAAATCTTTGTAAAAAGCGTTTATAACATTGCTGTGTAGTGCGTTATAGTAGTGTTTGATGTAGTTCACTGGATAATGCTGTCGTAAGGATGAATTTTCTGTCACAAATGATGCGATCACGTTTATAAGTATGCATTCTCAAGCTGCGAAGGAAATGATATTTGATGATATTGCGAAATATGGTAGAGCTCGAATTCGAATTCCAGTCAACAATGTAATTAATATTGATATCGAATGAGTTTCTCTTATCATATAGTTTTATATATAATTCTTCATTTTCACAAAAATTGATACTAATATCAAGATAATTGATCTCGTTATCATGATTCCTATTAGTTTCTATAAGTTCTAAGTTGGATGGGTAGAAACTAAAGTCAAAATCGCTGCTGTTTATTGTTTGGCCAATAAGGATATCGTCCACGAATCTGAAGTAAGGCATATATATATATATATATATATATATATATATATATATATATATATATATACAGGCCATTGCGAATCTTTCAATACCATGTTTGCATATGTTTTACAGTGCATAGATACGAAAGGTATGCCCCAATATCTTCAAATGCAACTGAAAAGCCCATAATTATTCTTTTTAAACCCATAGTTATACTATCCTTTTTTAAGAGAAGTTTGATTTTTTGCTATATAACTGAGATGCACGAAAACCTACCGCTGAAATAACCTCTATATCCATAGTCATGCTTTCAGAACTCATAGTTATATCAACCCCTATATATATATTGATTTTAATATAATATATATATATATATATATATATATATATATATATATATATATATATATATATATATATATATATATATATATATATACTTATTTTAATATAATATATATATATACATATAACTATATACACACAGGCCATTGCGAATCTTTCAATAACATGTTTGCATATGTTTTACTGTGCATAGATACGAAAGCTATGCCCCAATACCTTCAAATGCAACAGAAAAGCCCATAATTATTCTTTGTAAACCCATAGTTATACTATCCTTTTTTAAGAGAAGTTTGATTTATTGTTATATAACTGAGATGCCCGAAAACCTACCGCTGAAATAACCGCTATATCCATAGTCATGCTTTCAGAACTCATAGTTATATCAACTCATATATATATATATATATATATATATATATATATATATATATATATATATATATATATATTGATTTTAAGATAATCGTATCATTGAGAAAAGTAGATAACCAGATGTATTAAAATTTCCAAAGGGATGATAATTGCAGGCTACTTTATTTAAACTGCCCAAACTTTGATGGTTAGTGAAGGTTGAGAGAAAATATAGAACAGGCTTATATCTGATGTTTTACTATGATATAATTTACTGAATAAAAAAGAAAATCATAAAATGTTCTGGATTCGTTTCATCGAAAACTTTTCAAGTTACTTTTTACGTGACTACATATAATGTAGCTTTAAAAACCTTATCATTATTCTACAGAGTCGTCGTATATATGTTTTATATACTTTGAATCAACCCATTACGAAAGCGTACGATCTAGCTCTATCTAATTCAGAAACTAGCTCAATATGATTAGTAGTAATCTTCTACTAAATTACAGCTATCTAATATTCAATAGACGAATTCCTAGAACGTGATTTACAACTCTCTATTTGGTTCAAAAATCACGTAGACTAATTCCCCGTATTTAACAGAGAAATTGATTTGTCAAAATCCTGAGATCAATGATTATCATTTTCTTTTAAATATATATTTAATACTTTATTTCATAAAATAAACCAATTTTAAATCAATTTTAGAGTATTGTTCAATGACCTGGGATTCTATTTACAATCTGCATTATTGACAAATAGAAGTCGTCCAAAATAAACTTTAACTTTCTATTAATTACAGAACTTCCAGCTATTATCCACATGATATACATACTAGTAAACTTAGATAAAGATTTAATTTAATGTTTCTTAAAAAAATAATGGTTCTGACTCTTGTTTAACTTAAAGTTTAAATAATCCTATTGATTGTTCCATTTCACCTTCTTGCCTGAAATTCCATATACATGTTAATAATGTTAAATTAAATATTATTTTACAATAATACTGTTAAACACAATTATATTAAGAGCTTTTATGTCTACAAATTTGTTGATCTCCGTAATACCTATTGTACGGATATCGATATTTTTAATTTGACTCCTCCCCATATTAAAACAGCATCCATTAATGCAGCTGACATGTATATTATACTATTCTTGTATTTCATGCTATGTTCTTTCTATGTTTGTGTGGTTACTGTAACTGGATTTCATCTGTATAGTTGCCACGTAAATCGTATAATCTATATAAATAAAAATTCTGTCTGTCTGTCTGTCTGTCTGTCTGTCTGTCTGTCTGTTTGTCACACCATCACGGGAGAACGGCTGAACCGAATTTGATGAAATTTTGTGGGTAGCCCAGAAATAGCCCCACTTAAAATTATATCCGTGTTTTGAGTTTTTACGACAAGTGGTTCTCGAGATATTAGTAAAAAACGAAATTTTCGTTTGTCTCATCATCACGGAAAAACGGCTGAACCGAATTTAAAGAAATTTGGTGAATAGCCTTGAAATATCCCCCCATAAATTTTGACCAAGTTTCGAGTTTCTAAGGCCTGGGGTTGTTGAGATATTAATGAAAAACGGAAATTTTTCCTAGGAGTTCTACTCCCTAACTCCGTGGTTTATCCAAACGAAAAGCTTGAAAATCGTTTGAAAGTGAATTAAAATTTAATCTCTGAGTTTGATGGGAGATTTTTTGCGTTAATTAGTCACTTTCTGAAAACATGAATTGTTTGAAACATGATTTAAAGGGGAAATCTATCTCCATGGTTCATGGTTTATTTAAAACACGCTTTTACGGAACAATGAGAAGTATAGAGAAATCAAAATCGTTATTTAATTTCGCAGTTTATGTTATAAGACATGACATATTTAACATGTTATAAGATTCTATCTTATATCATGTTACTCAGAAACGCAATTAAATTAAATCTGTCTGTTAATTTTAATAATTATTTTTTCGATTTGAATAATAAATAAATGGATATAAAAATATATTTTAGAAAAGAACGATTTGATTTTTCTTATAGCATTTTTGACTGGATAATATCAATTACGGTCTTCAGGTTTAAAAATTATTATTATTTATATTTTCGGGGATTATTGATTCAAGGATTATTGATATTTTCAAGTTATTATGCAATTATTTTATTATGACAAAAATTGTTTAAACTCATATATTGTATGTTGTACGAATCTTCTACAAATACACGTGTATATCTTTCAATCTACGAGAATATAAGTAGTACAGGTATATTGACATATGTTTTGATATATATTGGCATATATTGGAATCAATTACGACCTTCTGGTATAAAGAGTACCGATATTATTGATGTTTTCAATTTATTACGTCATCTCTTTTATTTTGGCAAATATTTTTGAGACGCATATTGTAATACGGGTAATCTTCTACTAACACATTGGCATATTTTCTGATCTGCGACAATATAATTAGTACGGGGTTGCATATATTCATTCAATTCCTATTTTTTCTTCTGTAAATTTGCTTACAAAAGGGGGCAGGATGTTTTATTCTTCAGATCTGATCGAGAAGATAATTTTGCATAGTGAGAACATATATTCTTAAACTTCTCTTTAGGAGCAATGAATTTAATATTTTAACAGAATTTGCACATGATTGCGAACTTTAAGTTTCTTTAAATTATACACTCCGTACGAATAACGGGTGTGCTGTAAGTGGTTAATAAATTTTAACATTTTAGGAGGATATATCATGTTGCTCGGCATCGCAATTAAATTAAATGTGTTTGTTAATGTTTTTATTATTTTTTTTCGATTTAAATAATAAATAAATGGATAAATGGATATAAAAGTATATCTTATGAATGGACGGTTTGATTTTTCTTTTAATTATATTAATTGCTGACTGCGTACATCAATTTCATTTATTTTGGCAAAGAGTTTTCAAGCTTATATCGTATTTAGCTACTAAACTCATATATTGTGTTTAGCCAATAAACTCATATAGCCGATTGTTGAAACAGAAAAAGAGTAGAGCGGGTATATCTTCTAATACAATTGTAGTGTTTTCATTTAGTATATTGAAACGGGATAAGAATGTTTCATTCAGATCTGCAAATTCAAAGCTATGAATTTGGAGGGATATCGCTAATTTGACAACTTTTCTTAAACTTTGCCAAATTGACGGAAATGTCGCCAAATTGATATAAACGACACACAAACAGCTGCCATAAACCTTCGGGTTGGTCGTGTGGCTTGGGTCTTCTACATATCAATGAAATTTTTTTTTTTGTTTTGTTAGAAGAGAGTACTGAAATGATGTTTGGTTAGCATTTATCTGTCAGACCAACCATCCTACTTAGTAATACATTTAGCGAATTTTTAAAATGTCACCAAATTGATAAAAATGTTTTCAAATCTATAAAAATATCTTGAAATTGATAAAATTGCGCTACATAAATGATATTAATTGTTTTTTGTTAGGGGATAGTATTGTGATGATATTTCGTCAATTTGTCGCAAAGTGGAACTGTCAGTTCTACAGTCCCACTTGGCGATAAATTTGGCGATTTTTTAAAATGTCGCTAATTTGACGAAACTGTCGTCAAATGTTCCATAGAAATATAACTATTTAGACGATATTTTTTCTACCAATTTATTTGAAGCAAATGATATCATGTCGCTTAGCAACGGATTTAAAACCAATGTGTTTATGCGGCAGGCGATTTTTATTAAATCCTTTCCGATTTGAATAATGAAGATATGTATATAAAATAAATTTCATTGCCATTTCATTTTGGACTGGATAATATCAATTATACTCTTCAGGTTTAAACATTATTATTATTGATATTTTCCGGAATTATTGATTCAGGGATTATTGATATTTTTAAGTTATTACGCCATTGTTTTATTGCGGCAAATATTGCTGACACACGCATATTGTACGTTGTACGAGTAATCTTCTAGGAATGCACGGGTATATCTTCTAACCTACGAGAATATAAGTAGTACAGGTATATTGGCATATATTTTGACATATATTGGCATATATATTGGAGTCAAGTACAGTCTTCTGGTATGCAGATTAAGGGGATTAATTATATATTCAATTTATTACGTCGTCTGTTGTATTTTACCAAAAAACATTTGTGACTCATATTGCAAAACGGGTAATCTTCTACTAATAATCGGACATTATAAGTAGTACGTGTATATCTTCCCATATAATTTTAGCACTTTCATTTTGACATATATTGGAATAAATGACTGTCTTCAGATTTAAAGATTACGGGTTTATTGGTATTTTCAATTTATACATGTAATCTACTAATGCAGGTTATATTTTCTAATTTTCGCGTATATAATTAGTACGGATCCCATACAATTTTAACGCTTTTATTTTGCATATATTGATTCAATTCCATATTTTTTTTATATTTGCTTACATAAGGGGTCCAAGATGTTTTATTCTTCAGATATGTCCATGAAGATAATTTTATATAGCGAGAACAGAGATTCTTAAACTTCTTTTTAGGAGCATTATATTAAATATTTTAACAGAATATTTTGATTAAACATGTCATTTAGTATACTATAAGAATTTGGGCATGATTATGAATTTCAAGTTTCTTTATATTATATACTCCGTACGAAGAACGGGTATGCTGCTAGTTAAATAAATAAAAAGTAAATAAAATGGCGTTATCTAATTAAGTGATCATAAGGTTAATTTGAATAAAATAATATGCTTGAACTTTTTTATGTCAGATTTGAGAAAGACTTTAATAAAAATGTAACATGTTCTAAATTAAAGTGAATAAATGTGTTTAAGTGATACGAATGTTATTTTATTTTTGCTTAACTTTTGCCGAAATGTTGCAACAGTATGGCAGATGAAGAAGCTTGCTTGTAATTACCTTTAAAACATATATAAAGAAGAAAAGTATGTATGTATGATCCACCATAATTGAAGAACGGCTGAACTGAATTTGATGAAATTTGGTGGGTAGCCTTAAAATCACCCCACTTAAAGTATAGGCTATGTTTCGAGTTTCTACTATCAGCGGTTAACGAGACATTAGTAATAAACTACACTTTCGTTTGTCTCATCATCACGGGAGAACGAGTGAACCGAATTTAATAAAATTTAGTGAGTAGCTTTAAAATAGCCCTTCATAAATTTAGTCCAAGTTTTGAGTTTCTAAAACCTAGGATTGTCGAGATATTGATGGAAAACGAAACTTTTTTCCTGGGATTTCAACTCTCTAACTCCATGATTCCCAACCAAAAAGATTGGAAATTGTTAGTTTAAAACGTGAAAATCAATTAAATCTCTGAGTTTTGTGGGAGTTTATTGAACGTATTAGTCACTTTTGAAAATCACAGGTTTGAAATATGAATTTAAATGGAACTCTATTACAATGCTTTAATTTTCACAGGCTTACTTAACGACGAAAAGTATTAAGAAATCACAAGAAAAATCACTCATGCATGAAGCATCGATTATTAAACACTTTCCAACTTTAATTTTATTGAAACTTCTCTAAAATTCGATACATTCAACGGTAATATATCACAAGACTGTAATAAATAATTTTATTTGAAAATTGAAAATTTATCGAAAAAAACGAACTTGATTCAAATGACGTCATCGAAATATAAATCGTCTGGCTCTCTGTAAAAGCAGTAAATATCTCATTCATACATTTTTATTTCATTTATCACAGTACTACAATAGTTTATTCTACTTAAAAACTTAAAACCATAGAGGCCAAAGTAATTTAATCCTACGCATAAAACTTCATCGAAGAAGTCTGCCATCAAATCGACTGCTTCTCTAAGTAAAATCAATGACTGTTTCATTCATATCATCTATATTGCAGATTCCTGAGAAAAAAAAATTGCGTTAAAGAAATTCAGCAATTCTTATACAACTCATCTTACAGCCTAATCAGTTTACATTCTCCATAAGTAAAATTAGGTTTCGTCGTAGAAATAATTAAAGTTTGATGATCAGTTAAACTCAAATATAATGTAATTGTGATGTTTCAGAATACAGATGCACAGAAATTAAGCAAAATAAAGGGGGTTTCAGGACGGATGCGACACTAAATATGAATTAAAAATAACTTTAAAAATCACGATTTTGACACGAGATGGATGCCATATTTTATTTTGAAGTGGGTCACGTGATCTCCTTCTGTAATGGTCACGTGATCTCTTCATATACAGGGTTTAATTGTTATTTAAAAAAATTACTGAATATATTTTGCTGAACAGTTTTTATACATTTTATGGGATAATTTGAATATTTCCCAAAACTTTCGAGGCATTTGTGAATTTTAAATTCACTTAAAAATGTTTGAAAAATGAGTTCCCATAGGATTCAACGTATTTCACTTTTTCAACCCGGGTTCAAACAAATTGGGCGCTATTATTCATTTACATTCCAATAGGTCCCACAGACCGTCTGAACAACATACTAAAATTTCATTTGATAAAGTCATTTGTACGGCAGTTATCGTGCTAACGGACAGACAGAATGAACAAAGTCATAAACACTTTCCAACTATGTTGTAAAGTGTTAAAAATAGTTATTTAATTATCAGCATTTAATGAAGAAAATGTTTACTTATGCAGCTATAACTTATATAATGCAATGATTTTTTTTCTTACATAATGCAATAAATTTACTTCTTTCACAGTGAAAAAATAATATATAAGATTTACGGCCCTATATGTTCCGGTGTAACTTTTATCAAGGTTTTGCATAGTAAATCCCGAGAAACGCCAGGTAATAGCTGCTAGTCTTCTATAGAAGAAGTATTACCAATGAATGCTAATAAGAAACGAATAATTATAAAAAATAATTGCAAACGAACCTTATTGATGTGGTACTGTTAGCACAGATTTCACACGAATCTGTTAATGATTGTGGTTATACATTGCTGTAAAATTCGTTGACGGCTGTAAAGGAAAATTAAATATAACACGTGTGAAGTTCTTACCTTCAGGATATATATCACTTTATGAGCTTAAAATGTCATAACTCAGACTCCATACAAGAAAGCAAATAAAGTTCTAGAGACTAAAGAAGAACATACACACAGACAGTTGTAGAGGCAACCAAAACACATGTATTAACTTAAATCTACAACTTCCTGTTTGAAATAATAAACTTAAAAGTGCACCTGGTATTTTTGAAAAACACCTGAAATTACACAGATGATATAATTTACGTAACCATAGAAACCTATCCTAGAATTCGTGTTCGTGCCACCACAATATACTGCGGAAACCACAATAAACTTGGAATATTAGCTCTGAACGGGATACATTTGACACCAATCCGCACCAACTCTTTCAACTCCACGAATTATGGTATTTGGCCTCATAGATCTAGGTAAATTTGTCCAAGCACCTGCGGACAACGTGCACAACCTTTTGAGAACCGCAATTACCGACCTCAACTCTATTGATATCTTAATATAGTATCGCTGACTTGCAGGGCCATCTTCGCCATTGGTTTGTCATATTTAAAGTTGCAATAGGCTGAGAGTGAACAGAAAAATCATTCTTTACTGTAAAATGAGGAAAATGACAACAAAATGGCTGTCGAGATCTCACACATGTATTTTTGAAAAACTTAATGATTTAAAATATACACTACTAATAATTGTCACTATTTTATCGCGATCAGCACTTTACCATTCAATTTTTAAAGTAACGAACTGAAAACTGAAAGCACACTACGCGGCCTCATAAACCGCTTTAACAACTAAACATTTAAAACTGCGTTGATCGGTAATACGTCTTAAATAACCATTGATTCCTCCTATCGAGATAAGTAGAGATTAGAAAATAAATATAAACTAAAGAACCTGATGTGGGCAGCACATGACTTTCCCTATATAATGCAATGAATTTACTGCTTTTACAGCAAAAAAAAAATCTGATGTGGGCAACACATGACTTTCCTTATATAATGTAATTAATTTACTACTTTTACAGTAAAAAAAAGTAGGTTTTTCTTATAGTAGATACTAATATTCTTTCCAAAATATTAAATTTTCGACAATTAGTCGTCATTTTTATCCATTTGGCGAGATTTTCGTTAATTTGTCAACATTTCAAAAAGTCGCCAAGTTGGCGACATTCCGCCAAATTCGTCGCCAAAATCTCGCCAAGCGTTATGCACTAAGAAATAAGTTATTCTTACAGCAGATAAATGACTATTGGCGTTAAAACACAAAAGTATTACTAAAAGTATATTTTTTCATGAATGGAATGAGAGTTCCACGAGAATGATGTAACCCAATTTATCGCATGGTATTACATAAGAAAAGTGAACATGTTTCTCAATAGGAATTTTTTTTTATATGACTTTTTGATAATTTTTTTTTTAAAATGAACAATATCTCGAGAACGGTTCATGTTAGCGTTCTAAAATTTATGTCAATCGTTTTCTAATGAAAAATTACATAAGAAATGTCTAATTGCGTTACTTTATTAGTGGTTTTGATTTTTTGACGATTTTTTCAAAATTTCATTCAAAAATTTAGGGGGGTTCTTAACATTCGATTGCATATAAAAGCAGCAGGCTTCCAGTGTTAACGGATTGTGATTTTTGTACCAAATTTGGTTCGAATCGGTCCATTCGTTCGTCAGTTATCGTCTCCACAGACTCACTGACACACACACACACACACACTCACACACATACTTTCACACACACACACACACACACACATACACACACACAGACATCACTTCAAAAATGTTTGATTCGTGATCAGGGATGCTTGAAACGTGCTCTCCCGTCGAAAACTCGAATTCGAATTTTCGACCCCGTCACAATACTTTCCTTATACATTATGTATATAAGGAAAGTAATAGATTATTCTTAGAGTAGATACATATATTCTTTCCAAGATATTGAATTTTCGTTAATTAGTCGTCATTTTCATCGATTTAGCATCATTTTTATCCATTTTGCGGGGTTTTCGTTAATTTGGCAACATTTAAAAAAGTCGCCAAGTTGGCGACATTCCGTCAAATTCGTCGCTTAAATCTCACCAAGCGTTATGGACGGAGAAATAAGTTATTCTTTTAGCAGATAAATGACTATTGGCGTTCAAATACAAATGTATTACTCAAAGTATCTTTTCTTATGAATGGAACGAGCTAGATCCACGAGAATGACGTCACCCAATTTATCGCATGATATTACATATGAAAAGTGAACATGTTTCTCAACAAGTTACTATATTTTTTTAAATTAAGGGATTATTTTATAAATTTATTTGAAAAATATGCAATATCTCGAGAATGGTTCAAGCTAGTGTTCTAAAGTTCATGTCAATTATTTTCTAAGGAAAGATTACTTAAGGAATGGTCTATTTGCGTAACTTTATTAAAGGTTTAGATTTTTTGATGGATTTTTCAAAATTTCACTCTAAAATTTAGGGGGGTTCTGAACATTTGATTACGTTTAAAGCAATAGACTTCCAGTGTACATGGATTGTGATTTTTGTACCAAGTTTCATTCGAATCGCTCCATTTGTTCGTGAGATATCGTCTCCACAGTCTCACTGACACACACACACACACACACACACACACACACACACACACACACACACACACACACACACACACACACACACACACACACACACATACACGCACACACAGTCATCACCTCAAAAATGTTTGATTCGTGATCAGGGATGCTTGAAACGTGCTCTCCCGTCGAAAACTCGAATTCGCATTTTCGACCCCGTCATAATATTTTCTTATATATTATGTATATAAGGAAAGTAAAAATTGCCTACCAATTTCAGAAATAGTTACAAGATAAGATTACTGATTACCAGAGAAATTTTTTGACACAGAATTATTGATAATGAAATAATTTTACGTTTCAAAAATTAAATTTGAATCTGTTAAATTTACGATTCTAAATAGTGATAAAAAAATATTTGCTTTGAGATATGAAATGTAATTTCTTCCTACTAAATTCCCGGCGAGCGACAGCAGATGATAAATAACCTCCTAAGATTTTAAGAAGAATTTTAACACGATATACGAATGGGGGCTTTACAATAACTGTTACATACATACATACATACATACATACATTTGAAATTGGCTTTTAATATAGATAAGTGATTTGCAATCCTTTTTTCTTGTTACCTGGAAGAATTAATAATGCCTCAATAAAACTTCAATAATTAGGATCTCTTTTATCCGGATTTTTTTTTTTAAACCAGTTTACGATTGTTGCTTTTAACACTTTACAACATAATTGAAAAGTGTTTATGACTTTGATCATTCTGTCTGTCAGTCCGTTTGCATGATATCTGCCGTAAAAATGACTGTATCAAAATAACATCTCAGTATGTTCTTGAAACGGTCTGTGTGACATATGGGAATGTAAATGATTAATAACACCCATTTAGTTTTGGATTGAACCCGAGTTGAAAAAGTGAAATACATTGAACCCTATGGAAGCTAATTTTTCAAGAAAAATTTAAGCAAAATTAAAATTCACAAATCGCTTCAAAAATTTTAGGAAATATTCAAATTATCCAATAAAATATATAATAGAATTTGATCAAAATATGTTCTGTAGTAAAAAAATCAGCAAAATATTTTTGGTATTTTTTAAAATAAAAATTAAAGTAATAATTACACTTATACCATATGAAGAGATCCCATGGCCCACTTCAAAATAAAATATGGCATCCGTTTTTATCCAGTGCAAAAATCGTGATTTTAAAAGTTCTTTTTAATTTATATTTAGTGTTGCATCTGTCCTAAAACCGCTTTATTTTTGTGTAATTTCTGTGCATTTATATTCTGCACCAATGCAATTACAATACTTTTTAGTGTAAATGATCATCAACCTTTGATTATTCCTCCAACAAAGCCAAATTTTAATAAATGCTGAATGTAAACAAGTGATTGTGAGATGAGTTGTATACGAATTGACGCAATTTTTTCACACAAAATTACTTAGCTCTGGAGTCTGGAATATAAGTGATATGAATAAAATATTCATTGCGTTTACAGAGAGAGCCAGACGATTTATATTTCGATGACGCCATTTAAGTAAATTATTTTTTCCATGAAATGTTAAGTTTTCAAATATAATTAATTACTATTGTACTGCTATAATTTAAAATATATTACCGCTGAATGTATTGTATTTTAGAGATGTTTAAATAAAATGGCATTTCAGTTGGACAGGGTTTCATAATCAATGTTTTATGCATGATTTATTTTGCATGTTTATATATATAATTGAATTTTTTCAAGACATTAAATGTGTAATAATTGTGACTGTGCACTTATTATTATATGTGAGCTTGCAAGGAATAAATCAAAGCGTGTGTTCATACTACCAGTACATCAACAAAAACAGCGGTGATTATGCTTTTTAAAACGTATTAGTACTGAAAAGACTATTTTTGTTTTAACATCAAATAAAATTTCAATCCACCTCTTACAATATCTGTGATGACCCACAAAATCGGACAGACCTGCAGGTGATATTTGAAGAAGATGGCGTTAGATCTGCACGAAACATCAAGCCTATCTATAGGAACTATTGTGTCAGTTCCTAATAGCAAGACAAGTGTTCTTTCTCCCTGTACTATTCACATATATGGTGAATAAGCACTAACAAGTCTGAAGCCACTCTACCGATTCCGGTTTCTGCTTTCAAAATATTTGAATCCAATTTTTAAGCATTTAATTCAATAAACTTTTTTTATGTTTAGACATATATTAAGAAAAACAAACCTGAATTATTCTTTCATATTCTTAACTTCGGATAGGTTTTATTTTCGCACTACAAAATCCTTGTTCTTGAAATACTCTCCAAATTGATCCCTGGGGTCCAATCTGTGGCTTCAAGTGGATGATACATTTTGTTCCTAGAAACATCCGGGAAAAAAAGGCTGTATTTCAAATTATCAGGTGAAAGTTACAGTCACTATCAAGTGAAGCAAAAGTACAAACACATTTAGTTTCATCCAATGTATAGTTAATGCTTAAAAAGTAAAAAAATATATATAAAAGGACAGTACATGTTTACTTACTTATATTCCTGCATAGAAAGTGTACTATTTTAGCTGAATTTTTTTTATTCGAGACTTCGTTGGATAAGTTTGTTTTAAGACATCTATGACACAGTTTAAATGCTTCCTGAAAGGTTGTCAATCACGTACACAGTGAAAAAAAATCTGATGTGGGCAACACATGACTTTTCTTATATAATGCAATGAATTTACTACTTTTACAATAAAAAATAGGTTTTTCTTATCGTAGATAATGATATTCTTTCCAAGATATTGAATTTTCGTCAATTAGTTGTCATTTTCATTGATTTAGTATCATTTTTATCCATTTGGCGATATTTTCGCAAATTTAGCAACATTTAAAAAAGTCGCCAAGTTGGCGTTATTCCGCCAAATTTGGCGACAAAATCTACCCATGCGATATGGACGGAAAAATAAGTTATTCTTATAGCAGATAAATAACTATTGGCGTTCAAATACAAAAGTATTACTCAAAGTATATTTTCTCGTGAATGGAACGAATTAGAGCGAGGAGAATGATGTCACCAAATTTATCGCATGATATTTCATATGAAAAGTGAATATGTTTCTTAACAGTTAACATTATTTTTTAATTTATGGAATTTTTTGATAAATTTATTTGAAGAATGTGCAATATCTCGAGAACGGTTCATGCTATAGCGTTCTAAAGTTTATGTCAATCGTTTTCTAAGGGAAAATTACATAAGATATGTCTATTCCAGTAACTTTATTAAAGGTTTTGATTTTTTGATGATTTTATCAAAGTTTCACTCGAAAATTTAGGGGGGGTTCTGAACATTCGATTGTGTTTTAAAACAATAAGCTTCCAGTATTCACGGATTGTGATTTTTGTACCAAATTTCATTCGAATCGGTTCATTCGTTCGTTAGTTATCGTCTCCTCAGGCTCACTGACACACACACACGCGCACACACACACATACACACATACACACACACATACATCACTTCAAAAATCTTCTATTCGTGATCAGGGATGCTTGAAACGTGCTCTCCCGTCGAAAAATCGAATTCGAATTTTCGACCCCGTCACAATACTTTCCTTATACATTATATGTATGTAAGGAAAGTAAAAACCCTGGAGTATGACTCAATTCCACGTTCTCATGACATAATCCATTTCTAAGTAGTTTGTGTTTGAAAATGCAGTTACACTGGTCAGAATGATTACAAATATAACGGCCGCCCAGGTGGTGAAGGGAATAGCATCTCTGGCTGCTGTCTAGTGGGCTTGGGTTCGAATCCCGAGTAAGGCATGGTTGTTTTCCTGAGGATGAAGCCTTCTGGGTCCTCGTTAAATGAGAAGCTGCACCCTTCAGACCTTAGTCAGTGATGCTTGCATGTATTAATAAACTTTGTACTCTTGTCTTGTGTGTCATTCTCTCTGTCCTTCTTCTGGCGTCACTGGGCCTGTATTCGTGCTCTGCAGAAACAGGGGCCATATGAACAAACAAAAACAAACAAACAAAACAAATATAACGTGTTACCCTTCACTTTAAAGGACTTGAAAGATATTTCGATTGATACCATATTTTGAAGTGTAACTTACTATCATTGTCGGGAGTGATATCCCCCCCACACACTCCCACCCAGGGGAGCTAACGACGTCATGAACACAAACATTGTTTCGCGGCTTTTTTTTTACAACAATGAAGCTATTAAATTTCGAGAACATTGAATCAAAAATAACCCCTTTTATGCATAATTATGTCAAATTTTGCTCCATGCTGTCATGTTACAAAAATATAAAAATTTGAATATATTCCAAAGTTTTCGTTCGAATTAAAAAAATCTATCTAGTTCCAGATTTATCGATAACAAAGTCGGATATAAGATTTCGCGAAAATTTATCAACATTTGTCACAGCTACCATGCACATAAAAAATCATCCACAGACATACAGAGAAACAGACATCACTCCAAAAGGAGTCAAAACGTGTTCAGAAGGTCCTATAGAATATATTCAAAATCTCGAAGTCGAAAATTTTGGCGATAATAATGCTTTCATACATAGCTTCATACAATGCTTCTATACATAGTATGAGAAAGAAAAAATATGGATAAAAACACACACAAAACGGAATTTACTGCCACTAGAATGACACTTTTAAACAAGTAAATTTCGAGTTGTAGGCCTTAAAACTAACTAAATTTATATGAATGTGTCATTTTATTTATTTCTATGAGCATTGCGTGGAATAAAGGACATATTCCCCCCCCCCCCCCACAAATGGCCAGGCACTTGACTTCCATCATTCGCCTATATATCGGCCAGAAACGTGAACCATTTAGCCAGAGGGGGAGCGGAACACACTGCGCTCGACAGCACAACACCCATGCCTTACGTGGGACTCGAATCCACAGCGCGGCGGTCGAACGATCGCTTGGAAATGCTCGCCTTGACCGTTCGACCACCGCGTCGGCTACATATTTTATTTTACTCTCAAAATAACATTTAAAACAGGTACATGAGTTGTTTATTTTATGTATTTTTTGACCTGCTTAAATGGGTCCTTCATTAATGACCTTTTTGAGTCGGAAAGCATGTTGATAGCAGATAAATAGATGCGTACAATGGCCTGTTTAAAACTGTCTTTTCAGTGCAACACAAAACTATATCAATTACGCTGAGCAATTCTCATATAAAAGATTAATAGAAGACATTCATATAGATATAGTAAAAATTCGTATAGATTTTTACTATATTTATATGAATGTCTTCTATATTCATATAGATATAGTTACCTTTTAAGTGTTTGTCTAGAAATTTACCTGTTTAAAAGTGTCATTCTAGTGGCAGTGAATCAAGTTTTTTGTGTGTTTTCCCCTCATTTTTTAGTGTGTATATGTATTATGTCTGTTTATATTTATTTGTCTACGTGTGTATAATTTTCTTTGTGTGTGTGTATCTTTCCTTTTCTGTGTGTGAATAACTGAATTATAACGCACAAAATGCATCGTATGACCTTTCGTTCTGAAACTTTTTTATAAGTTCTTGAAATTAATGTTTTCAATTTGAAATTATTCTTTACGTTCAATTTCTGTTTAGTTTACTTTAGCTTAGTAACGTCAAGGAATTGGATTCACATGTCTGATTTTTGTTACTATACAGTGTTTGTAGGAGTTAGTAAGTCCTTAGGCACCTCCAATACTTATGAAGACTCGAGTGAGAGCTATATGTTAAGCCCTGTTTATATTAAAGTGACTTTTCCAATTGAATAAAGATGATTGGCTTCGCCCCTAGCATCCATATATCAACTGAATAGTAATGTGCAATATAAACAAGTACACGAATTACACTTTACCTTTATGGGTGATTTTTACATTATTTCGAAAATTTCTTGGTAGTATGATTTTCTAGAGTAAGTCAGGAATTATGTTTAATTTTCCATTCTTTCATTTCATAGGTACATATGCTAAACTAAGTTGTCTTGTTCAAAATTGCAAAATATTTTAAGTAATTTTGCATTTCGCCTTACTGTGGAGATCAAGATATATTTAGGCTGTGTAATATATAAATATTTATGATTTCTGACAAGCCATACAAAGGGCCCAGACTGGTAGACGTCAATTTACTGCAGCCTGAAATGAAACCATGGGATTGGTTAAAGGTGTAACCAATGAAGAAGTGTTGCCGCACTGCACTGAGATCGCACCAATGATCGCCGAAGACGCGTATCTGGACCTCAGGCAAAAGTATGTGCAACCGGTGGAAGGTTAAGTAGACGAGATTGTATATAATTCAAGGTTCTCTTGCAGTTCAGTCACGTTAGAATATGAATCAAGTTTCTCATACAATACAGTAATGATTGAGAAATATTCAGCACGCACGCTCGGATGCATATAGCGATGATGCAGTGGTCATTAAGACAAGAATAATAGTGTGCAGATGGCTATCAGTGGTGTGATTCACAGAAGTGAGACGATAATAGAGGTATGTACCTATCAGCTATTAGAAAAGGTCATAATCAGTTTTAGAAGTTAGCATGCCTAGTCTCACACACTCAATCTCTGTCTTAAATATATGTGAAAATTATTGTGATATAATTATAATTATAAGGTATTTAGTAATTGATGTTTATTTTCAAGTTAAAATATGTGAAGTTGATTGTGTGGTATAATTAATCATTTTATTCCAGGAGCTCGCACAAAGAAGGTATGATGGGTTTTATGCGGCACAATGCAATGTACGAATTTACGAGTTACGACCATGTTTGATATGTTTAATTTTAAATATGCTTTGCATATTTGTTTCATTCTACCATCAAACTTATATTTATTTTTAATAACATATAAAAAACAGTTTTCACCTTTATTCTTTATTGTATACTATTTTATGCAATTACTGTTATATACACTAAAACGAGTACGAAATACTGCTAACATATAAAAAAAGACTTTTCTTCAGAGACCTTTAAGTAGAGAAATATATCGTTCTCTTACATCTAACATTCGCTTCTTGGAGCCAATCCAGGGAATATCCTTAGATCTTTGTTAATTTCATCAAGGAATATAGGCATAAACAACAAAGAAATATATTAATCTAAGGCATGCAGTAGAATAATTTGCAGATATAAATCCATTCTAATATTTTAGTTTTACATACATTGTTATACATTCGTTCTAAATATAATCAATGTGTCAAAACATATATTTTGTAAACATTTCTTGTACGTCCTTAATAAAAGCAGACATATAAAAATTAGAATGAACAATAATATATACATGTATATTACGTATATATATATATATATATTATTATTATATGCCTCATCATTATTGGCTAATCTATATATATACTTCTATCTTCTATGAGAAAAACTATAATCAAGGGTGGCATAATTTGCACATGTATAGATATCTAGATGATGTATTATGTGTATCCCATAATAATAATCCTTTTGCGAAACTGTTTGAAAATTTTGTTTTTTTTTTATCTTTTATTTTTTTTCATTGTTTAATACTGTTTGTAGCAGTACTACACAATGGAAATTTTTTTACAAACAGTTGCATGGAATCCCTATGGCAGGCAATTGTTCACCCATTCTGACCGATTTATATTTACATTAATACGAAGAGGGAACTCTTTTAAACGAAGTTGTATTTTTACGTTTTGTTGACGATATCTTATGGGCGAGTGAATGTAAGGAATTTGGACTGGATTTCAGTTTAACCCTGGTTGTTTAAACTTAATGGAGACAGGGCATAACGATGATGGATGTTTGAACTTTCTGAAATTTAATGAAAAAACACAGATAGTAAAACGTTTTATCGATTGCTCGATAAAATACTCTTATTTGGTTTCAGCATTGATTGTTTAACACGACGGAAATCTTCTTTATGGAAAAATGTTATGGAAATATCATCATCAACCAATTAAAACGCAGTAAAAAATTGAACGTTTGAATTGAAAATCGATATGTTTGTGATAGGGAATATTTAAACAAAGCGGTAGAACAGGGATATCCTAAAGTTTTTTTATGTCGGATTGTCTGTAGTTTCTATGACATAACCGTGGCGGGTCTATAGTTTCTACGACATAACCGTGGCGGAAGATTACTGCTCATACTTGGATTCAAATGAAACACGACAGCGCGAATTTTCTGTTTGGTAACATAATGAATCACTACCGTGTTATGGAAGGTTCGAGAAGATAAAACTTAGGATTTGCATTTGGATACAACTTAGTTTTCTACACATTTACATACTAATCCTATTATGGTACAATTTGTGGATATAGGGTGTAGTGGATTGTCACAGTTTACGTATTCTTTTGGAATCCTTCTTTGTTTTGCTTTGATTTCACGTATTCTGGGTACGTAATTGAGAGAATTTGCTATCCTTTTTTTACTTATGTGGTCTTTTTTCCGTTTTTAATACTATCGATGTGAGACCAGAAATAGATGTCACATCAGCTTTAAGTGAGACAGTTTTATGTTCAATATTTATGGCTGGATGCAATAGCCAACAACACTTCAGACGAAACGACGCCAGTTTTTACAACACCCTGACCGAAAGGTCAGCTGAAACTATAAATTTAGGGACGTCAAGACAGGTGGGTCGAAGAACTCTAAGGATAAGATGAGGCCACGAGATTGGCTAAAAAGAATAACCAATTATGGAAGATGCTTGGGCGCAGTGCCCAAGGTCGGCCAAATAGAGCCAGATAGGCGTGTCAGACCTCAGGCAAAAAGATGCGGCAAACAAGAGATAATATTATACAACTTCTACGAGAAAAGAAGATATATAGAATATCAGAGAAGAAGTAAGATAAAATATCAGCAGACGTAGTTAAAGAGTTTCAGAGTGGGAATTACAGAGTTAGAGTAGTATTTGAATTGCAGTGCAGCCAAAGTACGGAATGTTATGTGTGCAGTGAGCGATTACCATGCGAGACGAAATACCACACTGCGAGTTGGTATTGTGACTGTACGAGCTGAACGAGCTATGTATCAATGTTTAAAGACAACCAGTAGGTATGTGCTCCACTACTATTGTATGCAGGTCATTGAACCTTTTGATAACTACATTTTAATTGTCTCACATTTTCTCGTTCCGGAACAATTGATGGTAATCATTGTTGTAATTGAGTTATTAGTGGATCCATGTTGTTAATGAATAGTTTTATTTTAATGTGAAAATGGTGCAATCAATTTAGTAGAATGTTAATTAATATTATTTTACAGAACTCGCGCTAAAGATAAAATAGGTGGGTAATATCGGCACAATGCAATGGATTCCACGATTTACGATAACTATGGTCATGTTTAGATAAATCAATTTTGTATTATGCTTTGCATAATTCTCATATGATAGTTTAAGCAGTATTATTAAGTAATCAACGCAACTAGAAATAAATAAAATTTAATGTTTTATTTTCAAAGGTGCGGTATTAATTGTAATCAACGCATTAATAATCCTAATAATATAATAGTCTAAAAGGTATGCTTTATATCTTCTGTTTTACTGCACCACAGTTGATACTATTGTATTTACTTGTAAGGAATGGTACCGGTCTCTGGTATATATATATATATATATATATATATATATATATATATATATATATATATATATATATATATATATATATATATATATATATATATATATATATATATATATATATATATATATATATATATACACTATATGATCAAAAGTATCCGGACATGTTGGATGTTAGAAAGTTTTTCGAATTTCTAAACAAATAGTTGCCGAAGTGTTCAACATTGGCGATGTGAAGAACATGCTTGAACTCGCACACTTTTCAGTAAAGTTTCGGTGACTTGTGCATTTAGGGGACTACCAAAATATTGAAATAGAGGAAAAATGTATTTGATCACCATGTAACGTAAAAACTGGAAATGATTTGTAACTTTCACAAAATAGTTAACTAGCTTCGTTCAATGTGCATAAGTATTTTCGTAAAACAGAAACGTATATTTGTGAAGATATAAACGTTTCTTTAAAAAAAAAACCAAATTTTGTTACATGCCTTTTGCTTACAATATCCATGGGTTTCAATCAAATTTCACGAAACTTGCAGAACATTTGTCAGCGTCCAAAAAACACATTATACTTCAATTAAAAATTAAAGCATTGAGTATACGATGAGATATAAGCATTTGAAGAAACTAGGGTTTTTCTGCGCAGACGCGAAACATGGCAATAGTTTTCTTACATGATTTTATAGTGAATACTGTAGGGCAACTTCTATAAAAAAAACCACGTTAATATTTTGAAAATTCACAAAGATATCAACGATATAGTGATCAGTTTTTCTCCGATTCTCTAAAAGTACGTGGATGATACGGGGTTTTTGCACAAATTGACATTTTACAAATTCATCGGACACCCCTGTTCTGAAAATGAACTAGTCCAATTTTAGGGAAATAATGATCAAAAGTTTCTGGACACCCCTGTAAGTGGTGGATTCTGCCAGTGACGTGAGAATTCTAGCTCTCAGACACGTATAAAAGAGGTCAGATGAGTTAACAAATTTAATTTCAAAGCCAGAAAAGTACAATGGGAGGAAAACGCCAGTTAAATGAGTTTAAACGTTGTGAAGTGATTGGTTGTCACCGCTGTGGAAAATCTGTTTGTGAGATTTCTGTCAAGTGAAGAATGGCCCGGAAGCCTCTGGATGCAACGTCAACACATTGACAGCTCGTCTAAAGCTTTGTTTTTATGGGCGATCAGCTGCATATAAGCCAAGCATTACCGCAACTAATGCAAAGCTTTGCTTACAGTGGTGCAAAGCGCGCAAAAATTTGAGCCTTCAACAATGGCGTCTTGTTATGGAGCGACGAATCACGGTACACTCTCTAGTAATCCGTTGTTAGAGTCTGGGTGTGGAGAATGCCGGGTAAACGCTTTTTATGTGACTGTATTCTGCCGCATGTTAAGTTTAGTGGTGGAAGCATAATGATTTGGGGATGTTTCTTATGGCTTGGGCTTGGCCCTCTTATTGCTATGAACTGAACTCTGAAGACTAAAAGGATAATTCAACATTTTGGACAATTTCATGTTGCCTGCATTGTGGCAAAATTTTGGAGTGGGTCTATTCTTGTTTAATTCAGATCGTGCTTCTGTCCACAGAGCACGGGCTGTGCAGAGCTGGTTTGCTGACATCGACGTTGAGGAATTGGCCTGGCTTGCTCAGAGCCCAGACCTCAATCCCATAGAACACTTACAGGATGAATTGGAACGTCGACTGCGATCTAGACCAAAACGCCCCACATCGGCGGTAGAGCTGAGTAGTATTCTTTTAAAAGAATGGTGTGCAATTCCTGCTGCAACATTCCAGAAACTAGTAGATAGCCTCCCTCATAGAGTGGCAGCCACCATTGCAGCAAACGGTGGCCCCACTTCATACTACAGTGGCCGCCGCTTAATTGGATCAACGTTCGTGCCATCGATGTTTGATCCAATAAAGCGGCGGCGATACAGTTTCGTTTTTTTTACTCAGCATAGTAATACATACACAGGAGCGTTGAGGGGGGGCAGAGGAGGCAATTTTCCCCGGGCCCGAGGGTCAGCCACACCAGGTAGGAAATTATGTAAAAACATATAGGGCAGGGGCCCGGGGCCCCCGGTTCAATATCTGTCCTAGGCCCCGAGACCAGCTCTCGACGACCTTGTACATACATGAAACATACATAGTCGTACATATATGAAAAAGTTTTGAATGTTCTTACTTTTCATAAATAAAATTAAGAATTTAAAGAAAGGATTAAATTTTTTTGCAACAAAATTTAACATTGAAAAGATAAGGTAAAAGTCTAAGATAAGGTAATCCGCCCCTGAGTATATGTTATATACAGTACATATGTAGCAATAAATACTCTATATAAGAAGAAACATTTTATGTACTTACTGTACTTTATTGGAAAAACATTTGTATTGTAGATTGCTTCGTAGTGGCACTAATTAGCTTTGATACTCTCTTTTCAATATCGTAAAAAGAATTATAGTCATCGCAAGATGCACCTCGTTGTTCTAATGTCCTCCTAAGAATTAAGAGCCTGACGCGATTCCCTGGCCGTTGGTGGTGACAGTCATTGTTTTCTACTTCTTCCTCATCTGTTTCTCCAGTTGTTTCTTTGGATTGTTGAATTGTTAAAACAATGTCTTCTTCCGTTTTTTCAGCTGATGTCGGTACGTTTCCATCGATATTGACCCAGTTCCAAAATTCTTCTGTAAGCTCCTCGTCATTGCGTGCGTATTCTTCTTGCTCCTGTGGAATGTTGTTCGCTACTTCAACTACAACTCCCGATTTTTTTAAACAATTGAAAATTGTTATTGGAATAACATTTTTCCACGCATTTATTATCATGTGAAAGGCGTCAAGAAGACTGACTGATTTCGCTATACTATCACTAGCAGTAAGCTTCGTTGGATCGTCTATTGCCTGAACAATTTTCTTTCTTATATCCTTGCGATAATAGGTTTTAAAAGTTTTTATGATTCCTTGATCCAATGGTTGAATAACTGATGTGGTATTTGGTGGAAAATAAAACAGTTCTATGTTGTTTAACTTCAACTCCGGATGGGCAGTACAGTTGTCGAGCAAAACTGCAATTTTTTTCAGTTCCAAGCTCTGTGTCCCATTTTCTTATGTATTTTGTGAAAATCTCGCTCGCCATCCACGCCTTTGTATTGCTTGTGTATTCTACGGGAATCTGTTTGACACCTTTTAAGCAACGTGGGTTCTTGCTCGTTCCTATGACGAATGGTCTTTTCTTTACTGTTCCAGTCATATTACATGTCAGGAGAACTGTTATCCGAGCCATTATTTTTTTTACCTCCCGACCGATTGTCATCTTTGAACATCAGAGTATGGTCTGGTAATGCACAATAATAAAGCCCAATCTCATCCATATTATAGATCTGATTTGCAGAATATCGTGACAATAGTTCTGGCAGAATATCTTGCACCCATTTTTCTGCAGCGCTGATATCGGCATCTCCCTTTTCACCATATTGTTTTGCATAAACAATGTTGTTTCGATTTTTCCATCTGGTCAGCCACCCATCAGTTGTATCAAAATCCTCGATTCCAAATTTTTCAGCTTTCAAGCTTAATATTGCACGTGACAGTGGGGCTTTTTTAAGTCGTGCGGCCTTGAACCATTCCAAGAGAGCTGCTTCGACATCTTCTGCTTTTCCAACTCGTTGCCGTTTACGATTCGTGTTTCTATTCAATGCATGATCATCTGAGATTTTACCCCTTTGTTTCAAAAGGCGACATCAAGTTTACTGAGGTATGCCCAATTTCAAAGATGTTTCTCTCTGATTGCATTTTGGCAGAACATCAAAATTTTTAAGCAGTTCATATTTTTCAGACAAGCTAAAATCCTTACGTTTTGCCATCCAATTCACAAAGAAGGGCTTACTGTAACACGAAACACTAACAATGAACAAGCAAAGTGACCAACTGTGCCTTTTAACCTCAACCCCAACTTTCTTATCCCTTCCCCTTTCACCCCCTTTCCTTTCTCAATCCTTCTGCCACAGGTGTGTGGGAGTGGCGTCTTATCGCAGGCACCCAGGGGATTCACGTTTCAAAGAAATCTGGGTCTGACTTTGTTGTGCGCCGCATGGCACCCTGTTTGTCAGGCTTGTAGAAAGAACTCCAGAAAAAGCTGACGTTGGGAAGAACACAATGGAAAGATTAAACAATGAAAAACGAGAATCGAATAGCGAAAATTTTTGATCCATTTATCCGGCGGTTCTGATCCAAATATCCGGCGGAGTTTCAATGTAAAGAGTGATTCCGTTCCGTTTTCCGTGATTGGATTCGATAAAGCGTCTGATCCAATTAACCAGTGATCCAATTAAGCGGTGGCCACTGTAATTTGTAACTTTTCTGAAGGAGAAGCAAAACATATAAGTGTCCGGATAGTTTTGATCAGATCGTGTATATGTATTTAGTATATTAGTTAATTGTATATACTCCAGTTTAACTATCCTCTGATTTATGATTTAAAATGTCAATTTGTGGAAACCCCCTTATCATCCAGGTACTTTCAGAGAGTCAGAGACAAATTGATCACTATATCGTCGATATCTTTGTGAATTTTCACGATATTCCAGTGGATTTTTTCCTCCCATTGTACATTTCTGACTTTGAAATTAAATTTGCTAACTCGTCTGACCTCTTTTATACTTGTCTGAAAGCTAGAATTTTGACGTCACTTCCAGAATCCACCACTTACAGGGGTGTCCGGAGAGTTCTGATCATTATTTCCATAAAATTGGACCAGTTCATTTTCAGAACAGGGGTGTCCAATAAATTTGTTAAATGTCAATTTGTAGAAACCCCCTTATAATCCAGGTACTTTTTGGAAGTCAGAGAAAAACTGATCACTATATCGTCGATATCTTTCTGAATTTTCACGATATTCCAGTGGATATTTTTTTAGAAGTTGCTCTAATGTATTCACTACAAAATCATTAAAGAAAACTAATCCTATGTTTCGCGCCTGCGCAATAAAAACTAAGTTTCTTCAAATGCTTATATCTAATCGTATATTCAATGCTTCAATTTTCAATTCACGTATAATATTTTTCTTGAACATTTACAAATGTTCTCTAAGTTTCATGAAATTTGATTGAAACCTATGGATATTGTAAGCAAAAAACTTGTAGCAAAATTTGGTATTTTTTTAAAGAAACGTTTATATCTTCATGAATATACGTTTCTGTTTTACGAAAATACGTATACACATTGAACAAAGCTAGTTAACTATTTTATGAAAGTTACAATTCATTTTCAGCTTTTTATGATACATGATGAACAAATATATTTTTCCCATTTTTCAATATCTTGGTGGTCCCCTAAATGCACAAGTCACCGAAACTTTACTGGAAAGTGTGCGTTCAAGCATGCTCTTCACACCGCCAAAGTTATAGAACACTTCGGCAAGTATTTGTTTAGAAATTCGAAAAACATTCTAACATCCAAAGTATCCGGATACTTTTGATCATATAGTGTATATATATAGATACATATATATATATATATATATATATATATATATATATATATATATATATATATATATATATATATATATATATATATATATATATATACGTATATATATACGTATATATATATGTATATATATATATATATATATATATATATATATATATATATATATATATATATATATATATATATATATATATATATTGTAACTTTAAAGAACTCTGAGAAGTGTTTAAAATTATTACAGTAACTTTTATGTAAATTGTTTTCACATGTGTTTCAAATTTCCATTATTCTAACTTTCTGTAAACAGAATAAAGTTTTCTATGTGTGAAATACTTTTTATACAAAGTTTTGTTTTAAATGCATTACGCCCATTTACTAATTTCTATATTCTTTGAAGAGTTTCTATCAAATCGGAATTACAGAATAAAATTTCCTAATTCCATCAACTTTGTAAACTTAATATTTCTAATCTTATCTTTTAATACATTCTTATTATTAATTTTGGATGAACAGTTCTAACTTTAATACATAAACCATTTGAAATATCCTGAAGTACATATTTTACTTTTTCAGGATTGAAGCGTTAATACACTATAAAAGCGATGGATGAATTTTCTCCTAGACTGATATAAAATTTATAAATTATTTCAACCTCAGGAGCTCTTAAGATAACCACTCAGAGTGTCGTTCAATTATTCTCTAGAAACGTTCAAGCAAATATCTCATTTTAATATATAATTAGAAAATAATCAATAAATTAAGAATGAATGGCTGTCATTTTTAATTGACATAATTAGTCCATCATCGTATTATACATAAATAAAAAGTGCACATTGAATAATGCCGAGACTTTAAGAGAAAAATAAGTTTTAACACATTTTAAACATAGTGAAAACGTTCTCGGAAATACGGCCACCTGTGTGTTTGTTTCGGAATATAATATATAATAGAATATATATATATATATATATATATATATATATATATATATATATATATATGTATATATATAATAAAAGTTTGAAAATCCAATGAAAGAATAGAAATAAGTTTCAACTCAAAAACCCCAAAATTAAAAAATGGCTTACAAATAAAAGTATCAAACAGATAATGATCAATCAAGTGGAAAATAAAATGCAAACCTCTAGTCATTAAGCTGAAGGCAAACAAAAAACATCATTGGAAAGGAATCGATAAAATATAATCAAATAAAATCCAAGCATGAATGCTTTACCCATGGACAAACTCTAGGCCTAATAATGAACTGCTCATTTCGATAAAACCTTTTATCAAATCCAAATATTTTATAAAAATGAACACAAAATGCATGCTTCTGATATTAGTGATAAATTATATCTATAAACTCTGATGACTTTTACAACATGCATAAAGATTGAAAAATAATAGGAAACAAGAATACCTGAAAAACACTGCATACGTCTGATCCATTGGAGCCTGAATAAAGAGACCAATGTTGCCAATCTCAAAATATAAAAAGTTGAGAACTGCTGTTGCCAATCGTGAGAGAGAAATAACAGTAATGCGAAACGACGATAAAAGGTGATATTTTGCAATAAAAACATGTAAATACATGGTAATGCTTATTCAAGAGAAAGTGGATGTCTGGCTAAAATAAGATACTAAGGACAGAATTTAAGTATAATCTACCATTCCAAACTTTTTAACTATACTATGTACAAATAAGCTGGATATTTATATAATTTGCTAGTAATTTTAAGTTTATTAATATGCATAGCATGTAATTTTTTATCAGATAATCTATAAATTCTGAAAAGCTGATTAAGTATAATATTTCTGAGCAATTGAATCGAGTTATAGGAATTAAAAGGTTATATTTTATTAATGTTAATGTTAAAATAGTCTTTTTTATCATATAAATTAGCAACTATCCTATTAGCAGGTTCAATAATAAGATTTAAATCCAAAAAATTGATATTATTACTAATAGTGGCTTCATTAGGAATTAGTTCCAAATTATTCGGATAGAAATCTATATCTATGACAGAGTTGTCTGTAAAGACCAAAAAATCAGATCATCAACATATCTATAAATTTTATAATGTGTTGAAATACAAAATTTTGCATAATGATAAAGGTATAAATAAGCTAATAACTGCTACTCTAGCCACCTTGTGGAACCCCTGAGACTTATAAGTATAATTTATTAAAATATATAATTATTAAAAAGTACAAAGTGAAGAAGTTTGTGAAATTTAGTAAATATAGTATGAATAGTATGATAAGTAATATAAGCATTATATAGAGCTAAAATTACTACATAAAGATCAGTGATCTTAGTATTATTAAAAAGATCTTTAAAATCAAAAATTTGAAATCCAACTACTTTACCAAGTGGTGTTAATATATATATTATTCTTTAATTCTTTAATATTATTTTGAATAAGGTAGTTATTGCTAGAAAAACGTAAACTATCATTTATTACATTTAAATAATTTAGAAGTAATTTACTCGAAGTAGTAGAGTATTACGACCACTAGTTACTGTTCTAAATTCAATAAGATTTTTATGAAATGTAGGTATTAGCACTATATATGGAAATGTAAGAAATTTATAATTAATATTTAAATCATTATACATCTTGATAATTTTCAGTTTAGTACTATTAATGGAGTATAAATCAAGTTTAAATAGACTATTGTTATTTAAATAACCTAACAAAAATTGTATACAGAATTTTTTACAGATACTAGCATAATTATTAGAGGCTTTATCAACATAATTAATAACAAAATATCTTTGCAAATCACTAATGGCATGTTTTAAATTACCAATATTATATATAGATTTAGACAATTTAATACTGCAAATAGTATTTTTAATAAATTTTAATAAAGTGAATTTCCACATATTAAATGCCTCTAAAGGCAGAGCGTATTTATAATCTAATTTTTAAATATATTTATCAAGGTCAAGATTGATTGATTTTAAAACTTTAAAAGAGTTATAACAGGATGATAACTTGAATTTTGTACCAATTGACCCAATGGTTCTTAACATCTCGTCTTTAACTATTGCGAAGTATCGTGTAACGATATGGCCCAAGTGTGGATTTATATACGAGTACTTAGCATATTCGTCTACCTTGCGAATACAATCATTATCTACATTTGACATGGAATCCTTATCAATAGAGAGAGATTGTAAAATGTCATTGTAATTAAAAAGAGTTCTGTCAATCGGCTTGCTGTATTTAAAATCTTAGTAACATTCAAATCCTCAATAGGCAATAAGTGTTTGCATTGGTTAAAAATAGACCAAAAATTTATACAATTATAAATTGGATGTTTAAAAGATATCACACAATAAGAATTAGTAGACGTATTATTATTATGAAATTGATTAAGCTTTATCTTTGAATACTTTGATCGCGTAATGAGCAAATCATAGAAAATATGATTAGCATGTTCATTAGTTATATTTAAATTTAAGAAAGTAGCATAAACATTATTTAAATTTTTCTTCTTAACCGCAAATACCCAAGATTTTATTCATTTCCATTGATAAGTGCTGTTAAATTGATGATGTAAACTTTTAATCTCAGTTTCATAATCATGAAGTATGGAGCTTCTCTTGCCTAGTTTAAATCCTTTGAGATTATCTGAGTTTATATTATTTAAATGGGGTTTCAGAAATAGGTGACCGTTTACAAGACGCCCACTGACTCACCAGAAAGCCTTGTCGCCCGAATTAGAGTCGAAACTGTAGACGTTCGTGAAATGTTAGGAATCTTCCAAAGTGTACGCGATTCACTCCGTCGCCGCTGTGACGCCTGTCGGTGGTCGTTCATTTAAGGATTTATTCTAAACATTTTGTCAATAAATTTCCATTATTCGTCTTCATTATATTCGTCTTCAATTCACTTCATTTTGACGCGACGTTTCATCCACTCCCAGAGAAAGCACCATGCTGAACTCTACGTTTCTGTGTGCATAACTGTAAATTGTATTACAGAAATTATGCACATGGCCCGACGTAGAGGATTGTAGAAAATGGATCAGACATAAATGTAAAAGTGATCAAACAAAATAATCAAATATGCGAGCTTGATGCTTTGTGTTTTTAATATTATCAGAATACAATATAATGTTTAAAAGATGAAAAAGAATAAAAATAAAAAATCATAAATTGAACATTAAATAACATAAATTGAATTAATTTATTTATATATAAATAAATATCTCTCTATCTCTCTATCTATCTATCTATATATATATATATATATATATATATATATATATATATATATATATATATAAACCTTTCTAACGATTCATACCGTTATTATTATAATAACATCAGGAATTTCAAATATAGTAGATGCACGTCTAAACGATGCAAGTTATGTCCAGTGGCAGACCCTGGACAAATAGCTGAAAATGTTAGCCATTACCGCCCATTCTGTAAATCGTATAACTGCATATATTGCATTACATGCAAGACCTGCAATATAAAGTATATCGGACAAACGAGGAATTGCTTACATGTACGTATCAATCTTCATCGTAGTCAGATTAGTATGACAAAAAAACAGGACGCATCGGTTACAAATATAGAATTACGACATTTTAATTTTCATAGTTTTAATGATATAATGATTCATATTATTGACATTGTACTAAAATTGGATGAAAGAATTTGGTGGGGAAACATGCACATCAAACAATACGGAACGGCATATCCTTACGGACTAAATTCCATAAGTTCCAGTAATACCCACAATTTTGAGTACTGTAATAGCGTGCATCAACCATCTGTATTGCAAGATATACCTACAAAGCGGATTGCAAGATGGTCAAGAGGTGGACGCAAAAATAGAGACTTTTAGAGATACTTTAAAACGTGTCGAAAATTTCATTGAGAAACTTAAAATCTTTACGGAAAGTAAAAACAGCTGGATAAAAAATATCATTTTTGGAATCCCAAAACGTTATATAAAACGTATATGGAAAATAATATATGTATACCCTTTTAATGCCGATCCAATCGTCAACAATGATGTAGCAACTACTAATTTTGGGGTACTCCCGGACACGTACAAATTTAATGCAAAATTGTTCAATATTGACTTGACTACGCAAGAAAAAAAGCAGGCAAATAAAGAATATTTCGTTACAACATTCAGAAACAAAAGATATGTTCAAATACCTCTTTAAGCATTCTTGAAAGACGTGTCTCACCTTATGCCTATATCTAACATCGAAATTAAAATGGCTTACAGATTTGTTAAGACGAATGATCGAAAAATGCTCAACTACAATCAAATTGGGTAAAATATAGAAAAGTACGTGTCAAGTGAATGTAATTGCAAAAACAGCATGTTTATCGATCGTCATCATGGACACATAATAACAGGGGCTTAAATTTCATCCAAAATACCAACCTAAAGTCTATTTTGCAACTTGGAACAAAATTTCGTATTCAAGAATTTGCAAATGTAGTGAATAATTTCAAGAAGGATCTTAATGACTTTATATATAGGATGGCCGTGAAGTATAATGTACCATTGAAGAATGGAAATTTAATAGAAATTTGAAGAATGGAAATTTAATATAGCAGGGCTATTCAGTTCTCACTGTCAATGGCTTGCATATTGATAAAAATCAACGTATTGACAAAAACCAAAGCATGATCAGGGAAGACAGTTTGAATAAATATTGCAGCGATTATGTAATAACATATACCGACAAAGTCGTTTCTAATTACACACTTACTTGTATGAAATATTATGTGGAAGTTCTAAGTAATAATTATCAAGATGATCTTATGTATACCAAATTACACCTTACAGGCCGTACAATAGAAAATAAAATAAAGGCCTTATATAAACGGATTGATTATGATTTAAGACAAGTTAAATTTCCTTACCTCATCCTGATTCCGAAACTTCATAAAATACCGGTAAAATTCCAACCCGTAACGGCCGGTTTCAAGACTTATTTGACTATAGCTAATTCCAAGCTATTAGCTCTGCTGAAAAATGTCATGACAAAAATCAATCATAAATGTACCATTATCGTAAACAATAGTTATGAAGTACTAAACAAACTCAAATTCTTCCTTAATGTTTGAAATTCCGGAGTTATGATTTTAAAGACCTTTTCAATAATATTGACCTTGATGATCTTAATATTTTTAATATTATAGGAGATTTATGAGATTTATGAATTGCATGAATGCATTATGTTAAGTAAATATAAAGCACTGATCAGGATTGTTCTGTTCAAAAATATACTATTTAATGGTACTAACTATTATCAGCAAGTTAAAGGCATTCCAATGGGTGGAGGATGTTCATCACTCCTTGCAGACATATACCTGAATAAATACGAGAAAGGCACTCACATATTAAATGAAATACCATATTTTCGTTTTGTGGATGACATTCTTGTGGGTCAATACGAACAAGTGCCTGACTTTGACTTTAGTTTCTACCCAGATAACTTGGATCTCATAGAAACACACATGGAAAATAAAAATCAAGTAGATTTCCTGGATATTAGTATCTTTTACGATAACAACAATTGTTTATATACAATTTTCATACGACAAGAGAAATACTTTCAAGACAAATATCAACCACATTATCGATTGGAACTCAAATCTGAGTAAAAATAGATTACGAAATATTATTGTAAATCATCTGAAACGTAATCAAAGAATCCATACTTTCAAAAGAGATAGAACTACCAATGGCAGAATAATAATGCAAGAGGCGATTAAGAAACATTATCCCGCACATTTCCTTAGACGTTATTATAATACTGTATACAACGATGTGAAAAACGCTTATTTTAGGGATATAACTTGTACGTACCTGTGAAGTTATCGATATTGGAAATGGTAACTGTGTGGTTCACCTACACGGAACTTACTGATAGCGCACCCTAGTGGTAGTATAATGCTATATATGAACGGCACTCTCCTTTGTCAAGGTCTCTATGCCTTTTTCATTATAGTTTTTACTTCGGTTTTATACTTCGGATTTTTCTTCGATACTTGAGTTTTGTACTCTTTTCCACGGTCAGTGCCTTGTGCTCGACACCTTTTCGGAAGTCAAGTTTCGGCAAAGTATTTGGTGCCGGGAGTGTTACCTGGGTGTAATAGCATGCTATAACCAGGAACGAGGGATCACAATCCCCTCGACCATTTATGCTTTCCCGTTGGCTTGATTCCCATGTTTTTCTTAGTAATTTTATTTGCTATACTTCTTTAATACTTGTGCAGCATTGAGCCATCTACGTTAAGCCTTTTTCATACTTTTTTATGCTTTCGGTTTCTTCATCTGATTACTTTTGTATTATATTATATATATATATATATATATATATATTGTTTCACATTTATGTCTTTGAATAAGTAATAGTTACTTCGTGGGTTAAAAAAGTTAAAATTATTCTATACCGGTTCACTGATACTTATTGTTGTATTCCAACCAAACATTATGGCCTTCAACACCACTAGTTAAAACGCTTCACAAAATGTCGTATTTCTTAGGGACTACACAGAATTTAAAAAGGAATTCGCGCTTAATGAAACTTTAATATTTATCTAGTGATGCGTACGCATTATTTCACTATTTACAGATTGAAGAATATCTGTTGACCATCATCAAACAATGTATAAATAAATAAGCCTTACAATTAAGACAAAAATAAAACGTATATTACTGTAACTGATTTATTAACAATATTTTGAGGCTCAATCTGGGCAATGTGTTCCAGGGAAGTATTTCCGTATTCGCCATTTTCAAGAGAGGGATGCCAACATTTTGGAATTTTTGCGTATTAACAATTCGGGTGGGAAAAACTGGAGTACATTTAAGAAAACATTAAATGCAGTAAAGAAAGCAGTTTTGATATTAAAACATGAACATGAACCTACAGAGAACCACTGTCACATTATATGCTATAAAATATTTGGATAATAGTTGTAGCTGTAAAAAGTAAATTACAAACTAAAACAACAAAACATTGAAATTGTATGAAATAAAACTGAAACAGATTGGATAAAGCGTTTCATCAGAATAATAATTCTGGCTGAAGTAATTGCCTTTTAAACTAAGGGGAATAAGAGATAAAATTTTCAAAAATATTTTTCTTCCTCCATTAATACATAACACGATGAATTGAGAATAAAATTTCAAATTAACATAAGTTGATTAAAAAAAGGATAAAATGGAGACTCTAGACATCATGACATACGTTACAATTATTTTTACGTTGTTATTAAGAACTGTCGAAATAATGAAAATTCTGCTGATGATGCAAATAAAGGAAATGAAAGAACAAGAGTTGTTTTCAAGCTATGAATTTGATACATATGAAATTCCAATAATCTGTGCACTGAATTGACCGGCTGGGACTTTATGAATATGAATTGAACTGAGTGACTGTTATTGAATGAATAAGCACTGAACTTACTGCCTGACTGAATGAAGTCAGGAATCAAAATTATAGAATTCTTCCGCCCCTTCTGGTCCCTGACCTTGCACTGCTCCTCTTTTTCTTGGTTCTTTTGGGATGTCGCTGAAAATACCTGTAAACAATTGTATACTTCTGTGAATTCCAATTTACTCATTCTGAAAACTCATTGTAAATCTCTTCGGTAAATTCCAATTTTCATCCTGAAAAATCATTGTAAATCTCTTCAAAATGTTAGTACACCTTCTGTTCAATCATTTCCAACCATTTTCATCCCCATTCACCTATCATTTGGTATAATTATCATCATCATATCATACTTCATCATCATATGTAAATTTTTGGAAAAACTGTCATCAAAATATTCTTCATCATCTTATGTAATTCCAGGGAAAACTTTCATCCTTTTCCCATTCTGGTTATACCTGAATTTATTACTCCTGTATTTTTTGTGTACTCTGTGCTTTAATTGTGTTGTTCTATGTGTTATAAGTATCTGTGTAGTTTTCTGTGTTCCTGTGATGTGATTCATTTTAATATATGTACTGTAATCTCTTGAATCAAAAAATAAAGTTCCCGGCCACACATCTTGCTACCATAAGCCTTCGGGTTGGTCGTGTGGTCTGGATTTTCAACACTCAACCATAGCTAAATGTACCGAGTTCTTCCACCTTAGCAACGTAAAGACCAATGGGAAAATCTAAAATTTTAGAAATTTGAATTATGATGCAAAGGGATTTAAAACAAATATTATACCACTTTGCCTTTTATGAACAATAAATGTACAATCTAATATCCTTTAGATACCAACAACTAAAACTCACATTTAATGACCACAAATTGTTGACAACGTGGAAATTGAGAGTGGTATTTCCAATACTGAAATATTGGTATTTATGAATCAATACTGGTATTAAAACTTTGAAAAAATTTAAACCGAAACACCAGTTTTCAGGAACTGGTATTAGTATACCTAGACAAATTTTAATACAGCATGGTCAGTCTCATTTTGATTTAACATTAGATGTGCATATAGTTATAAGACTTTGCCATTTGATATTGACTTTTGAAAATATATGTGATTACATAATACATAAAACTTCAGAAAACATGCTAACCGGTCAACAGACGCAATAGTCAGTAAGGGTATATTCAGTATGGCCATTTCACTTAAAATTCAAAATTACCCGTAACCGAATCGGATCTTCTCATTCATAGCAAGTATGCTTCTTCCTTACTCAGGTATGCTTGTTCCTAACTCAGATATGCTTCTTCCTGACTCAGGTATGCTTCTTCCTTACTCAGGTATGCTACTTCCTTACTGAAGTATGCTTCTTCTTTACTCAGGTATGCTACTTCCTTTTCCACGTATGCTTCTTCCTTACTCAAGCATTATTCTTCCTTACTCAGGTATGCTTGTTCCTTTCTCAGATATGCTTCTTCCTGACTCAGGTATGCTTCTTCCTTACTCAGGTATGCTACTTCCTTACTGAAGTATGCTTCTTCTTTACTCAGGTATGCTACTTCCTTATCCACATATGCTTCTTCCTTACTCAAGCATTCTTCTTCCTTACTCAGGTATGCTGAATGTAGTAGTAATTCAGTCATGACAGATAATACCGTGCATTATCCTCTTTTAAATTTAGAATGGGATGCCCGATACAACCCCCTGTAACGACTATTTTACTATACATTTGTTCCACAGCTAACTGCAGATAATTAGGTTTTATTTCACTTGAACTTTCCAATCGACAAGAACTGGAAACTGGATGAAACTGCTGACTGGATGAAAAATTAGTGCTCCAGTATGCTAATCTATACTATGCCTACATTACCTAGACCATGGCAGTTATATAGCCACAAGTGTTAGCGCATTTCAATATTTTAGTCATAAATGACAGTTTGTATTCATATTTATTATCTTTATATATCTGTATTAATTTTAAATGATTCAAAGAACCACAAACGCATTCGAATAGATTTAAATTCAGTTGATTTTACGATTAATTTGGCGTATTTTTTATCTAACTTCCTTGAACTCAATGCACGTATCATACTATACAAACATCCCACAATTCTTCTGAGACTAATTAGCCCTTTACACAATTTACGAATTTGCGAGATTTGGCAGAACAAGTGCTTTGAATTGAATTCGAAAGCCTGTGTAACTTGAAAGCAATCAAGGTCTCTCTCTAACCCGTCTTATAAATCAAACGCCTCTAATTGCATCTATGAATCAGAAGAGAATGGAACAAGTGGCAATCTAAGGAAACATCGAATGAGTGGACATACATAAAATTGGAGTAAACTATAAGATCATGATTTTCGGCCCAAATCCTAATATTGCATTATTTTAAAATATACGTAATGTGAAGGAAAAACAAAAATATCAAAATAATACTACATATCTAGATAGTGGAACATAATAATAGAAATTAGATATTTTTCTACTTCAGAGAAACAGTAAATATTGGTGACTCTGGTCCCAAAAATTTACGTAATAATGATTTGAACCTTATTGTGGCAATTATTATTCAGTTTAGCATGATGATTAATTAGTACAGCATTACTACGTAAACCTAATACGAACAGCTGCTACATTTCATCTCATCAGCGATTTTATTTTAGAAGGGAAAAGTTTTTACTTGAAACTATAAATATCTAATAAAAATATGAAAAATAAGAAATTTGTCTCATCTTTGAGAGTAGAAAAGAAATATTTAGAAATATTTTATTTTAAAGTCGGGATGAGAGAAAAATTTTAAAGGGAAATTTTATCAATGTAACAGATGTACAAAAACATCGATCTCTGAATTTTTTCGTCAAATTTTGACGAAGACAATTTTTAAGAAAGACTTAAAATGTAACATATGGAAGTTTTATTTATAAAGTTTATTGATATTAACCGATCCAGATCTTTAATTTATTGATACAAAGGGATTTGTAAAAAGCCTAATAATAAAGGGAGGTAAATATTATAAAGCAAGTTAACTTCATTTATGCACAAAAATACTCTTATCTATATCATAATATAAACTACAGTGGGGATTTTTTTTTAATTTTATATTTTTAGAAGCTACTTTTTCAATTATCATACGTAGGAGTTAGCTTAAGAATCAGGTCTGTAGGAACAAGAATACGTTTCGACATTTTTAGTTTTGTACGCTATGAGAAATATAAACACACTGTTCTAGAATTTTCTGAATACGATTCGACTGTTTTTAACTAACAAAGATATTTTCACTGATGCATTGCAAATATTTTGGTGAACGGAGAAATCAAACTTAGTTAAAGCTTATAAGTTTCAACGACATTAAATACTTAGAAAAATTGTGTATATTTTTATAACTTTGGGAGATATGTATCGCACGGAATATACAAAATAGTTAGTAAAAATTTGGAAAGAACTCACAGAACGACGTTTTCACCAACAGTCGTCCTAACTAGAAATGAACGATATACACACTAATTACAGTATTAAAAATGAGATCTTATCTAAGATCTAATCTAAGATGACGTCATAAATTCCAGGTTAGCGTGACGATGCCACAGTATATTTAATCTTTCTTAAGCGAGTATATTTTCTCGTTTATGGAGCAAACTAAAACCAAGAAAGTTATGATAACAAACTTTTCGCATAATTGTATATAAAATATATTTTTATAATTTATTTCTAGTCCAGAAAAATTTGACCCTAGTGAAATTTTTATAAAAGAAATATATGATATTTAGAATCTTTGATCAGTGAAAATGTATTTAAGTGAAATAACAATACATTTATAGAAAATCTATCCGTAGTTTTTTTTCACTACAAGTATAACATCAAACAGACTGAAATATTGTTGATAAATACGATTGTGCAAATATTTAGGAAAGAAATTCAATTTAAATAATTAAAATATAGCTACCAGTTTATATTTCACTCAAAGAATCAATTTTATTGCACAACAAACAGTGAAGATTGGATATTGTAGTGTTTTATGTGTCGTTATGATTCGGCCATATAACGTGCTGTTTGTTGGCCAACGAAGCAGCGCAGATATGTCCGTCCGGTCTCTCATATTCATGAGTCATAGCTCCCCATATACATCACAATATCCGGGTCTTGAAGCCTGAATCGCACGTTATGATATTATATGCTTGTTCTCTATACGGTTCCCCCGTATTTGAACTAGTGCTAGCTAGTGATCACCTAGTGGTATCCACAGGATCCAATCGTGTGCGATGTCTTACAAATCACGCTCAGTATTTTCGTGATAGGTTGAGTTAGCATATTCTTCGCAACGTGCTTGAGGAAGGCGGAAAGGGCTCTTTTTACTATCTCATGATATGAAACATAGTATAAAGAATGTAATGTTTTCTCAAAAATTTTCCACTTCGAGTTTTAGGCTATTATATCTATTAGGACCTCTAGAATACATTTTGACTGTATTTACAGTGATGGCCGTCTGTCTGTCGTCTGTCTGTGATCGATATATTGTGTGCACAATACATGTAGCAAATAATCATGTATTTTCATAAAACTTTATATCAGTATTTTTTTTTTTTTTGAAAAATCTAGAACTAGATATGATTTTATGAAATTAGAGCGAAAAGTTCGATATTTATTCGAAATTTTATATTGCCTTAAAAAGGCAACAGACTTTTCAAACTTTGACATAATTATGCATAAAAGGGATTATATATGGCTCAACGATTAAGAAACATAACAGTTTTAATCATCGTAATGAAAATTAACTGTGATACAATATTTGTGTATGTGGCGTAATTTACGTTTGTCAAACATGATATCAAACGAAATAATATTTCACCCCCTTTAAAATAATAACAGGTCAGAATTGATTATTTGGACCTGTGATAGAGATATTTTTAATTTTTCTTGTAAATTCAAAACAAAATATCACAAGCTCCTTAAAAACGAATTCTGGTATAAGCACATCGAGGACAAGCAAAATATAGTTTTCAGGCACGTATCTGATATATTTGACCTGCAACAAATATGGTATTTTGGAAAATTCATGCTAGATTTTAATGTTCATACGTACATCACAGAGAGCTTCCTATATAGAAGCGTCTTATAAAATATATGTGTAATGGCTGTTTTCCAATCGAGGAATTCCTCCCCCCCCTCCGCAATTACCGCTGTCAACAGTCTATTATAAGGTAATGGTAATCGTTTCGCTCCCTGGGGGGGCCGTCGGTGGCTGTCTCCTTTTTGGTCCCCACCTCGAAGACCGCGCATCCCCCCCCCCCTTTGTAAAACGGAAATGTTTCCGCTTGCTTATTTTCTGTATCTCTTTTCCCGTGTTTTCAATAAACGGAATGCACTAAAATGCATACTTCCAAGAAAATTATATAAATCGTTTTTTAACTAGATTAAAAAAACATATTTAAAAAATTCAATGTATTTTTTACATATTCCAGTCAAAATTTCATTTTGAATATTTGCTGATTATTTAAACACATCAATTAGGAACGAATATTGTTTCACATTTCGAAAGTTTTGATGTGGAGCACCCCATTTACAAAACATTTTTGAAAAATTCGATTTTTCCTGACATTTTTTTTTAACTATTTACCCGTGTACTAAATTGAAAGATTCTGTCTGACTTAAAACAGAAGTTCTTCATTTTTTCGACAAATCGAAAATTCTAGCCTTTCAGCCCCCTAAAGTACTAATATATATTTAAAACTAAAATTGTGCACTTTCTTCTTTAACAACTATTTACCAGTATATCAAATTTAAAGTCTCTATTTCATCAGGAATATATTTTTGTAGCATTTTACCTTTCAAATGTTTTTGTGTGGATCACCCATTCCCTTAAATGAAATTCTTGAAAAACTCTATTCTTCTTGGCTTTTTGTTAAACGATTAACCTATGTACCAACTTTCCAGCCTTTATCACATTTTAAAGTTTCTCATTTATTCAGCAAATTGAATATTTTTTGTGCGGAACCCCCTAAAGGGGCAAATATTGAAAAACTAAAATTGTACACTTACTTTCTTCCAAACCCTCTACACGTACAACACATTTGAAATCTCTATCTCATGTCGAAGCAATTTTTTTTATCAATTCACCTTTTGAACATTTTTTGGGGTGTATCCACCCCTAAAATTTCATACTTCTTGGTTTTATTTATCAGATGATTGTTCCATATATTGAAACTCAATCACCGATTCCATTTTAAAGAATGCGTATCTCATTTATTCCGAAAATCGAACAGATTGGTATTCGGCACCCCCTGAAGTAGAACATATTGATAAATTGAAATTATACACTTTCTTCCTCCCAAATTATCTACCTGTATACCAAATTTGAAATCTATATTCCATCCCGAAGAATTTTTTTTTTATCAATTCACATCTCGAACGTTTTTCTCTAGAGCACACCCTTAATGTGCATTATATTATCATTTTCTTGTTGGCTAACAGTCTATTAGCGGTCGTGTTTGAAGGACCAATATAGAGCTGCCCAGACACTTCTTAGATTCTACAGATGGTATGGAGCCACAACGAACGTTTCGGCAGATCTGTGAGCAGATCTGTTATTATGATGTCACGCTTCCCATTCGAGCAGGATTCACGCTACCAAGCTATGCTCGTTAGTACGGATGATTTGGATTATAATTTAGGTGAAGAAGTGAAATAGCATATTTTTAAGAATGTGTCAAGTAAGTAATTGTATGTATAACATTTGTATCTTGACATATTGTATGCATACTTTGATTATTTGACATGGCATAATAAAACAAAATAATCTGATGTGGGCAACACATGACTTTCCTTATATAATGTAATGAATTTACTACTTTTACAGTAAAAAAATAGGTTTTTCTTATAGTAGATACTAATATTCTTTCCAAGATATTGAATTTTCGACAATTAGTCGTCATTTTCATTGATTTAGCGTCATTTTTATCCATTTGGCGAGATTTCCGTTAATTTGACAACATTTCAAAAAGTCGCCAAGTTGGCGACATTCCGCCAAATTCGTCGCCAAAATTTCGCCAAGCGTTATGGACGAAGAAATAAGTTGTTCTTACAGCAGAAAGACGACTATTGGCGTTCAAATACAAAAATATTTCTCAAAGTATCTTCTTTCATGAATAGAACGAGCTAGATCTACGAGAAGGATGTCACCCAGTTTATTGCATGGTATTACATATGAAAAGTGAACATGTTTCTCAATAGGAAATATTTTTTTTTCATTTCATATGACTTTTTAATAATTTTTTTGAAAAATGTGCAATATCTCGAGAACGGTTCATGTTAGCGTTCTAAAATTTATGTCTATCGTTTTCTAATGAAAAATTACATAAGACATGTCTATTTGCATAACTTTATTAGTGGTTTTGATTTTTTCACGATTTTTCCAAAATTTTATTTAAAAATTTAGGGGGGTTCTGAACATTCGATTACGAATAAAAACAACAGGCTTCCAGTGTTTACGGATTGTGATTTTTGTACCAAATTTGGTTCGAATCGGTTCATTCGTTCGTCAGTTATCGTCTCCACAGACTCACTGACACACACACACAAACACACACATACTTTCACACACACACACACACACACACAGACATCACTTCAAAAATGTTTGATTCGTGATCAGGGATGTTTGAAACGTGCTCTCCCGTCGAAAACTCGATTTCGAATTTTCGACCCCGTCACAATACTTTCCTTATGCATTATGTATATAAGGAAAGTAATTATGTTATGTTCAGGTTGTGTAAATCTGTTTTTATAATGTGAATGACCTGTTATTATGTTATTAATTATAGTATATTATATATTTATATGTTATAATATTATAAGAACAGTTCATAACTAGTAAACAATGCTGTTAATTTGTTTTTGATTAAAAGTACTTTCATTCATGTGTGATATCGTGCATGACTTCTAAAATATTTCGTGCATTTATACATAAAAAAGTGCTCATTGAATGCAAATTTACTCCGCTAACATTTTATATTTAATTATTTTGCTTTAAACATACTTCGTTAAATTAACAACATTACTTTTCATACTTTTTTTAATTTGTAAAACATTTGATATTTCATAATTTATCGCTTAAAAACTATTAAACAATTAGAATTTTTAAATGTTTTTTGAGCCCAAGTTAGTATTTTGTTAATAGCATCACCCAAACTGTTACCGACTCAGATTACACAACCCTGGTATGAGATTGGAAGAGGTTTTTAGTCCTCCTTATTCTGTACTTAGCTGCAGGGTCAAATTTTCAAAATCCATCTCATGGTTTAAGATATAGTTCTGTTTTTCCTTTTATATATTAGAGGACATTTATGTGAAATGGAGAATACAGAATGAGTCAAAAGTACCATATTTTCTTATATTTATTTAAAAAAGTAGAAGGTTAAGAAAACAAAACATATATATAAATTATAATTTTGATTTAATTGTCAACCTTAAAACAGTTTTTATTTCTCTTGCACAAGCAGCTTTAATATTTTCTTGCTTAGCCATAATTAACTACAGATACGTTTGCAAAAAAAAATAATCAACAGGTTCTAATCGATCGAGTACTCTACTGACAATAAAACAATACTAAACAATTATAAAACAATATATTTGAATAATTATATATTGTTAATAGTCATTGTAACAAGAGGTCGAAAGCAGAAATGCGAGTAATTGAGGAGGCATAGGTTAAAAAGTTCTCACTCGTATTACTTAACCTTTCCCTTTTTTGGGTAACATGCGTTATTTTGAAGAAGTGGGATGTCGCTTTAGATATTACCACCATACGTATAAGTGTCTTAAGAGCCTGTTTAAGGCAGAAGAAATATCGATTTTGTTTGATTCTGTTGACAGGAAAGTTGTATATTATCAGTTAAAATAAATGTGTTTTTTGGACTATTAAACTATGTGTGTGTGTCCTTTTCCTTGGCAGTTAAGATTTGATTTTTCATAATTGCTGAAATGCGATTGGATTTATGCCACGTTTGATAATTAGACTTAAGACTGGTGAAGTCAAAATATCCTCAATGACGACCAAACAAGCCAAATCTTAATCGCCCTTTAAGGATTAGTGTTATTTTATATTTGTTTTTTCAACAGTTGGTGGTTGTTGTTCGATAGAAATACTTGAAATTTCTCACAACAAACCATGTTAGCACTATGTTAATCACCACTTCGAGTTTTCTACAAAATTTTAACCATTTCCGTACTTCTCCACGACGTTCTTGTATGTAAATTTTCAGACAAATCAAACAAGTGCAAGTATGTGCTACAATTTAATTTATTTATTATTGTCTGCTTGTTAAAAAATAATGCTTAATTATTTTCAATTTATATACTACTATATTACTTCTTTCAACCCTTCAGTAAAAGACCAAATGTAACATATTTTTATATGCCAGCACACCCTCCACGCTACATCATACCGACATAAAATTATGTTCAGAGTCACACAACATAACACAAATATTAAACTCGCTATATTAGAACAATTTAATAAGTGGTCAATTTGTACTGATTTAAACCTGCCTAATTTAGATTCTGTCCACGTCTCTGTGTCTCCTTTTAAACCATTTTGCAACGCAATAATCCATTAAAACGGTTAACAAAGGCTTATTTCCCGGAGAATGAAAAACTTTTTCATGTATACTCGAATCTATATTAATGCTGACAACCCAGTAGATGGAGAAGTCTATTAATTTATTATGTGTATTCTTGTCACGCAAGGGAGGTGTGTGGGGCGGGGCTTCATTTACCTTTAGTTAGATATAACTGAAAAGTCGGTATTGGGGGGTTGGCTATGGATGTTGGAATTTCCAACAAGGGTGAAATCAAGCATTTTCATTCAAATATTATTGTATATAGTTACATAGAGTGAATAGAAAAAATTACGTTGAATTAAAACAGTCTTTATTGTGTTATTATTGATCAGGATATGATATGTGCGCTTATCAATGAAATCGGATTGAACTTTATGAAATGTCTTATAAGAAATCATAAAATGCAATGTGTTGTAAAATAATAGATCTATATAAATAAAAATGAAAATCTGTCTGTCTGTCTGTCTGTCTGTCTGTCTGTCTGTCTGTCTGTCTGTTTGTCACACCATCACGGGAGAACGGCTGAACCGAATTTGATGAAATTTTGTGGGTAGCCCAGAAATAGCCCCACTTAAAATTATATCCGTGTTTTGAGTTTCTACGACCAGTGGTTCTCGAGATATTAGTAAAAAACAAAATTTACGTTTGTCTCATCATCACGGAAAAACGGCTGAACCGAATTTAATGAAATTTGGTGAATAGCCTTGAAATATCCTCCCATAAATTTTGTCCAAGTTTCGAGTTTCTAAGACCTGGGGTTGTCGAGATATTAATGAAAAACGGAACTTTTTCCTAGGAGTTCTACTCCCTAACTCCGTGGTTTATCCAAACGAAAAGCTTGAAAATCGTTTGAAAGTGAATTAAAATTTAATCTCTGAGTTTGATGGGAGATTTTTTGCGTTAATTAGTCACTTTCTGAAAACATGAATTGTTTGAAACATGATTTAAAGGGGAAATCTATCTCCATGGTTCACGGTTTATTTAAAAGAAGCTTTTACGGAACAATGAGAAGTATAGAGAAATCAAAATCGTTATTTAATTTCGCAGTTTATGTTATAAGACATGACATATTTAACATGTTATAAGATTCTATCTTATATCATGTTACTCAGAAACGCAATTAAATTAAATCTGTCTGTTAATTTTAATAATTATTTTTTCGATTTGAATAATAAATAAATGGATATAAAAATATATTTTAGAAAAGAACGATTTGATTTTTCTTATAGCATTTTTGAGTGGATAATATCAATTACGGTCTTCAGGTTTAAAAATTATTATTATTTATATTTTCGGGGATTATTGATTCAAGGATTATTGATATTTTCAAGTTATTATGCAATTATTTTATTATGACAAAAATTGTTTAAACTCATATATTGTATGTTGTACGAATCTTCTACAAATACACGTGTATATCTTTTAATCTACGAGAATATAAGTAGTACAGTTATATTGGCATATGTTTTGATATATATTGGCATATATTGGAATCAATTACGACCTTCTGGTATAAAGAGTACGGATATTATTGATGTTTTCAATTTATTATGTCATCTCTTTTATTTTGGCAAATATTTTTGAGACGCATATTGTAATACGGGTAATCTTCTACTAACACATTGGCATATTTTCTGATCTGCGACAATATAATTAGCACGGGGTTGCATATATTCATTCAATTCCTATTTTTTCTTTTGTAAATTTGCTTACAAAAGGGGGCAGGATGTTTTATTTTTCAGATCTGATCGTGAAGATAATTTTGCATAGTGAGAACATATATTCTTAAACTTCTCTTTAGGAGCAATAAATTTAATATTTTAACAGAATTTGCACATGATTGCGAACTTTAAGTTTCTTTAAATTATACACTGTGTACGAATAACGGGTGTGCTGTTAGTGGTTAATAAATTTTAACATTTTAGGAGGATATATCATGTTGCTCGGCATCGCAATTAAATTAAATGTGTTTGTTAATGTTTTTATTATTTTTTTTTCGATTTAAATAATAAATAAATGGATAAATGGATATAAAAGTATATCATATGAATGGACGGTTCGATTTTTCTTTTAATTATATTAATTGCTGACTGCGTACATCAATTTCATTTATTTTGGCAAAGAGTTTTCAAGCTTATATCGTATTTAGCTACTAAACTCATATATTGTGTTTAGCCAATAAATTCATATAGCCGATTGTTGAAACAGAAAAAGAGTAGAGCGGGTATATCTTCTAATACAATTGTAGTGTTTTCATTTAGTATATTGAAACGGGATAAGAATGTTTCATTCAGATCTGCAAATTCAAAGCTACGAATTTGGAGGGATATCGCTAATTTGACAACTTTTCTTAAACTTTGCCAAATTGACGGAAATGTCGCCAAATTGATATAAACGACACACAAACAGCTGCCATAAACCTTCGGGTTGGTCGTGTGGCTTGTGTCTTCTACATATCAATGAAATTTTTTTTTGTTTTGTTAGAAGAGAGTACTGAAATGATGTTTGGTTAGCATTTATCTGTCAGACCAACCATCCTACTTAGTAATGCATTTAGCGAATTTTTAAAATGTCACCAAATTGATAAAAATGTTTTCAAATCTATAAAAATATCTTGAAATTGATAAAATTGCGCTACATAAATGATATTAATTGTTTTTTGTTAGGGGATAGTATTGTGATGATATTTCGTCAATTTGTCGCAAAGTGGAACTGTCAGTTCTACAGTCCCACTTGGCGATAAATTTGGCGATTTTTTAAAATGTCGCTAATTTGACGAAACTGTCGCCAAATGTTCCATAGAAATATAACTATTTAGACGATATTTTTTCTACCAATTTATTTGAAGCAAATGATATCATGTCGCTTAACAACGGATTTAAATCCAATGTGTTTATGCGGCAGACGATTTTTATTAAATCCTTTCCGATTTGAATAATGAAGATATGTATATAAAATAAATTTCATTGCCATTTCATTTTGGACTGGATAATATCAATTATACTCTTCAGGTTTAAACATTATTATTATTGATATTTTCCGGAATTATTGATTCAGGGATTATTGATATTTTTAAGTTATTACGCCATTGTTTTATTGCGGCAAAAATTGCTGACACACGCATATTGTACGTTGTACGAGTAATCTTCTAGGAATGCACGGGTATATCTTCTAACCTACGAGAATATAAGTAGTAGAGGTATATTGGCATATATTTTGACATATATTGGCATATATATTGGAATCAAGTACAGTCTTCTGGTATGAAGATTAAGGGGATTAATTATATATTCAATTTATTACGTCGTCTGCTGTATTTTACCAAAAAACATTTGTGACTCATATTGCAAAACGGGTAATCTTCTACTAATAATCGGACATTATAAGTAGTACGTGTATATCTTCCCATATAATTTTAGCACTTTAATTTTGACATATATTGGAATAAATGACTGTCTTCAGATTTAAAGATTACGGGTTTATTGGTATTTTCAATTTATACATGTAATCTACTAATACAGGTTGTATATTCAAATATTCGCGTATATAATTAGTACGGGTCCCATACAATTTTAACGCTTTTATTTTGCATATATTGATTCAATTCCATATTTTTTTTATATATGCTTACATAAGGGGTCCAAGATGTTTTATTCTTCAGATATGTCCATGAAGATAATTTTATATAGCGAGAACAGAGATTCTTAAACTTCTTTTTAGGAGCATTATATTAAATATTTTAACAGAATATTTTGATTAAACATGTCATTTAGTATACTATAAGAATTTGGGCATGATTATGAATTTCAAGTTTCTTTATATTATATACTCCGTATGAAGAACGGGTATGCTGCTAGTATACAATAAAATTAAATATTGTTCCATTGTTATGAAAAATCAATTGAAAGCATATTTTATATGTAATAATCCACAATTTATAGACAGATACATTCAAATGCTACTCGTATAAATAAACTAGGATCATGATTCCATTGTAGTAGCAGTAGCCATGGATCAGTTTTCCACTCATCATACGCTTATAAGCATGGAATATCCGATACGGACAAAAGTAAAACAAAATAAAACAAGAGAGATCAATCATGCATAAAGTATTGATTATGAAACACTTTCCAATTAAAACACAATTTTATTCAAACATCTCTAAAATGCAATACATTCAGCACTCATATTTTGTAAATTATCTCAGTATTACAATCTATATAAGCTATTTGCCAAGTATACGTCTGTCTGTCCGTATGTCTGTATATCTGTCACACTTTTTAAGACACTTCCCAAATATATAGGGACTTGCAATTTGGTACATAGGTCGATGGTTCGATAACCCCCCTTCCCCCTAGGAAAAATCGAATGTTACGAATACAGTATTGTGGCAATTAAATGAGAAATGTCATTTTTTTTGTTTTATCACACGTAAGCTTAGGAAGAAGCACTCCAAATTAGCTCAGAGATCAAATTGCAGTTATTATCAACGTAGCAGGTGTTCGTATGCACCTGGTAAGTAGCAGGTGTTCAAATTCCTCCGTCAGGTGGCAGGTGTTCCGCAGTGGTAGTTTTTCAGTTGTTGCGGGGTTCATTAGCGTCATGGATATCAGCGCGGAAACACGTGCTAAAGTGATTGCGCTTAGAGAACACACTTCTAAGACGTTCGAGGAAATAGGTAAAATATGTGGAGTGAGTACAGCAAGTGTCGGGAGGATCTGGAAGCGGTTTCAGGAAACAGGAAATGCTGGAACCAACCGCTCTGGAAGATGCGGCCGAAAAAGATCAACTTCGAGTCATGACGACAAAACTTTACATCGAATGAGTGTTAAAAATCCTCGATTAACCAGTTTTGACCTGTCTAAGTTCATGGTGGCAGCTGGTGTTGATATTGCACCTTCAACAGTGAGATACAAGCTGTTAGAACGCGGACGGAGGGCACGTCGACCGTACAAGAAGCAGCTTCTGACCCTTCGCATGAAGAAAAAAAGGTTGGAATGGGCACGGAAATACAAAACATGGACTGGGAGAAAGTTCTCTTTTCTGACGAAACACATTTTGTGGTTCAGGGATTTAGATCTATGTTCGTGAGGAACCAAGGAGAACCTCTCAATCAGCACCACATCAATCAAGCACCCAAGCATCCGCCCAAAAAGACGTTTTGGGGTTGTTTCAGCGTTTTGGGGACAGAATCTCTTGTTCCCGTAGAGGGAATGATGAACAGTGCCAGTTACGAAGTCATATTGACCCGAAAAATGCTTCCAACCATGGCTAAACTGTGGCCGAACGGAGATTGCGTTTTCCAACAAGACAGCGCGCCATGTCACACTTCGAAGCGAATCAAAAATTTCTGCTCAAAAAAAAATATTATCGTACTGGATTGACCCGGGAATTCACCAGACTTGAATCCCATAGAAAATTTGTGGGCTATTGTCAAAAAACGGCTTCACAAATTTGACTGTACGACGATGGACAAGCTAATTTCGGCCGTTATTGACATATGGTTCAGAGACGTTGAAATTAAAACTACATGTGCTAGTCTAGTACATTCCATGCCGAAACGTATCTGTGATGTTATAAAATCTTGGGGAGGTCATATCACTTATTAGTTTTAAATGTATCCATAGAAAACTTGAATGAAACTGAATTTTATAAAAAAAACTGCATTTCTCAATTAATTGCCACAATACTGTATGTTCTATAGCGGGGATGCTTCGCATCAAAACATTCGAAAAATGAAATGATAGAAAAGCATGCTTTGCGAAGAGAAAGAGAGTCCAACTTTAATGTGTGGATCAAAATAAAGAAAGTAGTTGAAAAAAAAGAAAGTAGTTGAAAATAAAGAAAGTATTTGAAAATAAAGAAAGTGTGCAATTTCAGATTCACAATATTTATTATATTTGGGTATGCCGCACACCAAAATGTTAGATTTGTCAAATAAATGATAAACGCCTCTTTTAAAATTTAATAGAGGTTTAAAATGTGGTGTATTGACAAAAACACCAAGGACGAATGCAGTTTTTCAAAAATGTTCGTTTATGGCTGTGCTTCAAAGAAAAATGCTCAAAAGTGAAATGATTAAAAAATATGTTTCGGGATAAGAAAATGACTTCATATTTGATGTACGGGTAGATTGTTCGAAAGGAAGAAATTGGGCGAATTCTGTTGTCCAATTTTCTACTTTAGAGGGTAACAAAGTGTTCGATTTTCCGATTAAATGAGAAAAGTATCCTTTAAAATGTAATAGAAGCATGATATTTGATATATAGGCCAATCATCTAATAAAAAACTCATTAAAAATATAGTTTTTCAAAAATGTTCAGTTTGGGGGGTGGGAACTCAACACAAAGACGTTCAAAAGATGAAATTATAGAAAAAGCATGCTTCGCGATGGGATAGAGTCTTCAAATGGGGTGTATGGTTGATGATTCCAAAGAAAGAAAATGTGCAATTTCAATTTCCTATATTTGCAAATTTCACCGGTTCTGCTCAGCAAAATGTTCAATTTATGAACAAATGAGAACTCCTTTAAGATGTGATAGAGGCTAGAAATTTGGTACATTGTCCAATCATCGGATAAATAAAGCCAAGACGAATATAGTTTTTAAAAAATGCACATTTATGGAAGTGAGTGCTCCACAGAAAAACATTCGAATGGTGAATTGGTAAAAATAGCATGCATCGGGATAAGTCAAAAACTTCAAATTCGGTGTACTAAAAGATAGATCGAATGGAAGAAAGTGTGTAATTTCAGTTTTTCAATATTTTCAAATTTAAGGGGTGCTGCACACCAAAATTATCAAATTACCGAATAAATGAGAAATGCCTAAGTTAAAATGTGATAGATGCTTAATATTTGGTATATGGACCAATCATCTGATAAAACCCACAAGAAGAATAGAATTTTCCAAAAATATTCATTAAGGGAATGTGTACTCCACAAAAATGTCCGAAAGATGAAATGATAGAAAAAGCAAACTTCTCGTTCAAATAAAGATTTCACATTTAGTGTACTGATAGATAATTGGAAGAAACAAAGGATGCAATTTCAATTTTCCAATATTTTCTACTTTACAGGGTGCTGCACACCAAAATGTTCAATTTGCCGAATAAATTATTAACACTTCCTTTAAAATGTCGCAAGAGGTTGGATTGAAATTTGGTACATGGACCACACATTTGATAAAAGAGACAAGAAGAATATAATTTATTAAAAATTCCATTTAAGGGGGTGGGTGTACCACACAAAAACGTGCAATAAGTGAAATCTGAAAAAAAAAACACTTCGATTAGATAGATACTTTAAATTCGACGTAATAATAAATAGTTGGAAATGAAGAAAGTGTCAATTTTCAATTTTCCATAATGTGACCCTTTAGAGGTCCTACACTCTAAAATCTTCGATTTTCCGAGAAAATGAAGAACGTATGTTTTATATGAGATAAATTCTTTCAATCTGGTACACGAGTCAATCGTTTAATAAATCCCTCTGGAAAAATCTGATTTTTCAAAAATGTTCTGTAGAGGGGGATGCTCCACACCGAAACGTTCGAAAGGTGAATTGAGAGATAGAGACTAAAAATTTGATACACGGGTCCATCAGTCGATAAAACCTCAGGAGAAGCCAGCATTTTTTCAAAAATTTTCATTTAATAGGTGCTCCACATCAAAATGTTCGAAATATGAAATGATAGTAAAACGGACTTTGCAATAGGATAGAGACTTGAAATTGGAAAAACACAGATAGTTAGATAGGAACAAAGTGTATAATTTCAGATTTATAATATTTTCTAATCTAGGAATGCCGCACGCACAAATGTTTAATCTATATAAATAAAAATGAAAATCTGTCTGTCTGTCTGTCTGTCTGTTTGTCACACCATCACGGGAGAACGGCTGAACCGAAATGTATGAAATTTTGTGGGTAGCCCAGAAATAGCCCCACTTAAAATTATATCCGTGTTTTGAGTTTCTACGACCAGTGGTTCTCGAGATATTAGTAAAAAACGAAATTTTCGTTTGTCTCATCATCACGAAAAAACGGCTGAACCGAATTTAATGAAATTTGGTGAATAGCCTTGAAATATCCCCCCATAAATTTTGTCCAAGTTTCGAGTTTCTAAGACTTGGGGTTGTCGAGATATTAATGAAAAACGGAACTTTTTCCTAGGAGTTCTACTCCCTAACTCCGTGGTTTATCCAAACGAAAAGCTTGAAAATCGTTTGAAAGTGAATTAAAATTTAATCTCTGAGTTTGATGGGAGATTTTTTGCGTTAATTAGTCACTTTCTGAAAACATGAATTGTTTGAAACATGATTTAAAGGGGAAATCTATCTCCATGGTTCATGGGTTATTTAAAACAAGCTTTTACGGAACAATGAGAAGTATAGAGAAATCAAAATCGTTATTTAATTTCGCAGTTTATGTTATAAGACAAGACATATTTAACATGTTATAAGATTCTATCTTATATCATGTTACTCAGAAACGCAATTAAATTAAATCTGTCTGTTAATTTTAATAATTATTTTTTCGATTTGAATAATAAATAAAAGGATATAAAAATATATTTTAGAAAAGAACGATTTGATTTTTCTTATAGCATTTTTGACTGGATAATATCAATTACGGTCTTCAGGTTTAAAAATTATTATTATTTATATTTTCGGGGATTATTGATTCAAGGATTATTGATATTTTCAAGTTATTATGCAATTATTTTATTATGACAAAAATTGTTTAAACTCATATATTGTATGTTGTACGAATCTTCTACAAATACACGTGTCTTATAATCTACGAGAATATAAGTAGTACAGGTATATTGATATATGTTTTGATATATATTGGCATATATTGGAATCAATTACGACCTTCTGGTATAAAGATTACGGATATTATTGATGTTTTCTCTTTTATTTTGGCAAATAACGGGTAATCTTCTACTAACACATTGGCATATTTTCTGATCTGCGACAATATAATTAGTACGGGGTTGCATATATTCATTCAATTCCTATTTTTTCTTCTGTAAAGTTGCTTACAAAAGGGGGCAGGATGTTTTATTTTTCAGATCTGATCGTGAAGATAATTTTGCATAGTGAGAACATATATTCTTAAACTTCTCTTTAGGAGAAATAAATTTAATATTTTAACAGAATTTGCACAAGATTGCGAACTTTAAGTTTCTTTAAATTATACACTCCGTACAAATAACGGGTGTGCTGTTAGTGGTTAATAAATTTTAACATTTTAGGAGGATATATCATGTTGCTCGGCATCGCAATTAAATTAAATGTGTTTGTTAATGTTTTTATTATTTTTTTTCGATTTAAATAATAAATAAATGGATAAATGGATATAAAAGTATATCTTATGAATGGACGGTTTGATTTTTCTTTTAATTATATTAATTGCTGACTGCGTACATCAATTTCATTTATTTTGGCAAAGAGTTTTCAAGCTTATATCGTATTTAGCTACTAAACTCATATATTGTGTTTAGCCAATAAATTCATATAGCCGATTGTTCAAACAGAAAAACAGTAGAGCGGGTATATCTTCTAATACAATTGTAGTGTTTTCATTTAGTATATTGAAACGGGATAAGAAAGTTTCATTCAGATCTGCAAATTCAAAGCTACGAATTTGGAGGGATATCGCTAATTTGACAACTTTTCTTAAACTTTGCCAAATTGACGGAAATGTCGCCAAATTGATATAAACGACACACAAACAGCTGCCATAAACCTTCGGGTTGGTCGTGTGGCTTGGGTCTTCTACATATCAATGAATTTTTTTTTTGTTTTGTTAGAAGAGAGTACTGAAATGATGTTTGGTTAGCATTTATCTGTCAGACCAACCATCCTACTTAGTAATACATTTAGCGAATTTTTAAAATGTCACCAAATTGATAAAAATGTTTTCAAATCTATAAAAATATCTTGAAATTGATAAAATTGCGCTACATAAATGATATTAATTGTTTTTTGTTAGGGGATAGTATTGTGATGATATTTCGTCAATTTGTCGCAAAGTGGAACTGTCAGTTCTACAGTCCCACTTGGCGATAAATTTGGCGATTTTTTAAAATGTCGCTAATTTGACGAAACTGTCGCCAAATGTTCCATAGAAATATAACTATTTAGACGATATTTTTCTACCAATTTATTTGAAACAAATGATATCATGTCGCTTAGCAACGGATTTAAATCCAATGTGTTTATGCGGCAGACGATTTTTATTAAATCTTTTCCGATTTGAATAATGAAGATATGTATATAAAATAAATTTCATTGCCATTTCATTTTGGACTGGATAATATCAATTATACTCTTCAGGTTTAAACATTATTATTATTGATATTTTCCGGAATTATTGATTCAGGGATTATTGATATTTTTAAGTTATTACGCCATTGTTTTATTGCGGCAAAAATTGCTGACACACGCATATTGTACGTTGTACGAGTAATCTTCTAGGAATGCACGGGTATATCTTCTAACCTACGAGAATATAAGTAGTACAGGTATATTGGCATATATTTTGACATATATTGGCATATATATTGGAATCAAGTACAGTCTTCTGATATGAAGATTAAGGGGATTAATTATATATTTAATTTATTACGTCGTCTGTTGTATTTTACCAAAAAACATTTGTGACTCATATTGCAAAACGGGTAATCTTCTACTAATAATCGGACATTATAAGTAGAAGATTACCCGTGGTAGTACGTGTATATCTTCCCATATAATTTTAGCACTTTAATTTTGACATATATTGGAATAAATGACTGTCTTCAGATTTAAAGATTACGGGTTTATTGGTATTTTCAATTTATACATGTAATCTACTAATACAGGTTATATTGTCTAATATTCGCGTATATAATTAGTACGGGTCCCATACAATTTTAACGCTTTTATTTTGCATATATTGATTCAATTCCATATTTTTTTTTATATTTGCTTACGTAAGGGGTCCAAGATGTTTTATTCTTCAGATATGTCCATGAAGATAATTTTATATAGCGAGAACAGAGATTCTTAAACTTCTTTTTAGGAGCATTATATTAAATATTTTAACAGAATATTTTGATTAAACATGTCATTTAGTATACTATAAGAATTTGGGCATGATTATGAATTTCAAGTTTCTTTATATTATATACTCCGTACGAAGAACGGGTATGCTGCTAGTCTATAAAAATATAATTGAAAGTCTGACTGCCTGTCTTTCTGTTTGTCTCATCATCACAGGAGAACGGCTGAGCAGAATTTGATAAAATTTTGTGGGTAGCCTTAACAAAGTCCCACTTAACATGAAATCTATGTTTCGAGTTTCTAAGACCAGGGTTATTGAGATATTAATGGAAAACGAAACTTTTTCCTAGGAGTTCTACTCCCTAACTCCCTGGTTCCTTTAAACGAAAATAGTTGGAAATCACTGATTTAAAACGTGAAAGTGAGTGAAACTCTGTGCCTAAGTTTAGGACGTTATTGCGCTAATCAGTCACATTTGAAAATCGCAAGTTTGAAATAAGAATTTAAATGGAAACTCTATCACCATGATTTATTTTTCACAGGCTCTTACTGAACAATGAAATGTATTAAGAACTCAAAATGGTTATTTAATTATCAGCATTTTATGAGGAAGATTCTTTTTTATATCATGTTGCTCAGCAACGCAATTAAATCAAATGCGTTTGTTAATTTTTATTATTATTTTTTCGATTTGAATAATAAATAAAAGGATACAAAAATATATCTTATTTTAACGGTTATTAAACGAATATGAAACGGTTTGATTTTTCTTTTAATTATACTAATTAGGGACTGCGTACATCACATTCATTTATTTCGGCAACGATTTTTCAAACTTGTATATTGGGTTTAGCCAATAAACCCATATATTATGTTTAGCCAATAAACTTGTGTATTGTGTTTAGCCAATAAACTCATTTATCCGATTATTGAAACAAAAAATAAGAATAGAACGGATATATCTTCAAATAGAATTTTAGTGTTTTCATTTACTATATACAGATAGGATCAGAATATTTTATTCTTCAGATCTGCAATTCAGATCTACGAATTTGGTGGGATATCGCTAACTTGGCAACTTTTCTTAAACGTTGTCCAATTGACGAAAATATTGCCAAATTGATAAAAATGGCGCTAAATCAATGAAATTAATTTTATTTTGTTAGAAGAGAGTACTAAAATAATGTTGTCGGTAGTATTTGCCTGTCAGTCCAACCGTCTTACTTCGTAACACATGTAGCGAATTTTTAAAATGTCGCCAAATTGATAAAAATATATGAAAATCCTTAAAAATATCTTCTTCGACCCAGACTGTCTGACCTACCAGAAAGGTATAAACTATCTGATTGGACGGCCGGAAAATGCTGCACAATTCAGACCGGAACCCAGAAGGGGCGGCATCCACAGGGACCGTACCCTCCTTCCCCTACCACCAACTTCTCGGAAGGACTTACAGATCCACTTGTTTAACGAGATCGTAGTCTGCATGAACACGGCGGTAGTTTTGGCAGTGACGGGAATCGAACCCGGGCCGTCCGAGTGTAATTCCCACGCGCTAACCCCTGGACTGTCACCCATCCATAAAAATATCTTTAAATTGATAAAATTGCGCTAAATAAATGGAATTAATTGTGTTATGTTAGGGGATAGTATTGTGATGATGTTTCTTAAATTTTCGGCCAAGAAAAACTAGCAGTTCTGCAGTTCCGCTTGCGGATAAATTTGACTGTTTTTTAAATTTCGCAAAATTGACGAAAATGTCGCCAAATTGCTAAAATGACGCCAAATTTATCAAGATGACACCGAATCCATGAAAATTCAATATTTACATAATTAAGTAAGATTTTCTAGATAATCTCTGTCGTTTTGTGAGAAATTAAAAATATTGTTTACTAAATTTGTTTCCAAACTGGACCAGGATGCTTTATTCTTCAGATCTGCCTGTGAAGGTAATTTTGTATATCGAGCCTAGAGATTCTTAAATATTTTTAAAATAATTAAATTAAATATTTTAATAGAATATTTTGAAAAAGTCATTTAGAATATCATAGGAATTTCCACATAATTGTGAATTTTAAGTTTCTTTATATTATATTTTCCTTACGAAGAACGGGTATACTGCCAGTTAGCTGAATAAATAAGAAATGCCCTGACTGAAGTGAAACGGACATTTGAAATTCGGTGCACGTCTGAAAAGTTGGAAAAGGACATCAGGAAAAATCGAATTATTCAAAAATCCACATTATCTGGAGGTTGCTATTGTGAAACAGTCGAATTTCAACGGGTATACGGCTAGTATTTTATTAAACTTGAAAACTTAAAACTTCATCAAAAAAGGTAATGGTTTTAATCCCCTGATTATCTATGCAAAATCAATGAATATTTCATTCATATCACTTATATTCCAGACTCTAGAGTTAAATAATTTTATGTGAAAAAAATTCAGCAATTATTACACAACTCATCTTACAATCACTTGATATGTTTACATTCTGCATGCGTTAAAAGTAGGCTTCGTTGTAGAAATAATCAAAGTTTAGTGATCATTTAAAATAAAAAAATATTGTAATTGCGTTAGCTCAGAATTTAGTTATACAGATAATATGCAAAAATAAAGCGGTTTTATGACAGATGTAACATTAAATATTAATTTAAACGGTCTCTAAAAATCACGATTTTTACGCAGTGAAAATAAAATGGATGCCATATTTTATTTTGCAATTAGTCACGTGATCTCTTCATATATATATATATATATCATGGGTGTAATTATTATTTTAATATTTATTTAAAAAACTACATTACATATTTTGCTGAAAAATATTTAATACATTTTATGTGATAATTTGAATATTTCTTAAAATTTTTGAAGCAATTGGTAAGTTTTAACACTGTTTAAAAAATATCTGAAAGATTATTTCACATAGAGTTCAACGCATTTTACTTTTACAATCAGGGTTAAATCCGAAACATATTGGGTGGTATTATCCATTTATATTCCCATATATTCGGCGCGCGTCTCAACAACATACTAAAATTTCCTTTTGATAAAGTTATTTTTAGGGCGGTTATCGTGCGATCGGGCAGACAGACAGACAGACAGAATGAACAAAGTCGAAAACACTTTACAACTACGCGGAAAAGTATTTAAATAGCAGACATAGGTTTGTTAGCTGACAACAATTGTTACGAGGGCGTTATAAGCCTCATTCTTCAGGCTAAAAGAACAGTATGCGCTAAGCACAAAATGAGACAAAAAATTCAGACAGAGAAGCAATTAATTGCAACAAAAATATTCAAACAGAGTTAGCAAAAAATGCGATTAAAGCAAATAAACTAGCAAAAAAAGCAATTCAAACTGCTAATACACCAAAAGCAAAATTTTGCTATCGTATGGTATCAGACATTGAAAAAGCAACCATAAAGATATAAACACGAGCCAATAAAGTGCCCCACTCCTTGCAATGAAGAAGAGTTAAAATGATTCTCCAATATTACGAATGAAATCTTAGGCATTGATATGAGATATAAAATACAACAGAGAGAAAAACATATGAACAGTTGCATTTATTTGTATAAAATGAATGAGTTTAAAAGGAGATAAAAAATAGACAAACATTTGTAAAGGAAAAAAAGAACAATATGGGGAAGAGACAGTAATTAAAACGAAAATAACAATAAAGAAATAACCAACAATGGCAACAGAAAAACTGTGGAAGTGCCAATAGTTTTCGAACTTCTATGGAGACTGACAAATTCAATGCTACCACATTCAATTTTCTTTAAGAAATGATTATCTTAGGACGCTCAGACTTTGGAGGTTTATTCTCAGAAAATCATGCAGATAATAGACGGACGGATTTTATGTTCATTATGCGCTCGTCTAAATATAATAGCCGATGCTTGAAATTGCAGTCAGAAAACTTGCCATTGCTAACAAACGAATAAAAAGTGTGTAACCCATCATGGATGCTTTTTATTCCTCAGCTTATTATTTTTCATCTTATATACATAACGTATAAGGAAAGTATTGTGACGGGGTCGTCGAAAATTCGAATTCGAGTTTTCGACGGGAGAGCACGTTTCAAGCATCCCTGATCACGAATCAAACATTTTTGAGGTGATGTTTGTGTGTGTGTGTGTGGTGACGATATCTCATGAACATATGGAGCGATTCGAATGAAATTTGGTACAAAAATCACAATCCGTGAATAATGGAAGCTTATTGTTTTTAAACGTAATTGAATGTTTAGACCCCCCCCCCCTAAGTTTTCGAGTGAAATTTTGAAAAAATCATCAAAACATTAAAACTTTTAATAAAGTTACGCAAATAGACATTTCTTATGTAGATTTTCCTTAGAAAACGATTGACATAAACTTTACAACGCTAGCATGAACCGTTCTTGAGATTTTGCACATTTTTCTAATAAATTTATCAAAAAATCCCATACATTAAAAAAAATATTAACTGTTGAGAAACATGTTCACTTTTCATATGTAATATCATGCGATAAATTGGGTGACATCATTCTCGTGGATCTAGCTCGTTCCATTCATGAGAAACGATACTTTGAATAATACTTTTGTATTTGAACGCCAATAGTCATTTATCTGCTATAAGAATAAATTATTTCTCCATCCGTAAAGCTTGGGGAGATTTTGGCGACGAATTTGGCGGAATGCCGCCAAATTGGCGAGTTTTTGAAATGCTGTCAAATTAACGAAAATCTCTCCAAATGGATTAAAATGACGCTAAATCAATGAAAATGAGGACTAATTGTCGAAAATTCAATATCTTGGAAAGAATGTAAGTATCTACTATAAGAAAAACTTATTTTTTTACTGTAAAAGTAGTAAATTCATTGCATTATATAAGGAAAGTCATGTGTTGCCCACATCAGATTTTTTTATATAGGATATCCTACCAATCATGGCAATGCTTCCTAATTAAAATAACTGCACAGATCGTAGGGAACTGGCAAAATTTAAATTTTGGTGCTATTCAGGACATAGTCATCCACTCCGGTGTAATCAGCAGAATTAATATAAAAATCTGATGTGGGCAGCGCATAATTTTCTCTACATAATGCAATCAATTTAATTCTTTCAAGGTGACAGCATCCGCAATAAGGAATTTTCATGTCAAGTATTGGAATCGTTTCAATAATCGTAACTCGAGCTTCAGCGGATCTACACGTTTTGGGACGTCTAGATCACGATAAAACTATTTTTAGCATGTCGTCTGTGTGTGTGTGTGTGTGTGTGCATTGTATGCATCCACTCAGTTAGTTAATTAAAAAATTAATCCATCCATTTAATTAAAAAACTAATACATCAACTTAGTTAATTAAAAATATAATTAAATAAATTTTATAAAGTTTTATAAGTAAGCCTCTTCTTGTTTACGCTGTTGCTGATTAGATGTTAATACGATTCGGGAAAAAGGAACTTGCCGTGTGCGAAATGGCCCGCAAATATCGTTAACAGCTAAAATAAAAGATTACGTATGCTCTAATGTATCAACTAAGTACTTGCTCATTACTCTATTTTTGACGATAAGTACAATAATATCAACCCCATTACTTTAGGTCTAGTCGTTCTCGATAAATTTTAGGGGTTCTTTTGCATTTTTGCTACCGCCTTTAAAAATACTTGCAGTTACTACATGAAAATGTCAATTGAATTAAAATTGTGCAAATTTAGTGTAATTTCAAATAATTATGCATATTATTTTGAGCAATTACCTCAATTTAATGAAATTTTAAAGAGATAAAGAGAAAATGAGTTTGAGTCTGTAGGGAAAGTCATGTGCTGGCCACGTCAGATATTTTTTTTTATTTCAGTTTCGCAACAAATTCCTTACTAGGCCACCAGATATATGTATTTACTAACAGGGTCATTCTTGCAATTGTTAGTGCTGGCGCTAACAATTTCATTGAATGTCATTGCATTATTTCATTCAATGTCATTGCATTATTAAGAAGGAGACAGTGTTTTGCCCCAGAAGCCATTTGCTGCTTTCATTCAAACGTGTGTACGGCTAACTAACCAAATATAAATTTCCAGACCATGAGAGTTGAATTTTTCCCATTGTTAAATCCTATGTCTCAGAATGAAATTGAGTTAACAATCCTTCAATGAACAGACAAAGCTATCTCCTTCTGTATTTAAATTATATCCTATATGTTTTATTTGTAAGGTGCACCGATAATTGTAAATGCAAGACGTGGCTTTATTTATAAACAATAAATAATTAGCTCACTAAGTAAAACACAGTGCTAATAGTAAGCAGACGTACGTTTCAGAAAAGCTTGGATTACATTTCTCGACACAATAGGATATGGTATGAGCATGTTAAGTTATTTTTTCACCTATAATTTTTTATATATTCTTTTCTACCTTACTGTTTTTCTTCACCGCACTTCGCGTTAATGTTTTTTCTTCTCTTTCGAAACATTAGGTGGCGATATCATACTAGGTTCTGTGATCCAGCAGTTTTGCCGCTGGATCGTAATCAAGTTCTCAAATTCCGTTCCACTCCAGCTTTATTCGCAGTGAAGAAGGGAATACAAGCATTTACGTGACTTATAGTTTATTTACGTAGCATGTTACATTGTAATACAGTTATTATTTTTCTTATATACATAATGTATAAGGAAAGTATTATGACGGGGTCGAAAATTCGAATTCGAGTTTTCGACGGGAGGGCACGTTTAAAGCACCCCTGATCAAGAATCGAACATTTTTGAAGTGATGTCTGTGTGTGTGTGTGGAAGTATGTGTGTGCGTGTGTGTGTCAATGAGTCTGTGGAGACGATATCTCACGAACGAATAGAGCGATTCGAATGAAATATGGTACAAAAATCACAATCCGTGGATACTTGAAGCCCATTGTTTTCAAACACAATCGAATGTTTAGAACTCTCTAAATTTTCGAGTGACATTTTGAAAAATTCATCAAAAAATCAAAACCTTTAATAAAGTTACGCAAATAGGCATTTCTTATGTAATTTTTCCTTTGAAAACGATTGACATAAACTTTAGAACGCTAGCATGAACCGTTCTCGAGATATTGCACATTTTTCAAATAAATTTATCAAAAAATCCCATAAATTAAAAAATATATTAACTCTTAAGAAACATGGTCACTTTTCATAAATAATATCATGCGATAAATTGGGTGACATCATTCTCATGGATCTAACTCGTTCCATTCACGAGTAAAGGTACTTTAGTAATACTTTTGTATTTGAACGCCAATAGTCATTTATCCGCTGTAAGAATAACGTATTTCTTCGTCCATAACGCTTGGCGAGATTTTGGCGACAAATTTAACGGAATGTCGCCAATTGGCGACATTTGTCGACAATTTGGCGACATTTTTAAATGTTGCCAAGTTAACGAAAATCTCGCCAAATGCATAAAAATGACGCTAAATCACTGAAAATGACGACTAATGGAAGAAAATTCAATATCTTGGAAAGAATATAAGTATCTTCCATAAGAATGACATTTCTTTTTACTGTAAAAGTAGTAAATTCATTGCATTATATAAGGAAAGTCATGTTACCTAACCCTTGATTTTTGACACAGATTTCTTCTGCAATTGTACGATGAAAATATAAATACTATAATTTTAGACAGAATTAGTCCTAGATATTTAACTGCCAGAATTATAAAATATATATTTTTATTTTTAATATTAAATTGTACCTATCAGCATTTGCTTTTCTACTCAAATAAAGTCATGCTTTTTTATTCGATATATATATAGGAGGATGAAACACATTTTATCTAGGAACTCCTATTAAATCAAACCGGGCATGTCTGAAATTGCCCTGAATATAACAATTTGTCTGTCATTTATTCTTTTTTTTTTTGTACTTTTTTCTCTCGGACGAAATAAAACTGTGCGATTCCAGTACCACACAAATCGCGGGTTAAATGTATATTGTGATTCACATCAGCCCAAATCCTCAAACTCGCGTTTTTAGTTTCGTGACATAACACGAACACGTTCTTAAATATCTCACAACGATAGAACAATTTAAAAATGGGCCCACTTGTACATACTTAAATGTACCCAATTTTGATTCACTACACGTCGTGCCGCCTCCTTTTAAACCATTTTGCTTTCCACTAATCCATCAAAACTTATTATTAATGCTGACAACTCAGTAGATGGAAGGGTCTATTAATTTATTAAAGTCCTCACACGCAAGGGAAGGTGCGTGGGGCGGGGATTAATTGACTGTTAGTTGTAATAGAAAAGCTGGCGTCGACGGAGATAAGTTGTCTGGATATAATTGTAAGTTGCCAAAATGATGAAATAAAGTTCATTTATGCAGTTTCAAATACAAATTACTGTACTTTCAGCTAGCCGCTGGATTTTAAAATAAGTTTATTTTAAGATGTAATTAATTAAAGGATTAATTAAGTTATAATTAATTAAAATTCGGCTGCTAAGCTGACATGTCGCGGCTACCAATCGACACCGAGAGTGATAAAATCGGACTAAAAGAGCCGCCATATAACTATATCGATTTGTTCGAAATATGTGCAATATCTTAACCAGAGTACATTACTGCTTTCTAGAAAAATCTGATGTGGGCAGCACATGACTTTCCTTATATAATGCAATGAATTTACTACTTTTACAGTTAAAAAAAATGTTATTCTTACAGTAGATACTTATATTCTTTCCAAGATATTGAATTTTCTTCAATTAGTCGTCATTTTCATTGATTTAGCGCCATTTTTATCAATTTGGCGAGATTTTTGTTAATTTGGCAACAATTAAAAATGTCACCAAGTTGGCGACATTCCTCCCAATTCGTCGCCAAAATCTCGCCAAGCGAGACTTATGGACGGAGAAATAAGTTATTCTTACAGCAGGTAAATGACTATTGGCGTTCAAATACAAAAGCATTACTCCAAGTATGTTTTCTCATGAATGGAACGAGCTAGATCCACGAGAAAGATGTCACCAAATATATCGCATGGTATTACATATGAAAAGTGAATATGTTTCTCTATAGGAAATATATTTTTTTTATTTTACATAAAATTGGCGACTTTTTGATAATTTTTTTTAAAAATGTGCAATGTGCAATATCTCGAGAACGGTTCATGTTAGCGTTCAAATATTTATGTAAATCGTTTTCTAATGAAAAATTACATAAGAAATGTCTATTTGCGTAACTTTATTAGCGGTTTTGATTTTTTGACGATTTTTTCAAAATTTCACTCGAAAATTTAAGGGGGTTCTGGACATTCGATAGCGTATAAAAACAATAGGCTTCCAGTGTCTACGGATTGTTATTTTTGTACCAAATTTCGTTCGAATCGGTCCATTCGTTCGACAGTTATCGTCTCCACAGGCTCACTGACACACACACAGACGCAGACATCACTTCAAAAATGTTTGATTCGTGATCAGGGATGCTTGAAACGTGCTCTCCCGTCGAAAACTCGAATTCGAATTTTCGACACCGTCACAATACTTTCCTTATACATTATGTATATAAGGAAAGTAATAAATGACATCTATTTCCAAATTCTGATTATACATAAAAGGATTGTGACAGAATTAGCGATAACACATCCAATTAAAAAGGCGAAATAATAATCTGGCAACTTCAGAACAATTTAATAATTGATCAATTTGTACGGATTTAAACCTACTTAATTTGGATTCATGTATCCTTCTAGGCCATTTCACTTCCCTCTAATCCATTAAAAGGATGTTCATAAGTTTAGTCGCGCCGCAACCTTAAACGATATCGTATAAGGCAAGATCTATATTTATGAGAACAATCGAATAAATGGTGGATCTATCATAACTCATTATGTGCAGACCGTGCACGTAAGGAATGTGTGCAGGGTGGGGCTTAATTGAATATCAGTTAGTGGTAATAGAAGAATGAATGTCAATAGGTTGAGTTAATTTCTTAATTTGCCAAAACGATGACAGTACCATTTAAGCTGCGTTAAATATTTATATTGTGCTTAGAGTTATTTAAAACCATGTCAGATTATTTTTATCAGTCTAATTATAATACGCACAAAACTAATTGCACTGTTCTTTATACTGCTTTCTGATTGGCTCTACCTTAATCGAGGTTTGGGGTGTATAACCCCCTCGTACTTGCGTCTTCTTTTCACGCTTATTCCTCTTTTGATCTTCGGGGTTTGCTTGTTTTCTTGCAGTCACGAAGGGGATCCAGCTTATCCCCGCAACAGCGGTATGCTACATTATTGTAGCATTTGTGCTTTTATATATTGTTCAAGTTTTCCTTCATTGAGGTACATCCTGAAAACTAGGGGTACCTAATTACTCACTTTTGTCTTCATACTCTCATCAAAAAAGTACATTGACTAAATGGTTAATATAGTAACACATTCACATTAGGATATCAACAGGGATTTCTGACGTGCAGTTTCGTTGTTTTAGGTCTACAACATAAGTGATACAACAATAACTATATATATGTTTATTGCGCTATACTTTCAATATATTGCGTTTTCATAATATATGGAACATGTTTGATTATTTGCTATCCCAAAATGAACGTGCCAACCATTCACATAGAATACTTTCAAGTTTACGTTACTCACTATGCCACATGTTATTATGAATTTTATAGAATGTGGTTGAAATTATGTTTCAAGATGCTGTAAGCAGCTGATAGAGTAAGAAATAATGAAATACATTACATACGAGTACAATAACATGATTTTAAGAACAACCAAATTAATTTTGATTACTATTTCTAATGTCCTTTTACCCTATGCCAAAATTAAATTTTTCTTTACGCACTTAGAGCCTATTCAGCGGTACAATATAAAATATGTTACCATACTTAATTGTGCTTTTATACTTATTTTATCCACAAAATTACATTATCAGTTTCCAAATATGTAACTAACGTTGTCTTAAAAAATCTCATCGTGATAGAACAGTTTTATAATTGGTCAATTTGTACATATTTAAACCTACCTAATTTGGATTCTCTCCACGTCTCTGTGTCTCCTTTTAAGCCACTTTGCTCCCATCTAATCCATTAAAAGGATGTTCAAAAGCTTAGTCCCGCAGAACGCTGGACGATATCGTGTGAGACCTCATCTATATTAATGCGGACAACCAAATAGATAGTGAATCTATCATAATGTATTATAAGCAGACTTTGCACGTAAAGGTAGGCGTGTACTAAATTGGCCTTTAGTTAGTTGTAATAGAAAAATAGATGTAGATAGGTTGAGTGGAAATCATTGTAATTTGTCAAAACGATGAAATAAAGTATTTCCATTCAAGCGGTGTTAAATATTTATATTGTGGTTAGAGTAATATTACAATTTTCCAAATTCTGTCCATGAGTATATTTTTTCTACGCATGGCTCTAACTGCAGTTACGGTTGTGGAAGCTATGGTTGTGGGGCTGGCGTTTACAAACTTTTGTCTTTAGGTATCTGACGCAGATATTTTTATTTACAGATGAATGTATGGATTTTATTTGTATTTGTTCCTCTCTTACCAGTCTACAAGTATGGCTACCAGTTAGACAATTGGGATTTCTTCAGAAATAACAAGAATACTAATTGACAATGAGAAAATTATTGGATATTCAATCGGTAATATAGTTAATGGACACATCAGCAACTGGCTATCTTAACCGTATTTGGTTATCCAAAATTTAAAAATAATTTTCAGATAGCTGCTGTCATGAGGCATGATATTGCATTACATATTTTGGTAATTAATGTAGGGATATTTCATGTCCCGGGTTTGCGCAGGAATGAAAGTGGGCAGAAGGAGTAATTACTCAATGTATATAATATGTATTGTGTTATATAACGATGCCTCTGCACAGACGAGATGAGACTTTGTGGCGCCTTGGTTTGAATGCACATTAGACATGGGTTGTAAATGTTCAGAAAATTGTTTGTAACAAATGTCAAAGTTCAAGAGCTACAAATCTCTTGAAATTTATAGCCTCTGTCAGGTGTGGCTCTCTTTTCGTGACCTGGCCTGGGACCACCCGGTCTGTAGGAACCCTCCGGTCCTAGAATTTTAGTGGAGCGCATAGATAATGAGCGTCACTTCGCAGACCAATAGTGTGAGTCGAAATTGTAACGCCCTTTTTTACTGCACTTTGGAAACATCGTATGGGAAAACGGGGGACTTCCGCACTATAATTTTGTTCCCCTCGTTTCAAAATTCTGGAGGGAATTTGAAAAAAGTGTGAAATTTAGATGCAAGTCAAAATCTCGAGAGAATAGCTCTCCAAGTGCGTGGCACTTGTTTTTTGTTGAAGTCCGATCCGGCATGCATTTTGATGCATTTTTAGCCACGGTATCCACGGCCCCTATCTAGGGCACCAATGCATATAGCAAGGAATCGACGTCTTGTGTCCGGTTGTGCGAGCATGCACACTCAGGCGTAGCTCGTAGTCAAGTGCGACTATTTCAACAAGCTAAGTTATGGCGACTCGTATCCAAAACGAGCCAGAACCGAATCAGAGCGAGTGCGCATTCTTCGGCCGGTGGAAAATACCGAAGCAGTGAAAAAGTCGCCACTTTTGTTTCCCAGTGCAATACAGCTCTGACTCCAAATGGCGTAGTGTAGGACCCCTTTGCTCCCTTAACTACATCCAAGCCGTGGCAACTGTGTGTACTGCAAGGACGGTAGTGACAGCTCAGCGTACATCTCCTTCACAACGAGTGTACGTGGACGGAGTGTTTGCGGGGCGTCAATCCTGTGTCTTTATGCTGTGTACGACACGCGTCTACTGCCATCGTCAACTGTCATCAGTGGGGTCCGTGGGAGACTGCATCTTGTTAGGCGGGAAATGACCTACCGGCAGCGGCCTGCACGCATGTTCCGACATATAGGAATCGCTGGGCCAAACCCGACATTAAGAGTAGGAGAATCCAGCGGACTGTGTTCCCATCTTCGTGGTAATCCCTGTTTGAAACATCGTTCCCTGTCTTCGCCTAGACCCGTGTGATCCTTCTAGTGGTGATCGCGTTTACGGAAATTCTATTTATATGAACTAAAATCTGGTAAAGTAAATTGCCACACATTTCATCTTGTGGAGGTATTGTTACAAGCAGTCATCTGATGTATCAAATTCTTCTGTATGGAGGTATTGTTGTTTATCTTTTGATTTTCAATTTTTATATATTGTGTCAGTCTGAACTAGTGTAATATCAAGCGTTTGATATTAATTTTAAGCTTTGGGGATATTTACCCACTGAAAATTTTTGAAATTAATTCAATGCAATGTTGGGAAATTTTGAAAATCTATATATTAATTAGAACGTACACCCCGAGGTCAAGCTGGGTATAATTGAATTGATTATAATTGTGTATTTTATATTATTGTCAAACTGAGCATTTCATGTTTTTTTATTTTTAATAAATGTGTTAGTGACCACAAAATTGATTCATTAATTAGTCTAAGCATTGTACGTTGATCCGTTTGGATCCCACTATAGATACATCGGCTGAGCTGGAAGGCACTAGTGGTAAGTAGTTGTAGTGTTGTTGTTGTTGTTGTTGTTGTTGTTGTTGTTGAGACCCAGACCGTCCGACCTACCAGAAAGGTGTAAGGTAACTGTTTGGACGGCCGGGAAGTGCCACACAATCTAGACCGGAACCCAGTGGAGGAGGCATCCACAGGGACCTTCCCCTCCTTCCCCTACCATTAACCTCTCAAGTAGTTGTAGTGTCGAAAGCCCAGGCCAGCCGACTCGTCCGAAGACTTAGAGCATCAGCAAGTAGTTGTAGTGTATATTAATTCCGTATTTATGTGTAACATTAACCTCACCACAACTGCATGCCGCAAATAGTCTTCATATTGTAACGTCATCATTTTTATATATGGTTTGACCTTCATTTCATCTCTCTAGAACATCTATTCTCAGAGGATGTGCCGCGGCACATCAATATGCCGCGAAATTGCGTGGCTGTGCGTGCAGCGAGAAAAACAACAAAAATATTTTTATTGAAATAGGAAACCAAAAGGAAATATAAAATAGGCGTTATATAATTTTCACAACACTGTTAACACACGTTAAGTATTTACTGGTTTATATGCCATCCGCTAGGGTTCGGGAACGTGTGAGTGATTCCAGACATATCTCGAACTACAAATTGCATAATTGAACTTAGCCTACTAGAACACTAGATCCTAACGGATCCTTCATAAGGATTGTACATTATATCTTTAGAATCGATCCAATGTAGGCCTAGCTAGCGATAATGCCTCTAGCACACCTACTGCACGGTTGTACCATAAAATCCCACACGGCAGAGCAATTTGCTGAGAAATTTCAAGAATCACTGCTTCAGAGTAATGCGATTGACAAACGTATGATATGTAAAAATAACCATACGGCCCCATTTATTAATTAAAATGAAGAACAAGTTAGTAGCTTGAAAACATAATAATTTTATTGAAATATTCCCAGAAATTCAACTACTCATCTCTATCACTTTATACCTGTTTCTTAAAATCTGTTTTTAAACGTAGTTTGACTGCCCATAAGCATGAAACTGGTCCAAGAATGCTGTATTCTACAATGTTAGCTCATTTTAATTATTATACATTTCAGTCTATATATCATAATACGAACATAAACGTTCTTGTACCTACTAAAGTATGTAACAAGTACCTGCTAATATATAAGGCAACCTATTCTTCAGGGATCTCTTTGGAACCAAAATATATCTTTCACCTCCATGCGAGAATCTGTCCCATGACGGCGATCAAAGGAAAGTATATCTCTAGAACTTGGATAACAGCATTAAGGGACACTGAGATAGAACTGCATTTAATAAGCCGCAAATGAAATGGAATAATATTTCTTCCAGAAAGGAGAAAAATATATATATTTGATGGAGGGTATGCATTTACAAGCAAATTAAGTGCAGGTAAATTTTAATTCCAGATAAATTTGGGATAAATAAACACAATTAATTAGTTTCGCATTTCATTTTTATAAAAGTTTACAATTCATTTGTTGCTGAGGATATATTTTAATATGATCTTGTTATATAAGCAATTGCATATAGATTTCATAACAAATTTGAGTAGTTGTAGATGACAAGGCAAAATTTAAACCTATTTATTATACACTAGCAGCATACCTGTGGCCAACGGCCCAACCGTGCGGAAAACACCGGTTCTCGTTAGATCACCGAAGTCAACCAGCATTGGGCGCGGTTAGTACTTGGGTGGATGACCATCTGGGAACACCGCGTGCTGTTGGCACATTTCGGAAGCGGTAGCCCGATGTTTTGCGCGCTGGATTTGCACGCTGCTACAACTGACGCCGTGTTCATGCGGAGTACGATTACGTTAAACATGTGGGTTCGTAAGTCCTTCCGAGAGGTTGGTGGTAGGGGAAGGAGGGTACGGTTCCTGTGGATGCCTCCCCCACTGTGTTCCGGTCTAAATTCGGTGGCTCTTCCCGGCCGTAAAAACGGTTACCTTACACCTTTCTGGTAGGTCGGGCGGTCTGGGTCTCAAAAACAACAACAGCACTAGCAGCATGCCCATTCTTTGCACGGAGGATATAATACAAAAAAAATTAAAATTCACAATCATGTGCAAATTCCTATAGTATACTAAATGACATTGTTTATCAAATAAATCTCTTAAAATATTTAGTTTAATGCTCCTAAAAAGAATTTTAAGAACACAAGTTCTCACTATATAAAATTATCTTCAAGGGTAGATCTGAAGACTTAAAAATCCTGCCTCGTTTGTAAACAAATTTACATAAAATATGAAATTGAATCAATATATGCAAAATAAAAGAGGTAAAACTGTATGGGATCCGTACTACTTATGTTCTCGAATATTAGAATACTCGTAATCTTTAAACCTGAATGCAGTAATTGATTCCAATATATGCCAAAATTAAATCGCTAAAATTGTATGAGAAGATATACCCGTACTATTTATATTGCCGTAGATTAGAAGATAACCGTGCCGTAGTCTTTTGCGGAATATTTCAGTTCTTTGGAATTTTAACCTTTAGGGATAGGCCGTCCTGGATCTGCTCTGCGAAGTATTCCTTTCTGGGAATTAACTTGAGATTTGAAGCAACCAGAAAGTTCAAATTTGTTGTATCATCGTCTTCTGTTGTATATTTTAATTTTTTATATTCTGGACTGTACCGGGCCGGATCCTGCTGGGACTACTATAGGATGTACTTGGATTTTGTGAATAACTTCAGAACCGGAGTTTGAAAATCCAAATGTGTTATGTCGTTGTCTTTTGTTTTATACTTTAATCCCTTGGATTTTGAACCTTATCTGGGAAGCCCATGCTGGACCTGCCATAGGAATGTATTCGTTTCGGGGATATAACTTCAAACCCTAAGTAGATAGATAACTTATATTCGACGTATCGCCATCTCTAGTGGCATATTTTATTTTTTATTTTTTGGTATTTGAACCTTACTGGCCCCGTCCGTTTGTTTTAGGACCACCATAAGACTGTGCTCGTTTCCTTAATTACTCAGTAACTGTAGCAGCTAGAAAGTCCAAATTTTTGTGTTTTTGTGCATGGAAGTTACATACATTTTAATAAATACATTTTTCATGTATTTCAATTACATACAAATAATGAAAGGGGTACTTAAAATACAACGCTTATTGTTTTTACTTGTTCCTTCATGAGTTGAACTTTGCAATACTGTATATTATACGCATTGCTTGTCTACATACATTGCTTGACTACATACATTGCTTGTCTACATACTCAACAAAAACTCCATTTTTTTGCCTTTAAAAATCCATTTATTGTTTTTATTTGTTCATTCATGGGGTGAACTTGGAGCACTGTATATTACAAAGAAAATATTTAACAAAGCGAAATACCATAAATTGCTTATCTACTCAATAAAACTCAATTTATTTGCAATATGCTTAAGTTCTACATATTTATTAAAGTGAGCAATGCCAACAATGAGCAGCACCTTATCTTGTCTCACTAAACCTAGTAACAATCATACCTAAAATTATATAAAGCTAGCTTTTCTTTTGGGATCATCTGAGTATTAAAAAGGTACTTAAAATCCTTTTATTGTTTTTATTTGTTAATTCATGAGGTTAATTTTGAACACTGTATATTACAAAGAAAATATTTAACAAAACGAAATATGATAAATTGCTTATCTACTCAAAAAACACTCAATTTATTTGCAATACGCTCAAGTTCGCCATATTTATTAAATTGAGCAATGCCAACAAGGAGCAGCACCTTATCTTATCTCACTAAACCTAGTAACAAGCATACCTAAAAATATATAAAGCTGGCTTTTATTTTGGGATCATCTGAGTGTAAAACAGGTACTTAAAAAATGCTTTTATTGTTTTTATTTGTTAATTCATGAGGTGAACTTTGAACACTGTATAATACAAAGAAAATATTTAACAAAGCGAAATACCATAAATTGCTTATCTACTCAATAAAAACTCAATTTATTTGCAATACGCTCAAGTTCTATACATTTATTAAAGTGATCAATGCCAACAAGGAGCAGCACCTTATCTTATCTCACTAAACCTAGTAACAGGCATACCTAAAATATATATAAAGCTAGCTTTTCTTTTGGGATCATCTGAATATAGAAGAGGTACTTAAAAATCATTTTATTGTGTTTATTTGTAAATTCATAAAGTGAATTTTGAACACTGTATATTACAAAGAAAATATTTAACAAAGCGATATACCATAAATTGCTTATCTACTCAATAAAAACTGAGTGTATTTGCAATAGGCTCAAGTTCTATATATTTATTAAAGTGAGCAATGCCAACAAGGAGCAGCACCTTATCTTATCTCACTAAACCTGGTAATAAACATACCTAAAAATATATAAAGCTAGCTTTTCTTTTGGGATCATCTGAGTTATAAAAGAGATATATAAAAAATCATTTTATTCTTTTTATTTGTTAATTCATGAGGTGAACTTTGAACACTGTATATTACAAAGAAAATATTTAACAAAGCGAAATATCATAGATTGCTTCTCTGCAAACTCAATAAAAACGCCATTTATTGGCAATACGCTCAAGTTCTACGTATTTATTAAAGTGAGCAATTCCAACAAGGGGCAGCATCTTATCTTATCTCACTAAACCTACTAACAAGTAAACCTAATAATATATAAAGCCAGCTTTTCTTGCGGGGTCTTCTGAGTACCAAAATATATCTTTTCCTTGCATCTAGGAATCGGTCTCCTGACGGCAATCAGAAGAATATATCCAGAACTCAGATAACAGCTTTAAGGAAAGCACAGATGAACCACATTTAATAAACCACCGAATAAATGAGCTAACCCTTCTTTCAGTATGAAACATGTCTAGTTAATTGAAGTTATGTAATCATAAACATTGATAGTGTTTATAAGAATAAATATAGAATACATTATAAGAAATAAGAAATATAGGAAATATTATAAGAAATAAAATAGGAAATATAGAACAAATTTTAAAAAATATAATGCGAAATATAGAACAAAATATAAAAAATATAAGAAGAAATAGACAATAAATTATATGAAACACAATAAGAAATATAGAATGAGTTATAGGAAATATCATAAGAAATACAATAAGAAATAGAATAAATTATAGGAAATATCATAAGAAATACAATAAGAAAAATAGAATAAATTTTAATTATTTTACATTAATAAGAAGATGTTTGTATGTGTTTCTCTCTGTGTGTCTGTCTGCGTATGTTGCCTGTAGCGGAAAATCAAAGCGTCGGACAGTGGCAAAAATTTTCTACAGAGGTACTTCAGATCCCCTTACAATACGCCTCGGCAATTTTTTTAAAATTTAAATTAGTTATTTTTGTCTTTACTTTATGTTGAAGCACGATTTTGAGCGATATTTACACAAATCGGTTCCTCAGAGATCGAATATATTTGTGAGACTAGAAAATGTTCTGACACACTTCTGAATGAGACACTTTTATTTGAGTATTTATGGTGGCCAGAACGGCTAACAAAGCTGTAGTCTGGCTGCCTCCGGGTTTATGACAACGTGAACTTTAAGGTCAAACGGACTATAAATTTAAGGGTGCCAGACCAGAGGGGCTGAGAGGGGCCTTGCTAAATGTGAAATGATGCCATTGGATTGAGAAGAACCAATGAGAGCCAAGGGGAAGAAGGTCGGAGCTACCCCCCTTCCCGCCGAGGGAACCACAGCAGACGAAAGAAAACGAGTGCAGTTGTAGACGAAATCAGATGTAGACAACGAGAAGCAGAGATGGAGATTAGACATGACGAGAAGATGATCGAATTTTGACTTAGAAGCATGCCAGAAAGAATCACGATTTTGACTAGAGCACGAGTAGAGAAAAATGAAAAAGCCACCAGATTTGTAGAGTGTCCCGTAGAGGTTCCAAATTAATGGAGGTAGATCAAATGGCGAGTGCATTAAAAGTACGAGGAGGAAGCCACACACCACAGAGTTATAGCAGTATAAGACTGATGTAAGCCTTTGAAAGATGATAAGCCCAAGACTAAACTGGAAGGTATATGCTCAGATTATCACAGGTTCTAGACACTATCGTAAATCTAATAATTCTGGTCGCATATGTCCCCTCGCTAAATAATTAATGAAAATTGATGTTATTGATAAATTGATGTTGTTAACAAATGATATTGTTTAAGTTTAAATAGTCTAATCTTTTTATATTAATTAATAATTCTTTTCAGGACTTACACAAAAGGTAAAAATAATTGGAGGGTTTATTGCGACACAACAACGAGCAATGTACGATTAATAATGTTAATTCCACTTTATGAGATCAACGGCCATGTCTTTAATGCTTAATAATAATTAACGTCAATTAAATGTTAACTTTAAACTTTTAGATTATTATCGCCACAATATTATCACAAAAATGTCTATATTGGTACCATCAAAAAGATCTAAGAACGTCTCTTCTAACGATCTGTGAACCGAATGAATTGGATAATTCCTTCATATTCATTTATTCATTTTTAAATACATAAATACGCATGTTTCAGATTATTCTTTTGTCATTTCGCCGAAATCAGAAACGCAAGACTAACATAATTCTGTAGTTGGACGATTTTAGAAGATACTAACATTACAGATAACAGCATCCATGGACAAGTTTCACGGTCATTATGAGTGGAATAGCCGGTATGTGCAATGACACAAAGAAAACTCGCTTCCATTGCAGATAGCGGCAATTTATTTTTTCTCAATTTTATAGTTTGGCAAAAATATGGCTGTGTATCTTTGCATTCTATAAGATTCACTGATTGCTAAGCAGTGGTCATTGGAAGTGACGTCACAACCTGCCCGTTACAATGTGAAGCTGTGACGTATTTATTGCAAAAGTGTTGTTGGGTTTTGTTTTGGAATAAAGATAAAATGGCAAACAGATATTTATACAACGACGTGGATTTTATGTATAAGTTTTTTTTAACATCGCGAATTCAAAATAAATCATTTTAATTTTTTAATATGGTATTATTAACACATTACAATATAGTTGAAACGTGTTTATGACTTTGTTTATTCTGTCTGTCCGCCCGCACGATAACTGCCGTAAAAATGACTTTATCGAAATGAAATTTTAATATGTTGTTGAAACGGTCTGTGGGACATATTGGAATGTAAATGAATAAAGTAAAAATCGTGATTTTTACTTTCCCTGCAATATATGGTAATGTATAGAGAAAGTATTGGAATCATGTCGAAAATCGCAACTCGAGTCTTCGACGGATCTACACGTTTCGAGACCTCTAGAATACGAAAAAACTATTTTTAGCGTGACGTCTGTGTGTGTGTGTGTGTGTGTCTGTCTGTCTATGCAGATTTTGTATCCACTCTAACTAAAAAACTAATTGGCCGAATTTTATAAAATTTGGTAGGTATTTCACTTGTGGACGAATCTGCTGCTGATTAGTTTTGGGTACAATTCGGGATAATAGAACCCGCCCTTTTTTGCGAAATGGTCCGGAAAGGCTTGTATCCACTCTAGCTAAAAATCTAATGAACCGAATTTCACAAAATTTGGTAGATACATCGCTTGTGGGTCACTCTGGTGCTAATTAGATTTTAGTACGATTCGAAAAAAAATAACCTGCCTTTTTTTGCAAAATGGCCCGCAAAAATCGCCAAAATTTAAAATCAAGAACTACGTATGCTCAAATATATCCATTAAATGCTCGTTTAATGCGTAATTTTTAACGAAGAAAAGAATAATACCAACCCCATTACACTAGAACTAGCCGTTCTCGAGATATTTCTGTTTTTTCGTTTTTTCTCTACGCCAACTTTGAAAATGAATCCAGTTACCAAATGAGAACGAAAATCGAATTAATAGTGAATTAAATTTAATTAAAAGAAAGATAATGTGTATATAAATCTGCAGAGAAAGTCATGTGCTGCCCACATCAGACTTTTATTTTCCCTGCAATACATGATAATGTATAGGGAAAGTATTGGAATCCTGCCAAAAATCACAACTCGAGTTTGCGACGGATCTACGCGTTTCGAGACCTATAGAATACGAAAAACTATTTTTAGCGTGTCATATGTGTGTGTGTCTGTGTGTGTGTCTGTTTGTCTGTCTCTGTGTCTGTCTGACTGACTGTCTGTCTGTGCAGATTTTGTATCCACTCTAACTAAAAAACTAATTGTCCGAATTTCATAAAGTTTGGTAGGTAAATCACTTGTGGGCGAATCTGGTGCTGATTAGTTTTGGTACGATTGGGGAAAAAATAACTCGCCTTTTTTTTTGCGAAATGGCCCGGAAAAGACTGTATTCACTCTAGCTGAAAAACTAATGGACCGAATTTCACAAAATTTGGTAGATAAGCCACTTGTGGGTTACCCTGATGCTAATTAGATTTTGGTACGATTCAAAAAAGTGACCTGCCTTTTTTCGCAAAATGGCTCACAAAAATCGTAGAAATCTAAAATAAAAAACTACGTATGCTCAGATATATCCATTAAATGCTTGTTTTATGCGTAATTGTTAACGATGAAAAGAGAATAAGACCAAACCCATTACACTAGGACTAGCCGTTCTCGAGATATTTTAGTTTTTTCGTATTTTCTCTATGTCACCTTTGAAAATAAGTCCAGTTACCAATCGAGAGCGAAAATTGAATTAAAAATAAATTAAATTGAATTTAAATAAAGAGAACGTGAATATAAGTCTACAGGAAAAGTCACGTGCTGCCCACATCAGATTTTTTAAAGTCCTTTTAAATTTCTCTTTAGTGTTGCATCAGTCCTAAAACTGCTTTATATTTGAGCATTTTCTGAACATCTATATTCTGCGCCAACGCAGTTACAATATTTTTGAGTTTAAATCATCATAAAACTTTGAATATTTTTACAACGAAGCCTACTTTTAATGAATGTAAAATGTAAACAAGTAGGATGAGATGTATAAGAATTGCTGAAATTTTTCATGCCAAATTATTTAACTCTGGAGTGTGAAATAAAAGTGTATGAGTGAAATGTTCACAGCCTTTACATGGAGAGCCAGACGATTTATATTTCGAAGACATCATTTGTATAAAGTTTGAATGAAGTTTTAAAAGTGAAGTTAGAATGTACTTTTATCTCCATGCTTTTCATTTTTCATGTAAAACAAATTATTGTAGTTTTATGATAATAGAAAATATATCGTCGCTGAATGTTTCGTATTTTAGCGATGTCTAAATAAAATTACAAGTAAAATAAATTATTGTAGTTCTGTAATAATAAAAAAAAATATTGCAGCTAAATGTATCATATTTTAAAGATGTTTAAATAAAATTACAATTGGAAAGTGTTTTATAACCAATGCTTTATTCATGATTAATCTTTCTTGTATTATTATTATTATTATTACTATGAGTATAGTTCTAGGAAATAGTTGATGGAGATTCCCTAAAATAGCATTTATTTTATTTTTAATATTACCGTTTTTTTTTCATGTTCGATCTGCACATCAGTTAGTCTCTTCTCTGGTTTCAAAAATACTGGTTGGGCACGGCTACGTCTTTTAAAAAATTGTATAAATAAATAAAATTTATCCTGCCTTCTTCTTCTTCTTCTTCGACTCAGACCGCCCGACCTACCAAACAGTGTAATATACACATTTGGAACGCCAGGAAGTGCCACCCAATTTAAACTTCAACCCAGTGGTTTTGGCTTCCACAGCGTACCTATTTTCGCCTCCCAACAATCTCTTGGAAGAACGTATGAATTCACATATTTAACATACCCATACTCCGGGTGAAAACAGCGGCAGTTTGGGCAATGCCGGGAATCGAACCATTGTCATCTGAATGTAATCACCGCGAGCTGACCACTAAGCAATTCCACCATGTTATACTTCTTTTTCGACTCAGATCGTCCGACTTATCCGAAAGTGTAAGGTACCTGTTTGGATGGCCGTGAAGTGCCAACCAATTTAGATCAGGAAACAGTTGAAGAGGCATCCCCTCCTTCATCTACCACCAACCTTTGGAAAGAACTTACGGATCTACATATTTAAAGTGCCCGTGCTTAGCGTGAATACGGGGACTGTTTGGACAGAGCCGGGAATCGAACTCGGATCGTCCAAGTGAAATCCCCCCGCGCTAACCACTGGGCTGTTCCAACCCCATATCTGTTATGCTTGGCAGTAATTTGACAACACTGGTGACAGCTTTAGCGGTACATTTTAGTCGGTATCTCTAATTTGACGAATTTTGGGACATTCGCCAAATTAATTGTAATTCAATATCTCTGAAAAATTAAATTTAATTTTCGATAATCCCTGTTATCGCCAATTTGGCGACTTTTTGGACATTCATATAATCAATTATGATTCAAAATCTCTGAAAAAGTAAACTTCATTCCTTCGATAATCCCAGTTATCGTCAATTTGGCGACTTTTAGGACACTCTTATAATCAACTATAATTCAATATCTCTGAAAAATTAAATTTCATTCCTTCGATATACCCTATTATCGCGAATTTTGCGACTTTCGGGACATTCATATAATTCAATATCACTGAAAAATTAAACTTCATTTCTACGGAAATCCCTGTTGGAAGTATCAGTTAAATAATCATATTTCAAGATATAGGGTGTTTCACTGGATAGATACGTTTTGTTAGGGGGATCTATAGCATCGTGAATTATTACATTTTTAGGAAGTTCATAAATTAATTACGTTTTGCATGGGGTCGTATAGAATGATTAATAGTTTTTGTAGGTAGAGATGATTTGTCCAAGTGTGTTCAAAGAGATTAAAAGAGGCGAAAGTGATGCAGGCTGCCTGATGGAAAGAAATTCAATGTGTAACTTTATTCATCCTGTCTCGTGGTGAGTTTAACATCTAGTTTATTAATAACTAGAAAATACACCCGCCTTTGCTTGGGATTTAGGATGCGAACCTCTTATTGAGATTACACATAGACGTATAATGAATTCTCAAATACACCAAAACACTTTTACGATAAATACGTCACTGCCTCCCATAGCAACGGAAAGGCTATGGTGTCAGTTGCAACCCCCAGTGGATAGCAAATGGAAAACCCGAGAACGATGGCTGTCTCTAGCGAAATAAAAAATATCAATTATTACGCTTTTGTTGGAAAATTCGCAGAAAGTAAAAAAATACGGTAATTATGGAAATACTATTAGATAACAAGGATATCCGCACATAATTTTATCAAGTATAGAATTGGGGTAATCTTCCAAATCCAGATGCAAAATAAAAATCTGATAATCTAAAACATGTATATTACGATGTATTAAAAAATAAATAAACGCATTGGAAGGAATTGCCCTTATGGATTCGATTTTGCCATCGAGGAAGAACGATTTACGATATTTACGATTATGTCGAATTGGAAACTTTACTATAATATCTTCGATCATTAAGATATAGAGTTATGTGAAAGTTAGAAATAAGTTAGTTTATGTTTATGTGAAATGTTGAGTGAAAATCGCTCAATATTTCGCATAAACATAAAATAACTAAAAAAATAATTCGAATTAAAATAAAACTCATTTAGGTCTATTGTATCAGGAGTTCCTCAAACCCAGTAACAAATTTCGTGGCTGTCAGAAGCTTAGATTTTCCGCTACAAACGACACACACACTTACTGAAAGACAAACATCTAATGTTATTATGATGCAAACATCTGATTAACATTATATAGGGACATAAAACGAATGCTGAAATACCCAGCAACACTCTTACGATAAACACATAACTGCTTTTTAAGTTTAAAAGTCCTTCATTTATGGAATATTCTTAATTTAGAACATTTTAAATTTAAAGAATAGTCTTTAATGCACAAATAACTCGTTTATTACTTCAACATGTTCAAAGAATTAAGATTAATTTTCTCTGATATGCTTTTATAAGAAAGTTAACATCAATTATTGATGAAAAGTTTCAACAACTTTAATATCAATCACTTAAAGTTTCTCGCAATTGAATTTCCAAGTTTCCATCTCCGACATTTATACTTTGAGAAAAATACCGGGAATCTCAGATTCTCAAACGAATGAATAAGTGATCTCTAAAACACGGACAAAAAAAAAATTCTGAAACTACTTTTAGAATTAAGAGCCTTTTATCTTTCCTCATCTGAAGTGAAGATTCATTCCATTATTCATTGATTCATTCCAAGGGAGATGATTCGATAGATGTTTAACTTTAAATCAGGTAATGAAATTTACAGAAAAGTTCAAAGTACTGACTTTTAATTTAAAACAATTTTTAATGTTAAACTCTTTTATTGCATAATACTATTGTACACAAAAACTATTGGGTGCTCTTTTAATTTCGTATTAGGGGTTTTGGTGAAACTTTGCATTTAAAGAACTGTTGAACACATTTTCAATAATCTCATCACAATTATAGACCAATTTATATATTGACCATGTCTTCTGCAAAGAAAGTAATTGTTAGATTCCCAATAAATAAGCTCCTGCTACTTAAATAATGCTGATAGATATAACATCAATCAATTTTCAAATCGTCTTTTTTTTTTTTTTTCAAATGGCCAGGCACTAGACTCTTCGTCATTTGCCCTATATTCGGCCGGAATCGTGAACCATTTCGCCGTCCTAGGACGTTGCCCCAGGCGCACCAGAGGGGGACAGAACACACTGGTCCCACATCACACAACATCCATGTCTTACGTGGGACTCGAACCCACAACGCGGTGGCCAATCGATCGCTTGGAACGCTCGCCCTGACCGTTCGGTCACCGCGCCGACCAAATCGTCTATTTTGAACTAGAATCATTCTCGCAAGACACAGATAAACGAAAGTACTTGACATCGCAGAAAAGTCCCTTTAAATCGTAACATTATTGCTATCGCAGCGAATTTTCATCCAATGTCAGCCAAATTTTAGCAGGATTCTCATAATGACAATACAATATCAAATAAAAAACTTTGCAAAAAACATCAAACATTCACCAAGCACACCCATCACATTGACAATGTAAGTCAATATAACTATGTCTCAATGGAAGCGATTAGATATAATCATATTAGATATATGTACTATAAATAATAAACATTGCAAGATTAACAATCTAGAAGATCACATAAGGATATTTTTTATTTAGCTTCTTGTAATTACGTAATAGTAAAATTTAGGGATTCGAGAAATTTTTGAAGGGGTTGACAGTTAAAAAGATAGGAAACTCCTGTTCTAGACCCTTTTGAAGCCACGCAGTACTCAACAGAACTAGATCTGCAATTTACACGTCGGGGGCGGAGGAAATTGAGGGTCTCGAAATGTCTTTTCAGACCCTTCAGAAGCCCCTTGTGGCGTAGAAGGCTAAATATTTTTACACTTACAACAATAATCGGACAGAACTTAACTTTTTGCTTAAGGCTGGAACAGCGTCAATCCCTAATAAAGAACCTCTCAAAAAGACAGATATTTGACATACCCTGTTCCAAACATGATTCTGAGGGTTCGAGACCGTCTAATGCTGAAACTCAATCACAGGACAAGACCTAATTGGACAGAACCAATTGAGACAACAATTTTCGACGCTAAACACCACAAATTATTAAACCAAATAAATCATTAAAAATAGTTCCAGCTCAATGATTAAATAGTCTTGGTTTCCACGTCTTTGGCAGGTTGAAATGCTGGGTAGTAAAAGCGCTAATGGTAATCGATCATTTTTTATAACAATGTTAATAAAGACATTTCAATTAGAAATAAGTCATATCATTAACATTTTATTATTTACGAGAAAATATTAAATTTTAAAGATCTTTATAATTAACGCACGATCTTATTAATTACATAATTTGAAAAATTTCACCAACATTTTCGAATCGATTCATTATGTAGATTTGCAAATTTACCGCGATGGGTTTTGAATTTTCAAAGGTAAAACTTTTCGCGTTTCGATAAGCACATCGGGAACCGATACACTTCAAATATCTACTGGGACTAATTAGCACTTTACAGAATTTAATAATTTTAGAAATATGGCTACGTAACACTTCAAAACTGATTCAAAATAATTCGAAATTTCGACGATATCTTGTTCTCAGTCAAATGAACCTCTCAAATCAAGCGCTACAAATTATATATGTGGTTCAGGATTAAACCGAACAGCAATCCTAATGATGGGATGGGCGCAATTGAAATGGCGCAGAATTCTAAAGAAATGTGATCTGGAATGTGTGTGTATGTTCACTCACATACTTCGCAAAACTGTAAAATTTTATTTTTATCTACCAGAATTATTTTATAATACAGATTAAAGGGTTTATATAATGAAAGAAAATACCATGTAATAAGTTTTGTATTGAGTCAGCATATACTTTTGCCCGTATTGCGTCAACAACCCAAGTATATGACGACGAGTTTATATACCCTTTGTGGAAAGTTCTAGAAATCAACGTAACTCGGGAAGTTTTTAGTCAATCTGCAAAATTCGGAAAGTTTCCAAAACTGGCTATAAGTTACCAAATTAGTAACCAATGTGACCGAATATTTCTACAAAGTCGAGGAATCTAAGCTTTTAGATAATAACAAAGGTTTTCTTTAGGTATATATCTCAATATGATATCATCTGCGTTTTCTTCCGCTTCACCCTGCAACTTTCTGTCATGATTTATTTCTTACCCTGCGACGTAAGATCTTCTACATGAAATAAATATTTCATGCAAGTTGACAAACATAAGTGATATCCTAATATTAAAGAAATATACGCATCCGCTTAGAAAAATATTTTTAAAATAGAGGTATTTTCTGTCAAAACTAACGAAGGACTTATGGCATAAAATGAATACTATGAATACATAGAATATTTTGCCATATGCCGCCTCCTTATTTGGTTACAATCGGAGTGAAAAAAAATTATACAATTTTGAAGTAATTTTGTTTAACACCATTTTGTGTGAAAATTTTGTTTTCAAACATTTATCTTAAAAAACTAAAATTTCATTCTTGAAATCGCTGCTACCATTTCCAAAGAAATGATATTTAAATGAAGGTATCAAAAAAGAATTCATTATTTAGTACTATAATCATGGAGGTAAATGTGCTCTATAACTCAATGATGATAATACTGAAGCTATCGTTGAAACTTTTGTCTTTTCTAGCTGCATGTTATATTTTAAATGTCTGATGTACCTGAGATATGTACCTGAGAGTATGAGGAAAAATGTACCTGAGATATACATCTTTACAGGAGCAACGCTTTGTAAGTCTCTATATTTAAAAATAAAATATGTAACAAACTATTTAAATTACACGGTTTTGGCAAATGAACTAAAAAATAAAAAATAATGTTTAGCTATCACAACATTCTTGGCCATATATGACAAAAATCGTGGGGAGCTCTTAATAGAATTATTTTGGTGGAAATACATATTATTTAGTAAAGAGTAATATTGAATATAATTTTAAATGAAATTGTCAACATATTTATATATACATATTGTGAGACCAGAAATAGATATATGAAACCAGATATGAGACAAGATTTAGTGAGACAGTTTTATGTTTGTATTTATGATGTCTGTAATATTAAACAGTAGTAACAGGCTTCAACACACCAGTTTTATTGCACTCTGACCCGAGAGGTCAAGTAAGGCTATAAACCTAGAAGGCTGAAACCGCGAGAGTGGTTAAAGATGTTAACTAATGCAAGATTTCTGATCGCATTGCCCTAAGATTAGTCAATGATAGCGTAAGAGGCGTTACAGACTCCAGGCAAAGGAGGCGGCATGCGATATTTCATAGAGAAATGCCAGGAGGCTTCTACGGAGATTCAATGAGATCCGAAGAGAAAGCGATAGCAAAAAAAATATCCACAGAGATGCAGTAGAGAAATATTCTGCAAGTTTTGCAAACAGAGTATTGCGTAGAGACTTCACAGAGATGTCCTGAGTCACACTTCGACGAGTGAGATATAAACGATGTGTCCATGTCCTGATACACAGAACTGGAATGGCAGATTTCGAGATGCAACAGAACCAAAGGAAGAGCTGCGTGTCAACGTCTAAAGACAACAAACAGGTATGTGCGAGTCAAATATTGTAGACGGTCATAAATGCAATTTAGGCATTTTAATTACCTGGTCTCACATATACACTCTCCTCACAAATAATATATGCAAATTGTTGTAATGAACTTAATAATTAAGAAAATGTTATTAATAAATAATGATTTTATCTTAAAGTTGAAATGGCGAAGTTAATTGTAGCAATATATTAATTAATATTATTTTACAGGAACTCGCACTAGAGATAATATGGTAGGTTTAAGCGGCACATAATGCAATGTGTTTCAATGTTTCACGATGTACGACATTGCGCCATTTTTAAGTAATAAACGCAATTAAGAATTAATAATCTTTCATTGTAATTAGTTAACTGTAATGAACTTCAATAATTGCTTTGTTCCTGCACAACCCATATATTTTTAAATATACACGTATATATAAATATGCTGACGGATTTTTAAGTCAAAATTGTCAAAGAGAAATTTAGATGAACTGAATGCAATCATTCTTATTTATGTGATTTCTATGTTACCATTTCAATCGCATCTAGAATTTCTGTTAATATCCAAATACAATTATTTTATGGGCGCCTCATGATTTTATTTTCATTGCATATGACTGAGAATGTAGTGTTAGTAAAAACCTTTTTTTTTTTACTTTTAATTGCATTTTATTAAAAACGTGTAAATTAAAAAGTTGTTAATATATTTTGTTTTATAATTTGTTAGACTTTTGCGATTTTGCAATCGATTTTTTATTAGATATTCAATCAAATTTTCTCATATGATAAATTAAACGAGGTTCTTTATACTCGTATATGAAAAATCAACTCATAAATTATATTACACACACAAATATATATATATATATATATGTATATATGTGATACATAAATTTTAAGCCTTTCCCAATAACGCACCCTTTTCTTTCACCATTAGTATTCCAAATTCCTATATCATGTCCAGCATATGAGATAGGAATTTGGAACCACATTGTTGCAAGTATATTGCAACCTCGTTAACTTCTATGCCACGCTACTAATATTAATAAGTCGGAAAACACTTCCTCTTTCTCTTTCTATCGTACCGTATATGGTCACTAATCTTAACCCTGTAAACGTTCTAATATGAAAGTGCATTCCTAATTACAATTTTAAAGCCCAATGAACACGAAGACAACAACCGCATGCCCCGTATCATAATCCCTCTCCGAAGTAAATTCATGTTGCACTTGTAGAGAAAAACGCAGACTGCACTGAGATTTGGTGAGAACTGGTCGACAACCTCGGTCAGGCCATGTAACTACCTCTGTGTGAAGTATCTTGTAATTAAGTAGAATTGTAACAGAGATGTCTATTCCTTGGACTAATCATCCTAATTATCACATATATATACATATACATATACCTATACACTCTTTTGCAATAACAAAACGAATCAGCATGAAGAAAGTGGCTGTTTTTATTGAAATTACGTATGCGTACAGCTCATACACAGGCAATGTAATGAAAAGATTACAAAATCAAGGCCGCAAGACTCATCAATGCTGAGCAATTGCCCATTGAATTTTCAAATCAGTAATTGGTGAAACCCCCCCTTGGAGCCAATGTATAATTGTACACATCTAGATAAGAAGTGGTACAATTTCCTAATATCATTCTGCGATATATTCTGCCAGGCATTCCACAATTGTTGGTTCAGATCTGTTACATTTCGGGGTGCCCGAATTTGGCGGCCTAGCATGCCCCATGCATGCTCGATTGGTGAAAGGTCTGGTGACCTTGTAGACCAAGAAACAGTATCAACAGCACGATGACCGACCACCACGATGACCGCCTACAGATATGCGAGCTGTATGTTGCGTGGTTTTATCTTGTAGGAAACTGGTCCCAGAATGACGTACAGGAAGAGTAATGCAAACGGCCGCAGGATTTCATCAACATATCATTGAGCTGTTTCATCAACATATCATTAAGTTGTACGCATGATAGGGACGACCACTCATCGTAAGAGATAGCGAACCACACCATCACACCGGGGGTAATAGCTATGCGCCTGTGTAAAATAAAGGCTGATTGGGACCGCTGTATCTGGCGCTTCCATATACATATCCGATGGTCATCTGCTGAAAGACTGAAGCCTGATTCATCACTGAACACTATGCAATACCAGTCTGCTGACAGCCATGATGCTCGGTTACTACACAACGCCAAAAGACTCTTTCGATGTTGTGGGATTATGGACAGACGTCTTAAGGCCGCTGTGAGCGTAACCTCATCTCAGCCAAGCGCCATTAGATGGTGGAATGTATCACGGGTGGTATGGAAG